>OW240921.1:80063059-80345559 GCA_933207985.1 Pelobates cultripes | reverse complement strand
ATTATTGTCACTTCTTGCACTGCAGTGGGATTTATATGTCAAGAGTAGGCAACCATTGGCATCCCTGGTATATGGAATGGAGCTCTCCGCAATAACTGTATACATAGCAGGACATGAATGAAACCAGTGCACAAGATAACTGCATATATGAAACCTATTACTTTGCTGAAAAGCTGAATTGATTTTCTCAGGCTTAGAAAGCTATGTGGGAGCAAGTCCAAGATCATGGGGACAAGCACGGTGTATGTGCTCGCATATACCCCACTCCCTATAGCATGTAAGCTCATTAAGCAGGGCTCTCAACCCCTCTGTTCCTGTGCATCCATTTGTCTGGTTACAGTTACGTGTCTGTTAGTCCACCCATTGTACAGTGCTATGGAATTTGCTGGTGCTATATAAATAATAAAATAATAATATATCATAGAATATTTACATCTACAAACCAGTGACTTAATTAAACTGATTTGCATAGTAATACAAATGCAAACACCACATCAGACATATTAAAGGGGCACTCCAGATTCCTTGGCCCAGTTCATAAAAGTTCCCATTTTAAAAGTAATTGGCACTTATATGATTTAATTTAGGAACAACTCCCTGGCAGAGGAGCTGACAGGAGAGCTTGCTGGTTTTCTCAACTTGAACATTTTTCAGTAGAAGTGAGATCTTCTATAGGGAAGCATGAGTCAATGTTTTTCTATGAGAAGCGTTCTATTGGGCAATCACCGCAACTGATGCATCTGATTGCTGCATTCATGACAACTGCCGCTCATGCACCCATTTGTCCCGAGCAGTAAGGGGAGACTGTTGTCACTGGCAGGCTCCATAGATTAGAGTGGATCAACGGTGAGAGGTATCACCACTAGAGAAATAGTTATGTTTTTTTTTTTTTTGCATGTATGTGGGTAAGTGGAGGTGCCTGACATTTATTGTATTAAAGGAACACTTCAGCATAAAACAATGATAACATTATCTGTACTTTTAACATTCGGAGTGTTGACTTAATAGCTATCAACAGAGGCTGTCAATTTATCTCCTGCACAGATTTAGTAATGCTGACGTCAGACATACAAATATGGGTGTAGAAAGAGGGGGGAATGGGAGATGAATCCTCTACAGATAATCTAGTAGGGGGTAAAATCATCTTCAGTCATGATGGTGTAGCTTTTAAAACCATAGTGGAACTAATGTAAAGAGAACCCTGGTGCAAGAATTGTTTTTGGGACCCCTCTAGCGCAAGAATGGCTAAAAGGTAGATCCATAACTATCATGCAACTTCCACAGTGCTATGCCTGCTGGAGATTTATTATTTTCCCATCCTTGCAGGGTGGTATTTGTGAATGTGTTTTTGAATATTAGCATGTTTTTGCATGGAGTATGTGTGTTTCTGAAGTAGTGTATTTATGTGTTGTTACCATTTGAATGTAGTGGTGTGTTTCTATGTAGTGGTGACATTTGCGTACAGTTGTGTGTAGTGTGGGAATTTTAATGTAAGTGTGCATTTATGTGTAATATTGACATTTGAATGCAGGGGTGTATTGTGTTGGTCTTTGAATGCCTGGATGTATTGACATATACACATACACTGCCACACACAGACATGCACACATTCTGACACAGGTGCACTCACTGACACACGTACAGATATACATACACACTCACACACAGACACATTCACATTCTGACACAGATGCACATACTCTGTAAGATATGCACATTGACACACACATAGATATACACCCATACTGGCACAGATACGCACCCATACTTGTAGCAGACTTCATTCCCTTATGTTCTGTTGTCCGTACCCCCTTGTTAGTCTTTGAAAGACTGGTGTGTGGTCCCTTGTTATGCCCCAGTCAACAAAGACCTCCCCTGACTGTTAACCACAAATTAACGACTTGACACCTTCAATTAGTGCTATCCGTGGGTGGCCGCCATTCGTATAACTGAACGTGCCCGGGCCATTTTGACTCCCAAATGCAGGCAGCTATACTTGATCGTCAAACACCTGGAACTGTTTTCGGCTACACATCTCTGCGAACACAGGCAAAGATGGTACCGCAGCCCGTCCCACTTCCAGACCACCTAGATGAACAGCGTTTGGGAGGTAGGATCTACCGAACAGGGGGAGTATTCGCTCCTTGGCACCTAGGGTAAGCATTCATCGGTGTTCTCACAGGAGCCCCCGAAAGCCGACTGGCCATCCTGCCCAATTCTCTGGAACTGTTTTGGGCTATCACATCATGACCGGTCAGTCAAAACTGTTTTCGACTATAACTTTTGTTCTTTTGAACCGATCTGAGTGCTTTTTAGATATGTTCATGTATTTTTGGGGGTATATAAAAGATATCTGTGTAAGTTTCTGTATTTGAGAGATAATTGAGTTATGCTAATTGGAGCTCAATTATCTCTCATAACACATAGGCTCTTGGGAAAGAAAACTTTGTATTTTTGACTTGGAAACCCCATTCTAGGGGCAATGCATAAAAGCCGTGTGTGGCAGAAATAAAGTCTGTTGTACTCCCAGAACTGTGTGTCGTCCAGTTGCTGGGGACGAGGTGGGCTATTTACTTGGTCTTTTCTTGTTCCTGATTCTACTTTTGGTCATCCAGCGAAGAAAAGTCCCTACCAGGACTAGGGCTCTGTTACAATACTGACAGACTGACAGATACATACACTCAGTGACTCATACATACTGACTCATGCAGTCCTACCTTCAGGTTTATGCACTTGCAGCTTCAGACATGCCAGTCTGGTCAGGCAGTCCCCTTCTCTCTATCTTTAGCTCCCGGTGGCAGATAGCATCCATGTGTACTGAGAGAAGCAGAAAGGCCTTCTACTGCTCCTCACTCCTCTCTGTTGCTGGTGGCTCTCCTGAAAATGGGCCCAAAGCTGAGCTCCCCCTTGCGCGGCTTCTATAGAGCACATGGAGGAAGTGACATGTGTGATATCATTTCCTCGTAGTGTTGCCACATATGGGGAAACAAGTCAACCTAGTGAGGGACTGCTGATGATGGGCCCTGCCCTGCTGCTGCCCTCCTGCACGATTCTGTATTTAAACTGTGAGGAAGTGCTGAACCTTTGTATTTGATGTAATTAAAAAGCATGGTAAGCTGATAAGTTAGATGTGTTCCAAGACGCATATTATAGTAATTGGAAAGGACGTCAGGACCAGGGGCCTTGTGTTTGGGTAAAGACAGAATTGCCTTGAGAAAAAAAAGGCCAAGACATAGAAACAAGAAAAATAAAGTATATACAACTAACAAGAGTGTTTTCCACTAAAACTAGTGTCCTTAGTGATACGATGTGAAAGAAGCAAAAACATCATAAGTAATGAAGCATATTTTATACGCTAAAATACAGAAAAGGCCTTGAGTAATATCTTGGGGAGAATAAGTTATTGCAAAGACCTATATTATGAGAAACAGTTGTTGCATTATGCATATACCACAGGTGCGTAACAGTAAAAATGAACCTATCTAGGCAAATAACCAATAACTTTAACAGAGGCGTCAGAGGCCTGTAAGACAGAATAAATCCACAGGATTCTCAGATATATATGATGTTTTAGGGTATGTATCATCATAGGTGTGCGCACCGGGTGTGCCTGGGCACACCCTATTCCCCATGGCCCACCTATTGATTGAGACCAGCAGGGGAGATCTCAGGATCTCCCCTGTTGGCTCATGCAGAGTCGGCGCTATCCAAGCACTGGCTCTGCTTTTAGCCTCCATGGGCCGGTGGGGAGATCAAAGATCTCCCTCACCGGCCCACAGCAGCATGGAGGGAGGCAGGAGAGGACCCGGGGAGCTCTTGCCAGCAGCTCTGCCGGGTTCCTCTTGTGAAATCTGAGTATTGCCGCGGCAACGCTCAGATCTCGCGAGAGGGAACTCTAGCCCCGCAGGCTAGAGTTCACTCTCCACTGGACCACCAGGGAAGGCAGCAAGGAAGGATCCCCCCTCCCACCCTCACAAACACACAGCACCCTAACAGCACCCTCACACACACTCACACACAAAAAGCACCCTCACAAAAAGCACACTAACAGCACCCTCACACAGACACGTCACACAAACAGCAGCCTCACACACACAGCACACGAACAGGACCCTAACAAACACACACACACAGCACACTAACAGCACCCTTACAAACATGCACACTACCAACACCCTTACACACACACACACAGCACACTAACAGCACACACACAGCAGTGTATGTATGTGTGTTTTTGTGTGTGTATGTATGTATATATATATGTATGTGTGTGTGTGTGTGTGTGTGTGTGTATATATATGTATGTATGTATGTATATATATATATGTGTGTGTGTGTGTGTGTGTGTGTGTGTGTATATGTGTGTGTATATATATATATGTGTATATATATATATATATACATACATACATACATACATACATACATACATACATACATACATACATACATACACGCGGCGTGTGTTTGTGCTTTAGGGTGCACACCTTAATTCAATAGGCTGTGCATGCCTATGTCTGTCAGCACTGGTGACTTCTCCTCCATCGACGCCAGCTTCCGAGTGGAGCAGAATGCGCATTCAAACCCGCCCATAGGAAAGCATGCTGTGGTAATCTCTCGCATGGATTACTGTAATTCTCTCCTAGTTGGTCTCCCCAGAAGCCAAACTGCCCCTCTACAATCAGTAATGAATGCTGCCGCCAGGCTGACCTTTCTCTCCGGATGCTTCTTCATACCTCTGCCCTCTGTTGATCCTTACACTGGCTTCCTGTATCCTACAGGTACAGGTCAATGCAAAATACTAACCCTTACCTATAAAGCTTTAAACAACTCGAGCCCCTATAAACATTTCTTTACTGACTGGTAGGTATGCCCCCTCTCGGTCTCTTCTCTCTGCCGGTGACCTTCTCCTGTCCGCTACTCTCACCCTTACTGCAATTGCATGACTGCTGACCCAACCAGTTCCCAATCAAAACCCGTTGCAAAACGGCCACAGCTTTATTTAATATACCAAGTTTAACTCAGTCCAACTCTGTTCCTTTTTTCCTCTGCGCTGTCCAGGGAAAACCGCCAAGCTGTGACAACACAAAGAACAACAAAACAAGACACAAGCCACAACACCAGAAACAGGGAGGGAGCGTGGGAAAACAGTCAGGAGCCCTCAACTGATCCTGCCAACTGGAAAGTCCCCTCCCTCTCCCTTTCTTTAAGAACCCCCAACTTTTGAAACAATTGTATCTTCCATGACCCAACCCACAATCTTGGGCAACAGTCATGCTCCCCCTTCCTTATTGTTCCAGGGGGAAACTGAATTTTTCACAGGTGGCTCATATCCTTTGGGACGGCCTGCCTAGCCCCGTCAGAGTCTCCCCTAGTCTTCAATCATTTAAGAAGTCCCTAAAAACCAATCTGTTCAGAAATGCTTATGGCCTCACATAGTAACTTCTATGTCACATATCTGTCTATTGCTCTCTCCTAAAGAGCCACACTCCACTCTCACCTCCAGTTCTGCTCCTTCTCCACCTTATTTGTTGTCCCCCTTGCTGCCCTATTGTGTTTTTATACCCCACCTAGTCTAGACTGTAAGCTTATTTTAACCTATTGTTCCTGTAACATTTTGTAAATGTCTCATTTATTGTTAAATCTCCCCCGCTCAGAATATTGTGAAGCACTGCAAAATAGTTGGCACTATATAAATACCAATGTTAATAATATTTATTCATTATATAGTTTATATTCATTTTTCTCACTTTTAGAAAAAATAACCAAATCCATAATTTATTTATTTTTTCATCATCCAACCACTGCAAACTTGACCAGTATAAAGTAACACACTCTGTATTTGATTTACCATCACAAAGATGGATGATGTCATTTCCCCTAATCAGCTCTAGACAGTCTTTGTTGAACATACAGCTGGGATTTCCCCACCTGGCACATACAGCAAATCCTTAAAACATATGGGTGCAGACAAAAGTGAGTGACAGAAAAATTTACATTTCAACAGCTGTGGTTCCACTGTATGAAAATATCTGTAATCGTTAACGAAGTGTGAAGGGATTTTATCATACAATGGCAATTCGTGTCTGGGGCTGTCATGCTGAGCATTGTCCCATCAACCATATCATTGTTTCAGAACAATGAAACCAAAAATTGCCAAACTGACCAGTATCAGAGACACCAACTTTGTTTTAGATGCCTAAATTGTTCATTCTACAAGATCTGTAGGAGACTTCTCCTGCTGCTGAGAATTGTCATCAGTGGTGTATATTGCTGTATTTTACCCGTGGTAGCTATTGCTAATGTCCAGCTGCTAGGAATGAGGGTAAAGCTTTGTGCTGTCTCAGTTTTTGGTACAGAGGTCCAACAACCACTGGTCTTAATTGATTAAAAACTGATTGATAGGTGCAGGACTATATAACACTTTATATTTGCTTGCATTTCTGCACGTTCAATGTGTTAATGATTTTTATTTACATTTTCTTTCATGCCTACTTCTTATTTATTTTTTGGGGGATGGCGATTTAGCATAACAAAAAAATTTATATTTATATAATATATATATAATGATCCAGCACACAAAATGTAATAATTTACTCTTTTTTATTTTATTTTTAACACCTGACAACCAAATTAATAGGGTATGGGATAGAGATCTTGGACTTGGCATCCCCTCTGGCGCTTTATAGGGAGGTATAGAGTGGAGGGGGCACACAAGCCAACCCATTTTTAAAATTTATATAGAAATATATGTATTATTTATAAATATAGCTAAATAAAAAAAGTTAGATTTATCGTGTAGCGCTTAAAAGCCCAACAAGTGATTTGAGAAATTTCACCTTCAAGAGTGTCCCAACGTTTATAAAAATTCAAATTTGAATACACTATAATCTTACATTTGTTATGTTTCTAGAGTGTTTTGGAGGTTGACATTTGATAGTAGTGTAGCCCTCCACTTGTAACCCTGCCCAGACTTTCTGTGGCTGTCCAATCACAGTCTTCCCAATGCAGTTCAATAAGAAGCATTTGCAAGGCAGGTGCTTTGAGCAATTTCTCCCTCTTGCGTTTAGCTCCACTGAGCTAACCAAACCAGGAAGTAATAGGCAGGGGGTGTAACTAAGTTCATTTATAAAAGTGCCAATTTATAATAAAATGTGCACTTTTTATGAAAGGAAAAAGAGGACACACTCTTGACACATAAAGCACTTCAGCTGTGTAGAGTATTTAATAACCTAATCAACTGAGTTTTAGCTTTTTATTATACATGCATTATATTGTACGTGTAAGATCGCCACCCAGTGGCTTCATTTTGCAAGTACCTGACAGCAATTCTGACCATCTTCCCATTATAAATGAATGTATCTTAAAGCTTGACCATAACATGAAAGTTATGGTAAAATGTTTTACCTGCTGTACCATATAATAAGAACAAAATATCCAAACAATAATATGCTCATCTATTTATTATTTTGTAATGATGCAAAAATTGAATTTGTACAATATTAAGTACACGTTCTATTAGTATTTAAAGTAGCGTTATGCAGTAACTAAATGAGCAAAGGGAAAGAATACTGCAATTATGTCATCAGCAGTGCATACCATTAGGTATATAAAAAACAAACAAACAATTAATACACAAATGGCTTAAGTAAATATACAGTTAATGTTTTCAAAATGAAACAATGTACACAAATTTTATAAAATAAATATTGAAATTTTACACACAAAACAATTGGTAAAGATATAATTAATTCCCCCATGTGCCTGTATTTGGCCTGTTATAGCTTTTTATACTGTGCCCCCCTCACAGCACTGATGGGTGTCAGGGGCAAACATTTTGCAAAGCAACAATAAAAATTACCGACAATGGCATACAACAGTAACAAATGTTGGGCATCATAGAAAAAGAAATGTCAACATGATGCTGGCCTTTAATTACAATAAGAAAATAAATTAATTATTGAGCTTGTGAAATAGTGATTATCATATAATTAATCTGTCCATGGGTTTATTCGCTAAAAAGCTCATAGTGGTTGATTTATAACAGACTTGTACAATTTAGACCATCGGTATATCCATTTTTTTAATATTTTTTTTTACAAATCTGCTTGACAAACAGTTTAGTGCCGGGGTGCCCAAAAGGTAGATCCTCATGTGTTGTAGAACTAAAACTCCCATGATGCTTTGCATGACATTGGAATTACAAAGCATCATGGAAGCTGTAGTTTTTGAAACATCCGGGGATATACCTTGTGGGCACCCACTGGTTTAGTGAATGAATCCCTAAATTTTTTTTAAAGAGCACATTTTGCATTGTGCTAGAACTTTAAAACTTGAAAAATAATACATAGAGAGAGAGAGGGGGAGGAAGGTATATTTGGTGGTAAGGGAACTACAAGTAAAAGCTCTGTAAGTAGTTCATACCCTAAACATTGAGTTGTGATAAGCTGATACATTCGTTCAGACTAAAATACCCACTCTGGACATACAGCTAAGAGTCCTCTTGTAAATGAGTGAATTCAGTACAAAGTATTGTTTAGTGAATTAATGTGAGATCTCACCCATTATTTCTAGGATTTAACAGAAGTGGTTTTTACGTTAAATAGTTAAAACAGGGATCCGTTGTCAATTGAAAACATTAAATGTAAGACAGCATAGCCAAGTTTGGAATCTGGTTGAATTGAGGGAAATTCTTACAATTAACAGATTTTGGCCTTCCTTTTTAAATGTATTTTTATTACATTTGCTGCTTAGTTTATAACGGCCTAGTGATCAGACTGCAGGCACAAGCATGAATTGTGTGACTTGTGTGATTTAAAGGAACATTCCAAGCACCATAACCATTACAGTGCACTAGCACCCCCAAATGAAACTAGTCAAACTGTTTTAGAACTGTTTGACGTTTGATCTGGGGTTTGCTGGGTGCCACAATCGGCCTCCTTGACAGTCGTAAGATCTCTACCTGAGCTAAGCCTGGATCAGAGAGTGGTTAGCTGACACACTCGGCCAACGAGCTGGGCCTGCGCCATAGCTCCGTAGAGCTAGCAGAAACTTCTGAGCAAGAGCTTACAGCTCTGAGGTGAGGACTGGCATACTTAAATTATTTTAGAATGGTCTGACTTCACTTGACTTCTTACAGTGGGAGCGCACCAAGGCACTACTGGAAACAGAACTACTACACCAGTGATGGCTAACCTTGACACCATAATTTGTTTCTGGACTACATTTCCCATGATGCTCAGCTAGCTTTTAGACCAGGCCTGTCCAACCTGTGGCCCTCCAGATGTTGCTGAACTACAACTCCCATGATTCTTTCTATGAAACAGAGGAATCACTGGAGTTGTAGTTCAGCAACATCTGGGGGGCCGTAGGTTGGACAGCCCTGTTTTAGACTCTCTAAAAGCTAGCTGAGCGTCATGGGAAATGTAGTCCAGGTTTAGCCATTAGTGTACTACACCATGCTGTAGTGATTATGGTGCCTATATTATCCTTTTAAATAATCCCCAATTGGGGGATCTGACCATCATACCATACAGTTTTATCATGTGGTATGTTTAATATTTTTTGTGTGCTGCTTTACCAATTGCAAAATACCTCCTGTAAAAAAAGTTCTTTACATATGCTGTATATCTGAGAATGCCCATTTATAGTCTATACCCTCAACATAACATGATGTGTGCATGGGGACTATGCAATGTATCCATAATTCATTACCCAATGTATGTGGAAGTGATCACAGCAGTGATCTAGTGGTCCCCATTTTATTAAATGCCTTCTTTTAACAATAACTTTTGTAGAGTGTTTTAAATGGGAAAAAATATCTACCTACAAATTACACCACGTTGGTCTCTTTTATGTATTTTATGCAGCAAGCATATTTCTACAGCCTAGGATTAAATAAAAAAAGCCACTCTGTAGTGCAGGAAAAAAAAAAACATTGCATTACAAGGCAGTGTGCAGGTATTTCTGTTCTGTTATAGGCATGCAAAGACACTTAGACATTACCTTTAAAGGGTTAATCATTGCATTAGCAGAGTGGTTGGTGCCCTCATAAAATCAGATGCATCATCATTAATCTGCTAGAAAAGCATACTGTTGCAATAGAACAATCGGCTATAATTTATATCTACATAAAAGTCTTCATGATTGTGACTTGCTACATAAATCTGAATAACCCATTGGGCAGGTAAAGAAATAGGCTGTACAGTACAAGGGGACGTTCTGTCCCTTAAGAGGGGGGCCAGGTTGACTGGTGGTCTGTTGTGGATCGCTGCTGACATTCTAAAAATGGAGTCATCACCATGGCAACCTATAATGATTGCTGTTTATTTTGGTGGCTCCAGTTTTCAAACTTTGATCTATTTTTTTTATACGTTTTCCCGAGCGTTCTTAGTGAGCTGCTGAGTTCAATGCAACTCTGTGTCCCAAGGTTCGTGCAAACCTGTTCTTGTTAGTCACTAGAAACCAAAATTGCTGCATTTAATATTGCAACCTCCCTAAATTCACTTTGAATTCAAGAGCATTGGATTTTATCTTGTAGTATATTACAGGATGAATTTTCTATTGCTATAGAAATAGATTTAACTAGAACCTGAAATTGCCTGACCCTATAGTGTTAAAACCACCATTTAGCCCCTAAATTAAAATCTTCCTTTTATTCCAGCCTGCTGGTGCTGGCTCTGCCCCTAGTCTGCCTTCTTGGCTGACATCAGAAGTGTTGAGCTTAGCTAATCACAATGCTTTCCCATAAGAATTGGCTGAGCTTGTCAAAGAGACAGATCAGGGGCAGAGCCAGCACAAGACAAACACAGCCCTGTGAAATCAGCATCATCTCATAGAGATACATTGAGGAAAGTTCAGTTTCTCCATGCAGAGGGTGGAGACACTGAATGTCAGTCCTGCACACTGTGCAGCACTTCCCAAGGAAGCACCTCTAGTAGACATCTAAGGAGTGGCCAGTGGAGTTATCACTAGGCTGTAATGTAATCATTGCTTTTCTCTGAAATAAAGCAATGTTTAGAGCAAAAAGCCAGAAGGGAATGGTTCACTCACCAGAACAAATACAATAAGCTCTAGTTGTTCTGCTGACTATAGTGTCCCTTTAATTAACAAATGGTTTATTATCATGGGATTAAAAGCTAGCATAATTTACATGCTGATGGCGGATGTCAAATATATTCAATAGCTTTTTTTTTTCTAACGCTGGGATATTGCATTGATTACCTAGCATATGCCATGTGTCATTAATAAATCTCCATGAGAAGCATCTGAGTGGGAAAAAGTCATTTTGTTTTTGTTTTGGGGGATAGGGGGAAGTTGTGTTTGTGTTAAGGGAACAATATAGGGTCAGTAACACAAATATGAATTCCTGACACTATATTGTTAAAACCCCCATCTAGCACCCCGGGCCACCTCTTGCTCCTCTAAATATAGCAAACTCTTACTTTTATTCCGGTCTGCTGCTGCTGACTGTGTCCCTGATCTGCCTGCTTCACTGATATCATCAGAAGTGGTGTTGTGAGCCAATCACAATGCTTTCGCGTAGGAAAGCATTGGGTTGCCTGAGACTGTCAAGGAGGCAGAGCCAGCAGATGCCAAACACAGCCTATTAGCATCTCCGCATAGAGATGCATTGAATCAATGTATCTCTTTGAGGAATATGCAGTGTCTTCATGCACAGGGTGGAGACACTGAATGGCAGTACTGCACACTAGGCAGGACTGCCTTAGGAAGGGCCTCTAGAAGCCATCTGAGCAGTGGCCAGTGAAGTTATCACTAGGCTGTAATGTACACACTGCATTTTCTCTGAAAACTGTCTACTGCAAAAGCCTGAAGGGAATGATTCTACTCACCAGAACAAATACAATTAGCTGTTGTTGTTCTTGTGACTAGTGTCCCTTTAAGTTTATGCATATGCTGTTGAGCATTACTCTGTGATGAATACATTGACAAAAGGCCTAGTTTAGAGCAATGATCATGGATTTAATCAATGGTTCATTTTCAAATTTAAAGTTGTTACTAGCAAACCCATCATCAACATTTGTATCAGTCTGTGTTCAAATCTTACTTCCTAAACTATACAGCACTTTTTTAATTTCTAGCATTGTTTACAGATTGTTTTGTGGTGGGATTAATATTTAAATTATTAATAACTTATTTTTATTAAAATATAAGAAAAAAAAACACATCAGGAAGAACAAATGTTTAATAAACGCCTGCTTATTATTTTTTTTTCCAATGAAGCACTCAAATCCAATCTATGAAAGATATTATATATATATAATATATATATATATATATATATATATATATATATATATATATATATATTTTTTTTTTTTTTTTTTTTTTTTTTTTTTTTTTTTTTTTTTTTTTTAAATGAAATTCTTAAATTCAAATGATATTTTTGAATGGTTAAGTGCAACTGCATTAACTGTATAAGCTAGATAAATGTTATGTTGAAAGCTTTTTTTTATGTACATATTGATAATTGTTGCTCAGAGCACATTTTATTTTGTTAATCAATATTACCCTTAAATAAAGTGACCCTCGACGTGTTAAATTATATTACAATATTAAAATTACTTTACAAAGCATTTTCAATAAAAAACAATTAAAAAAACAATAATAATTTAAGCATTGGCATTCACCATATCTCATAATACTGTTCTAGAACATCGTAGAGATCAATGGGATATAATGGCGCCGTATAAATATGACAAACTATCATGTCCGTATCTTATATTTAGCATCTAGGGTCCAACAAAGTCTACTGCACAGAATGCATTCCATAACATGAACCACGTACTTAGACAATTTTTGCAACATATCGGTAACAAAGCAATACATTGGTGTTCTTTAACGTTTGATACGACGTTTGTGCCAGTGACACAGCATTCTCTGCCATTAGACCTCTTTTATTTAAACTACGTACTAAAACTTTTCAAGAAAAAAGGCCAGCACCATGTGTTATCAACTTTCATACACGCTTAGAAGACTAGAAATAACCATTTCTTTTTCTCTCCAACCATGTTTCTTAGTAAACATTGCTCTAATTACAGTTTTAAATATTCAATTACCAACTTCTATTTCATATTCAAATAGAAGAGTAATGGTGTTTAAAATTAATAGAAAAAAAATGGGTTTGTCGTTGTTTGTTCTTCATAATATCTAGACTCTTTCGATGAGGTATACTGTAAGTCCAATTTCTTTCAGTCTTCTCATTTATCTAGTTAGGAAGAGAATATGTGGCAGTTATAGTTTGCCAAAACTCCGACCTCCGTTTAGTGAGTTTTGGCTAGTCAATACTTTTCTCAAAGTGCAAAAAAAAAGAGAAATCTGTCCTGTACAGGTTCCTAGAAAGTCCATACCCTTGAAAAAGTCACTTGTTACGGAGATATAATCCAGTACCCGTCACTCAAATATTTTTGCATGAGCCAACACAAGATGCAAACATGTATCCCGTCTTCTTCGGTGCAGTGTTCTTGAACGTCTGTATGGGGCAGCAAACGTCCGCATCTGCTGTGCCAAAAAACGGTAAATGTCCAAGAAAATCATGCTAGTTTATCTAAAGTGAATTACATTTCCTTGAATAACTGTTGACCGTTCACTTATTTCCATATATTTACACCTCTCTGAAAGAAAGAAAACAGGATATATCAGCATAGTTTTCTTCATGTTACTATTTTGCCTGAGCATCAGAGATACATTTGAAAGGTAAGAGTAAGCATTATGAGATAGTAACTGCTGTTTTTGTATACAGGACACTGTATTCTATTTGTGTGTCTAGCATCAAACACTTATCTCCTATAAGCCTAATTATTAATTTTTAAGCTTAAAAAGATCAGAATTCTTTTTTAATATAATAATCCTTTAATCAAGTCTGGAACATTTTTTTTTTTTTTTTTTAGAAATGAAGCAGATGTAAAAAAATGACAAAAACTGAGTATACAACAGGATTCTTCAGGCATATACATGCACCTTGGCTCTGACAATGTTTGAAAACACAGTCTCTCTGGTCTTCCCTGCTTTACCCTTGCACAGAAGCAGAGAAGACCAGAGAGACTGTTTTCAAACACTGTCCTCACTGCCCCCCCAGCTGAAAAAAAACAAATTAAACGCTCATATGCACCTCGGCACCTACTACTTTGTTATGCCAAATATGCATAGAAATAAAATGCCCCAGGACCCACACCTTTCCTATGCCAAATATCCTCCTCCAGGACTCACTCATTCCCTATACCAAATACCTCCCGCTCCCACCAATTCCTGCCTCTACTCTTTGTCCAATATTTAATGAAAAGTCATTGCAATTATTTCAACTCAAACATACAGTTATTTTTCTATATATGTATAATTTTTTTTAAATTTAAATAAATAATCTTTAGATCCCTCCGTCCCTTCTTACCTTTGCCGGGGAGGAGGGATCTTTCTCAATCCCTGGTGGTCCCAGTGGTGAGAGTTCACTCTAGCGAGATCCGGAGCATTGCCACTGTGACCGCGGCAACGCTCTGTGCTTGCGAGAGAAGGACCCAGAGGAGCTGCAGGCTGAGCTCCCGGGTCCTCTCTCCCTCCCTGCCGGCTGCCAGCAAAGTGCCTGTGGATCAGTGAGGTCTCCCGTGAAGGCACATAGCAGGACTGGCGCTTGGATACCACCAGGGCCGGACTGGCCCACCGGGATACCGAGAAATTTCCCGGTGGGCCATCGGCACCTGGGTCTGCTGGCGGCCGCTGGGGAGGTCTTTTGGGGGCCGCGTACTGGCGGCCGCTGGGGAGGTCTTCTGGGGGCTTCTGGCGGCCGATAGGGAGGTCTTCTGGGGGACTTGTACTGGCGGCCGCTGGGGGAGCTGCGCTGGCTCTGCTCCCCAGCCCACAGCTGAATGAGACCGGTGCCGGAATATGACGTCTTATTCCGGCGCTGGTCTCATTCAGCAGTGCGCGAGGGCGGGAGAGCAGAGCCAGCGCAGCTCCCCCAGCATCCGCCAGAAGCCCCCAGAAGACCTCCCCAGCGGCCGCCAGCAGAACTCCCCCTAGCAGGTATTAGTAATGTGTCTGTCTGTGTTATGGTGTGTGTCATGGTGTCTGTCTGTGTTATGGTGTGTGTCATGGTGTCTGTATGTATGTATGTATGGTGTGTCTGTCTGTATGTATGGTGTGTGTGTGTCTGTCCGTCATGGGGTGTGTGTCTGTCCGTCTGTCCGTCATGGGGTGTGTGTCTGTCCGTCATGGGGTGTGTGTGTGTGTATCTGTCTGTCCGTCATGGGGCGTGCTGGTGTCCCCTCGACTGGCCCTGCCTCTATAGCTGAGATCATCAAGCTTGATGATCTCAGCCAATCCAATGCTTTGCCATAGGATTGGCTGCAAAACGCCACTCCAATCAGCATATCCTCATAGAGATGCATTGAATCAATGTATCTCTATGGGGAACGTTCAGCACCTACAGAGTGTGGAGGCCCTGAATGTAGGTGCACTAACACAGGAAGCACTCTAGTGACCGTCTGAGTGACTGTCACTAGCAGTGTCACTTTGAAGCAATGTAAACACTGCCTTTTCTCTGAAAAGTCAGTGTTTACGTTGAAAAGCCTGTAGGGACATGCTATAGACACCAGTACCACCACAATAAGCTGTGTGTGCGCATCTGCTAGTGAGTGAGCTTGCTTGCATGCGTGTGCCTGCTAGTGAGTGAGCTTGTGTTTTTATGTCATTTAGCTGATGTATATCAGTAAGATTGTTTGTCTATGAGGCAGTGTATCAATGAGCTTCTGTGTGTCATAGAGATGTCAGTGAAATTGCCTGTGTCTGCATGTGAGTATGCTTACTGTATAATTAAACGTTTTACCCTGAAAGGACCAATATTTTATATTAGAAAAAAAAATAAAAAAAAAAAATATATATATATATATATTTTTTTTTTTTTAATTTTTAAAAAAAAAAAAAAATAATAATTTGTGCCAGCCCCATAAGTCACTGCACCATATATATTCTCGCGTGTAATATGTAAGGCTATGTCTTGCCAGGACAGATGATTGAGATATTATATATATATATATATATATATATATATATATATATATATATATATATATATATATATATATATATATATATATATATATATATATATAATATCTCAATCATCTGTCCTGGCAAGACATAGCCTTACATATTACACGCGAGAATATATATGGTGCAGTGACTTATGGGGCTGGCACAAATTATTTTTTTTTTTTTTTCCAGGGCTGCTTTGTATCCCCAGTCCGGCCCTGGATACCACCAGCCCTGCAGGGGTGAGCATCGCCTCTCGGGGGGAGGAACAATTGCCCCGTTGCCCCCCCCCCTCCCCTGGATCAGCCACTGCAGGACCACTAACTGGAACAGCATTCCTGCTGTGTAAAAAGTGCAGATATGCTCCTCCCACACATTCCTGCAGGACTAGAGCCCTGGTCCTCACCAAGATGCATGGATAAGGCTGAAGGATCCTGTCATATACTAAAAGTAGAGATTTTTTTTTTCTCAGATTTTTTTTTTTAATGAAGTATATCAGGAGTGAAAATTATACTGATGGCTAAGCAGTTTCAGAACCTCCATAGAAAATACTGTTAGGAATGTGCTTAATTAAACATTGATGAGCTTAGGATACAAGTATGTGGTAAATACAAAATTTAGGGCGTGTGGCAAATCATTTAGCTAAAACCATCTGGCTGCATTCGGGGCCATTTGGACTGCAAAATCCAGATGGCTAAAATACGGACCGAATGCAGCAAATCCAGGCTCAGATTCAACTCTGAGTTAAAAAAAAAATTATGAGGTGGCTGGCCAGTACTTTGTAACCAGCTGTTACATTAAAGAGATACTATAGTCATCAGAAGTACTACAGCTTAATGTAGTTGTGTTGGTGAGTACTGTCTGTCCTGTCCCTGCAGGCTTTTTGCAGTGAACACTGCCTTATCAGAGAAAATGCAGCGTTTACATTAACCCCTTAAGGACACATGACAAGTTTGGTCCTTAAGGGGTTAAAGCCTATGGGCACCTGCAGTGGTTACTCCTCAGGTGGTCACTGGAGAGGCTTCCTGGGGCAGTCCTGCACACTGTGCAGCACTGATGTTCACCATCTCCACGGTCTGCATGGAGACGATGAACGTTCCTCATAGAGGTGCATTGATTCAATGCACCTCTATGAGGAGATGTTGATTGGCCAGACCGGCGTTTGGCCCCACGCCACCTCTTTGATCTCCGCTAAACTCACAGGGAAAGCATTAATCAATCAATTCTGATTAAGATTAAGGTAAGCTTGAACCCTTGCTAAGAGGGGTCAAGACACCTTAATGGTGGTTTTAACACTATTGGGTCAGGAAAACTAAACTAATCACTAAAAACAAATGTAAAAATTAAAATAACCAAATAAAAATCCTATGTATGTCAATAAGACCCCATAATACTATAATGGGGGTATTGTACCTCCATAGGACCCATAGAAAGGCACCATCCCATGGTTTATTAGGCAATCAATCAGAGCACTCCTGGTCAGATTGCAAAGCATGGGAAATTTCCCCACACTTTGCAATACCTGTTTTAGTTGCGATTTCCCTTTTTAATTTTAATGAGTGAAATTATTGATTTTATTGGGGAAGGGGGTGCATATATCTTTTTTTTTTACAGGTATTAGATTTTTTTTAGCCCCTTCCTCACTATTAGAGTGAAGGGGTGACTAGGGGACCACAAGCCACTGCAGGGGGGAACTTACTATTATTTGGCAGAGTGGATAATGGAATATTCAACCCCCACATTTTGAAATAAATTGTAGGCCCAACCTGCGGGCCTGGGGAGAGGACCATAGATACCCCTTATTGTTAATATTAGGGCCCCAACCCACAGGCATTGGTGGGGTTCAGGGAGGTGATACTAGGAAAATGTGAACCACAAAGTATATAATTGCCAAAATGGATACCACACTCTCCTGGATCCCAGGGTGCATCCGGGCCTGAGGATGGCCAATCCTCACAATGCAATTTGCAAAAATGTAATGATGGTCCAGGCACTCAAGGTAAATCCAGTGAGCATGAAAAGCAATGTTTCAGCCATGTACTGGTCTAAAACGTTGCTTTTCAGCTGCTTCAATAAATCTGCTCACTGGATTTACCTTGAGTGCCTGGACCATCATTACGTTTCTGCAGACCACAAATAATATGACCTCTCCATTAGGGGAAAAAAATGGATAATACCTAAATCCTAGCACTGTGATTCACAAACCCTGTCCTACAGGCCTGGTTTTAGTAATATAGCCAATGGAACAGAAATGGAGCACTTGAAGATTGAATTAGCAGCCACTATTCTAGGTCGGTGCTAAGACTGCTATAAAAAAACAAAAACTTTTATATACATGATAACTCGAACACTCCACATAGCCAAGAATTCTATCTCTGTGGGCATGGTTAAGAGGCATGCAATCTGTTACGGCAAGAGAAATGTGGAAACTGAATCTTTAAGTATCAGAGTGGTGAGTGTTGAGGTGGGTGAAAATATTAAATATGCAAATAAAACTTTTGGATAGATGAAGACATTTAAAAGCATTATGCTAAAATACTTACGATGCTGTTAGTGTTGAATTAAGCAGCAAAGTGGTTCTAATTTTGTACAGCTGGGCCAAAGTAAGTTTTCTGTGTTGGACTGACTGTGAGTCTGACATTGTCCGCCTGGCTGTGCCAGGTGTATTATTACTGTCCAAGTCTCTCTCATTTTCCTCATCACCAAACTGTTCAGAGAAAGAATGACTGTACACATGTGTTCTAGGACCAACGTCAAATTCTTCTAATGGCTGAAGTGGGTCATCCTCCAACAAAGGATTATGTATTTTTCCCTCCTCCCTCTCTAAACCAGCAGCTCTTGAAAATCCACTGTCTTCAGATTCTGAAAGTTCAGATGAGCTGCTACTACAGCTACTCAAATTGACCACTTTAATGCAATCAGACTGAGATCTGTGTTTAGTTACAAGTTCCTTGTCTTGGTTTAATGAAGGTTCCACCATGCTAGTCCTTTGACGAGTATATTGTTCTCTATCATCATTATAGCCATCAGAATTTAAAAAACTATCTGGTCTTCCAGACATAAAAAGTTCACTCAGGCTTTTACTTTGAGTAAGAGGAGTTTCTTCATCAGAGTGATGTGAAGGACTAGATGATATTAGATGAAGGATATTGGCTTCTGACTTGGACTTTAAAACTTTAGTCTTACATGGTAGGAGTTGGACAGGAGTTCGCCTCCGAAGCTTTGGGGAAGTCGAACGATGGGAACTAGTAGATTCCCTCTCCTCTTCGGCTAGTTCATGTTGTTGACGTTCCACAAACTCTTCAAGCGACGTTGGTGAGAGTGTGCCATATGCACTGTCTATGGAGGAAGACCTACACCCATTTGGTTCCAGTTTTAGGTAGTTTGAATCTACAGCTGGATTTGGTTCAGGAGGCTCCATACTTTCAAACATGTCTCTTGTTGGTGTTATGGATGAAGCTGTAGTACTACTTGATGTTTCATCTGATTGAGAAACAAAGGGTCCTTTTTCATTCTCAGGAGAAGAAAGATCTTCACTGGCATCGATGACCACAACTGAGATTGTTTCTGTTGAGCTGTCTGACTGACTACAAAATACAACAAATGAACACATACAGTGATTAAAAATAAATAATGGCATTAACAAATCAGCATAAAAATCTCACATTATGATGAAAAGAGAAAAACTAATCTCACTATACCTAAATAATATAATCAAGGCTTAGCATATTAAATCTTATGCTACTAGCCATGTCTTTTAATTTAATAGCCACTGCAATTCTAAAAAGGTCCATGCCACCATCACTATGGGTGAATTTCTTCTGGCTAGGGTTAAGGTTTCACCCCCAAATGAATAGTGGTAATTTTTGAGCCCTGATCTAATGCCGACCATAAACACACACTTTTGGATTACCTTTGTACCATGTCATTACTGCTCCTACGTATAATGGTGGGGGAACTCGCTGCAGATGTCCCACTTTCCATATCTTCCTCCTCTTCTTGAAGATGAGTCATCTGTTGCTGGTTTTGTTGATGTTCCTGACGCAATTTTTGCAAAAGGTTCTAGAAGGTTATAATAGAAATTAAATTATTAAATGGAAACTCAAGGCTCAAGATGACCTCCCTTTTAATTACAAAGATAATGAAGAAAAATATACAATAAATATAATAAAGTTTAAAAAAATGATGCAATTTCCATGACGTGCACACGGTTCTCAAAGGAGCACTCCGGCAGATCCTTTGCAAAGATGTAAATCTGTTTCCTTCAATATTAGAGGGTTTTCGAAGCAACATGACCACTTCAGTGATATGATATGCAAATATTCGAGCCTTAAACATGATTCGCCACTGTATGCCGGGGTTAATTTCTACTCTCCAATGGCACGTGGAAACTGGTTTAAACATCCAAAAGTGTCTAATATAACTAGAATATATCCTGAAAGATGGACAGGTCAGTCTTTTGTGCTTTCTCAATGGGTTTACAAGTTTTATATGGTTTTAAATAAGGAAATACTAGCAGTTGTTTTGTGTGCACGTGTGTGAATGAATAGATTAACAGCAACTATTTACCTGTGCATTGTAAAGAGCTTCAATCCACCCTCTACACAATGATTGGCCACTTGCTTGAAAGGTATAGGCAGCAACTGCACTTCGGAATTCATTCAGATAGATCAGCAAGAAAGATCCTGTAATGCATTTGAAAGAAGGGATAAGCAAGTTCTCACGTTAAAAGATGTGACATACATTAATAAAACCCAGCTTCCTAGTCTTGTAGAGTTTGAGAAAATAAACCATGTTTTTGTGTATTAGTCTAATTAAACAGAGCAGCTTCTAACAAAATCAATTTAAATGGAAACCAGAATAGTCACCAGAACAACCACAGCTTAATGAAGTTGTTCTGGTGTGTATAGTCAGTGCCTGCAGGCTTTTAAATGTAAACACTGCCTTATCAGAGAAAAGGCAGTGTTTACTTTCACGCCTAGGGAGAGCTCTAGATGGTCACTGCATGGAAACTCTGAACGTTCCTCATTATTATTTTATTATTTATATAGCACCATCAGATTCCGTAGCGCTGTACAATAGAGATGCATTGATACAACGCATCTCTGTGAGAAGATGCTGATTGTCTAATCATGGCATTTTGCTAGGCATGCACAATATCCTCCCATTTTTATTCCCCTGTAGGAAAGAGTTGGATTGGCTGAGATCATCACATTTGATTATCTCAGTCATGGAGGTGGAGCGGGGTGCAGCCAGCCGCAACGAGACCCTAGTGGCACTAGGAAAAAAAAGGTAAATATAATACCTTTTTTTTTTTTTTTTTATTAAACTGAGAAGAGTGCTGGAGGTCTAAACTATGCTTTTAAAACTATACATGTTTGTATTCCTGCCACTATAGTGTTACTTTAAAAAGAAAATATTTAAGATACATTTATTAAGAGAAAAAGTGAGTTGACAATATTCTCAAATTCACTTTTTAAAAAAACAACTAATTATGCCATTTGACTTAAAGGGACACTGTAGGCACCCAGACCACTTCTGCCCATTGGAGTGGTCTGGGTGCCAACTCCCACTACTCTTAACCCTGCAAGTGTAATTATTGCAGTTTTTTATAAACTGCAATAATTACATTGCAGGGTTAACTCCACCTCTAGTGGCTGTCTACTAGACAGCCACTAGAGGGCACTTCCGTGTCCATAGCACAGGAAACCTGTGCTAGAACGTCGCTGGACGTCCTCACGCTGTGTGAGGACCTCCAGCGTCTCTCAATTCCCCATAGGAAAGCAATGAAAAGCATTTTCAATGCTTTCCTATGGAGAGCTCTAATGCGCATGCATTGCCGCGCATGTGCATTAGGTCTCCTCAGCGGTGGGCGGGATCAGTCTCGTCCATCGGCTGACATAATCACTGGGAGGTTCAGCAGCGAGCAGAAACCACCGCCGAGGGATGATGGGTGGTGGGAGGGAGAGGGGACCTGCAGTGCCAGGAAAACAGAGTTTCCCTTTAAGCAATTGTCTATTACATTCGTTTAGATTATTAGGTTGCTCATGGTTCCCTCAAAGTATTTTGTTAGCATTGTTTGCAAAGTATCAGGTGTTAAATTATAGCCATCTGCAAAAACTCCTACCTGAGTCATCATGATTAAATGTTTGTTCAAGACGGCCAATACTAAGGTCAGACATGGGCTGAATAAGAGCAATGTTTATCTTTTAACTTGCATAGCATCTGTGCACTGTATACAAAAACAGTCCAACTTCTCCTTTAATGATTTAGGAGAATGAAAATTGAATAGCATTCTTTCATTTAAAAAACAAAGCAAACAAACAGACAATGGATTAAAGTCTAAACTCATAAAAAAAAAATTAAAAAAAAAATCAAAAGCACACTTTCTGAAGTCAAACTTAAAGCTTCCGTTTTATAGTTTCTAGTAAAACTCTGATTACATTAGGAAGATTCTGCTCTCCTGAATCTCACATTAGTTATAAAACCAAGTTAAGATTTTTTTCTTTCTTAGGATTTCAGATACATATAAAACACATTATTTACCTCCAAAGCAGATAAATGAAAACTTTAACATACAATTTTTTTTCCTTTAATTTATTTACTTATTTAAGATAATAGGTTATTTTGTGTTCTTGTCATGTCACGTATGTGTGTATTTAATATATATATTATATTTCATCTGTTCATTATTTTGCACTTAATACAAATAAATCTAAAATTTTTTATAATAATAAGAGAACAAAAAAACTAAACTGAATTAAAAAAAAAATGGAAATGCACAAAATAAATAATGGACATTCCATCAATTACCTGGGTCTTTTAGTTCCCTGCATATGACTTTATCCACCATTAAAGGTTGTCTAATGACTTTGGTTCTTTCAGCTTTCTTCACTGGCTTTGTGATTAGGAAGAGGTCGGTGAAAAGGAAACAATAGACATCCATCTGGAAGCATAATAAATGCAGGTGTGTTAGGCATTATAATTCTAGTGTGTATCAGAAACATCAAATGTTTAGTACATGTCTACATCTCAATACAATACAAGTCCTATTCAACATCAGTGATATTCCGCTTCAGCTCCCAGAGGCCAGAGACTGAGCAGTCTGACTGGAAGTGCTCACTGTGAGAGCACTTCATGTGAGACCGGGAACCAGGGCACAGAAGCAGGTACAGGAGGGGGAGAGAGGTAGGAATGGGACACAGGGAGGGGGAAAGATAGGAATGGGACACAGGGAGGGTCGGGGGGAGAGTGGTAGGAATGAGACAGAGGGAGGGTAAGGGGAATTGGGACACAGAGAGGGTAGGGAGAAGAGAGGGAGCAATAGGACACAGTGGGTAGGGGGGAGAGAGGAAGTTATGGGACACAGAGTAGGGAGGAAGAGAGGAAGTTATAGGACACATGGAGGGTAGAGGGAGGAATGGGACACAGGGAGGGTTTAGAGCAAATGGGACACGTGGAGGGGCTGAGCGGAAGAGGGTGGGTGGGGGGATGAGACACATTGTATGAGTGCATTTCCATTGTTTGAATTAGAACATCATCCTTACAACATTCACCTTGCTGTCTTTGCCTTCCTTCATCTTGAGACTTCCTTCTAAAAGAAGTTGTCGAGTATCATCAGATGATGTTCCCATCATGGGTGCTGTTAAATCGAACCGGCAGAATTCCTTCAGAATCTAACATAGAAATAAACAATGAGGAACTGCAATTTAAAGAGCCATTTACACAATAAAGGTAATACAACAAATGCTTTCCTTATCAGTAATACAAAAAAAGGATATTTCTTCAATTATTTAATACCTTATCCACTTCATCAGTGCTGCTCTCCACGGCTTCGTAAGAATCGATGCGGCTGATAATGGCCGCCAGTCTCTGTTGTTCCTGTCTTTGGCGCATTCGGGAATTTACATGATTGATGAAACGCTCCACTGAGTTTATCTAGAGTGATCATACAACAATCATTTAAAAAGCAAATCAAAGCTACTATTGATGTTCAGCTACAGATTCCAACTCCACTAACAAGCCTACGTACAAATTACTCAATGGCAGAGCGAATGTTGACTTTGGAAGACTTTGGCAGTAACGTGGATAATATTTATCTTCATGATGGATGAATTACATCATTCCAGTAGAGCATAGAAATGGTATAGAGCTGAGGTGGTGTTTGTGACAACAAAGAAAGATATTTACTTATAATCTGATTACATGTGTTCTCTAATAAGCATATAGATAAAATGTATCAAACGATAGAGCATCTGTTTTAGTGGCAGTAGAAATAAGGAAACGGTTACTATATGTATAATATATCTCTGTAAACCAGCCCAAGGGAAGAGACCTATTTACACTTAAATATATTTTTGTATCAATGCAATATCCATAAAGTGTAAGCTCGCCTGTCAAAATTGACACAAACCTTTTAGTCCGAACATGAATTGCAAGCGTTAGATTGACCCAAAAGCTTTTACTTGATGTTGGCAGTTGAGCTTACACTTAAATGTCTATTGCAGTGTTGGCAAAAAAAAACCCAAAAAAACTTTTGTTATTTAAGTATGTATTGCAAAAGATAGATGCTCACCATGAGAACAATGGACTCTCTGACTTGAGGGTCATCTGTCTTCTTCAGGATTGATTTGAGCAATAGAGGATACTTTGTGAGACGCTGATGTGGCTTCACTAACATGTCACTCAGTTTCAGGCGATTGCACTGTTTGTGTTTCTCAGACCACTAAAGACAATTTAGAAAAAAATGTTAAGTATCCGTGCAACAAAAACATAAATGTATATCAAGTATATTTAAAGAAAAACCTTCTAAAACTAAACTTTGGGACTAAATCTAATTAAAAAAAAATAAATAAATAATAAAAAAAAAAAATATATATATATATATATATATATAATCATAATAATTATTTCTTCACTTTTAACTATCTTTGACCATAATCCATTGCTAAAGGCAGATGATTAATGTCCAAATAACAGTGAAGAATTAATATCTATGGGCAGAAAATCAGTAAGTACATTATTACTAATTTTTATTATTTTTTTTTTGTTAAAAAAATAAACATAATTTGAAAAAGCACAGATACCACAGAACTTACCGTTACATAAGCTCGAAAAAGTTCATTGTCTCGATGGAGGTTTCTCATATATTCCATACATCCTTCCTCTTCCATACAGTATCTGATATATGGCTTGAAAAGAGACTCAAACTGCAAATCGAGACAGGATTTTAGTAGAAGCCGTTTTGTATAAACATATATTAGACAGCAAAAACATTTTTTTTTTTATATGTATGATCCTTTAATAATGTTAATTTATCTAACCTAAAGATACAATTAATGAGTAATATGCCACTACAGAAAAGTGCTCATTAACAGGCTAAAATTGGTCTCAAATTGATTTAAAATTCTTCCTTTTTTATTTAAAAAAAAATAATAAAAAATGTCTGCACGTTTGACTAGGAAATATGAACATTCGCCACTCTCCTACATCTACAACAGTAAGTTGGGAGTAATCTGGACACTAAAAGTGTGTCCGAATATTAAAATAAAAAATAAAAAAACTTAAAATAATCGTGGACTTTAGCTGCAATAAACTCTTTATATAAAATTGTTCCAGCCATCATTGAAATTATTGTATTTATTGATATGAAGGAAAAGTATCTTGGCAAGAATTATCTTGACCCTGGTTATAAAGAGGCGAATGTAGGCTATTCCTCCAACTGAAATTTCTGAACATTGTTTGACACACATAGATCTTACAATTATGATGACCTCAGCCGAGGAGGCGGAGCATGAGCAGGGCTAGCCAAAAAGAGACCAGTGCAGTGTGGGGAAGAAGGCAAGGGGGATGGTCACGTAAATAGGGTTTTCACACCTTTAGTGTCAGGAATACACGGTTGTATTCCTGACATTATAATGCTCCTTTAATTTATAAAAGTGCTATTTTCTATTGAAATCTGCACTTTTTGTAAACTTAAAAAGTGGACGCACTCTTCACACATAAAGCACTTCAGCAAGTTAAAAGTGTTTTTAGGAAACTGGAGGGTCATTTACAGTTTAGCATTCAGATAAGATGTTGCTATTCTTTTTAAGGAACACTGGTTTGATGATATCACATGCGTGTGTGAATTCCTCGGTGGCAAGCTCATTTGAGTATGACGCTTCACTTTCTGTATCCAAGACAGACAATTGGTTGGGTCGGGTGGGGCACTAGCCCTGGATCCCGTACTTCTTATACTTATCTATGCTTGTATCTGTCAAAATGATTTTATCTTTCAATTACCTGCTGTTATACATCTCAATTGTATAGTTGTAAGTTGCTGCAAAATACATGTTGGAGCTATAAAAATTATTCTGATAGTACTGCAGGAAAGAAGAAAAAATAGCCCTCTTGCTTGTAAATTCCCACACTGCAATGATTATAGAAAGAGTAGTTAAATCATGTATTTATTACCATCCTGAATCCTTTCTCAAAATCCACTGGGTTTAACAAGCCTTTTATCTTTCTGGCCTTCTCCAGGACTGGTACCATAACATTACTCCACAGGGATCGGTGGAGTTGAATGATCTCCTGAACATTGCTGAACAACTTCTCGGGCTCCACCTGTAGGAATAAAGTGACATAAAATAAATCTGTACCATGAATTGTGTATCACATACATGTGGAAGCTGTCCTTCTAGCACAGGGGTGCCCAAAAAAGTAGATCCCCAGATGTTTTAAAACTACAACTTCCATGATGTTTTGTCTTTATAAAGACATGCAAAGCATCATGGGGGTTGTGGTTCTACAACAGCTGCGGATCTTCCTTGTGGGCACCCCTGTTCTAGCAGAAACATTTACCCTTCCAATATTTCTACTGGCTTTTTGCTCAAATCAGAGTCGCTGTTGTCAGATATTCTGATACTTGTCAAAGTGGATATCATATTGTCAGTCACATACTGAAAAATCTAAATTCTTACCTCACATAACAACCCTGAATCCTGCAGGTTCAACAGGCAGCATAGGAAAAGCTAGGATGAAAGGAAAAGAGACCTCCGTTACTTGTATTGTGTATATCATGTAATAGAAGGAGAACATGGTACGTTAAATATAAAACTTAAAAAGTACAAACTATGGAATTATGGTGTACTAACTCAATAGACATAACAGACTTATAGTACTAATTATAATAGGAATCTATTAAATGTTAAGCATACAGACAGAGCACAAAAATCAATAAGGCATTTAAATGCCTGTCATTATATTTCAGATGTAGTTAGTGATAAGAATTGGCACTGTAGGTTTAATCAATAAGCTGCCAACTCAAATCTTCCAAATATGAGCAAGCCAGCTGGCATTTACCAACGCAAATAGACAGTCACACTGACCGACACTTGTCCAAATCAAGATAGCAACAATAAAAAAAAGCAAGTAGTATTTTTTGTGTTTATATACCTTTTACTGTTTCAGTGCTGAAGTGCACATCTATCAGACTTTCTGCTCACTCTCTGTATGTGTGTGTGTGTATATATATATTTATATAAAAAATATCAGACTTACATCAGTTATGACTTTGAGCTTCTTAATGTACGTGGCCTCTGTGTGGAGCAGCTCCCAGATGGCTTCCTGCTGGTGGCACTGCCGTCTTGTTAACGTCTGTTGAAACACAAAAGATTTCTGAGAACAGAGAGTGACTGAGGGAGCCGGTAGCTTGCTATCTGTATCCACCTAATACTCTACATAGAGAATAGAAATGTTCTTTAACATGTTTAGCAGAAGATATTTCCAATTTAACATGATCAATTCCCAAACCTATCGCATCTATACCTAAAGAAGCTTTTATTACCTGCAGAATAAAGATGGAATAGACCCTTTCTTCTATAGGTACATGTCTAGCACAACGTGAGTAAGAAACATGAGAAAACACTAGAATTGTAACATTGCCAGGGTGCTAGGGTTCCATACCTCTGGAACACCGATGATCTCCTGCCAGCTATCTTCAAGGGTCAAATTAGTATCATCTTCATCTTCTTCCCATGAATCATGGTCAAAGCAAAGCTGTTGGGGCAGTTTGGGGAGTCCGAACATACTATACGAGTGGAGTTTGCTCTCGAGTTGCTCCATTTTATCTAGCTCCTAAAAGTTAATGTAAGAATTACAGTTTAAACAAACCACACAAGACAAGTAAATATAGTGTATTAAATATAAACCAACTCTTTAATCATTAAACTCCTTGAGAAGAAGTCATCTCATCACTCAGTGGGTTAATAATGTTCAATGCTGAATGCAGAATGTTATGGCATATGAGCAGTGTTTAATATGCCATCATTGTTATCTGTCATCCTCCTAGCAAAACAAACATTCAAAGTGGTATCTTACCTTGAGAGTAAAGCTGTGTCAGATACTGAATTGTGGAGCAAACTGCTTGATTCTTGCACTTAACTCTTAGTGAGTATGTTCCTCCTTATGCAATAAAATGTATCTGAAGGACCCTCCAAAACCCTAAAATTAGGTTTAATCCAAGATAATTTAAAAAAAATATCCCTAGCTATAATGATGCTTGATCTGTTACTTTACATCTGCTTCACTGGAGTAAAACAGCCACTCGAAACCCCTCTGTCTTATAAAAGGGGTCTATTCAGGACCAGTGTGGCGCAGATTTTTAGCAAGACTGAAGAAGCAGTAAATGAGAGACAGCGAAGCTAATGTGATTAGCAGGGAAGAAGTGACACTTTGGGATAAAGCAGATTCCCCTCTTTGTTTTTGTGTTTCTGTGGCTCGTGCTAAGACACTTGGCAAAGCCCACGAGGCTATCACATTAAAAGGAACAGCTGCTAAGAGTAGGCGAGGGCTGAATCACTGAATGAGGCTCCAACAATTGAGCCAGGCTGCCATTTCAAAATCAATGGCGCAGGGACATGATACTAAAGGGGTGAGGTCAGCCAAATGGGAAATTAAGAATATAGTGAGACCAGGGGTTGACATTTCTAATCCCAGCATGTGATTCTGTAAATGCTTGTTGAAGGGTGTAGAGCCTTGTAGAACAAATAGAATTGCAAGTTTTATGCGTTATTGCTGTGCTATGACAAGTAACTGCATCTCCCAGCTTCAATAGCAGCATCACTCTTTGTAGAGAAATTGATTGTACCCGTGAGTGGCACACAATAGAATTACAACACTCCCTAATTTTAACTGTGTCTGTGTAATTCACAGTTTTCGAGCAAGAGCCTGGTTTTTGTTTTTTTCTGCCAAAATTATATAATAGTATTATTTCTAGTTTATAATATCAACACATTCTAAATTGATGGATATATTATATATGTTTACTTATAACAGATACATATCTTTGCTTTGTATGATAAATTGATTTTTATGAACCGACAATAATTTTCTATGTATTCAATAGTAAAATGGTTTGGCTTTTTTGTACAGCATTATAACAAGGAGTACTGTAAATATCAGAGAGAAATTATGAATTACAACAAATGCTGGGCCAATAAACTGTCTATTATGATTCCTTTGTGTCATATTCAAAGTAAATTGCTGTCAAACATCTCAGCAACAAAAGAGATAATGCATCTACTTGTATTCTATTGCTTCTGCTTTGACAGAATGCCAATCGCAAGGCATTTACCACCTGCATAACAGCTGGCCAGAAACACATAGGAGCACATACAGGGTTAACAAATTATGATAACAACTGACACACTCATGTCTTTTTTTTGCAGAAATAAAAACAATGTTTTTTCTTTCTTTCATACTAAATGATTAATAGCTCAGCCGTTAAAAATAAATAAATGTTTTTAACCATATCAAATTAAATAAAAATTGTATTTAATTTTACTGATGGCTTCTGAAACACGTTAAATCATCGAATATACAACATATTGTATAATCTTTATTAAAATATGTTGATCTGTCTGTAATCTGGTTAAAATTAAATGATTGTTTTTGTCCTTCTAAAAATAAAAACACTTTTGCATCAGAATATACAGAATTAAGCCCTGTGTTCAAACTCCCATTAATCCTTGGCGGCAGCAATGACTATAGTACACATCAGCCTCCATACATACAATAAAAAGTTACTTGCACACTATCCCAAATCCTTATGTACATTATATAACTGGAGTTTTTATTAGTATCACTCCAGGTGAGCTTACACTTCAACGGCCATTGGAGAATGGCTGCCAAAATAATTGGCTATCTGATGTATTGTTATCAGATGTTCCAATTAAGATTTTGGCTTGCTGAACATGTGCATCTTACTCATCATTCTTTGTAACCTGTTTCAGAATGCTTTGCCTTTGCAACAGACAACAGAGGTTGTCAGGTAAGATGTCCTCATGCATGTAATATCAGGCGATAGCTGATGGCCTCATTCAAAAGTAGATCATAAAGTAACAAATTATACTTAACATTTCTGCAAATTTCCATAGTAGATGACCTCCAGATTAGCACAGTGTATTGATGATAATACTAATGTATTAATCAAGGTCTCACATTGGGTACGGCAGAGGCCCAGTATCATTGTTCGGTCTTGTGGTTTATGCTATCTGCAGATTTAGATGGTCTTGCCGTAATACACAGATCCACATTATGTATTGTCTCCATAAATATAAAGGCCCAACAAGAAAGTCAAACATACATTCCATGTCAGTAAGAGAAGACACATTTAACATTTACCTTTCCGAATGGTCCAGTAGTTCCTGTTCCAAAAAATCCACTAAATCGACTGGCAGCTCGGTTTTTCCAGGTATCAGAGCCGTTATTGGGAAGAGAACTGAAAATCTGCTGAGTATCTGGCATTGGGATATTGGTGTCCCCAAGGAATTCAGTCATATTCTTCCTCCTTCTTCCAGGAGCCTAAAACAAAGAAGATGATATTTTGTATGACCTTATCTCAACAGTTCAAAAACAAAGCAGAACAAGAGAGAAAAGCGTGAAAAATAAAACGGAATACATTGTAATTTAGGTGAAAATTAAGTCTATCATGCCTGTCACTGTTGTTGATCAATCACAACACAGAAAAACAGACAAACAGATAGATTTACAGACAAATCTACATAGACAGAGAGGTAGATTGATATATAGACAAACAACTAGTATTATACAAGGAGCAGGGGGAGATTGGAATTCTAGCTATTTGCTAAACGTTTCAGATGAATCCAGTCTACATTCATGAAAAACACAACACATGCCTGATTTCAGACACATCTTCACGCAGACAAAAGACATAGCTCCCAAATCCCTTACTTGCGCTCCGGAGCTGGCTAATCCTAGGCACTGCTATTCTCAGGGGCTTTATGAGCGACCCAAACCCTTCCTGACATTCACATTCTGCTAATTACACACTGGTGAACTCACAAAAGCCAAGTAAAAACCTATTGTGGAGATTCTTAAAGACTAGACTTTTTTTTTCTTTTCTTTAAAACCCTCATATTAAATGCAATCCACAAAATCTACCACCTTATTAGCATTTTTACTGTTATATGATTAACCCCATATTTAATATGCAAAAATGATAAGCATATTAGTAAATTAGTACACAGTAAAGGAGGAGATTATATTTAAAAGAAGAAAAACTACCACAACAAGAGGACATAGTCTTAAATTAGAGGGACAAAGGTTTAAAAATAATATCAGGAAGTATTACTTTACTGAGAGGGTAGTGGATGCATGGAATAGCCTTCCAGCTGAAGTGGTAGAGGTTAACACAGTAAAGGAGTTTAAGCATGCGTGGGATAAGATAAGGCCAGGGACTAATGAAAGTATTTAGAAAATTGGGCAGACTAGATGGGCCAAATGGTTCTTATCTGCCGTCACATTCTATGTTTCTATATTGATGAACCAAGTGCATATATCGATTAATAACAATAAGTCTATAAAATATATACATCCACTACCAAACTCAACAGATAATATATCAATTCAAAATAAAGGCTTAACACTTAAGAGTTTAAAATACCAGCCCAATTAAGAGAGGGGAAGTCAGTTAAACAGTTGTCAATGATTTTGGATTTGTGCGGTAAAAAAGCAATATTTTTTTTAAACTAACGTATGAAAAATACATATTTTTAAGAAAACTCCTTAACCTCTTGAATACGAACCTTCAATGCAGAAAGAGTAAGGTGGAGGCAGAAAAATATACACATTTAAAATGTAACCTCTATTACCATCTATACAAAAAGAACCAATATATTCTATAACATAAACAATTCTATCCATTAAATAGTTTATAAACTAATAAATACATACCTCTGGCAGAACAGGCTGTACTCTAAATATGGAATAAATGCCATTGTTTTTCATGAAAATCCCTGTGCTAAAAATATTTAGTGGCGTAATCTGATAAGAGACGCATACATCTCCTTTGTGTTCCAAGTGCTGTCTGCCTACCTTGCTGTGCTAAATGCTAATTAATATCAAATCCCATGTCGTTTAGGGCTTAGTTAAGAGGAGGTTGCAGAGGGTGTGAGCTTTGTGTCAACAGCACAGTAGAAAGTCAACAATCAATAAAGCAGATTGCATTGCTGAGATGGCACACAGGGTGGCATGGTAATAGAGCATTCCTTATTCCAATGTGACTCTGCACCTTTAAGAAAAACAGACCCTTTTTTGTACGTTGTGGGAGGGGCTCACAATGATGCAGCAGGGGGCACGTAGATGTCTCCAAAATTAAAAACAATGTTTCTCCAGCCAATTGCTGTCTCATTTTAAGTAATGTTAATGTTGCAAAATGTAACAATATATGGTATGGTTAAATTAGATTGTTACATTTTTAACCATTTAAAAGCTATTATGTAACAAAACATTATGTCGTAAATAGAAACTTTTAATGTTGTAACTTTTATAAAACAGGAATTAATACCAAGATGTAAGCCTATGAAAAATCATTTGCCAACATTCACAAAAATAATTGTCTTTTTTTCCCCCCCTATAATTTTAAGTATGGGAGAGTCCATTAGCCAACCAGAAATATAGAGCTTTAGAGCTATTGTACATGGGGTTACAGGAAGCAGTGGAGAAAGTATTATGCCAGGATCAGCAGGTTATTATGGGTATTTTACCAGAGATCCCCATTATATTCTAATTATAATATATTGAATGATTTACTTTTTAACTATTTTTCTTCATGTATGTATATAGAGGATGGTTGACAAATTATTTCTTTAGAAATTGCTGGGCTTCTCAGACACAATTTGGGGCTAAGCGCAGTAATTCAGCTACAATTTCTGGCTAATTTAGTATCTTAATTTTCCCTTTGTATTGTCTCAATTTGGTGGTAATTTGATAAACAATGGTATGATTTGTGAATTTCATTTAAATTTGAGCCTTATAATTGCCCCAAACTACTCCGAACAATTTTCTCCAAATAAGCTGATGCACATCCAGCCTTTACTACAGAATGCCCAGAGTTTCTTTAACTGAGAATAATCACATTTTGTCTCTACTCTAGCTAGTTTGGTCCTCAGTAAAAAATCACTATGTTATTACATATATATCATGCTTAAAGGGACACGCTAAGCACCAGACCACTATAGCTTAAAGTAGAATTTTTGGTGCAAATAGACTGTCCCTGCAGTCTCTTAGTTGTAAACACTGCCTTCCTGTGAAAAGAGACAATATATCTATATATCCTTCTGGGAACCTCTAATGGTTGTCACTCAGACAGCAACTAGAGGTGCGTCTATTATGGTCATACAATCTTTGCAGGGTCATACAATCTCTGCACTGAATGTTCCTCATAGAGATGCATTGGCATAATGAAGCTTTTTGAGCGGATGAGAAGATGTCAGTTGCCGCGCATGCACAATTATCCCCCACTGGTTCTCTTTGGAGAAGCATTGGATTGGCTGAGATACTGATGATTTCACCCAGGGGAGGAGCAGCAGCCACAGTGAGACTGGTGCAGCGTGGGACTACAGATGAGTTAAAGGGACTCTCCAGTGCCAGGAAAATATCTGCTTTCCTGGCACTGCAGGACCCTCTAGTGCCCCTCTCCCTCCCACCCCCGGCACTTCAGGACCCTCTAGTGCCCCTGTCCCTCCCACCCCAAGTTGCTGAAGGGGTTAAAATCCCTTCAGTGACTTACCGGAGTCTTCACAGCCGGCGGAGTGGGAGACCAAATGCGCATGCGCGGCAATGCCATGCACGCGCATTAGACCTCCCCATAAGAAAGCATTGAATAATGCTTTCCTATGGGGATTTCGGCGATGCTGGAGGTCCTCACATAGCGTTGTTTTAAAACTTTTTGTGTTCTATGAACACGGAAGTGTCCACTAGTGGCTGTCTAGTAGACAGCCACTAGAAGATAACTTAACCCTGCAAGGTAAATATTGCAGTTTATGAAAACTGCAATAATTACACTTGCAGGGTTAAGGGTAGTGGGAGTTGGCACCCAGATCACTCCAATGGGCAGAAGTGGTCTGGGTGCCTGGAGTGTCCCTTTAAACATTTTACTTCTAAAGGGCGACCTGAACATCTAAGACAGAAGGAGATAACTAACATTAGAAATACATGTTTGCCTAAAGTTTCAGTGCTCCTTTAACACACATGTTAACTGGATGTGACCCCTGCATCGGAGCAGGACTGGAAATTCCAGATCATGCTTGAAAAATTCCTGGGGTTACCAGCAATAGATTATGTTACAGGAATTAAAAAAACAAAAATACACAAGCAGGACCTTTCAGCCTTGTGTAAGTTAAAACAAACCGGGAGTAATTTGAGCTACAAAAATTTATAGCACCTACTTACAAAAACTACCAAAGAGGCAAATAAACACAGAAACATGAAACAGCTTGCCAAAGATTTGGGTAGGCCTAGTCAGCTCTCCACCACCATCAATCACAACTCCCTGTCTTCTAACTGCAGACTTCATACAGACTTATTTAAATGTCACATTAACCCTTAGTTTACCAACTGAGTGACAGACATACCAGTGTGGCACTGAAAGGATTTAGGTACATACTCCAGCATTATGGATTTTATAACTAAATGTACAGCACTTTTTTTTTGCACAGTAAGTATTCAACTACCGCTCTGTACCAATAACATTTTATTCACAATGAATACAGTATAAAAAGTAGCAGTGTTTTCCCCCCTCCCCGCAGTATGGTAATGGGACCTATATTAAGCCAAATGTAGCAGACAAGTCGCTCTTTAGCAGTTGGCAAACAACCCCTTGTGATTATAGTTTGCGCCAACCAAAAAGCTTTTTACCACAATTTATAATGATACATTATAGGTTTTATAATTAAGCAACACCTAGTCAGCCATCTTTCGTTTATATATTTTAGAGTAGGGGTTGCTTTAAGGCTAGCAGTGTATCATGGGATGTTCTACCTTTTAGCTAAATCTGTTTTTAAAGAGTTTTATTTATGCCTTAGAGCAGGCTTCCTCAAACTCCGGCCATCCAGATGTTGCTGAACTACAACTCCCATGATTCTATGAATGAAATAGGTAGGCTGAGAATCATTGGAGTTGTAGTTCAGCAACATCTGGAGGGAAGGAGTTTGGGGAAGCCTGCCTTAGATTGTAAGCACAAGATCCTTGTATCCTACTATACAGGTTTTCAGCTATTTCTACGATATATTTCATGTAATGTTTTCAATACATTAGCTCAGAGGATGGCCACCTTTGGCACTCTAAGTGTTGTGGACTACACCTCCAATAATGCTCTTACAACCATAATGCTGGGATGCCATAATGTAATGGCCTCATGGGAGATGCAATCCATAACATCTGGAGTGCTGAAGGATGCCTGCTCTTGCCTTAGTCTATCTGCAACCCTGCTATATCATCCAGCTCTACCTAATCTAGTGGGGCAATACAAAAAAATAATAATAATTCTGCACAAGTCAAAGCGATCAGTAAAGTTTTGCTTACGGATTTTCACATTTTAACCAATTCAACCTGAATGGCAATATTTTGCTTGGAGATTTTTCCAAAGCATCTATTTTCATCTAAACGCTACAATTTGGATTTAATTCACTAAAATGTGGTGTTAAGTGATTAACCTGATAGGGATCTATTGACCAAATATTAGTCTATCAACTTGTGCCCATCTGTCTGTGGCCATACGTTGGCTGTAGGAGTACCATTTGGATATTCGGAAAATATGAATTTGGTTATTCCGTCTGTATTTGCATTTGCATTTAGCTATTGTTGTGTTACCTGTTAAGATCAGCTAAATGTCTAAATACATTTGCCAATTGGGCTATTCACAAACAGCCAAACTGCAGCCAAATCCTCTACATGCATTTGATTTAATACAGACCAGGTGAATTGCACCTGTAGCCTAATTGTCTCTAACTCTGTCACCTTAATGCTATCCGAAAATACATCTTAGCCTGTAATGATACCCCAACTCTAAATCCATCCCATACCCTTCTTTTACTTTACGAGTGTTTTTTATTTATTATTATTTTTTTTTTTTTTTTAGGGGACATTCATCTTCTGTACAGTAACACATCACTTGCGATTCAGGTGTAATTAAGCTGGAGCGATTAGAAAAAGTCTTAATTTTGCCTCAACTGGAGATTGTATTTCTAACATTTTAGCCCAACATTTGCAAGTCAGATCTCAATCCATTGGAATTCATGGTTTAGTGAATAGGCCCCCACATGCTTAACTTTTGATTCCTTGCCAGAAATTTGACACATGAAATGCTTTAGGCTAAAAGGAGGATGATCTTAAGGCATCTCATTCCAAAATTCTGTTAGTCCAATAGACAAGAATATTCCAAAATACTAAGATTAACTTTTTATTTTACATCCGCATCACTAGACCAATACTGCTACTCAACTTTGATAGAAATAAGGTTAGAAAGTCTGAAGAGTATGGAAGTTTATTCGCTAAACAAGGATTTGAGAATATTTTACATGAGATGTGCAACATTTTGGCAAAATAGTTGAGCTATAGAATAAAGCAGTATAATAATATTTACAATATGGTTCACAAATACATTTACTTTATCAATGATTCTCAATTCCTGGTTTATGGAGTATATATATCTATCTATGTTTGTCTGATCTATAAAAGGTATTTCTGTTGCTTGTCTATATATACTTGTATTTATGAACTATACATTTTAAAAGTATAGATATGTGCAAAATTAATGTTTAAAAAAAAAATCACCTTAAACCGCAGTGTTTGCATTACATAATAAATAGAAATCAATTTCCTTCAATTTTATATTGCATTCTGAAATACAATGTAAGCCAGGCTTTCACTAAAGAATTTAGTAAATTGTGCACATAGGATTGTTAGATTATTCTGCAATGTCCCAAACCGAATTTATCGAATTGTAAAAACAGAGATAAAACATATAATAAAACATGATACTTACCTCTAAGTCAGAAGAATAGGTCAAAAGAACCTCGTCTATTACAGAAAGATGATCCCAACTTTTCCAAGCGGATAGTCTACCCATGACTTTTCCAAAGTCTATGATCTCCCTCATAACTTGAAAAGAACACGTGGAAACTTAAATATTTTCTGAGATTTTAAGAAAATCGTATGTATCCAGTGAAGTATTTCTAATAAGTTTGTAGTAGTTTGTCTCTACATTGTCTTCTGGGTGAGATCTTTTGGTAACCTAGAAAGTATGTCTGCCTGCTTCCCCAGTTGGATTTAGTCTGACAAATTTTTGGGATGAGGGACTGTTGGGAGAGGAGAGGTGGGACTAGCCACCAATATAAGCCTAAATACTCTCCAGTCACTCGCCAGTGAAGCAAATTCCAGTTACTCAAACAGTTTCTACATCACATCAAAGGTTTGCGAACTGTCAGACTTTTCCTCTTCTCTAACACCAGGTTAATTCTACCCAAGGCCTTCAAATTTCACACCTATACCTGTTCGTGACAATCAAGTCATGTAGAGTTAGTTCCAGGGACAAGTGCCCCCTCTGTGAACAATTATATTGTTGACCCATTATATGAAAAGAATGAATTGGGAAGGCCATTGATATGCAAGTCTAATGTTAAAACTATACTGAAACAGAATTTAAAATGAAAGTAAAGGAAAGCATGTTTTGCATTTAAAAAGACCTACACAATAATCCAATCCATTCTTTAAATTTCTCTTAATACACATTCTGTTGCATGCCCAGACAAAGGACAATATATTATATGTATTAAAACAGCTTACTGTGGATTTTGAAAAATATTTTGGTAATTTTTTTTTTAAATGTGATTTGTATGTATGTGTGTGTGTGTGTGTGTGTGTGTGTGTGTGTGTGTGTGTGTATATATATATATATATATATATATATATAAATAAAATTTCTTTTATTTTTTTATTGTGAAAAAAATAAATTGAAAAGTTTATGCAAAAGTATCAAATTATTTCAAAAGCGTATATTCAAAAATATTAAATTATTTCAAAAGCTTATGCAATTTTTTTTTTTTTTAAAGGAGCCCTATGTTAGTCTAGTAATTCAGATGCAAATATAAGGAGTATTGCAGTATGCATAGATGCTTTATTGGACTAATAATATACATTAAAAGACAAGCTAAACAATATTAAAATTTGTATATCAAGACACAAGTGATATGCTAATTAGAGAGAAAAAATGTATACCCTCTCAACTCTCCCCCTTTCTCCCACTCAAAGTAGCTCCGTTATATATTTTCCCTTTGTTTTATCCTTATTCATATTATTTATATTCTTATTGTTCTTGTGTAGGCACTAACCATGTCTGTGTTTAACGTGTGACTGGAATGCTGTAAATAGCAGATGGAGATTTTGAGAATGAGAGAGGCAGGGGTGAGTAAGAAATAGTCAGAATAAGCCTAGCAAAGGAGAGACAAAGTAAACAGAATTAAAAAGTCTGTAATTAAACATGTATTTAATAATAAGTTCAGTAACAGGTAGAACTTTGTTTAGATTTCCGCATACGTACAAGTGCATTAGAGGTAGTTGCTATAAGTGTAAACCATTTGAAATTTTGGTAGGGTGATAAAACCTCAGAATCTGTATTTAGTTCTAAGTTTGTAAGTAACAAAATATGTTACATAAAGGGAATCAACACAGTAAAGGAGGAGACTATATTTAAAAGAAAAAAAAACTACCATAACAAGAGGACATAGTCTTAAATTAGAGGGACAAAGGTTTAGAAATAATATCAGGAAGTATTACTTTACTGAGAGGGTAGTGGATGCATGGAATAGCCTTCCAGCTGAAGTGGTAGAGGTTAACACAGTAAAGGAGTTTAAGCATGCGTGGGATAGGCATACGGCTATCCTAACTATAAGATAAGGCCAGGGACTAATGAAAGTATTTAAAAAATTGTGCAGACTAGATGGGCCGAAGGGTTCTTATCTGCCGTCACATTCTATGTTTCTATATCGATCATTTAAAATTAAAATATACATCTTGAGATTACTGGGAGTTACAGTCAGGGGCAGCAGTTATTGTATTCCATGCAGTAAGATTAAAAAAACAAAAACGGATCGGGTCCTCTGCCTGATATTAGTGGGAGTTGCACTTGAAAATTACAAGTGGTACATTCTGACATTTAAATAAAAGCTGCTATAAGCACCCGGCACCCTGGACTGTAACTCCCACTAATCCCAGGCAGCACTGAGACATGCTACCTGGGATTAGTGGGAGTTACACGCATTAACCTTAACACACTCCACATTAACCCCTTTGTTACCCTAACCCAAATCTCAACACTTTAGTTCTTACATTACTTTAAAACCAACATTTAATCTAACCTAAAAATAGGATGCAATAATTCAATCTGAAATATACATTATGACAAATTGTTCAAATGGTGAATTGTTCGTCATGAGAACATTATGCCACCTCAGGGTTTTGGAGACATTTACAAATCACAAAGACATTTGGTTGCATGTAGAAATCAGAAAAATACAACATAAAAAGTAAATAAAAAGAGCTTTGCAATTTTTCTGATATGAACATCTAAACGATTATTGCAAATCTTAATTTCAAGATATTACATTGGCTTCTTAAGAGAGTCTGCATCTCGCTTTTTCGATGAACACAGTAAATATATATTTATTTACAATGACGAGAGGGATCAATTAGCAAGTTTTTGTCCAAAATGAGGTGGACAAAAGTGGCCACCTTGGCTATTTAGTGAATATGTCCTAAGAGTTTCCCTTAGAATTTTATCAGATCCACAGTGTCTTGCTTCTTAAAACCCAGACAAATGTTATCACATGTTCACTAGATTTTAAGATAAATCAATGATCTATGAATACTACAATCAAGATTGGGGAGACATTTTGACTCTTATGACACGGATACAAACTGTGAATTTACTAAAACACCCTAAACCAACAAGCTCAAAAAATATATACCCTCTTATCTCCCCCCTGTACCTTAACCTTTCTCCCACTCAAAGTAGCTCCATTATATATTTCCCTTTGTTTTATCCTTATTCATATTATTTATATTCTTATTGTTCTTGTGTAGGCACTAACCATGTCTGTGTTTACCGTGTGTCTGTGTTTAATTCTTTCTGTATCACATACCATACTTTATACCTATTGGTTTATTCACGAAGATCCATATTGTAGTAAGTTTAATGCAGAATGGGAATTCGATGTCCCTCGGCGCTGATTCAGGCTCCGCCTATGCTTATCCCTCTGGGACATAATGCACATGCACTCGCATTAGGACTTCCTCCATAGGAAATAGTTGTATAATGCTTTCCTATGGGGTTTTGGGTGACGCTGGATGTCCTCATGCATAAAGTGAGGACATCCAGTGTCAGTTAGCCGACCAAAGGTCACCTTACAACCCAGAAGTTAACCCTTCAAGGCAATTATTGCCTATAGTGTCACTTTAAATTGTGCCACTTGGATTTTAATGAACATTTGCGTTTCTAAGAGTACTCCTGCGACCACAGCTCCAGAATAAAGCCATGGTTGTAGTTAATTTGTTAACAAGATTCATCTATCAACCTGCTTCTAAGGAGAAGTTATATATTTGTGTGATTTTCATCAAACTTTGATGAGTGAATTTTTGTATGATTGTTGTGAATACAAGTTACTATGGCATTTTTAGATACAAAGGAGCATTATTGGAGCTTCAATCCACAAGAGCTAGAATCCCAAATATGTCTGTGTCTTTGCTAAGTAGCTAGACTTATTCTTGGATATCTCGTACAGTAGATATCCCAATGTTTCTATGAGTGCTTCCCATAATATTAATGTAGTTTATGTAATTATCTTGCACAATACCCCTTCTCAGCTTCCTTAAAAAGATTCCCACATTGTTTACATAAATGAATTCAAAAAGGGTTTCCTGCTTTTATGTTATCTAAGATTAATCAATATATAATTAGTGAATGCAGCTTTTACACCTTTGCTAATGGCTCATTGTTCAATATTTTATTTAAATAAGGCCATTTTCCTGATCCAATTTTACATTTTTACATCCTCCTATATTAACTCATCTTGTCATCACAGCACTTACTGGCCTACCAGACTTTTTTTATTTTATTTATTGTGATAAAATTCAAATAATGATACAGGTGGAATGGGTATATTTTCATAATATTATATTTATTTATCAACCTGCTCTTCCCTTTTCACTAATATTAGCAACAATCTAACTATATAGTTTCTGTTCTTTCTTTACATTACTAATGGGTCCCCCAGCTGTACCTACTGGTCTGTATATTATATTGGACGTTTGATCAGCTTCGGATTATATTACAGTCCCAGGTATTTCATTGCAAGTACCTGTTAAAACCTGGATTAGCTGAGAGTCCTTGAGGATGGGTGCCTATATATCAAGGCTCTTTAAATGCAGTTGTATTTTTAATCCATAAAGTGGTACACAATTTCCTTACCTCTGCAAGTCATTACAATGATATTTAAGTTTAGGTTTAACTAGTGGTGTTTATTGTGCCAGGAGGGCCATGGCACCCTCCCAGAGTAATTTGTCAAACCACTTTAGAATGGATTGACCTTTTTCCTGGGTCCCATGGTTGCAGCCTCACATCCAGCTTGTCCTTCCAGGAGTATCAATTTAGCTCCATTGAGCTAAGATCATGCTCATGAGTATAGGGCAATGCTCATTGGCTGGGAGCATCAGATAAGCTATCCCAGCCACTGACTGTGTTGGACCTTCTTCATCTCAATGAAGAAATTGGATTTCTCCAGCAGAAATTGAGTTTGGTAGACTACTCTGCAAAGGGGTTAGGGCACTCCTGGTACCATAACCTGTAGTAGCAGGTACAGGGGTTGGAGTATTCCTTTAAAGGAAGTCTTTAGGCACCTTAACCACTTCAGGTTATTGAGGTAGTTATGGTGACAGGATGCTGTCCGACAGCTTTATGTTTGATAAATTTGCCAAACTGACATAATAAAGCTGTAAAGCAGAGCTGAGTGTCTTGCTTTAAAGTACTGCATACTGAAGTGCAAGGACTTCCCAGCAGTGAGTGCATCCAAGCCCTTAGAACGTTCCTGTCTTTGGGAATAATAATTATAGAGACATTTGCAGTCTATGAACGTGTAAGCACTGACTTTTGGGGAGCAAGTCCAACCCACCATATCAGTGCTCACATACAAACTCACTGGCATGTGTTGGTATGAGAACTATGATGCATAATTACAAGTTCTCTGACTGACAGGGCATGGAGGTGGAGCTACAAACCTTTTCAATTTAACAAATTTGTCAAAAATAGAGCTACATAACCTTTTCAATAAACTAAGGTGGTTTCGGTGTCTAGAGTGTGCCTTTAACACTGCAACGAGATTTGGGACTCCATATTGAGATGGTGAGCTTTGACTAATACTACACTGCTCACTTGGAGGGGGTTATGTAAGACCCCTCTCATGGTATAACATACACGCTGTCCTACAAAGGTTGATACAGATACACTGTCACTATGCGCTGACCTAGCTATGAAAGGTCAACTTGAGACTGGGTGAATAGGCGTACATTCTTTAGAGCTGCACAACTTGCTAAGCATACACTGGGGATGGAGAGAGTAACAGCAGATTGATATAGAGAACACACCTGCAGAGACCAGTCATAGTATTATAGAATATATTAGTGTTTTGTTTAGGTTTTTTTTTCATTTTTATTATCTCAAATAAAATATTCAACGTTTTAAGGGCTCATTCTGCTTTAATTTTTCATAGAAGGTTTGAGGTGCTTGAACAGAGCATAGAAAATGCGAGCCAAAACCCATGACATGTTTCTGAGCTTCTGTCTGCTCTCCATGACAAACATGGGGAGATGATCTGATTCATTGCCTTTTTCCTCCTACTGTGTATTCCTAAACAGTACAGGCTCCAGATGTCTGTTACAGAAGGCAGGAGACAATGCGGCTGGGATATCAACAAAAGGGGCAAATAAATGCCTTAGAAAAGACTAAACCTACATTTAGCAGCACCCTGCCTAAATTCAAAGGATCTGCATAGCAAGTAGCTGCTATTAACCCTGTGTAGGGCAGATAATTTCATACCGAGTCAGTTTGAAAAAGGAGCAAATAAATAAATGTTTGTTGAAGTCATTTGGAAACCCTGCTCACGGCAGCTGCAGTGTCAAAGGTTTGCCGTCCCTGACCTAAAATACGTTTTTTAAACCAGGAATGCCAAAAGATAGATCCACTGCTGATGCAGAACTCTGTAAGGCCAGCAAAGCATCATGAGAGCTCTAGTCTTACAACAATCGCTGTTCAACATTAAAGAAGGATAATGGAGGTCCCGAATATTGATGGATTTAAACTACCATTATTTACAGTTTGTAGGCAGAAAACTGCTTTATACTGCCATCAGGAAAAATATCACTATATGTACTATTGCGTCAAATGTTTTAAATATTAGTATTCATGAGAAGGTTAGAATGGCCAGATCTCTGTTAGGGTCTATAAAATTAATACTGCTGGGCAGCTATGTCACTACGGTCCTGCATTTATTAGAAGTATAATTCTGTGATCCTGTTATACGAGATGCACACTACAATTCAGTGTCATTTAATTATTTTGCCAATTTTATTTTAATGCATTATCTTTATAAAAAAAAAATAGGGTAAACTCCCACCAATTTCAGGCAGATGAGGACATGAATGTGTTAGAGGAACTCAAGCCCAAGACCAAAACATCAGAGTTCTCACATTCTTTGTTTTTGATGCAATGCATTAATTTGGCTCTCCCCAAGTTTAAAGGGTAATCCAGACGTAGAGGGGTATCAGCTACACCTCACTGACCAGGCTGAAACGATCGGCTGGGTTTGCTGTATCTCTCCTGCAACATTTTGGTTCTGGACTGCCCGTACGGATGGGATCGGTCTGATATGCTTTGGAATATGTTCTCTTGTAATGGCTAGTGATGTCGCGAACGGTTCGCCTCGGTTTCGCGGCGAACTCCGGTCAGCTGACACATCCCTGCCAATCTCCGGCAGACCCTCCATCCCAGACCCTCCCACCTCCTGGACAGCATCCATGTTGAAGCTGCCTTCAACATGGATGCTGTCCAGGAAGTAGGAGGGTCTGGGAGGGAGGGTCTGCCGGAGATTGGCAGGGATGTGTCAGCTGACCGGAGTTTGCGGCGACCCGTTCGCGGCAAGTTCGCGAACGGTTTGCGACATCACTAGTAATGGCACAAGTGAGCAAAAATATTTTTAGACCTGAGTGGGGATTTACCAAAAGGCAAGCTATTGAGTTTCTCTAAGCTTTTGTCCATTCTCAGAGTTCTCATATTCTTTCTTTTTGTACCAAAACATTAACCCTAAACTAACCTTAGGCCTAACCCAACACACTCTGAAAGTTTTAACGGTATTGGATAATTTTTTTATTTGATTTATCTGCTGAACAGATGTACTAGATGTCTGGTTCAATCAGTGTGATTGTGTAAACCCTAACCAGACATGACATCTTTTCATAAGGCTGGAAGTGACATATGATTACAGATCTCAACAATGCAGTACTGTACTGACCACACAAACTGAACACTGACTAGCTGGGGAACTGGACATAGAAGTTGTCTCTTTTTATCACAATAATTTTCTTCAGTTTTCTGTTACTTTTATCTTTTCTATTCTATGTTTTGTTAACTAAGAAAAGAAAAAAAGTGGATGTAACAGATTTTCTATTTGAAATGTCAGCCGTATAACCGCTCATTATTTACAATGAAGATGATATTATACATGATGTATCCCTTATACCTGACATTCACAATAAAAAACAATATTGGACAAAAAAAAAGTGCTGGTGATAAACATAGGAATGGTGAGACTGATCATTTAGAACACATTTAGGTATGCATTAATGTGTCAATAGTTATTAAACGATAGATTGTAATTACCCCTAAGATAAGATGGATGGAGGGATAGATTAAAATACAAATAACGAGAGGCTTCATTGTGCTTTGAAGAAGCGATATTGTCTGCTGAAGATTCCCATGTGCTTCTTAATCGTATAATCATAATTAACAAGCAAAAATGATTCCCCAGCTATCAATTGCTTGGTCTTAATAAAACAGATGGTTCATTACTAAAACAGTTCAGCTTCCTACATTACAAACGGAGATTGCCAGAAAGCTTTGTCACTCTTTATCCTCAGAACAGTTTTCTTCACTGAATATTTCACATTTCTCCAAAAGACAAAAGGTCCCAACTTGGAAGGGAAAAAAAATCCTAGCTGTTGGGTTAATAAAAAAAAAGAATGATTATTTCACTTATAAAAAATAATCAAAGTACTTTGCCAGAAATAATAGGCTGAGATTTTTTTTCTTGCTTTCTGGTTTGTCCTAGAAATTGAGGTCCCCAATGCTGTGGGACACAGAAAGACGAAAGATTGAACAGGGCTCATTGCGAATCCATTATAAAAGTATATTAAGTAGCCAAGTTATCTTACATGTGATATTTCAGTGCTTATAAAGGGAAAAGTTATAAGAATTAAAGGAACACTTTAAATACCGTAACCACTACAGCCATAGCACTAGTTCTGTTGCTCAGAGTGCCCTAGCACCCCTCTTCCATTATAACTAGTCAAATCATTTTAGAATGGTTTGAGTTCTTACTTGGTGTCCATTGGGCCTCCACTACTTCCAAGAGTGAAACGTATGAGCTTTAGTTGGGTCTCCTGGGCTAGCTCATTGGCCGAGAGCATACATTGATTGCTCTCAGTAGATGAGCTCAGCCCTTCACCACCGGGCTTATCTCAGACAGAGAGAGCTTCTGGTTCTCCTGTAGTTATAGTGGAGGCAGTAAGAGGTCAAACCACTGTAAAATGATTTGACATTACTTAAAATAGGGAATGGAGGGGCCCCAAGGCACTCCTGATACCATGACCACAACAACACACTGTAGTGGTTATAGTGCTCAGAATGTTCTGTTAAAGAGTCACTCTATAAAAACTTTACATCATTGTATGTTATTTTCAGTGAGCTTTGCAACCATAAGCATAAGTAGTTGAGGCCTGACAATAGCTGTCTAAATTGAACAGAGTCTTAGTATGTCTGCTGATCAGTTACAATCATTCCATGTGATAAGTGGAACTGTGATTGGAGATAAACTACTTAATCCAATGGATGGGATGATGGGATAAGATTAGACCCAGTAGATCAAAAGGAGATGCTCCTAATTGGTGGGGCCACTTCCTGGTCAAGCTGATCTTTTTGTAGACAGACAGCTTTTTGTAGCGGAGCAGCAGGAGGAACAATTTCATAGGTTTTTTAAAAGTAAAAAAAAAACAACAAAAAAGTCGTTTTCTGGAATGTCTCAATTCAGTTTTTACTATAAATCTGTGTTTAATAAATAAACAAATCCAAACCAAACCATAAAAAAAAAAAATGGAAAAAAATTGGTCACACCAGATGATTCAGGAATTATTAATCCAATATAAAAGTTTATTCCAACGTGCACTTGCTGAGATGGCTGCAACCTGACCTGGCCTTGAACCTGTTGTCATTATTTTACATAGTGCTAAACATTCCCCAAATATATTCAATACATCATGTAGCTACAGAATCTGATGGCGCTATATAAATAATAAAATAATAATAATCACAGAGATACATGATATATTCAATGTAAAATATTAAGATATGCTCACCTTACCTCCAGCACTGCCAGTTCCTCATCTTCATAGGCAAACCTCCTTGTCAGTCATTTCATTCCTATACTCCCTAGACAGTGCGAACAGCGTCGGCTAGGGAGTTACTATAGCACATGTGCTGTGGTTGCTATGCTGGGGAGAACAGTAGAACCACCAGTTCTGCTTTACCTTGTCAGTCAATTCTTCGGTAGAGTCTATGTTGACGAATTGACTGACAGGTGGGGGAGAGACCTATTTGAAATAGTTTTTATAGGTTTTTTTTCTCCACATCTACACATTTGCTAGCAACTCTGCCTGCACAATGTATAGATTAAATTTTCAATTCTTTTAAAAGAGCATAGGTCTTACCTGGCATGAAATGTACTCTTTAAATGCGGTTACAAGCTGAATATCTGGGAGCAAGATGAACTGATACAAAGGATATTAAGATGAAGAGCTTGACGGAGCCAGTACAATAGGCAAACCTAGCTTGGCAACTGGCAGCAAAGTAAAGTGACTACAATGATTGGGAAAGGCAAGAATTCTTACAAGAATTTAGCTGTGCCAACCAATCACACCATATGAAACAAATTGCAAATGTATCATTACACAAATTAACACATGCATATGAATTAATGACAAATTAAACAGTTTGCAATAAAGGAAGTGCAAACATTAGGTGACTCTTTATAGGAAGTGTTTAGGAAGGCTATGTAAGTCACATGCAGGGAGGTGTGGTTAGGGCTGCATTAAAAAATGATTTAACACATACATAGCAGAGAAATTAGCAGGGGCATTATCTATACACTAAAACAGCTCCATTAAGCTAAAGTTGTTTTGGTGACTATAGTGTCCATTTAATGATTGAGTTAGTTATGATCTGCAACTGGTGCAAATTTCTAAAAGTGGAGCAATCAATGGAAACCAGTGGAATCTGCAGGCATGCTCAGCTTTCAAAACTATACACCACTTTTCAGTGCTAATTGCAAGAACTGCCCAGTGGTGACTATTGAGGCTTTTTAAATAAGCAACTGTGAATAACTAATTTTAGGTCAAAATAAGTTAGTTGAAAGATAATTGAATAAGACTTTTTTTTATTTAGCTATTTAACCTAAAAATTGTTATTCTGTTGTCACTACTGGAAAGTTATTGATTTATTAAATCAATAGTGAACTGAACTGTGAGCTTAGTTGGATACTCTTTCCAAATTGGCTATTTTGACCAGATATATTAAATATGTCCTTTTGTCTTTCTGCAGTTTTTCGTAAAGATTCCTTCCCCGAATATATTTCTTTACACCAGACAAGGTGAAACTGATAGGATGACAATCCTGATGAAATGTGCATCCTTGTACTCAAATACAATAATCTAATTAATCGGTTTCCCTAGTACTGAAATATTGCGTCAATTTGTTCAACAAACAAGTCATTACCTCCAATTGTATGTTAACAACCAGTCCATTAAATAGTCTCCCGTGTTTGGTGTAATAACCTCCAAAATAAATATATAATAATACATACACAAAAAAGAATAAGTTTTTATATATATATATATATATATTTATATATATATATATATATACACCTTTTACAAACAAATTATATTGCAAATGTCAGTGCTCTGAATAGCACAATCAAAGCATAATGGATCCAAAATGTTTTCAGGGCCTTCTGTATGGTAATTATGAGTGCGGCTGGTATTATACATCAAACAAATATCTCGATATCGGTAAGACTTTAAAATAATGGTCTCTCAAAGCACATCTCTAATCCTAATGGAAGGATTTCAAAACATGTGTTGCCCTGCTACCTGCCCTCTTTCACAGGTCAAAAATATTCTACGGGTGAGAAGTTGTGGAATGTCTACTACCTATGATAAAAGTCTACAAATACCAAGAAAATAAATAACGTCTTGCTTCTCTGTTGGTGTGCATAACCCCCACACCCATGCTAAAACTCCTTGTCTGGTAAGAAAACGATTGTTGTCTACAAACCAACAAATGTGCTGTCACAATTACATAATTCTCTTGTTTTCAAGTCTCTTCAGTCTGGTGCAGATTATGATATACTAATATACGGAGTCTCCTAAACTTGGACCAAGTTTCCAAAGTGTTCTGTATCTTGTCTTAGTAAACTAAATGTCTTGCACCTGGGACTGATATAATTAGTGTCCTGTAATTGGTGTTAATATACTGAGTGTCCTGTACCTTGTTCTAGTGTTGTGTCCCTGGTCCTTTTATCCTGAGTCTCCTTTCCCTGGTCCTAGTGTCCGGTCCCTGGTCCTAATATACGAAGTGTCCTGTCCCAGGTCCCTTTAACCTGAGTGTCCTATCCCTGGTCCTAATATCCCGAGTGTCCTGTCCCTGGTCCTAATATATTAAGTGTCCTGTATCTGGTCCCTTTATCCTGAGTGTCCTGTCCCTGGTCCTAATATACGAAGTGTCCTGTATCTGGTCCCTTTATCCTGAGTGTTCTGTCCTTGGTCCTAATACACTGAGTGTCCTGTACCTTGTCCTTTTATCCTGAGTATCCTATATTCGGTCCTAATATACTGTGTGTCCTATACCTGATTCTAGTACCTAGTACTTTTTTCTCTATTATTTACTACTTTGTTTTTATGTTGTTTGCCTTGCAGTTTTACCACTAATAACGGATTTTTCCTTACACTCATCTAATTGTGTTACCTGTTTAGGTTTGCAGTTTTACCACTAATAACGGATTTTTCCTTACACTCATCTAATTGTGTTACCTGTTTAGGTTTGCAGTTAAACACTTTGTTTTGCCCCAAACTGATCGCCCTTCAGGGATTACATACAAGAAAGTGGTTTATTGTACAATTCTACACTTCACTTAACTAAATCAACCTAACAGGTATATAGTACAACACATGGACTGCATTTAGGACGGTATCAATGAGGTTTTGTTTTTGGCAAAAAGGTGAGACATGTCCATTCACCATAAAAGTGATCAAACCAGTAATAGTGGATTTTTGTATTGGAAAAACAAATTACAATAGGTCTTTAAGGTGTTGGTATTAAGTCATTTGTTTTTTTTATGTTTGACTGTAATGACAAATGGAAGTTAAATGTCACATGAAGTTGCCAGTCATTTGAGCCGAACTGGAAATGACTCCTGGAGCCAGTTGACACAACTAGATATATCAGAGTAAGTGTGAAAAGAGATCCACATGTTTATGTATACAGAGCTATCCTGAGACATAATTCTAAAAACGGAACTGCGACAGTGTAGTCCAGTGGACTAAAAGATGCAGATTGCTCCATTTTTAGAACTTTGTCTAGAGAGGCTGGTGAGAAAGTTCAGAGGTTCATTCTTTAATTACAGTATCTTTAGAACTTCCTGAAACCTCATTGAATTTGAGGAGTATCCCTTATCTACACATCCTTCTGAGTTTGAATAAAATCAGCGCAACTAAGCTGAGCTGTTACTAACTTTTAGCAGTTTAAAATACTCCCTGCAATATAGAAATAATTATCCTTTTTAATGGTAGCCTTCCCCGTTTAATAATTTTAAATTAACCCCTTAAGGACCAAACTTCTGCAATAAAAGGGAATCATGACATGTCACACATGTCATGTGTCCTTAAGGGGTTAAGATGAATTGGTTTACATAAACCTTCAACGCCTTCTATTTACATTATGAATTCACGTTCATCCAAATAACACTTCAAAACTTAAAGGGTATTCTATATCCCAGAATCACTACAGGTCATTGATGTGGTTATGGTGCTAGTATCCATCCACCACTATTCTATCACAAATTTTTCCAGCGGTTGTACAAAAACCCAGTCCATTGCTCAGGCAATATAAGAAAGATTAACACCCATATCTTTAATCTAATGCCATTCAACATTTGACAGCAGGAAAGGCTGATATTGCTGGGCTAGTTCACTCATAGAGCTTACAGCCTATTGTTGTAGTCCAAGGTTGAATAGCTTTCAAAAGAAAATGCAGAAGTGAATCTGATTTTTTTTTGGCACACATCTATGATGGCATTTCATGAAAACAAATCTATATTACTCTTAACAGGGTTACGCTGTAATGGCGCCCAGGGATACTAGGTTAGAAAGTAAATAGTTGCAAAGTGGTTTGCCCCATATCCTGGGTATTGTGCAAGAATAGTACCAACATCATAATCGTTATTATTATTATCGCCATATATATAGCACCAACAGATTCCATAGCGCTTGGCAATATTATTAGAGGGGGGACTTAGCTATATATAGGACCATTACAAGAAAACTTACAGAAACAAGCTTACAGTCTATAGGATCATTACAGAGGGGTGCAGTGGTTATGGTGCTTGGAGTAACCCGTTAAATGACCACTCCACACCTATAAAGCACTTTAGCTTTCTTTATTGGTGAGGAGCATCATATTAAAAAGGCACTTTATAAACTGCCGATTTCTATGAGAAAACGTCACTTATTATTAAATAATGTAATATCAATTAAACAGCAAGGGAGGTCTCCTTCCTATTTCCATTAGCTCTATTTGAGCGTGCCTGCCTCCCCTGGCATACCTGTTCTCAGACCTCAGGTCAGTGTTCTTTCTGAAGGCTTTGCAAAAATATAAAAAATTGGGATGCTTATGAAGTTAAGGACAATGTTCAATACAGTTTAAATAGCTTGGCTTTTGTCTAATTGTGCCCTGCAAAATGCATGTTTTATAACGTCCATTTATTTAAACAGCGACATGGGCAACCTACATTAAGTCTATGACACAGCTGACGAGAAATTTTTACAGACACACTGAATTTCGGAGCTATTCTCTCTGCAGTGAAAGTGAACTCTCTGAACTTCACAAAGCATAGCAGTCGCTCTAAAATGAGTGATCAGTGAAGTTACCCACTAGGAAACATCTTCCAAGCCAGTTGACTAAACTCAAGAAAAGAGATATCTTTTAATAATTAATGAATAGAGCCTCCAGACTCAAAGTCTGGGATCTTACAAACAGCTACTCATTAAATAAAGGTCTTGCTAAGCATGCCTTTCAAAAGTATATATAATCATTATAGTAATAAATAACAGGTGTAGCGTCGTTATACAGGGAGTGCAGAATTATTAGGCAAGTTGTATTTTTGAGGATTAATTTTATTATTGAACAACAACCATGTTCTCAATGAACCCAAAAAACTCATTAATATCAAAGCTGAATATTTTTGGAAGTAGTTTTTTAGTTTGTTTTTAGTTATAGCTATGTTAGGGGGATATCTGTGTGTGCAGGTGACTATTACTGTGCATAATTATTAGGCAACTTAACAAAAAACAAATATATACCCATTTCAATTATTTATTATTACCAGTGAAACCAATATAACATCTCAACATTCACAAATATACATTTCTGACATTCAAAAACAAAACAAAAACAAATCAGTGACCAATATAGCCACCTTTCTTTGCAAGGACACTCAAAAGCCTGCCATCCATGGATTCGGTCAGTGTTTTGATCTGTTCACCATCAACATTGCGTGCAGCAGCAACCACAGCCTCCCAGACCCTGTTCAAAGAGGTGTACTGTTTTCCCTCCTTGTAAATCTCACATTTGATGATGGACCACAGGTTCTCAATGGGGTTCAGATCAGGTGAACAAGGAGGCCATGTCATTAGATTTTCTTCTTTTATACCCTTTCTTGCCAGCCACGCTGTGGAGTACTTGGACGCGTGTGATGGAGCATTGTCCTGCATGAAAATCATGTTTTTCTTGAAGGATGCAGACTTCTTCCTGTACCACTGCTTGAAGAAGGTGTCTTCCAGGAACTGGCAGTAGGACTGGGAGTTGAGCTTGACTCCATCCTCAACCCGAAAAGGCCCCACAAGCTCATCTTTGATGATACCAGCCCAAACCAGTACTCCACCTCCACCTTGCTGGCGTCTGAGTCGGACTGGAGCTCTCTGCCCTTTACCAATCCAGCCACGGGCCCATCCATCTGGCCCATCAAGACTCACTCTCATTTCATCAGTCCATAAAACCTTAGAAAAATCAGTCTTGAGATATTTCTTGGCCCAGTCTTGACGTTTCAGCTTGTGTGTCTTGTTCAGTGGTGGTCGTCTTTCAGCCTTTCTTACCTTGGCCATGTCTCTGAGTATTGCATACCTTGTGCTTTTGGGCACTCCAGTGATGTTGCAGCTCTGAAATATGGCTAAACTGGTGGCAAGTGGCATCGTGGCAGCTGCACGCTTGACTTTTCTCAGTTCGTGGGCAGTTATTTTGCGCCTTGGTTTTTCCACACGCTTCTTGCGACCCTGATGACTATTTTGAATGAAACGCTTGATTGTTCGATGATCACGCTTCAGAAGCTTTGCAATTTTAAGAGTGCTGCATCCCTCTGCAAGATATCTCACTATTTTTGAATTTTCTGAGCCTGTCAAGTCCTTCTTTTGACCCATTTTGCCAAAGGAAAGAAAGTTGCCTAATAATTATGCACACCTGATATAGGGTGTTGATGTCATTAGACCACACACCTTCTCATTACAGAGATGCACATCACCTAATATGCTTAATTGGTAGTAGGCTTTCGAGCCTATACAGCTTGGAGTAAGACAACATGCATAAAGAGGATGATGTGGTCAAAATACTCATTTGCCTAATAATTCTGCACTCCCTGTAGAAACCACCTGATTTCCAGGTTGCTCAGTATTTTTTAATTTAAATATTTGTTTTTAATATTTGTAAGCCCTCCTTTCCATGTAAAGATACATTTCTCATTTGGCGTTACTGATATCTAACACTGTAAAACCCTGACTTTGTGTAAATGTAGCCAATTAAAAATTTGCATAGATAAGAAATTGTTACACTATTAACTTATTTTTATTTCCTGTTAAACAAAGTCCTATGTTCCAACCGTTTACGGATCATAGAGCAGGTGTGGCTTCAAAAAGTAATATTTGCCAATATATTGATAATTCTTGTTTTTACAGAAAACACTCATTACTTCAATTTTAAATTAAAACATCATGTGCGAGAATCTTTTGTATTAATTTGTCCAAGAATACTTCGTAATTGGGACAGATTACCTAGGGGTGCGATAAGTGTAAACTGACCAACATAAAAAATGAAGCCCTGTGCTTAAACTCTCACTACTCTTGGGCAGCAGCAATGGCTTCAGTATCCATCAGCTCCAATACATAGAACAGAAACCAAAAATAGTCACCTGCGCACTATCCCAAACCCCTATGCATATTTAAATAACTGGAAGTTTTTTTGCTACATCAAAACGGTTTTGCCTTTTAGCTGAAACTAGCAAGGTGAATTGTTAGTGTAGGATTCATCTAAGAGATTTGCTGTGACGTGACTGGTGAGCTTACACTTAAATGGCCATTGGAGTGTTAATTATAAAAGCTATTTAAATGTGTATAGGAATTTGGGGAGTGGCGTACTAAGGAGGGGGCGGTCTGCCCCAGGTGCCACAAGGTAGGGGGTTGCTACCAGGGCTGGTTTAAGCTGTGTGGCTGCACAGGGTGCCGGGCAGCCGACACAGCTCTCACACAGGGGCCGGGAGCAGGAGAACTGCACGGAGCCAAATTGGCCATGTGGGTGGGAACCAAATCGGCTGCGGGAGCGGAGCCGCTGCTGCTACTGCTGCACACCTGCTGCTGCTGCACAGAGGGGAAGCAGGAAGGAGTCTCTGAATCCCCAACACCTATATACCAGGGACTTCACTGACTCAGGGCCGGCGCGTCCATAAGGCGGCACAGGCGGCCGGCTTAGGGCGCACCGGCGCTGGCGGCGCAAAATTCCAGTGACCGGCAGGAGGGAAGTGCTCCCTCCTGCCAGGTCACCTCCTGGATCCCCGGCGCGGCGTGCGGCTGAATTGGATGCCGAGGGAGCTCTGATCTCTCTGATCTGCTCCCTCGCAGGCTGCTTACTGATGACGTCATATTCCGGCTCCCGCGGCAGCAGTAAGCAGCCTGCGAGGGAGCAGATCAGAGAGATCAGAGCTCCCTCGGCATCCAAATCAGCCGCACGCCTCCCAGCAGCCCCACTGGACCACCAATGAGAGACCCACGCCAGCTCTCCAGGTAGGGAGGCTGGGTGGGAAATTTAAATTTAATTTAGATTATTAATTACTGTGAGTGTGTCTGTGAGTTTGTGTGTGTCTGTCAGTGTGTGTGTGTGTGTGCATGTGAGTGTGTGTGTCTGTCAGTGTGTGTGTCTGTCAGTGTGTGTGTGTGTGCATGTGAGTGTGTGTGTCTGTCAGTGTCTGTGAGTACGTGTGTCTGTCAGTGTCTGTGAGTTTGTGTGTGTGTGTCAGTGTGTCTGTCAGTGTTTGTGTGTCTGTCAGTGTGCGTGTGAGTGTCTGTCAATGAATGAGTGTGTCAGATAAGTGAGTCTGGCTGTCAGAGATGTCTGTGTGTTTGTCATTGAGCGTGTGTGACTGTCAGTGTTTATACACCCCTGACTGTAGCGTGGCCAAGCGGAGTGTACAGTGGTACAGAAACTTCTGTTTCCTGTACCTGGCAGGACTGACAGGAAAAGCTCACTGTACCGGCATTCGCTCCGCTCAGCCACGCTACAAGAAAGGTAGGAGGCACACCAGGAAGGGGTGGGGACCACTATGGGGGTGGGTGGCGCACCAAGGGACAGGGAGAGGAGGGGAGAGATACCCTAAGGTACAGGAAAAGGAGGGAGGGAGAGGAACACTAAGCGACAGGGAACAGAGGGGGGAGGGGAGAGGAACACTAAGGGACAGGGAAAGGAGGGGGAAGGGAAAAGAACACTGAGGAACAGGAAAAGAAGGAGAGAGGGGAGAGGAACAGTAAGGGTCAGAGAAGGGAGGGGACCATTAAGGGACGGGGAGTGGGGCTAGATGTGAAAGAAACACACAGCGGGGCTTGAGAAGGAAAGAGACATACACAAAGCAGCTGGGAAGAATAAAAGACACAAAGGGGCTGGGAGAAAAGGAGTCACACAAAGGGGCTGGGAGGAGTAAGACACAAAATGTGGGAGGATGTAAGAGTCATACAAAGAGGAGAGATAGGAGACACACAAAGGCAAAAATAGGAGATAAAATACATTAAAGGGAGTCCGACATTTAAAAGACGGGATAAGAAACACAAAAGGGAGGTTAAGAGGCACATGGGTGAAGATGTTTTTGGGGGGGCGGAAAAATGCATCTTCGCCTATGTACCCAAAATTCTTTGCACCGGCCCTGCACTGACTCCACTCCTCCACCAGTAAGTGAGAGAGTGTGTGTGCTGTGTGTGTAACTGTGATTTTGTGTGTGTGTGTTTGTGTGACTGCATGTATGACTATCTGTGACTGTGTGTGTGTGAGTGACTGTCTGTGACTCTGTGTGTGATTGCCTGCCTGTAACTGTGTGTGAATGTCTGGCTGTGACTGTGTGTGTGACTGTCTGCCTATGACTGCCTGCCTGTGCGACTGTTTGCCTGTGCCAGTGTGTGACTATCTGCCTGTGACTGTATGAGTGACAGTCTGCCTGCTATTGTGTGTGACTGTCTAGGACTGTGTGTGTGACTGTCTGCCTATGACTGTGTGTATGACTGCCTGTGCGACTATTTGCCTGTGCCAGTTTGTGACTAAATGCATGTGACTGTATGTGTGACTACCTGTGACTGTGTATGAATGTCTGTCTGTAACTGTGTGTGACTGTCTGCATGTCTTTTAAAAGTGTGTTTGACTGTGTGTGAGTGACTATGTGCCTGGGACTGTGTGCATGTGGCTGTATTTGACAGTATATGTGTATAACTGTGTGCACCTGACTTTGTCTGACTGTCTTCGCCCTGCAGTGAGCTGGCAGCTGGGACATGACGTCATCCCGGCATCATCGTCATTACAGTGCACGCGAGGGACCTGTGCAGGAAGAGCAAAGAGATCACAGCAGCAACCACTGACCACCAGCCCCCTACTCCAGCTCTCCCAGAGCAAAGTAGGAAGGTTGGGTGGACCTCTTATTAAATGTGTGTATGTTTGTGACGATTGTGTGTGCACATCTAATTATATGTGTGTGTGTTGTGTGTCTGTGTTTATGTATGTGATTGTGTGTGTGTATGTGTGTGTATGTCTCTGATATACACACACACAGACATGCATCTATTGTGTTGTGTGTGTATATAAATGTGTATGTGTTTAGTAGATAGCTCACTTATTTGGTGTCCTTAAATATTGCAATATCACATAGGAAAACAAATAACTGAGTTATCTACTAAACAATTGAAAGATTAAAATTAATAGACCACTATAGTGCCAGGAAAACAAACTTGTTTGGCACCCAGCTGAAGTTGTCTGGGTGCCTATAGTGGTCCTTTAAGAAAAGGGCTTTTTAATTATCTTATCTGTTTAGTAGATAATTCCCTAAATTGGTGTCCTTATGTGAGATTTCCATATTTAAAGATACCAAGGTGCCAAAAATATTACCAAGGTGCCAAATGCTCTAGGTACGCTTCTGTATATGGGATAGAATGAAAGTAACTCTTTTTGGTTTCTGAACTTCCATACAGCTTACAGACACATCAGGGATGTATGTGAAGGTGAAGAGATATCTTTTTCTATAGAACTACATGCTATATTATTGCTAATGCATGACAGTACATCAGTAACCCAGCTCTTGGAAATTGTAGGTGCTGGGAGGTGGCCATCAGGACCAAGAAAAAGATGGCAGCAAAGAAGATAGGTTCCGCTAAACCTTGTACAAATATCACAAAAGTAGCAGTTTTACTGAATGTCTATTAAAGAGATTTTCTAAACACCATAACTACTACAACTACTACAAGTTTGAGCAACACATTACAATAATGTTATATAATAAATTGTATCCTTCCAGGGTTATTAACCCCTTAAGGACCAAACTTCTGGAATAAAAGGGAATCATGACATGTCACACATGTCATGTGTCCTTAAGGGGTTAAACTACATTCAAAGGGACACTCCACACACCTAAAGTACTTTAGCTTGCTGAAGTATATTATGTGTGAAGAGTGTGTCTGCTTTTATTCATTTTACAGATTTCAATAGAAAGTGGCACTTCTATAAATTAACCTGGTTACACCCCCATGGCTGTCAATCTGATCATTTAAGAATAGAGAGAAGAAACATAAGGGTGAACCATTTAGTAGGTGAACCCTTCTGACATACGAGTAACCCAGATAAAACTTAAATTTTAATTAATATAGTATAAAAAATTGATGTAATAAAAAATAAGAATAAGCAAATAACGTCCCGACGCGTGTTTCGCCGTTTAGGCTCTTAACGGCGTAACGCACGTTGGGACGTTATTTGTATGGTGTGGCTTCTATGATGAGGGTAGACATGCTTTAATATATTCAGACTATACCACCCATACAAGATTTATTATTTTATTTTATATATATTTATTTATTTCATTTGCACTTTTTCTTTTATTCTTTATTCCAGTTTTCATTCTGTGATTTCTAAACATCCTGCATTTAGTCTACTTAGAGGAGGGGAGGTGGTTACTAGTATTTAAGGGGTGCCCTCGAAGGCACAGCAGAGTAGGGAAGCTAGTCTCTCCACTTTTAGCTTTCCCTCCTGCCTATATATACACAATTTTTTGAGGGGCTTGCCGTTCTGCTAGTATTCAAACCGCATTTATCTCTTTCCCTCCTCTCTATTTATTAGACTAGCAACATTTGTTACTTTTGCTAGCAGTTACATTTGCTGTTATTCTGTATCTACTTTTTGCAGTATTTCCTCTTACTTCTAACGACCACTGACTTACAGAGTTATATTATTTAATTCTTATTATTTATTTCTTCCTGTTATTACTTTGTTATCCAAATAATACGGGTATATTTCTTTATTTATTTTTTCCTTATGTGATTTAGGAGTTTTGGAGAGCAAACAAATGGGTCGCAGGAAAATACTGAGAACGAGCAGCAGCTGAAATAGTCGGTGGGTCCCCGATCAGTTCTCAAGCTGGTATTTGCTCATCTTGTGCCATTACAGAGAGAACATCTCTGAAACATATCAGACTGGTCCCACCCATACGGGCAGTCCAGATCCGAAATGCCAGCAAGTTCCCTCTGCACAAGAGACACAGCAACCCGTTTTTGCTCTGATTTAGGAGTTTTATTTACTTTCCCCCCTCCCCCCCCCAGAGTAACCTGACACCTTCTCCCTGATAGGTTTTTCTCTATCTCTATATTTCACCAATCTGGTAACTTGTCCTGTTACTTCCTGGTTGGTTAGTTCAGTGGAGCTAAACTCAAGAGACAACAATTGCCCGGAGCAGTGGAGTGTCCCTTTGATTCCCAGACTGTTGATACATGCTACTCAATGCAACTATTTGCTGAAATAACAGTAAATGTGCATCTTATCGTCAGCTAGGTAACTACAGGACAATAGCAAGACTTAAACCATCTTGTGCCAGAGCGGTTGTGTATTAGGTAGCCAACATCACCACTATAAAGGGTGAAAGAAGGATGACCTTAGGAATCTGAAACCCAGATCCTGACTGAAGAACTGGCATATTTTCTATTTATGACAAATATTAACAAGATCCAGATAAATACAGTAACATAACCTTATATAGCCATTATAGTAACTGGTCCTAAAAAAAAAAATCCGAAGAGTTTGACCAAAGGCCCTAGTGATTGGCTGCTGCGAGAGATGTATAAATACAAAGCCGGGACAGTGTGACAATATATCAATTTGTGGCACTTTCAGGCACTTATTTTTTGCCAGGAGAACAAACTTGTTTTCCTGGCACTATAGTGTTAATAACTGATATTACTAAGTTTTCCTAATGTCAGCAGTAAAACGTACAAATTTATCTTTCATACACATCACAAACCATTAACACATATTCCTGTACATTTATGTAGCTAAATTAATAATGATGATTTACCTCTACGCTCTGCTCTAGATTCTCGATATTCATTTTCTTGGCTGGGCAAGTATTCTCCTGAGTGTCTCTCAATGTCATGACTTTGGATATTTTTTCTTCCTTCTCATCTTTGTTCTTGGGAGAAATCTGTGCATTATAAAGCTGGATTCGTGCAGCCACAAGGCCTTTTGCTACAGCAAATCCCATGTCTTGCCCAACCACAGAAGTGGGATAAGACTGGTAAGATGCAAAACGCTTCAGAATCCCCCCTCCATCAACCTTGTAGGAACTCTCATCCGGAACATACCAAGTTTTAGTCCGAATCACTTTCATGTCTTTGCGGTGTATTCTAATGACTCCACCATAAGCAAATTAAGATAATTACTTCCTGCTTTATCCTCGTATTGGAATTCCATATAACAAACAAGCCAATTTAAACCCCGTCTTATTAATTATTCATCTAGCTAAGCCAAGTTAACAGAATATATTTAAAATTACACTTTTAAATGGAAAGTAAATTCAGCTTCTGCCTCCCGGGGATGTGGTTTTCTCTGTGTCAGAAATCACTTAACACAATAACTAAGGCTTGAAGTGCGTGATTCACCTTTGATACTCAGACGAAGAAAACCCCAGGCAACAGATACACAAGGTACAAGCAGTCGTCAGAGAGCAAAGTTTTGAACTGCCCAGTTTCTGATTGCTTTTTATATGGAAACCCGGACACATCTATTTATTTACTTACAGATAAGTTCTATTTTTACAGTGCATGACATATGTAATAATACTAAACCACTGTAATGGAACTGCATCTTCGTTGACTCAAAACATTATTACATGGGATACATACTGAATATTAACCATTATTTATTTGTTTATAATTAAGGATGTCAAGAATGAGGAAGAAAGCCAGGGATGACCGGCCCCACGTAACTCCATTAATAATTAGTTTTTTTTATGGTTACTTAGACAACTCAGACTGACTCCTCATTTTATTTATTCCCTGGGCAGAAAACAAGTACATGATGTATAAAATTATTACAATAATGATAATATTAATTTGTACAGGTATGTAAAGGACCTCTCCAGGCACCATAACAACTTCGTCTCAATTAAAGGATCACTAGAGCGTCAGGAAAACAAAGCGGTTTTCCTGACACTATAGCTCCCCTGGCGCTGAAGGGGTTAAAACCCCTTCAGCCACTTACCTTAATCCATAGCCCGGCGCTGGTGACCTCTCCTCCCCATCCGACATCAGCTCCCCCGTCCGACGTCACTGGAGCTGAATGCGCATGCGCGGCAAGGGCCGCATGCGCATTCAATGCTTTCCTATGGACGCTCTGCGTGATGAAGGCGTAATTTGCCTCCAGCGTCGCAGATGCACCTCTAGTGGCTGTCCAGAAGACAGCCACTAGAGGCTGGATTAACCCCAAATGTACACAGAGCAGTTTCTCTGAAACTGTTATGTTTACATGTGAAGGGTTAAAACCTGAGGGACCTGGCACCCAGACCACTTCATTGAGCTGAAGTGGTGTGGGTGACTATAGTGTTCCTTTAATTCATTATGGTGTCTGAAGGTCCTCAGCGCAGTCTTAATTTATTTATTGAAAAATTATTCTATTATTTATTTCAAACAGTTTAACCCCAAAATCTTCTCATTGTCTCCCACCCTCTTGACCCCTCTGCATCATTCTCCAACCATGGCTTAATTGTGGAAGCCTTTCCCTTGGGAGCTTGTAATTGGCGGAGAGCCTCAACGGACTCTCCCAGTCTATCATTGGCTTCCCGTTTAGAGAAAAGTTTTTAAGAGGCAGATACCTCAATAGAGAGAGAAATGACTTTATATTGTGTACAGATTAGATACATGTGAGACAAGTAGGATAAGGCAAGTTAAAATTATTTTTTATATATGATTTTTTATATATATATATTAGTTTTCAATATTTGTAGACTAGGCTGGGGTTCAATATATTTAACCCTTCAATACCCCTAAATATAATCTAAATGGGAATATTCCAACCCTGAATTGAGTAAATCCTACAGAATCTAGGAATGGATATAAGCTCCTGCAATTAGATAATAAGATTGGAGCAGCTCTGACCTATTTTTGCTTTTTGTAATAAATAAGAGTGATGTCACTTTGAATCTCCAGTGAAGGTAAAGATGGACTTTTAAAAACCGAGAGGTTAAGTAACCAACATTAAAACTATTTACAGCTTAAGTGAACAAGCAATTTAAGAAAAAGGTGCTGCTTTAAGCAGTTTCTAATGTGTGTATGTCAGATAAACACATGATAAAAATTAGAATTTAGTGGGATTTTGGGATTATCTACAAGGTTTCACTAACAAAGAGTGGTGGTTTATCCACTTGTAAAACAGGAGCAAAGTTACACTGAAACAAAATCAATAAAACAGTTAAATATCAATAGAAAAATTGTTTTTTGTTTGTTTTGTTTTTTTCAATTAAGGTGGAAAAAAAATGTGTCAAAGAGAATTGTGCATTTGGTTTCAAATGAACTGCAATTCATCCGCATTTTGGGCGATCGGCAATTCGTTTAAATTACCTAACTTTGAATCACAGAATAAACAAAATGAGGAACGAACTAGACATTTTGTTTGTTTCACAATTCGGTTCCGTCCATGGTGCTAGGACAAAAGATGATTGATGGAAAAGGCACATTATTGATGGTTAGGGGACTGTGACAATACATTTATTGAGAGCAAATGACAAGTGACCAAGAGAGGAAAAAAAAAATGAGTAGTAAAAATAAATACATAAATAGATTTAAATGAATAAATAAATGGATAAATATAGATTTTTTTTACTTCTACTTTATCTATTAGTTTCTTCTCATTTCATCTGTGAATCAAATGGCACAAAATGTGCCTATAATTGCACAATATATGTGTAATATTCATATTGTGTATATATTTTGCAGTACATTAATACACATATTATTGTGCCATTTTGGTTCATCCCAATTGTTTTTTCCCAAAACAATCCAGATGAAATTCATCGGAATCAATTCGGACAAACTTAATTTTTTGTCCCTATGCACAAATGTCAAATAAAATTAAACTTTATTTCAAAAATCTACAATTAAACACCAGACAACTTCTTCATGGATAAAGTCCTGTACTGAATCGCCAATTTGGAGTTTATTTACTGCCATTCAAAATCACTACCAGGGTTAATCACTGTGAGAATTTAAAGAGTATCTGAACTTACAGAATGGCTGACTTAGAGGCTTTTTCAAGTTCAGCTACTTTCGTGAATAACCCTGTAAGAATCCTTTGAGCAGCTGGATGCATTTCCACAACTGCAGATATGACGCATAAAATGCAATGCCCTCCTTTAGATTGTAAGCTCACGGGTAGGGCCCTCTACCTGTTGTATCAGTCTGTTCTTATTGTATTGTCTTTTTCCCAACTGTACAGCGCTGCAGAATATGTTTGGCGCTTTATAAATGCCAATAAATAAATAAATAGAACGCTGGCTAGCAAAAAAAAAAAAAGCATAGATTCACTATCCTAGTTTAATGGAACACTTCCATGCTGTGGTTTTCAACATCCTCCACTCAGAGTATAAGAATAATACCTTGGGAAGGAGTTCTATCTCGGTGGATAACAATATCGTTTTTGACATCACTTTTGCTAAAAATTATTTTTTTTCTTTATTTTTGTTGTGCAAGCGTTTACATACAGACTTGCGATACCACGACAGTATTGGCAAGTAGTTCAAGCATCAAACATTGTGTAACTTTGACATGGTATATGGAGTAACTGCACACATTTTTTTTTTAAAGTAATATACAACGGGTTAACAACACATGCTGGGTGTATGATGCGATAAGGTAAACATGCTATATCTGAGGTAGGCTAGGACCACGCTGAACTAGTGTGTCTATCATGATGTAAGACATAACCGATTTATACTGCACGTTTGGTATCTAGACAAGATAATATTAAATCTGCATATATGCCTAGCTCACTGATACTGAAGACTCATGTCAGACACACGTGGCAAAGCCTCTGAGGATATGTTTCAATTATGTTATGCAATGCACAATTGGTACGTTTTAAGTAGTAATTATTGTTTAACATATTGGCTAGTCAAAAGCTTGGTTAGGACCACTGGAGCTTAGCACATCGTTACCATTTAACATAGGTAGGAAAGGCAATACTGTAGCAGTGTAAGCAAGGGATACTGGATCTTAGGCGGCAAGAAGTAAAGTTAAAACTGCGGTCCCTTGTAAAGCCCGCGTAACTTTGGGCTGTGGTTGTCTCTGTGCTGGCATATAGGATGGGGTAACTTAAGACTTGTGGAGGGACAGGGAGACACAGTAGTCCTGCTCAATGCACAATGACAGGGATCCACATGCTTTCACAGGTGTCTAGAGTACTCATCTGGGTGGCAGTTGGGCTTCTCCTTCCAGGCTTGATCTGTAGCCGAGTGCAGAGCTAACAAGCTTGTTGTTGCTTGGGAAGGGCGGCTCGTAGAAACGTCATGCGGTGTGACAGCACAGCTGCCCCAGGGGTCGTCAGTTGCAGTCAGAGGGTTTAGTAACTCTTTTTCAGCCCCACTCTCTCCCTGCCCATGGTAGGAGATGTTTTCGTCCCTAGACTTGACTTGTTCTAGCTGGGTGGTCTTCTCTGCGATCGGCTCTGTCATGCTGGCAGGTCGTGCACATGGCTTGCGAGCGGCGGCCATCTTGTGGGGTGCCGCTCGGTAGGTGTTCCACGGCAGGGTGGTTGTTCTGGGCCCAGATTGGTGCCCCAGTGGTTGTCCTTGTAGACCGGGATGACCCCCCCGGTCCAGAGGGGGGGAGGGGAGCCAGACGCCGGCTGGAGACCCGGGAGGGCGGCCGTCCCGTCCCGGCTCAAGCTCCTTTGTGCTTCGGGCCCTGGTCGGGTCACTGTTGTTGCCAGGCAGGGTCTTGTGAGGTATCCCTGCGTTCCCCATCAGCTGGGGGTCAATTTGGTCGCCAGTATGGACCGCTTGTTAGGTTTGGCCTCCAGTTTTCGCCGATTTTTGCGGCCCTGAAGCGGGAGCTCAGACAAAGCACGTGTGATCCCGTCGGCGGTCAGGCCCCGCCCCCCACTTTTGCGTTGCACTAGTAAACCCATCCACAGCAATATAACTGTGATTCAGACCAAGTATTTCAGCAACCTTTGGTATTCGTTCACTAAACTGGGAATTGCGAAGGTTGAAGGAAAAAAAAATACAACTCAGCTACTCATCCTAGAGTGGATAGTTTGGGAAATGATTTGCAATCTCCTCGTTAACTTTACACATATTTAAATGTATTAAATAATTAGTGAATTGAAAGCCAAATTAAAAAATTGTGCCGTTTTAGGAAAAATTAGCAAATTCCACCATAGCCAGGGCTTGACTATTTTAGTCTAAATTCTGCAATTTGGGTTTCAAAGCACTACAATAACACGGAATAAACCCCTAACATGTTGCATTATTACATGCTTCAAGCGTTTTATGGTTTAATTGAATTTTATGGTGTTTAATGGTCAATACATTACCGTGCCTCACTGGGTTGCACTCTTCTGCTTTATAATATTCTCACACCTCGGCACCGCAGATATTTCTGGACTACATTTCCCATAATACAAAACCTATCCATTATTCCTTAGAATACAAACTATTAAAGTCTTCTCAGCTGTTACACTGCTTCTCCCAAGATTTTGTGCCTGTCAGCCATTATAAATATAGTCCAAGACAAGATGTCGGGAATAAATTGGACCCCCTGCTCCATTGTATCTCAATAGTAAAAAGGTTATAAGCAATATTTGAATATTTTAGCACCTATTTAAAGCAGTATTTGGGGCTCTCATAGACTAGAAGCAGCTGTCAGGCATTCCGTGTTTCCCATGACAACAGACATCTCGGTTCTGATATAAAATGGCTACTTGTTTGTATAATGGGCTGCTCTGATCAAATCAGTCAAATCAGCCATTGTTTGTCAGCCTGTTCCTTCCTTAATCACCACCCCCACATCAGCCCCACTCCCTTTAACAAAGCATGTTTTCACATGCTCTGAGCAGCCTGTCCCTTTATTGCCTGCAGCAACTGACTTACTAATATAAGTCTAACATAATGTATTAGCAGAAAGAGGAATGTACGCACATATGCAGGACTCACCGTAGGTTATGATCTGAATTTTACAGGAATTATAGCTTGAGGCCAGGAAGCTAAACTATACCTTCCAACAGCCCTGGATTTGACCAAACAGTCCTAATCATTACTACATTCCACCATCCCATATTTTGTTTTCTGGTTTCCTTCTTTCTAAATTCCAGGACATTTCGGCTTATTTTTCTTGCCATGTTACCTTCCCCAACCACTTCTTAACCCAATTGTATAGTTCAGAAATTTGGGTTAAACCAATATTGCATTGTCAAAACTACAATATTGGTTTTGTCTGTTTGCCAAGTCATCACTGCAGAATACATTGCCGCTTTGTACATAATAATAATAATAATACTTCTGAAATAAAAATAGAGGGAAAATCCAAGGACATGTTTTCTCCAAACTAGATTACCCTAAGGGGACATTGCATCTCTGGGACTTCCCAATCAAATATTTATTTTACATTATAGACAGTTCCTCTGGATCTAACATTACTTATTTGACCATCTAGCACTCTATTAAACATTTCTTAACATACAAAATTAAGCCCTGCACTCAAACTCCCACTACTCCTGGGCGGCAGCAATGACTATAGTACACATCAGCCTCCATACAATAAATACTAAATAACTGGAGGGTTTTTAGTATCACTCCAATGGCTATTAAAGGGTAAGCTCACCAGCCACGTCACGGCACAAAACCTCTCACCTAAGAGCGTGAGCAAGTAACATTTTCTTTGTTTTTATTAAACTTTTATTGCCTGGTTATTTTATTAGGCTTATTCATACACAATAAGTCAGTGATTGAATGACAAATTCAGTCATTACAGAAAATGTTGCTATAGACATAGTGTTACAATAAAATATGGATATATTAGTGACGTGTATTATAAAGGTACTGTATACTTAATGTGATATTTACATAAACCTTTTGGAGCTTGCAAGCTGGTGAGACGTTCATAGAGCAAAGTCCTGTTAATGTAATTTACGATGGCTTATGTGTTTATTCTTCGTGACTCATGTTACAGGTACAACCATTAGACTGTCTGTAAAGACACATCAAAACATGAGTCTCATCTAAGCATTATCATCTACACCCCTTACAAGAAACAATAGAAAGCTAAATGTAAACAAACTGACTAAATTACTTAATATTATCAGTGCTGTGCAATACTATGGCCTCACAATTATTGAGCTAGGCCCGCTAGGGTAGGCAACCTTCTTGTGGACTACATTTTCCATGATGCTTTGCCAGCATTGTGGCAGTAAGGGCCTTGTGGGAGATGTAGTCCATAACATCTGGAGTGCAGAAGGTTGCCTATCCCTATGCTAGAGGATTAGGAACCCTCTATCCCAGTGGTCTGCAACCTTTTGGCACCCGAGGCCCGTCAAAAAGAGGATAAATATTTTGCGGACCGGCGTCAGCCAGAAATAAAAACCAATGGTATGTGTAAGGGGTGCAGTGTGTGTGTGTGTATGGATAGGCAGTGTGTGTGTATGGATGGGCAGTGTGTGTGTATCGGGGCAATGTGTGTGTATCGGGACAATGTGTGTGTGCATATGGGGGGCAGTGTATGTGTATAGAGGAGAATGATTGTTGGTCTGTGGGGTTGGAAGGTAATTCATAAATGTGTTTGTGTGTGTGTGTATATATATATATATATATATATATATATATAATTTATTTATTTATTAAAAAAAACAAAATCATTTTGATATCCCCTCTCCCTGCTTACTTTTGCCTAGAGGTGGGAATGAACTCTAGCAACCTCTCGCTCAAGCATTGCCGTGGTTATCGTGGCAGCGCTCCGAGCTCGAGAGAGAAACACCTGGCAGAGCTGCAGGTTAGAGCTCCTCTGTGTCCTCTCTCCCTCCCCTGCAGTGCTGGCAGGCCGGAGAGGGAGACCTCTGATCTCCCCTCCGGTCCTGCAGAGCCAGCAGGGGAGAGGGAAGCACGGATCCCGGTGCTATGATCATAAGATCATATCATCGGGAAATATTTTGCGGCAATTTATTGCCAGTCCGTGAAAGCTTTCACCTGATGGTATGGTCGGGTGAAAGCTTTCGCGGACCGGCAATAAATTATTGCAGACTGTCACCAGTCCGCGGACCAGTGGTTGAAGACCACTGCTCTATCTCACCATCAGATATTACTCTCGTCCCCACAGGCCAAAAGGTAGATAAGGGGACCATTTCTTTAACCCTCTGAGTAGAGATTAGTATTTGATTCATTAAAAGACAAATTGTGGAAATTATGAAAATTGTTCAGTTTGTAAAACAGCCGAGTTAGAGACGTTTGCAAATATTTATTTGTTTGCTTTTCTGCCCACAAAAAAGAATGTTATGCAAGTACTGTATGTTTTGTAATTGTGCATGTGTTCTAATATTTTTACTTTCCACAAGTGGAAAGAGAAAATTGCTGTAATCACACCTACACCGAGTTGTTACATTTGTTGCTATACTTGTTAAGCAGTGATATATTCCAGTGGGAAGAGTGTCTTCATTGCCTTTATTTCCTTATTAAGAAGTATCACATTTTAAGCATATATTATTGAGCCTGAGCATCAGACATAAAGGAACAAACGTATTCCAGACATTGTAGCGTTTAACTAACTATTTAGGTCCCTGGCCACCCTTAGATGACTTAGTAAAGGTGTTTGCACTCCTACATTCCTACGTCACGCCGGACTTGATGCGACTGGCTTCCGACTGGCCCCCCTTCCATGACTGAGGTCATCAGTCTTGATGATCTCAGCCAATCCAATGCTTCCCCATAGAAAAAGCATTGGAAGGCTATTATGCATGGGCAGCAAAATGCCAAATTAACATCTTCTCATAGACATTTATTGAATTAATGCATCTCTATGGGGAACTTTCAGAGCCTCCATAAGGAGCATGGAAATGCCGAACGTAGGTGCTGCACACTGTGCATCACTGGACTAGGAAGCACCTATATTGGCTGTCTGACTGTCACTAGACGTCTTACATTGAAAAGCCTGCAGGGACAGTCTATATAGACACCAGTACCACTACATTAAGCTGTAGTGGTTCTTGTGACTATAGTGTCCCATTAAACGGATACTCTAAGTATCAGCTGTTTTGCAAAGCTTTTGCGAAAATAAGCTAACTAAATAAATAAATGTCACAACTCTGTGGATCTTAAAGGGTTACTCCTACCACCATGGCCACTTCTGCTTTTAAAGCAAAATATGCTTTAGATGACTATCATCCCATACTAAAATATGATTTCCTGTAAATTACAGGAGTGCTTTAATGTTTCTGATCTGGATCAGAGATTTAATAAATTAGCCAACTCTAATCTGGAGAAAATATATCTCTCTGATTCAAACACACTGTCTCTTTGTGCTATTCTTATATAACATCTTGGCCCATCTGGTTGATTATCTTACCTGCTCTGAAAATAGTGACACAATGCTTCAATCATTTAGAAAACCATTACAAAATTGTCTATAGATAGTACTCCATCCATATTGCATATAATGAATAAAAGTATCTCTTATAAATGTTGGCGAGGATGTGGACACATTGGCTCTTTATCCCACATGTGGCGGCGTTGTCCCAAACCTCAGAAATGTTGGTGAGATATTAATTTATTAATTGTAAAAATTAACTAACTAATCATAGTATTATCACCAGAATTAAGCCTATTCAAAAAATGTCCTGATAATATCACTACGATCACAATCGGCCACATTTCGATAGCCGTTACGCAATCTATACCTAGGTACCTGAAATCACCTACTATTCCATCTATTAAGGAGGTTCTGTACCTAGTGCTAAATGACAAAAAACATGAAATGGCTCTTAGGCAGCCATCTTGTCAATGGACCACTTGACATTCTATTGGAACAGTTGGGAAGATAATGTTAAAAAAAAAACATGTTCTCAGTGATTTAGATCTATACCCGATTTACAACTTTATGCACGTTATCAGTTATGACTATGACTAAGTATTGTTATACCTTGTATAAATTATTGTATGCATATTTATGCATTGTTGTTTATATTGTTGCCTTATTTTGCAAAGTAATTGTAATGTTTTGATTATGTATTCGTGGATGGAAATTCCCATTTTTTTTATTTTCTGTTCCACTTTTGTTATTTCTTTAATGTTTGTTACAAATAAAATTCTTCGGGGAACCTAAAGAGTAACGTCCAATAGGACATTACAAGTTTAAAAAAAAAAAAAGGCAAAAAAGGGTTGGAGTAATCCATTAACCCCAACCCCGACTCCAATGGCCCACCCATTCTAAAATCCTTTTTTTTGGTTCCTGTGCGTGAGTACATAATGTCACAGCATTCTGTCCCTAAATTACTGTTCCCGTAACACTGTTGTTTACAGAGAAGCAAAGCCGAGGTTTTTATGTGATATAATGACGCAGACCAGTCTATAAAAAGTCAGTATAGTTATTACTACAATTTGGTATTTACCTCTTATTGCACTAGGTTTGAACATGCACAGCGCCTAATTTAAAATGAATAAACCTGCTCATGTACATTTTTTATAACATACAGCTTCTAATTACCAAGTTACCAGTAGAGTCCAGTTACTATACAATGACACGATTATCTTTTTTTTTCCTGCGTACTAAAAGTGGCCATTATAAGTAAAAAATAATAATATAGTTGTATAGTATTGTGAGAATTGTACCGAACCGACAGTGCAACACCCATGAACATAATCCAAAGCTGTTGTTGAAGAAAATGCGTTAAGAGAATAAAAATAAATACCAACAAGTGATCACATAGAGATAAATAGGAACAATTAAAGATAAATAAGAAAATAACAGTTCCTACGGTCGTAGGCAACATCTTTCTATCCAGCCACCTTTGATCGTAATAAACAACCAACAAAATGGCGGCTGTCGAGAGAATTCCCACCAGGGACCTCATAGGTGGGTCCTTCCGCACTCTCCTATAACCCACACTGATTAGTAATTTAGTATTAACTACCATCAAAAAGTTGTTTAAAATATTATATGTAAAACATACCCAGGTAAGTTCTCAACATTTGTTACAGAACATGTTTGGATGGATCACATTTATTACAGACAAGTGTATTAAATATCACCCATTAATTAAAAAAATATTATCCATTAAGTAGAATGATTTTATTTAAAAGCAAAAAAAAAAAAACCCAGACAATAATGACCCTATAAGTGTTTACTCAGCAGCAATCTAGACATTGTTGGGATTAGCTGAGTAACAGGAGTGATTATTATCTTCTAAACTCTGTTTGCGCTAAGAGTTCAAACTCTGAGTGGACTGTAACCGTAGATAAAAAAAAAAAAAGGCCACATCTAAGAGAAAGTGTGAAACAAGAGGTAAGTTGGACATTAGTCACAGATGTATCTGTGTATGAAACAGTGAAGAAGCCTACATTACATTTATTTTATGCCACTATCTGCTCATTGTTCTTGAGAATGAAGGCCAAAGGCGGCCCAACACTCAATCAGTGTAAAAAGAACACTGGATCCACTGATTTAACAGCCCCTATACACCACTACAGACCCTATTATCCCATTACAGCCCCTACCCCACTACTACAGCCCCTATTTTCCCATTACAACCATCAATCTATGCCAACACTACAGACCGTATTACCCATTTCAGCCTCTATCTCCCACCTTCCCCTCTACTACAGCCACCCCCCTACTACATCTCCAATATCCCCTCTACATCCCCTATTACCTCCCCCACAAATACAGCCCCTTTTCTTCCACTAAAGCCCCTATTCCCATATTTGAGACCCTGTCTCCCCACTACAGCCCCAACCTCCCTACCACAGCGCATATCCCCCCAATGCTGCCACTATTACCTTCCCCACACTACAGCTCCTGCATCAGAGATAAGTCTGATATTGATTTTCCAAAGCAAATACTTACATATTACCTTCTAGTCAGCCCACTGCTGGCCACAGAAGTAGATTATTTGAATAAGTTAACTTTGTGCCAAAACAACAATGGAATATATTCAGTCCATGACAAGTCCACGATGCAACATATTTGGCTAGAACATTAAAGAGCATTTAACCACAAGTGATCCACTTGTTCCTGACATCTCATGAATTAAGGAAAGACCACATCCAACAATTATGTTCCATCAAATGTAAATTACAATGAGCTGTTACAATATCCAATCTTCTCTGACAGAAGTGAAGGCACCTTACCAATATATCAACGTTGTCTTTCTTCACTGGAGGTTGATCTGGTTTCTCAGTGGCAGGGTTGAATGTATTGGTAGGGGTTCCTCCTGTATTCCTCATTATGGGTAAGCTTAAAGATCTGAAATCCTTCACAGCTTGTTCCACTTTCAGTTCATCCCCTGGTTTGGCTATGGAATTATACAAAATAAAAGTTAGGGAATTCCCTTAAAACAGAAGTCATTTTCTTCATTGTCCACAGTAAAATAAATTGAATAATTTGGATCAGTCAATAACTACAATTACAAGCGGGCAAATTGAACAACTGAAGAAGATTGTGTGTGTGTATGTGTGTTTGTTTTACTGTGTTTCATTCTCTTGACCATTTCTTTGCCAGATTTTGACTCGACACACCGCTTTATAGACAACCCTATGGCACAAGTTTTAATTGACAAATGCTGACCCATAAAGTATGAAATATAACAAATAAAAGTAGTAAATTAGCTTTTTTTATGACAGACGGAATGCCGGGACTGTTATGACATGACAGAATTGCTTAACACATGGTCAACTAAAGGTTAATTGAACTATCATTGCATAGGTTAAAAAAAAAAATGACAATGTTTCCTGTTAACTGTTGATTTACTTAACACTGATCACTTTGCCCCCTCTAGTGGTCAAATTGTATTAGTGCAATTAAATTTGTCTTCTAGGAAAATGTGCAAATTGGATTGCAATATATTTTTAAATGAATCCAGTAATTTCTAAAGAAAAACAAAAAAGGAAATCTTTATTGACATTTGTATGTTTCATGTATTAGCTCCCCCCATTGTTGAATATTCATGAAAAATCAAAGTACCACATTAAGATGCATCAAGTAAAATGAGAAACTCTGATGGGAATACCAACAAACACACATGTTAATTAACCATTACAGTGATACTATATATGACTAGTTAGCTGTTTAAAGGGACATGAAGGGGGGAGATATTACTGCCTAGGGTGACAGAACCAAGATTTTGCAAGACTACTTTCATCTTTTCTTTCATGTTGGGGTCAATGGACTCTGCTTTTGCATCCCTGGAGATGTGGGACTACACAATCCTTATTGTTAGAAGGCAGCCACCAACTACTGATAATGGATGCCCACTATATTGATTGGGTGGGCCTTAGGTCACTGAGTACTACTTGGCAGTACGAGTTATCACTTACATATCTAGGGGCACTGCATTTCTATTGCATACACCTGGAGCTGAGGCAACCCCACAGTTGACTTTGCCATTTCTGCCTGGAAATAGGTCACTCTCCTGCTGGCCATTGTGTGATCTCATGAAGATGGCTTTGGATGGGGGCCCAGGGGGATCCTCCTGGGCCCTGCATGTGTCTGGTTAAAGGGGTTGCTGGCAGGGTTTGTGGGGTGCTGCCTCCTTGGAGGGAGGTTTCATGGGATTTCTATTTTTGAGAAATGGGAGAAGTGGCACTTCATAGGTTGGGTCCCAACTCACTCAAATCATGCAGGGACATTTGGCTACATTTAGGCCGTAGGTAGGGAGGATGGGACGGGTACCTTCACCCATAAAAAGGTTAAGTAGTAATGTACACCATTAACCCATTGGGTGTGTCACTGGTTTAGTGAGTGGGGTGGTCAGAGTCGGTGGCAATTTGGACGAGGTCTATGTGTTATAGTGTAATTGGTGTCTCTGCCATCGGGCCTCTCCTGGTTGTGCTCCATTTGGTCATTCCACACTATCATGGTATTCTAATTTCTAATGAACACACTACATGCCTACACAAACACACACTGTATTCACAATACACTCACTACATGCCAACACAAACACACACTGCATTCACTATACACACACACTACATGCCAACACAAACACACACTGCATTCACTATACACACACTACATGCCAACACAAACACACACTGCATTCACTATACACACACACTACATGCCTACACAAGCACACACTGCATTCACTATCTACACACACTACATGCCTACACAACCACACACTGCATTCACTATCCACACACACTACATACCTACACAAACACACACTGCATTCACTATCCACACTACCTCCAGTACACAAACACTACATGCCTACACAAACACACACTGCATTCACGATACACACACTACCTGCCTACAAACACACACTGCATTCACTATACACACATTACATGCCTACAAACACACGCTGCATTCACAATATACACTACATGGCTACACAAACACACACTGCATGCACTATACACACTACATGCCTCCACAAACATCCACTACACAAGCACACACTCTGAATTCACTATAAAAACACACTATGCAGTCACTGTACACAATCTGCATTCACTACATCCACTACAAAAACACACACTATGCATTCACTATACACACACTACACAAACACACACTCTGCATCTAATATACACTACATACATTACACAAACGTACAATCTGTACCCACTATACACACTGCATTAAACACGCACTCTGCATCCACAACACACATACTACATCCACTAAACACACACTAGATTCAGGGTGACCCTGTGGGCGGACTTGGGGGAAGACTCATGGGCGGCCCTCTGGGCGGACTCGGGGACAGCCCTCTGGGCGGACTCGGGGACAGCCCTCTGGGCAGAGTCTGAGGAGAGCCCTGGGGGCCCTCACCTTGAGCTGTGCCAGGGGCCCCAAAAGTTCTGATGGCAGCCCTGAACTCAATAACACAAGACAGTAAATTACACAATCAAAGACAATATTGCCTGACCACAAATAAAAAACAGCAAAAATAAAAGACATAAAAAAAATCCACATCATCCAGTTCAATGCCTGAAAAGTTTCAAAACAAACAAGTAATGAGTCAATGGGAGCATTTATAGGCCACTGTATACTGTGTAGCATTGATCTGCACTCTGATGGGCAATCTGAGAGCATCTACAGACACATTTCACTAAGATCAGCATGGGGACATCTTTAAACAAGAGGTTAGGTGCAGGCATAAAATGGGTGCCTGGTTTCCCTCTCCCATAAGCTTTAAGCAAGAATTAAAAAATTATTAACGACCACCAGCAATTTTATTCCAAGTTCTCACCCTGTTTCTAATAGCACAGCTTGTGTTGTTAGAAGCTAACTCAAGTTCCATTGAAGCAGGTCATATAGCATAACTTTTAAAATGTTACCACTTCCATGTTTAAATCTTCCTTCTTGCTATTTTGGTTCTAAGATACGACTGAAAAACATTTGTGGTTTTGACTTTCCCAAAACAGACTTTAGATCACATCTATTTACAGGAAACAATATTTTTTTTTACATTTTGCTGTGTCAAGTTCTTGTTATGCGTATATTCGTAATACAATATTTTATTGTCATTTTTTTCCTTTGAATTAAGTTGACAAGTAGTAAGGAATGAATTGGTGCATATGAGGGCAACAGAACTTTCAATCTTATTTATTTGTTAACTACGATCAATTTCCTGTAATAGTTTACAGATAACATGTATTAAAGGAAGGGGGTGCACCTCGTTCGACATATGAAAAGTGTGATACGGGACAGATTTCTAGAGTAGTCAAAACATGAATTAAACCTTAGTGCATCTATTCTTAGCTTTTCCGTACTGGACTCAACATTTCATCACGTCGATTGATAGTACATGGAAATGTTGCCCTGTATTGTTTAAAGTTTGTATCCTGAGGGATTCGTTAAATATTGAGACCTGCCTCGTACTATTACCAAATGTACAAATTAACCCTTTATGAATATTATAAATTGTAAAGTATGTTGTATAACTGAAGAAATAGGCAATGATGGTGGTTTCCTGACACCCTTGGCACTGCAGATAATTGCAATTTATTATCCCATAACGCTTGGTCAGGTTGCAAGGAATAAGCGTCTGATTTGTTCTTCCCAGTTGAAATGCGTTTGTACACAGGTCTAGTGTAAAGTGGGTATCGTTAAAAAAGATTATTATTATTATTGGTATTTACATAGCACCAACTAATTCCGCAGCGCTTTACAATATTATGAAAGGGATATATTTACATATATTTACATAAGTAGTTATTTATTTTGTTGTTTTTCCTACGGATGGAGGTGAAGGCTAGCTTAGGATGTAAACTAATTAATTTAAATGACGTACTGGTTAGGATAGAGTAGAATTAGTGGAGTACTAAATGGAGATGATTAGGATAGAAGGTCAGGGAGTAGTACTTGGAAGGATTGAGAAGAGTGCAGAAGAATACAGTGAGAACAGCGAGAAAGAGAAAAAAGGGTGGAGTAGATTAAATTCTTGGAGCGATAAATAGGTTAGAATGCAGTAGACTGAGCTAAAGCAAAGCATATAGTGCAGACAGAAATGAGTAGATAAAGGTGGTGTAAATGGAGTGGAGAAAAGGAGGAGTAGGTTAGGATACATTAGATGGAATGTACCTGGACTGTTATAAGAACACAATTTAGAGGTTAGTGCTAGGGTAGTGGGGAAGGAGGATACAGATAGGTAATCAAGGCAAGCAGATGTTAGGGTCTCTTTGACTAATTGAAATGTAGATGAAAAATCTTTTTGCACACAAGAAATTAAATACACTATATCTAGAAATTGAACAGCCACTTAAAACTACTACTAAAGAAAAATGTATTCTATTTTCTTTAATCATCGAGTGATTTGATGAAGTGATAAAGAAAGCCTGGATCCTGCTTCTGTTGATAAAGCATGTTTAAAAAATTACTTATCCAGCACAAATAACAGAGGGTTCTAAAAGCTGATAAGACATCACACTGGATATTTAATCTATGTAGTTCGGAACCCTCTCAGTTAGACATGATTTGGCCCAAGCAATATTCTGACCAGCCACGGCACTGAAGGTGTAAAGGACTGTCCTGCTCACCCAGTCCAGCACTTAAAAGGTTTAATCCTGAAACAAAAGTAAAATATTCCACAAATATATAGATATAAATATATATATTAGAAAACAAACAAATGCAATTTACCTTTTAATATCTTGTCAAAGAAAAATCATCTGGACAGATTGTGAACAGTCTTCCCTGCTCAGTACAAAGTCGTTTTAATGAACAAGGGGAACTAGCTGTCTGTGTGCTTTCTGTTTCATTGTAATGAATCTAGCGCCGCATCCTGTTTTCTGTTTCCTAAAGGTGCTTCCTACTTGAGGATTTTCCCAAGTTGTTACTTTAACAAACCCGTACAAGCTACTTCAGCCAGAACAAGACTGTCTTCCGATAATTCATACAGGGAAGATTTAGAAATGAAAGTAAACACTCCCTTTAGAGTTACTGTAAAGCAGCCTTCCTTATTGTGCTACAGGAACGTGAGTGTGGTTTATTTAGAGAATTGATTCATCGAAAGGTAGTTTTCTTTCCCCAGGCAATATTTGTACTTGTATGATAAAGCCCAACGTTCTCCAATAAAAATCTCAAAAATGTCACTTTGTACTTTGTTAGGTCTCCAGAAATGTAACTATACCTTGATGGGGACTAGTGAAACCAGCAAGATTGTCTAACCCACTGTTTTACTTAACCAAAAGAACAACCACTTAAAGTTAGGTATCCTAAGACTCTCTTGCTATATTTGAACACCCCTAATGCTCTGCAATCTCTAAAAGTAATACAATTATTTGAAGCCAATTTGCTGGACTGAAATCCTGACATACTAAAAACCCGATTAAGATGATTATTTTGGGAAGTGAAGACAAACAATACGTTTCTCTGCTCGGATTTTGGTCAGTCCCTTTTCATCACACAGACACACACTCTACTGGAGTCTATATGATTCAGAATGGAAAGTGCTGATAAATAGCAACCATTGGGGCAGAATGACATAGAAAGGGTGTCTGAGAATAGTATATGGAAATATGTGCAGGCTCTTGTACAGACTATAGATGCCAAGTTTTTGTTTTAGTTCCCATATATACACTGAATGCAAACATATAAGCAGAATCATTATTTTCTGCACACATTTCAAGAATATCAATTCTCCAAAACACACTTCTATTTTTTAAAATTCCCACAATCTGAATATTTAATTACTTCCCCTTCTATTTCATGCTCACATATAAAAAAAACTGAGGTGTTTTTTTTTTTGGAATACAATATTTCTGGCTTGAAGTGCCGATAAGGTTGGAAGCAGAAGGAGTGTATTTGGAAAGTATTTGCGTTCCAATGAAGAAAGATCTTGGACATCGTGAACCTGTAAAGCAGAGGTGGGGAACCTTTGGCTCTCCGCATGTTGTGGACTACATCTCCCTTTGCCAGCATTATGGCTATAAGAGCATTATGGGAAATGTAGTGCAGAACAGGAGGTTTCAAAGGTTCCACCAAACGAGCCGACATAATTACGTAGGATTCCGGATATTGCAAATAGAATGAAGCACAGACGGAATGCATGTGCGTTGCACTCAACAGGACATTTCTGATCTTAAGAAAATCGTCGCAAACTAATTTTGGAATTAGCAGGCAGACTCCTCAGGTGAGAAGAAGGAGAATGGATTGGCGATCTGAAGGCGGCTCCGCATAGGATATATATTTGTGGACATTTAATGGATTATGCTGCATCTATAATTTTTAATAGTAAAGTCTTGAGAGCAAGATAAAACGCATTAGGCTTTTGTATTTATAATTTTTTTTTATTTCAAATATTGTTTTATAATGTTTTAAAATTGTTAAGGTGTTTTTATGTGTATGCCCCATATACTATACACCAAGCATGTCAAACTCAAAGACTAACAACGGCCAAATAAACAAGGTTTATGCTTATGTGGGCTGCAAAAAAACAAAAACTTCAGTTTTCATAGAAAGTACAGTATAAAAAAAAGTCACCTAACGTACACTGGATGTCCTCACGCTTGTAGGGCTTCAAAGTAAACAAAAGAGCAAATTAATCTTAAGGAGACGTTGCGTTTGCATATAACCAATGTTTCAGTCCAACTACCTTGACACATTAAGAAACGTTTGGTAATGGGACTGAAATGGTGAATGTATGCTGTTGCACAGCTGTAAAAAACAAACGACGTTATCTTGTTGATTTTGAAGTCCTATGACTGTGTTCTTCACTTTGGCTGAGATCATCAAACTTCCCCATAGGAAAGCATTGGGAGGCTATTGTGCATGTGTGCCAAAAAGCTGCGCGGCCAGTCAGCATCTCCATGTGGAGCGTTCAGTTCCTCCATGCAGACCCAATCTAATTCACTGCCCCCTCCCTCATTCCAATACATTGCCCCCAAATCCAATACACTACCCCCTCCGTCCAATCTAATCCACTGCCCCCACTCCACTCTAAATGAATACCCTACCCCCACTCCCACATTCTCTAAATACACTGTCCTCCCTCCCCCAATTTAATACACTGCCCTCCCCCCAGTTTAACACACTGCCCCCCCTCACCCAATTTAACACATTGTCCCCTCCCACCACTCTAATACACTAATACCCTTCCTTCCCCCAATGTAATACACTTGCCCCCTCACTCCCCCAAAAATACACTGCTCCCAATTTAATACACTGGTTCCCTTCCCCAAAATAATACACTGGCCCGCTCCCTCCCCCAAAATAACACACTGGCCCCTCCATCCCCAATTCCATACACTTGCCCCTCCCTCCCCAATTTCATACACTGCCCGCGTCCCTCTCCCAAAATAATACACTGGCCACTCCCTCTTTCAAATTAATACACTGCCTGCCTCCCCTACTGCCCCTACCTCCACAATTTAACACCCTACACAGGAAAGTCCCCTAAACCCCCTCTTCTTCTACCTTAAGATGAGCCGCCCGTCCTCCATTTCCTGCTCTGCTCTTCTCTGCACAGGCCAGACGTTCTTCTGGCACTGTGAGCAAGAGGCAAGGGGGAGTGGCTGGCCAGCTCTGCAGACATTCAGCCACTCTGCGGTCTTCCGGCCACGGGAGCACATGATCTGCCGTGAATCAGATAGGAAAGATCTTTCCTGTCTTGTGGCTGTTCGCAGCCACAACACAAAGTGGCCCCAGGGCAGGAGGGCCACAAAGATATTCATTGTGAGCCACAAGTTTGACATGCTTGCTATACACCATACTTCTGAGGAAAGAGGTCATGCTGCACTTGCACTCTTTATGGGCTTTTTTACTTCTTAAATCTTGTAAGTGTACTATAATAAAGCAGTGTTGCACTATGATTGTTTATTACATTCCCTACATGCTCCTGGGAGAATCCAGAAGACGTTCCATCTGAGATCTACAATATATGCGATGGGCCTATTTACCAAGCATTTTTTGTGTGTTTAACCTTGAAATACACATATTTGATGTGTTGGTGATATTACCCTATTTTGTTTTTTTTTATCTATTTTTGTAGATATACTATTGAAGTTATCCTTTGCCCTAGGGAGCAAGTAAAGCAACCATGTTTCAAATAATAGATGTGCTTTATTTATTATTATTCATTTTTTTCATAAAACTAACCAGGTACTGAAGGTGTTCACTAATTTTATATCAGTGGACTGGACATTCTTACCTTTAACTTTCAGATAATGTCCTCCAAATCTGTATGCTTCAAAGTTGAGTGATAAGGGTGTGTTTGATTGATCCAGAAATATATCCACTTTGTTCAGTTCTACTCCCTTCCTCTCGAAGGCTGGTAACAAGACCTCTCTGAAATCAAGCAAAGTTAAATACAAACAAAATAATAAAACATATACACTCACACATCACCCAGGTATATAACCAGTCATATGCATCCTTTAATTTGTTTTTACTTTTTTTTGGATTTGTTTACAGATAGTGATATTAAACTTCATAATTAATAAATTACTTTTTAATTTTTCAGAAAATACACAGCCTTGCATTGTTGAGATTACCTAAACCACTCAACCCATTTCTCAGAATTAATGATCGTACAATTTAGTACTTTCTCCTTTTCTGCAGTAAATCCCGCAATATGGTAACCGGTGTTTCCTTAAAATAATATAATGGTTTCACACAACATGATCACTCAGTTTCGGCCTTTCACTTCAGTTCTCACTGAAGGTTTGCAGGAATTTAGCAGAGACTTATTCACATAGGTATTTGTGGTCCTTAAACAATATGTAATTGAGGGGAGAAAATTCCTCTTATTCTATTCTATGTGATAAACGATCTGAAGTTCAGTTATGTTTGCTGCAGATTCACCTTTCCAAAACATAATACCGATTATCTCTTTAACCTTTCGCTGGCATTCCATGCTAAAAGGTCAGCTCTGTGGTTGTATGAAGGCGAATACAGTGAACTGAAAACATTTGATATTATAGAGGGATTCTCCTGAATGACAAGAAACAAATCTGGTTCTCAAAACTTCATAAACAAGAAGGTCACCTTCTAGATTAAAGTTCTCTGTCGAGCTGCTCAGCATGAGCCATTCAAAAAAATGCCTGATGTCTGATGTTTTCTATAGTACATGGCAGAGTCAGTAGGAGAAGATCAATGTTTAGATGCAAGGCATAACCAGCAGAAGAATTGCAGAGGAAGCATGACCTGAAAAGCCCAGGTCAGATTTAGGCATCCTTTCATTGTTATCCCCAAATCCTCTGTAATGCTGAGAAAGAGATCACACTGTCTGTTACTAGGTAGACAACTGTTGGCACTCCAGATCGTACGGACTACCTTTCTCTGGATGCTTTGCCAGCATTATTGCTGTAAGAGCACTATGGGAGATGTAATCCCCAACCAGGGCTAGTGCTAGATTGTTTTGTACCCTAGGCAAGACCAGCTACTTGCACCCCTCCCCCCCCCCCAAAAAAAAAAACATTAAAAACTTTGTGTTTCTCTTTTTCCCCTTCCCAAGGCTCTGTGTGTCTATTTCTTCCCCAGCCCCTCTGGGTGTCGCGTTGTCCCCCCAGGCACCCTGTGTGTCTCTTTGTTATCCCCCAGCCCTCTGTGTGTCTCTTTTGTGCCTGTGTGCTTCTTTGTCTTCCCAGGCCCTCTATGTGCCTCTTTGTCCCCCCTCAGCCCCTCTGTGTGTCTCTTTGTCTCCCTCTACCTCTGTGTGTCTGTTTGTCTCCCTCTATGCATTTGTGGTCTCTTGGTTCCAGATGTTTACCTTCATGAACACCTTCAGAGAAACTGCTATGCTTACATTTGGGGTTAATACAGCCTCTAGTGGCTGTCTTCCGGACAGCCACTAAAGGCGCATCTCCGACGCTGGAGGCGAATTTTGCTTCCATCACTTTGAATGCGCTTGCGGCACTTGTCGCGCATGCGCATTCGGCTCCAGTGACGTCGGACGGGGGAGCTGACGTCGGACGGGAAGGAGAGGTCACCAGCGCCGAGGCACTGGATTAAGGTAAGCTGCTGAAGGGGTTTTAACCCCTTTAGCGCCACAGGAGGGGGACCCTGAGGGTGGGGGCACCCCCTGGGCACTCTGGTGTCAGGAAAACCGCTTTGTTTTCCTGACACTATAGTGATCCTTTAAAAAATAACGGCCTGGATATTTGTTTACATTTTTTTTTTGGTGAAAAACAGAAAAGGCAAGGATATAATTCATATGTGTGTGAACAGGTATTTGATCCAAGGAGAAATTAAATTCACATTATGGAGTCAGGAAGGAATGCTTTCTATCTTTGGAATCAAATGTGTTTTAAATGTTGAACTTGATGGACTTGGTCTTTTTTCAAACTTTGAAAAGTTACTACGTATCTATGAAAATCTTAACTGTTTCTCTTGAAGCCACAAAATGAAGCCACAAAATGATTACATCACGTAACACTCAGGAATATATGTGACATTTTTGCACGTATTATATGATAGCTGTGTTTTCCATTACAAGGTTTATGTATGTTTTTTTAGATGTTATAACTGGTCTCTTTTTTTGGCAGATACCAGCAGAAGACGACATTTTGAGCAAAATTATTATTTTTTTAATTTAATTTAATGGCATATTCTTTTCCTGACCAGTATCCTTACTATATGAGAGGTGTTTCTATACTCTATTATTGTAATAACGGATTAGCACCACGATTTCCCACCCCAGAGGTTTTTTTTGTTTCAAAAGTTTGATTTTCAATTAGTGAATTGACCAGAAGGTAAGTTAATAGATAATTGAACTAGCCAATCAGTAAAATGCTGGAAATGGAATGATAGTAATACATTTTGTTAAAGGGACACTATAGTCACCAGAATGACTATAGCTAAATGTAGTTGTTCTGGTGAGTATAATCATTGCCTTCAGGCATTTTCATGCAAACAATTCCTTTTCAGAGAAAAGGCAGTGTTTACATTGCCCCTAGGGACACATCCAAGTTGCCACTCCTCAGATGGCCACTGGAGGTGCTTCCTGACTGAGTGCTGAACAGTAAGCAGCCCTGCCGTTCAGCGTCTCCACACACTGCATGGAGACGCTGAATTTTCCTCATAGAGATGCATTGATTCATGCATCTCTATGAGGAGGTGCTGATTGGCCAAAATGGCGTTTGGCCCCACCCCCTTGCTGATTTTAGCCAATCAAATGTGTTCCCCAAGCATTGGATTAGCTAAAAATCATCAATTCTGATGATGTCACCAAGGGAGCTGGGCCAGTACCGACGGACCCGCGGGGTGCTGGAAGCAAGGCGAGTTTTCACCTTTTCTAGGGGGGGGGGGGTAAGTGGGGAGAAGCCACCTAAATGGTGGATTAGCACCATAGGGTCAGGAATACATGTTTGTGTTCCTCGCCCTATAAGTGTTTCTTTAAGGTGTTATGTGTTTGCATCTTTAATCCCAGCTGGCAGTGTTATAGAGAAATAAACACTTACCCTAGTGACTTTTTCTTCATTGCTGGGACAATTTCAGTTTCTATATCAACATTCAAATCAAATTTTAAAGTGAAGCATTCTTTACTTGGGTCCTGCAAAAAAAAAAAAAAATTACATATAAAAAAATGCAGATATTAAGCTTGTGTTTGTTGTCTATAACAAGAATAAAACAATGTGTATTATAATTGATGTTATAAGTGTTAACACATATTCAAGCAAGCCTGTCTCCACTGCCTAAAATAACTCAGCAAGATGTTTGCAAAATAAAAATCAATACTTAACACAAATTAATACAATAAAAATAATTAATAGCAGATACATGTGTTTTAGTTAACTATCTCAAGCGGAATCGTTAAGTCGTTAGAAATGTATTATTGGTATGATGAAGCTGAATGTATTAAGTCATGTGTACTTTGGGCTCATGCGAACACTGCATAAATCAATTTAATACATTTTTTAAAATTAATTTTTTTGAAGTACACTGGGATTTAGGTGTTACACATAAGATTCGTTACACCATTAGCAAACACCTTCGAACGTATAAAAGTACATTTACCTGCACACTAAATGAGATAATGGAGAGTTCAAAGGAACACTCCAAATACCATAACCGCTCCCTCTGCTCCCTCCTTTAACACTGCTCCCTCCTTTAACTATGTCTGACAGAGACCCTGTGTGCAGGGTGCATGGCTTAGCTCATTGATTGATAGCATGCAGCTGACCTTTTCGGCCAATGAGCTAGCTCAGCTGAGCTAATAGATCTTACGCTGGAACTTCCATTTATCGGAAGTAGTGGAGGCAGAGATTGGCACCCAGTGGACCCCAGGTAAGAAGTCAAACTGTTCCAAAACAATGTGGGGCATGTCAGGGCACGCCTCGCAAAATAATCGCTACAGCGCTACAGTGGTTATTGTGTCTGGAGTGCTCCTTTAAGGTGTTAAAGGACCACTTTAGGCACCCAGACCACTTCAGCTTAATGAAGTGGTCTGGGTGCCTGGTCCAGCTAGGGTTAACCCATTTTTTTTAATAAACAGCAGTTTCAGAGAAACTGCTATGTTTATAAATAGGTTAATCCAGCCTCTGGTGGCTGTCTCTTGACAGCCGCAAGAGGCGCTTGCGTGCTTCTCACTGTGAAAATCACAGTGAGAAGACGCAAGCGTCCATAGGAAAGCATTATGAATGCTTTCCTATGAGACTGGCTGAATGCGTGTGCAGCTCCTGCCGCACATGCGCATTCAGCCGAAGAGGAGGAGGAGGAGAGCTCCCCGCCCGGCGCTGGAGAAAGGTAAGATTTTAACCCCTTCCTCTCCCCAGAGCCCGGCGGGAGGGGGTCCCTGAGGGTGGGTCACCCTCAGGGCACTAAAGTGCCAGGAAAACTAGTATGTTTTCCTGGCACTATAGTGGTCCTTTAAGCTCCATACACTGCTAAGCATTCCAAGATCACTGTCATAAGTCATCACTAAACCTTGCAGACACTGAAAAGTATAGAATGGGTCCCTGTCTGCACTCTGAAGCTGACATACAGCACAGCCAATGTGCAAGCCATTCACTCTGTGCACTGACCTACTGATATAACAACAGACACTTTACCTCTTTCATGCAGAGATAACGTTATGTGCAGGTTTTAAAGGGGATCTTTTCATAGTTTTAAAAATTATATTTATTTATCCCTATAAATAACCCTTTAAGGACCGCGGATGTACTAGGTATGTCCAACAAAAAATGGTCCTTAAGGACTGCGAACGTGCAGCAAATATGAGTGCTGGAAGCGATTGTGATCGCTTCCAGCCGCTCTAAGGGTATTGCAGCGATGCCTCGATGTCGAGGCATCCTGCAAAACTGCTCCTGACTGCTGGGCCGCCGAGTGATCGCTCCCCAGGAGCGATCACTTCCTGGTTGCCCCACGTGGCGCCCGGAAGTGTAGCAGAGCATTGGAAGGCACTAAGTGAAGACTTAAATAAAATAAATAAAGCGATGTGGCTTCCAATATGGTGCTACCTTTCTAAAGGTAGTGCATCGTGGGGCTTCTGGGGGTGTCCCTAGCCTGCCTCATCATAGAGGCAGGCTATGGCCATCCAATCAGAGCTTGCCCCTATAATAATATGTATTATAACTATGATCCCCATTTGTCTGGTCAGGTCAATATTAGTAAATATTGACTCTGATCAGTGTTGATCTCATTCCATGTTGGAAAACTGGAATGTGCACTCTCCAAATAAGGTCTTTCTGCGCCAGAGAACTCAACACACCTGTACATGGTTGGCATCACTATATTAAGGAGATGTTGTTGAACACATATTGGGGTGTTCTTTGACAGTAACACGTAACAGGAGCTGATAATCCACGCCTAAAGTACAATGTGTGTGAAAAATAAAACAAAAAATGACTACCCAAACGTTTGACAAAGACTGATGGTAGAATTAGTGCATGGAAAGTGTTATAATACCACCTTTTGAAATATCCTAGGGTGTCAAAAATATATGGTTTGATGTGGGCAAATTACATTGGCCGGTTGATGACCAGCTGTGAAAATTCCAAGTTGGGAAACTGGAATGCGCACCCTCTAAATAAGGTATTTTAGACCCCAGAGAACCCGGCACACCTATACATGGGTGATTTCACTTTACTCAGGAGATGCTGCTGAACACATATTGAGGTGTTCTTTGGTAGTAACCCTTAAAGTTCTCAGTACATGTATTCTTCAATTGCTATGTGTGTCAAAAAAAATCACCAATTATTCTTTTTTTTTAAATTTGGCATACATTGGTGGTAAAATGGTTGCATGAAAAAAGTCAAAATACCCCAAGTTTAATACCTTAGGTTGTCTTATTTTAAAAAATATATACATGCATATAAAATTATACAATATATACATATGAAGGGTTATTCAGGGATTCCTGACAGATATCAGTGCTCCAATGTAACTTTAGTTGATTTTGAAAAAAAAAATGGTTTGGAAATAACAAAGTGCTACTTGTACCTATTGCCCTATAACTTGCAAAAAAAAAAAAAAGCTAAGAACATGTTAACACTGGGTATTTCTAAACTCAGGACAAAATTTAGAAACTATTTAGTATGGGGTTTTTTTTGGCAGTTGTAGATGCGTAACAGATTTTGGGGGTCAAAGTTAGAAAAAGTGTGTTTAAAAAAAAAAAAATCATTTTATAATTTTTATATATATATATATATATATATATATATATGATATGATGAAAATAATGGTATCTTTTGAAAAAAACATTTAAATGCAAGAAAAACTGTATATAATATGTGTGGGTACAGTAAATGAGTAAGAGGAAAATTACAGCTAAACACAAACACAGCAGAAATGTAAAAACAGCCCTGGTCCATAACAGTAAGAAAATTGAAATACGGTCTTGTCACTAAGGTGGTGATAAATGTATTTGTGATGTGTGCAAAATTAAAGAGAATGTAGATCTCTACTTTTTTCCTACAACTGGATAAAAAGTAGTATTTCCATCTGTCATTGTATAAGCTCTCTCCATCACTACCGATACTCAGCATAGAGACTACAGAAATTATATTTATATCTCTCCTGCTCATATGCAATGTGCGCCCTGGCTGTTCCAAACGTCCCGGTTTCCCAGTCCTGATTTTAGGGTCCTGGTCTCTTGTGCCGGGTTTGTTCCCTTGTGACCCTCTTCTGGCAACAGCAGGGAACTGTCCTCAAAAAGCTTAGTGTGAGTGCATCATTAGACTTGCCCGTGCATCATTAGTGCCAAGACCACTAGAATCCTACAGAGTGCACTCAAACAGTATGCTCTGCATTATCAACCCTCAGTGGGTAGGCCTATAATTTTCAGGTAGCCTAAAAGGGCACTCATATCAAGCTGACTTGCCTCTTCCTTACGTAGACCCGACCTTTTTCCAGACCGGACCACCACTTTGGCTGGAATCAGTGATGTGATTTGCAGCACTGATCTGCCCCCTTTTTTTTTTATCCCATTTTAGTCCTCATTCACAGGATGCTGATATTGGGGTGTATGCCCGATCATGATATAATTTGCTAAATTAGGTAATTTACAATGTTTTATTCAATGGTGTAAATCCAGATAAATTACAGTTCCCCTTTAATAAAGCAATTACTGAATTTGAATGTTGCCATGGAAGATGATCAAACTGATAAATGCAGCCAGAAGTTCACTGTTGAGGGTGTTTAGGCAGGTTGGAGAATTGTAACATAACTCTGTGAACCCAGTCTGTAACATGAGTGAATTTAAGAGTTCCTTACAACACACACATTAGAAGAACGAATGACTGCTGCCTATTCAACTTTACTAAAGAGCTGATTTCCTGCCCTGTTAGCTTTGATAACTCTGGCACGCTTTGTTATGTTCTAGTTGCTATGTACCCAAATATCTGCGCCAGTGTGGTAATTCCAGTTTTATTTCCCCTGCTTTAGAGCAGATCCTGTCTTAATTTTCCTTTCCTGTTCTTCATTATTTTTCCCTTGTCTTGGCCTCTTGTCAAAGATAAGGTTGTCTTCTATTTAGAGGAGGCTATTCACTAAACAGTGAGTTATGGAGTGTTTAAAACAATCTAGTACAGGGGTGGCCAAAATGCAGATTCTCAGCTACTGGGGAACCTCAACGCCTGGGATGGTTTGGCCTTATGACAGGAAGAGCAGCTGAGAATATTCCTTCTTGCCACCACTAATCCAAAATAATTTAGTCCAATAGGACTTTTTCTTTTTTGTTCTAACCCAGATGACCTTAAAGGGTTAGTCCAAACCTTTTTAATTAGTTTACAATGCTCTACAGGGTACTACTAGTAGCCCCAGTCCTTGAAAAGATATATAATTAAAAAAAAATAAAAAATTAAGACTTAACTGTTTCACCGGCTAGGAGCATGTGTGCACGCTCTGAGCGGGTGAAGGGAGGGGAGGCAGAGGAAGGGAGGGATTTTCTAGTCAAAAAAACAAAACAAAATGCATTTTAAGTAATGGAGAATAGAGCGAGCACAAGAAGAATGTCATTACTGTTGCCAGTGTGCAGTGCGCACTGATGACAGACATACATTTTGCACAGAATTGACAACGGGCAGTCCATAACAGAGATCCAGGCTGCCAAAATCATGTGTACAGGGAAGATGTGCAAATATCTCTAAATGTGCAGCGTTTAAAGCAACAAAAAAAACAGCACATACAGATTTCTACCACCATGACCACTTCAAATCCCTGGTGTTTGAAGTAACCCTTTAAATTTGAAATGTATTATTTAAGTCAGCAAGAACTCCCTAAATAGTGCATAAACGTCATGAAAATTGTGCTTTAGGGCTCATTAATTCTATTGTGTGCATGTTATTGTAATGCATCAATATACATTAAAGGTCATGTTTTATTTTGTTATTTTAGTTCTATATTAATGACTATTCTATTATACACTGTGAGAAAAAATAATAGAATTTAATTTATTTTGCTTTCACTGTAACAAATAATATAATCCCGAATGCAAACATGATGTACTACCATCAAAAATGATAAGTGTATTTTTTATTTTTTAAATAGGACGTATAACCTTGGCTGAAAAGCCTACCAATGAATCAGTTCCGTTGTTCTACTATTACAATCCAGTTATATTGGAGTATTCTAACTTGGAACCCCGAACAGCCAATGAGAGATAAACAAGTCAGAGAGTCACTTTCTCATTGGTTACACCCCACTCCTGGCATACTGCTATTTTCCTAGACAACTTCAACTGCCAACTTCTGTAACAGTCTGCCAAAGGTCACCACATCCCCAATCGATGTACTAACAAAAGTCCAATTTAGTGCAAAAGAAAAATAACTGAAAATCTACTAATCTCTGTATATTACCGTACATAGTTTATATTGCGCTAAAAAGTTTCCTTTTTAATTTCTATTAATTAAATCAATATAATTTTAGTCACCCTTTTTCATGAGAGAATGAATACGCCGTGGAATCACAATTTTCAGCTACTCTTGTGTCTGCTTCCAAAGAACTGACTTGGTGTATTAACGCCATAAATCATTCAATATGCACATAAGGAAATAACATTGTGGCTACTGGTTATCATAATATACATTCACATCCAGACACTATTTCTTCCTGTAGAAATGTGACATCACTTTCAGTTTTGCTGCCAGACACATGGTTGGCTCTGTGGAGCGTTGCTTTTACTCCTTCAGCTGATCTGTGTTAACTTGTAGTCTTTTGATCCACATCCTCACTGGAAAAAACTCATGACAATGTGAGGTAGGTTACACAGAGGTCTAAAGTTAAAGAGTGAAAAATGCAACCAAAACTCAGTTGCACTGACTTGATATTTAAAGGGACACTAAAGGCACCCAGACCAGTTCAGTTCATTGAACTGGTCTGGGTGCAATGTCCCATGTCCTTTAACCCTACAGTGGTAATTATTGCAGTTCCTGAGAAACCACAATAATTACCTCTACGAGACAGCTACTAGAGGGACCACCAGGTGCTTAGACAGCTTTTGGTCATCTAAATGATGCTGGACATTGTCATGCTATGCATGAGGACTTCCAGTGCCACCAGAATGCCCATACGAAAGCATGGATTCAGGTAAGTGACTGAAGGGGGGTGCGAGGGAGGAGTGCATGAGGGGGGTGCGAGGGAGGAGTGCACTGTAGGCACCTTTAGTGCCAGGAAAGCGGCTTTGTTTTTCTGGCACTGTAGAATTCCTTTAAATGAACACTCCAAGCAACTGCACTTCCATCTAACCCACCAATCTCAGTTTCAGATCAGTTCACCAATGACAGAAACAGGACATCATTGTGGAGAAGGAGGAGAGAAAAACCAGACCTCCGAGCCTGTTCTGCATGAGTCACACTGATCCAACTCCCTTTCTTCACTTTGCAACATATTGACAGGGAGAGAAGAGATCTTCCAACTGCACAGGTATAAATCTCCTGGACATGCCCAATGCATCTTTCCAGCATTCCTAGGGATAGAACACTGATTGGCTAGATTAGTGTCCTCCCTGCAGTGGGTGTGAAAAGCATAAGAAAGAGAAGCAGGTAAATATGAAGGGAAAGAACATATTTGCTTGCATGTTTCAGCCTACAGGGTAAGGCAGCTTTCGAATGAGACTGTTGTCTCAAAGGGACACCTAGGGATTGGATATCACAACCTGTTTGCAGTTTCTCTGTCTGCATCCAGGCTGTGAATTAAAAAAAAAAAAAAGCTGGGCAGTAGTGGGGGAGATAGGGCAATAGTGGAGGGAATATGGGCAGTTGTGGGGGATTAGGACTTTTAGCAGTGGGGGAGTGGGAGGGTAGGGGCAGTACTGGGGGATAGGATCTGTAGTGGTGGTTAGGGGAAGAAGTGAGGGGCTAGGTGGGAATAGGTAGTCAGGATCTGTAGTGAAGGGGAAAGGGGCAGCAGTTGGGGGTTAGGAACTGTAGTTGGGGTGTTAGGGGAAGCAGTGAAGGGTGTTAGAACCTGTCCTGGGATGATAGGATCAGAAGTGGGGGTTTGGGGCAATAGTGGGGGGGAATAGGGGCAGTAGTGGGGGTGTTAGGACCTGTAGTGGGGGGTTTGGAGCAGTACTAGGGGGGTAGGGGCAGTACTGGGATTTCAGGGGGAGTAAAGGGGGAGATAGGGGCAGTAGTTGGGAGTTAGGGACAATGGTGGGGGATAGGGGCAGTAGTGGGGTTTAGAGGATGTAGTGGGTTTATATTTATTTTTTAATTAAGCAAAAAAAAAAAAGGTTAGGGGCAGTAGTGGGGGATTGGGACCTGTAGTTGGGGGTCAGGACCTGTAGTAGGGCATTAGGGGCAGTAGTGGGGGCACTGGCGTACATACCGCGGTCACTGGGGTCACGATTGCCCCCTGGAGGCCCGGTCGCCCTGCGACCCGGTATGTACGCTAGTGTGACCACATTTTGCCAGCCTCTTCTCCTGGGGGGCCCAGGAGCTGGCCACCTCAGGGCCCGCCGAGGCTGGCAGTGGCATCACTTTGAGGGAGGGCTGGTGCGCGAGGGAGCATTCTCCCCTGAGCGCTCTCTGCCCAGCTCCCTCCAGTGTACTGGTGGTGGAGTCGGAAAATGACGTCATATTCCAGCTCCGGCATCAGTGCGTGCGAGGGAGCTGGGAAGAGAGCGCTCAGGGGAGAATGCTCCCTTGCGCACCCGCAGGACCAGCAGCCCCTCTGGAACCCAGGGAAAGCAGGAATCCCCACAGCACTCACAAATGTAGGGAGGCTGGGGAATTAAATTTAAAAAAAAAATGTGAGTGTGTATGTATGTTAGTGTGTGTGTCTGTTAATGAGTGTGTCAGTGAGTGTGTTACTGTGTGTGTCTGTTAGTGTGTGTCAGTAAGTGTGTTAGTGAGTGTTACTGTGTGTGTGTGTGTTTGCGTGTCTGTTATTGAGTGTGTCTGCTAGTGAGTGTCGGTGGGTGTGTGTTAGTTTGTGTTACTGTGTGTCTGTTACTGAGTGTGTTAGTTTGTGTGTGTCTGTTAGTGAGTGTGTGTCAGTGAGAGTGTATGTTTTGTAAGTGAATGTGTATGTGTGTCTGTCAGTAAATGTGTGTGTCTGTTCGTAAGAGTGTGTGTGTAGTTAAAACCCCTTCAGCACTTTCCTTTCTCCAGCGCCGGGCTCCCTTGACGCTGGGGATCTCTCCGCCCCGATCCGCCTCTCAGCTTCGAATGCGCATGCACAGCAAGAGCTGCGCGTGCATTCAAACTGCCCGTGCATTCAAACCGCCCATAGGAAAGCATTACTCAATGCTTTCCTATGGACGTCCAGCGGAATCGCAGAAGCGCCTCTAGCGGCTATCAGTGAGACAGCTACTAGAGGCTGGATTAACACTCAGTGAAACATAGCAGTTTCTCTGAAACTGCTATGTTTTCAGCTGCAGGGTTAAAACTGGAGGGACCTGGCACCCAGACCACTTCATTGAGCTGAAGTGATCTGAGTGCCTATAGTGGTCCTTTAAGTGTATGTGTATCTGCATGCACTGGCTTGCACACCGCGGTCCCAGCCCGCGCAGAGTAAGCGCCGGTGGGGGAGGTGGGGGCCTCAGATTTTCGCACCGGGGCCCCATAGATCGTGTGTACACCACTGAGTGGGGGTGTTAGGGGCAGTAGTGGGGGGGGATATGGGCAGCAGTGGGGGTGTTATGACCTGTAAGGGGAGCAGAAGGGGGATTGGCAGGAGTGGGGGTTAGAACCTGTAGTGTGGGTTAGGGGCAGCAGTGGAGAATGTTAGAACCTGTACTGGGATAATAGGTACAGAAGTGGGGGGTTAGGACCTGGGGGGTTGGGGCAATAGTGGCGTGGTAAGGCCACAGTGAGGGGGGGAATAGGGACAGAAGTAAAGGGTTGTTAGAACCTGTAGTGGGGGATTTGGCGCAGTACTATAGGGATAGGAGCTGTAGTGGGGTGGGGGGGGTACGGGCAGGACTGGGGTGTTAGGGCCAGTAGTGGGGAGATAGAGGCAGTAATGGGGAAGATAGGGGCAATGGTGGGGAAGATAGGGGCAGTAGTGGGGGTTATAGGATGTAGTGGGTTAATATATATTTTTTAATTTAACAAAGAAAAACTAAAGGTTTCTTCCCCCCTCCTTTTACCTTACCTTATTCGCTGGCGGTCCGGTGGGAAATGCAGCCTTTTCCGGCCAGCACCAGTAACTGTATTAGAGCGTTACCGCGGTATACCATGGCAATGCTCTAATGTAGTAGGAGGAGTGAGAACTTGGCCAGGAAGTACAGACCAGGTCCTCCCTCCTCTCCACACTATGGGCAGCCTGTGACCGCGTCCACGGCTTCGGAAGGGGAAGGAGGGGGGGTCGCCTCACTGAGAAAATGCAGGACTTTTTTAATTTCCCGGTCGGGTGGCTTATTCTGCAGCAGGCGCTCTGGCAGTACCACTCATATGCTCACCTCTCCTGCAGCACCCCCAGTGAGCCGACGCCCTAGTCCACTGCCTAAGTGGCCTAGTGGAAGTGCCGGCCCTGAACGGAGTTCCTCAGGAATAAAACTCCTGTGGAATATATGCTGCATATAATTGTATCACAAACGTCCACAGCAATAAGACTAAGTAATGTTTCATTAAAACAATGATCAAACTCTATATAATGTTGCTCCAACCTAGCTTTCCTCCCTAATACACAAGTATATCCTGTCTAGGCCCCTACACTCTGCTGGAAACCTACGCCTATCTTCTGTTCGTACTCCCACATCTGATGCTCGTCTTCAAGACTTCCCTTGGGCAGCACCTCTGGAACGCCATTCCACTCTCTGTTAGACTTTCACCCAGTCTCCACTCCTTCAAAAAAATAATTGAAAATCACTGCTACAATAAAACTTATCAAACTGTTAACAGCTTTCTCTCTCTCTGCACCCCAATTCGTCACCTGCAACTGTAAAAAAAAATAATGAAACCACTAAGCTCTCAATGAATACTTTTCTAGCAACCTAATTTTCTACCTTTACCTTTTGTGTCACTAAACCCCACTCCCTCCAGCATGTAAGCTCATTGAGCAGGGACCTTAATCCCTCTGTTCCTGTGCGTCCACCCTATATGGTTACAAATACGTTTCTGTTAGTCCATCCGTTGTACAGTGCTACGGAATTTGTTGGAGTTTTATAAATAGCTTTGTTAATATGTATCAATTTTATGGCTTGTTACCCAGGCACGTGCTAATAATTTGAGTAACAGTACACAGATCACATTATATTCTCTGTAAAGTGACTCCAAAGACAGTGTTTGGCGTCACATGTGTACTTCAAGTAGTTATTCTTAAGTGACTTACTCAATTACATAATGGGCTATCAGCAGGTCAAGAAGTCACCTAAAACTCACGGAAGAGCTACACTTCCTCTCTGGCCGCTTGAAATTTTGGGAAGTATGTTTATGTGTGCCAAGAATATAATACACTTAGTCAGGCAATCTAATGGTTAATTGAAAGTGTTGCCTGTATATGAAAATATTTTGCATATCATTCGAAGAATTATGAAGCCTAAATTCAACTGCTAGCTTCATTCTTATTTAATATTTTATGCGCATAAACACATTGTTCACCAGTTATGCAAACTCAGGGTATCCATTCATAATTTCAGCAGTAATAAAGAGAGTCATTTGAGTGATAAGAACACAGTCATTACAGAGCTGTTCATAACTGTAGCATTTTAGATCTCTAGGGTTAAAAGGTAGCTTGGTTTTGAGAATTAGTGATATGGGGTATTTGCATTAACGAAACACTCTGGGCACCATAACAACTTAATTAAAACAAAGTGGTTCTGGGGTGAGGAGGTCCCTGGTGGCAGCTTATCTCAAGAGGCTACATTTTTAACAAACTGTTTAACTCATAGTTGTTTAATCTGGCGCCCAGTTGCTGTGACACTCTCCTTCCATTGCAGTCCAAGTCTTGATTCAGGAAGCCTTGAATAGGGGAGCCACTGTTCGGCTGAGTGTGTCAGGTGATACTCTCAATCCATCAGTAGCTTCCCACGTATATAACAGCTTTAGAAAAATAGAAAATTTGTATGTTTCTCAAACAGTTTTGTGAATTAGGAGCACCTGATGCCTATGAGCAGCACCACTGTCTGAGGCTTCCTGATCCAATCTTCTGGCTGTAGCGGAAGGAGATTGGCAGAGAGATTGGGGTCCAGATTTAACAATTTCGTTTTAAACCATTACTTATAGGTTTAACTCGTCGAGGTAAGCCAGTTCCTAGGGACCTCCTCACCAGTGCTGCAATCAGAAATCTTGGGGCCCTTACAAATTGTCCGAGCTCCCCCAAACTCTTTGCAAAACAAATATACACACATAAACTGTTATATTCATGCACTCTTCCAGAACACACACAGATGATACACACTCCTGAACACACATACACAATGTCACACATACACAGATACACAATGTCAGGTACACACACATACACAGATACAAAATGTTAGACACACAGATTCCTATTATTACCATACTGATGACTATTGCAATCCAGTTAGGGAAGACATACCTATCTGCCGAACCAGACCATTAAGTGCTACAGGGCCCCATACACATTCAAGAATACACACAGATGATATAAACTGCTAGACACATATGCACAATGAAACACATACAAATACACAGGAGGCCCAGTTTGGTTAGAGGGGGATGCACAGAGCAGGACCAGATTTACCTTCCTTGCTGCCCCAAGGCCAGTGTCATCAAGCTATCCCACCAAGCACAAAGTTTGGAGCATTTGATTGCATGCATTTATACGACAAGTTAGGTATGATTGATTGGTGAATGTGACAAGTATGGTGGTTGTTGCTAGCGAGGGTGTGTGTGTATGTGTGGGGAGTCTGTTTGTGGGATTGTATTTTTGTGGTAATGCGGCTTGTGTGTTGCATGACTGGGGATGGCTGCATGTTGTGTTGCCTTTGGGGCTGTAGTGGGTGAATATGGGCTTTAGTGTGGGGTTATTGTGGGAGAGAAAGTATAGAAATAGGCACTATAGTGGAATGTTAGGGGGCTATGGTGATGGGATAGTGGCTATGGTGGGGGGGATGGATAGGGGCCATACGTGGGCGGATAGTAGCTGTATTGGAGAAGTAGCAGGGGAATTTGGCCAGTAGTGGGAGGTTACTATTGTGGGTTGAATAATGAGTATACTGGGGTGACAGGCTGTAGTGTGGGAAAAGAGGCTTTAGTGAGAAGAAAGGGACTACTGTGGGTGGATTGGGAGTATAGTTGGGTGATAAGAGCTATACCGGAGTGACAGGGGCAGTATAAAAGTGTACTGACCCACCCTGAGGCTTACCTTGGGCCAGATAGGGGGAATCCTGTTCCCTAGTGATCCAGTGGGAGATGCATGTCTGCCACCCCAGTGGGTGCAGACAGTTCCTTCTGGTCGGCGCTGGGAAAATGTATCAAAGCATTGGCGTGGTAACCCATGGCAACGCTTTGACATAATACAAGCAAGGGAGCATCTCCCTTCCTCTAGGAGAGGGTACCTGACTAACCCAATCTCCTGCTGATGAGGATGAGGCCCCTTTGATCTCCCTCTGATCTGGCCATGTCACCCGTCTCCTGCCTGCCGCCCCAAGGCCATGGCCTTGGTGGCCTTTTGGAATATCCAGTCCTGCCTGTTGGTGGTAGGGAAGCTTAGCCTCTCATAGCCACTGTAAAGGATTTTCAATATCCTTGCCTGGTCTCAGAGCTGCTTACAAAGCACGGAGTCTTGTGATTAAAGGGCATAACTGCCACCATTATTTGCCCACTATCTGAGATGGACATGGGAAGACAAGGGAACAAACTGCCCAGAGGGGTACATCAACACATCAAACAAGTAGGACCACCCACAAAGTGGGCAGGGTCACCCCTAAAGTGGGTAGCCAAACAGAAGTGCTCTATGCATGGTTCTCGTGCCCTTTCTCTTCCAGCATCCTTAAAATCTGCCTGGCAGATGCAAAGGTTGAGCAAATTTGAGAGTACGGGACAGGTCCCTGGGATCCATATTTGAATAGCTAGGGCCCCATAATTTGGGATTGGTGGCTCCTCCCTCAGCTCTGCAGCTGCACAGACATCCCTGGATATATTGAGTGGAAGGGGAAGAATGAGAAAAACCGAGAGCTGGAGAATGACAGTAAGATTCTCAAAGCGTGGGAGAGGTTGGAGATTAGAGGCATGACACTCAAAGTGTGAAAGAGATACAAAAAAAGTGATAGTGGGGTGTACAAGACAAAGTTTGGGGACAATAAAAGACACACCAAGTTGGACAGTGGGGGTAACAGACACAAAGTGTGGAAGTGTTAAGATAAGAGATACAATGGATAGAGAGGGAATAAAAGATACTATGGATTGAGAGGAGGGGAATAAGAAAAAAAAGAGAGGGTAAAATACGTACAATGCGATAAGATTGGTTAGGAGACAAAAGGAGTAATAGGGGGCTATGTGACACTACAGGCACCAAAACAGATTTAGCTTAACAAAGCAGTTTTGGTGTATAGATCATGCACCTGCAGTCTCACTGCTCAGTTATCTACCATTTAGGAGTTAAATCACTTTACAGAGCCCTAACCATACATCCCTGTATGTGATCTGCACCGCCTTCCTAAACACTTCCTGTAAAAGAACCTAGATAGTTTAGGTTCTTCTAATGCACAGTCTGTTTAAGATAGAATTCTCTTATCTCCTGCTTTGATAATAGCCTCCTAGACCCTGCAGGAGTCTCTGGTATATGATTAAAGTTCAATTTACAGAGAAGGAGATAAAAACTTCTAAAGCATGTAAACATCTGATTGAAAATTAAACCATTTTCTTTTCATGCAGACTGTGTAAGTCACATCCGTGGGAATTCTAGGACTGTATAAACAGAAACAGAAGTGATTTAACTCCTAAATGGCAGAGGTTTGTGCAGTGAGACTGCAGAGGTATGATCTATACACTAAAATGGATTCATTAAGCTAAAGTTGTTTTGATGCCTATAGTATCTCTTTAATGACACATAATGGGATGAGGGGGTTAGAAGGCACATAATGGGCTAAGGTTGGCTAAGAGATGCAAAATGGTTCAGGAGATGCACAGAAGAAGATGAGGGAGTGGGGAGACACCCTAAGGGGATCTGAGAGACAACAAATTCTACAAGTGCAGGGGAGTGTCACCATGACTCACTTTTGACCAGGTGATAAGTAAACATGGTAAGCTCCTGTACAGCATAACTGCAATGCAAAACAATATTTTTGAAGTCCACATGTTTTTTTCTGGTCCTCAAATTAAATCTGTAATGCTCTTTGTGACAGGCAAATAAAAACACAATGGAAAATGAGTAATATGCACACAGTACAATATGCTGAAGTCAGAATTAACCCACTTTATGACCAGGCTGAAGGCAAGTTATTGTGATAGAACAGACTGACAAATAAAGGATAAACAATCGGTCCCGCCTTTGACACTAAGAATACAGATGGCGTCCAGGTTGAACCGGTTATCCTTAGCACCTAACCCAGACCCCAGGGGTGTCTCAGGGCTTAACCCCAATATAAACTAAACAGCAAAAAACATGGAAATATAGATACAGTGATTCTCAACAAAAGGAAAAGTGAAGATCACTGTATCACCTTGAAATAAAAGTAGTTGTAGTTATGATATCTATGTGATACAGGGATTCTCACTTTTCCTTTTGTTGAGAATCACTATCTATATTTCCACGTTTTTTCTGTTTACGCTATTGTGATAGTTTAGGCATGTCGTTGGTTCTGAAGGGGTTAAAGCCTTTTTCTTTATCTTGATGTATACAGGTGTACAAGCTCAAATTCCCATATTTAAGGTAAATATTTCTAGAAGTCCTTAAAATATAACAGCAGTATATAATTGCATGTGGTTATAATAGATAAAGATGATCCCAGCGTTTACATTAATGCTTATTGCCCATTAATTGATACCAGTAATAGCTTCTGATATTCTGAATGGCAAATACTCAGACATGCACCATACATCTGGAACAAATTACATGCCTTTTGTTTGTCTATTTTTTTTTTTATTATTTTTTCTTTAGAGGAACACGCCACAGCCCTGTCATGACAAGACATGTCTCGGCTACACACTAACAGCCAATCTGAAAACTGTGAGGAGTAGGCACAAGGAGTCAGTTTAGTTAGCAGTGATTAGCCATTAGTCTAGCAAAATAATCCTCCTTTCATTTTGTCATTCACTGCACCCTATTCCATTTAGCATGGGGAATCGTTATGCCTTCTGTATGGGAGAGACAGATCTTACTGCTTTAAGGTGCAAAATCCACAGAAGCACTGAAGGTGTTAATAATTTTCCCTAGCCCAAATATATATTCATAGAGTGACCTATTTAGCCTGGGAGTCACCAATTAAAATTTGTATCAGATGAAGTCTACATCTGTTACCTTTTATTCAGAAGTTAGCTCAACAAATGGGATATTTGAATTGGCAGCAATGTTAAAATGTATTTAAATATTCCCACTGCTTCCTCTTGAGACATTATAGATCTAGAACTCTCCAACCTGAGGGACATCCTTACATGTGGTCACCTATGCCGCTTGCTGTGATAAAAAAAAAGTAAAAAAAAAAAAAAGACGTGTACTGGGGTCCACTTCACGTGAGTTCTGCAATGGAGTCCAGATGGGGAGATAGATATATCTCCCTAACTGGACAGACTAACATTAAAGTGACCTAGTAGGCACACTTGCTTGAGCAGGTCTCTTATAAGACTACTGCCTGTACCCTCCTACTGGTGGTGACCATGATGAAGACACCAGAAAGGAACAATGACATATCAAGATGCTTTAATTTTTTTAATCACTCATGGGCTTGCTGAGGACAATTGTAGCTCTACAGAAACCTAGTAGGAACCATGATGCTTAAAGGGGACAAGCCTCTTCCCAGAATTTGTAATATTCAATGGCATTACTAGTAGATGTGGACCACACCATGTGACACCGGCCGGACTATACAGAGGGTGATGTGTCCTTTCATGGGCCGCTGAGGGAGACCAAACATTTTTGATCAACCTGCTGATTCTACATAAGGAAAACTAGTCTATGTATAACCTAGTGAAAAAGTGCCTTTTAAAAAAACCTACAAAACACAAGGCAGACAAGGTGGAGATTTGGCATATGTCAATAAAAAAAAAAAAAGTAACAGTACCACTTTATGGCCAAAATGATGAAATTTACTCTGAATTCCTGACAATTTCTCACTTTACCAAATAACCTGGTCTATATTCTTTTCTTTTGTAGAGTCCAAAATGATTTTCTGGTCTAGTAGTGTCAATAAACAGTGTGGGCAATAAAATAATGTGACCAGTGGTAAAAAGGAAAAAAAGCACTTTATAGGTAGACATGATGTGGTTCCTCGTAGATTAAATTTTTTATAACTCCAACATTTGAAGGCATTATCTGGTCATCTTATTATAGACATAAATAAGGCTGCTAACTTATGACCAGGAAAATCTCATGATTATAAGAAAACTCTGACATTAAAAATTAATAGAACTGTCTGAAAAATAAAGACAGATTCCCTACATTAATATGTGCTGGTTTTGGAGCTTCACATGTGCCTTTGTTGAACGGATTTCCCATAGTGAGCTAATACATTTCGGCTTCAGCTAGGCAACGTATTCAAGTCCGACGTGACAATTAAGAATTCGTGAGCATCCTGCAAAATACTGGCTATCTGAAAACGAAATGTTCTAAACTGTACCATGTTGCAATTCCAAGCTTTTTTAGATTCCATAAAGGAGTCTCACCTGTAGTAATAAACGTACATATTACTCCCTGTGCTCTACTTGCGGCGAACCATTTTTGCGAATAAAAATCACGCAGGTAATTGGAAGAATATTCACGCAGCTGTATGATATAAATTAATGTAGTAAATATTATAATCAGAAATCAATCGTTTTAGTTTATTTTCATTTATGATAGGAATTGGCATTTCTTTTAACCGACACAACAGCTGCGAGTTTGCCTCTAGGGAGGAAATAGGATTTACGCATTGAATACGCACATGTAAAGAAATATTTTAATCATTATAGAAAACATTAAAAAAAAATGTCTTACATCTGTATGCCTTCTCCTGGTTTTCTTCTTGTTTAACTTCAACCCTGCTGACTTTTTGTCCCTGTAGGATGTAAATAGGAAAAAATGATTTATTTTATAAAATAGTTAAAATGACATATAAAAAAAAAAAAAATTACATTTGATATTCCCAGAATCATGCAATTTATGCCTTTCATGTAAGATCAATAATAACCCCTTGAGGACAGTGAACAAAATACAGGCCGTTACACTTCACATTTAGGACCTTACTACAGTCCGATGTTTAAATGCTTTAACCCCTTAACAAGAAGCACTGTATCATTAAAACCATAACATTTATTTAAAACAAGGAATGCATAGCTTGTATATAAACATGTAATTAAAAAAAAAAAATCAATCTTTTATAGATCAATCTTTTATATAGTTCATAGATCACTTTTCAGACAAACTTAATAAATTTAATTCTGTAAATTTATACAATTTGTCATTTATTAATTTTTACAACTTCTTTTATAGGCGTTTTTAGGAAGGAAAAGCTTTAGATAGTATACATTGTCATTTATGTAGAAATAATTCATAGGATCTGAAATGTTAGTATAATTTTTTTTTTTTTAAATGTTCCGCAGGTGTGACAAAAATAGATAATTGAAAATAATCAAATATTCTATTTATAGGTATTTGGTAGGATCCTGAAGGTATTACTAGAAGTACAGCTTACTGAAAATGGAAAAATAATGTAAAACAAACGTCTGTATTTGAGCATAATACTCATATCCAGTACACACATTTAAAGCACATATTTCTAAATAAAATGCATTTAAAAGTGCTATAGCAATCTTTATCAATCTCTGGAATGCTAATGCAGTGCAGTGAAATGGGAGAGCCAATTAATCCCTCCCCTTCTGACTGTAGGAATGATGTAACCCATTGAAAACTTCCTTTACTATTTGGATGGGTGAGTGTTGCCGACAGTTTTCGCACACTTGCAGACATTAAATGAGTGGCCAGAGACACTTGACAGATAATTTTATTCCTCTGCAGGCTGAGAATAATTCCTGGAGTGTAAGTGAAGATGAGTGAGGATGTATTTACTAAATTTCATTTTGCAAAGTAAATACTTTTACATGATTTTGGGAATAAAGATGTTAAGTGACGCTAAGGATTTTATCCACTAAACAGCAATTTATTGCGCACTGACTACTAATTTAGGGTAGAAAAGTTGCAAAATAGATCCCCATTCAGATAAATTAAAGATGTGTTCCCTTTTGCATATTGTAGTATAAATTTTGGTTGTCACTTATCCAGGGCATGGGTTTATATCTCGGGTGTTTACATAACAGACAGGCACAGAACATCCCTCGAGTCAAAAAAACTTTACATCCTGGCATTCCCAAACGGTCTCTAGAACATATACAATACCATCTTACATGCATAGTGCAAACCAACTAAAAAAGTTACATTGCAGGGTAGTAATAAAATAATATAATATGGCATACATTTAAAAAGAATAGAACACTTACGGAGAGATTGTAGTTGCCATTAATAAAAGGCAAATCAGTAAAAACTGAACAAATTACTAGGGCAATGTTTGAAAGAGGCAAACCTGCCCATTAAAGCATTGTGATTGGTTGGCTTCCAAAGTAACCATCCACAGATGGGTGGAGTTTCTGGGGTTGGGAGCTCATCAAAGCTGAATTTGAAAGCAGCCACTAAGTCTCCTACCTTCTCCTGAGCCACCATCCGCTTCCCTGCAGCACCGCCTAACTCTCTCACCAGGTCACACAAGCTCCCTCTGTCCCTGATTGTCCGAGCTGGCCTATATGTTCCCTAGAGGTCCTGTGCTGGCCAATATGTTCCCTGATGGTCCTGTGGTCAATAGCAAGGAGTGCACATCCTGTTGCTACAGATCATAACTTATCCTAAATGGTTCCTGCGCTCAATGTTGAGTCAGAGCGCAGGCTGGGAATCACGGAGGCTGCACCCGGACTTACTAACTGAGCACCGGAGCCGAGAGGGAGAGGTTATTATGGTAGACAGCTCCTCCATTGGACTACCAGGGAATACTTTTCACTTAACATGCCGGTCTCTGTTTTCTTAATATTGTTAGACATCCTGAGTGATCCCTAGCTCTCACACCCCAAAGGCCAGGCCTGGTGGCAGAAATGGCTATAGTAGTCTTCAAAACAAATATATCAAGAAATCAAAAAAAGGGGACAAAAATGTGTTTTGTTTTTGTAGGTAGTAGGATCAGGGAGCAGCGCCTGTGAAGGAATTCCCATGCTCAGAGCGATATGGAGGAGGGAAGGAAAAAGACACAGATATAGTGTAGTGTTGTATATTGAAATCTTAAGTGATGGTAAATGAAGGGAAAGGAATTGCACTTACAATTTTCTGGAGCCTATACTCAGCTGCAGATATGTGCGCCTGGATGGTACAATCCCCGCCTATGGATATGTAGATGGTCCTTGGAAGTCCTCAAAAAGGGGGTCTCCAGTGGTGGTAGGGTATATCTCCTTTCCAATGGCAGTAGGCCGGTATTCGAATAATTGGTTATATATAAAAAGGATAAAAACACAAAATAGTGCTCTCTGGATAATACAAAATAAAATGATTTAAAAAATGGAGGTATACTCACAAGTGAAGAGCAAATAAGATATTGCTCAATATATGTAGGCGTAGGTGGTATGATCCCCACCAAGGATATCACTCCTCGAGTCCTCCAGTGGGGGTGTTGGAGAGAGTAAAAGGAATTATATTATAAAATAGAATAAAAAGGATAGGCTTGGAGGCTCCAATAGCATAAATGAGCTATCTTTATTGGAGATAAAAAAATAGTAACATAAAACAGCTTTAAAAAACACTAACGCGTTTCTCCTGCAAACAGGCAAAGCCTCTTTATTTTATAATATAATTCCTTTTAATCTCTCCAACAACCCTACTGGAGAAACGCGTTAGTGTTTTTAAAAGCTGTTTTATGTTACAATTTTTTTTTTATCTCCAATAAAGATAGCTCATTTATGCTATTGGAGCCTCCAAGCCTATCCTTTTTATTCTATTTTATTTTATAATATAATTCTTTTTACTCTCTCCAACACCCCCACTGGAGGACTCGAGGAGTGATATCCTTGGTGGGGATCATACCACCTACGCCTACATATATTGAGCAATATCCTTTATGCTCTTCACTTGTGAGTATACCTCCATTTTTTTTAAATCCTTTTATTTTGTATTATCCAGAGAGCATTATTTTGTGTTTTTATCCTTTTTATATATCACCAATTATTCGAATACTGTCCTACTGCCATTGGAAAGGAGATATACCCTACCACCACTGGAGAACCCCTTTTTGAGGACATCCAAGGACCATCTACATATCCATAGGCGGGGATTGTACGGTCCAGGCGCACATATCTGTAGCTGAGTATAGGCTCCAGAAAATTGTAAGTGCAATTCCTTTCCCTTCATTTACCATCACTTAAGATCTCAATATACTACACTATATCAGTGTCTTTTTCCTTCCCTCCTCCATATCGCTGTGAGCGTGGGAATTCCTTCACAGGCGCTGATCCTACTACCTACATCCATCGTACCACCAGAAAAGAAGAGACTCTGGTTTTTGGGATGTTTCAGCAGCCACATACTACAATTGCAAGTACTGATATTCCACCTACACCTCCATTCATTTGTTTTGTTTTTGTGTTTATCATTATTATTTCTTAATAGCCTATTTCTAAGAAACTGTAATATTATATTGTTGTCGGAGTAGAAATTTCATAAATCCTTAACAGACAAAACCAACAACACAATATATTTATTTGTGTTTGTTACAATTCTCAAGTTATTGTTTGGGTGGCTGAGCCTGATAGGTATTAATCTTAGTTACCCAATTCCAAAGGACATTGCCTGTCTATAAAACAGCACGGCTTTGTATTTGCTTTGCAGCAGGGGAGTGGCAGAGAATTCTCTTGTGGTCAGTATCTACACCCTATGAGGTAGAATGAACAGGAAGTAGAAAAGAATAGATGTGTCAGTGCACGGTCTAATGATTTTGAACTGGGCATGGATAGAAAAACATTTATGGACTTCCAAGAACAATATATGGGGTGTTGGAGACATCTCCCCTGGAGCAAGAACTTTATTTTTTCTGATGACTACTTAAAAACAGGCGTAAGCTTAACCCCTTAAAGGCCAAACTTCTGGAATAAAAGGGAATCATGACATGTCACACGTCATGTGTCCTTAAGGGGTTAAAGGAACACTCCACGCAGCATCCTACTACAGTTCACTGTGGCTATAATGCTTGGAGTATTCTGGCACCCTCTAGAATAGTTTAAAAACGTACTGGGGTCCCTCAAGTGCCGTATCTAATTTTCTCCTCCAGGGGAAGCCAGAGGTCTTCACAGAGCTAACCAGACGTGAAACAGGACCACACTCATTGGCTGTGAGTGCTTAGCTTACGCTCTCAACCAATGAGCATGGATTAACTAGATTTTCCTGCTACGAGACTCTGTAAGCAGAATGTTTGGCCGCTGGCACCTAGCTGGACCCAGGTAAGTTGTCAAACAGTTCTAAAATGGTTTGACAAATTACACTGGGAGGGTGCCTGGGTTCTCCTGACACCATAACCATCACAGCAGGCTTTGGTTTGTACGGTGCTTGGAATGTTCCTTCAAATATTTTATGGGCCTTTGATGCAAGGTATTTAATCAATCATTAAGTTAAATGTCTCTACGTATTTCTACCTTTTGACTTATTTGCAAAGCATCATACAATGAAATTCAGAGCAACATGTGCCCCATTTGTTCCAGTATTGGTTTCCATGCAGAGATAAACTAATTCCTTTGCCAGGATTCTATTTCCCTCTGAATCTAATCTGTGCAGAGATGTAAATGGCATTGTCCTTACAGTACAGCAAATATGTGAAACTCGTGGCCCACAATGAATATATTAGCGGCCCGGCAAGCCACAAGTTTGAAACATGCTTACTAAGGCAGAGTAGGCATCAGTTCTCCCCACATTTCAGGTGCCTACTCTGCTAAAATGTACCCAGTACCGGCCAGAGAAGAGGTCACTGGTGACGGCAAGGGAGCTCAGTCTTCCTGCTCCTCAATGCTCCCTCGCATGTGCCCTCTGTAATGCTGCCGGGTGCCGAAATATGACATAATTCCGGTACCCAGCATCACTAAACTGCGTGTGTGAGGGAGCAGTGAGGAGCAGGAAGACTGAGCTCCTGAGAGAAGATCCCCACTGGACCTCAGGGAGAGGCCCCACACCAGCTCCCAAAGGTAGGGAGCAATGAAGAAAATGATGTTAGTGTGTGCAAGAATGTGTGTGTGTGTCTGTGTGTCTGTGGGTCAGTCAGAGAGTGAGTGTGTGTGTGTCTGTCAGTGAGTGTGTGTGTGTCTGTTAGTGTGTTTTGGTCACTATTGCTATGGCTGGACAGTGGAAGACCTGGAGGTGCACATTCCGACGTGATGTCAATGTGCTCCACCTTCACAGGTTTTTAAGAAGTATCGGGAGGATCCGCTTTGGCACAGGGTGTGGACGGCACCATTGGGGCTATACCAGAAGCTGGACTCCAGAGTCGCATACTGGCAGCGGCAATGTGAGTGGAGTCTGCTTGTTGGCTAATATTGGGGTCTGTGTATATCTTCAAAACCACATTTTATATTATTGCGATATTCAAAAAGTGACAGTGTTTAAAGGCTGCCTTGCTTGGTAAGAGCTTGAGCACTTTGAAGGTGCAGCTTTACCTTTAATCTGTGGATTCTAGTACACTTTACATTTCACTTTCATATATTTTTAGCGCCTTTTTATTGCTGGTCTTTTTTACGTATTCAATATTGGGGTTTAGTAGAGTGGGTGCTAGGATTTAGTAGAGGGGGAGGGACAGGGATTTAGTATAGAGGGGGGGACTGGAATTTAGTACAGGGGGGCGACTGGGGTCTAGTAGAGAGGGGGCTGGGGTCTAGTAGAGGGAGATGCTTTTTTTTATATTTATACTCTACTTTTCAAAACAAACCTACGTTTCTATGAAAATGTAAGGTTTTTTTGGTGTTTTTTTTGCGGCCCACATAAACTTAAACCTTGTTTATTTAGCCCGTGCTAGCCTTTGAGTTTGACATGTTTGCAGTACAGCTTCAATTGTAAATGCAATCTATCATTAAGGAAGGGGAGGGGACATGGCTATCGCACCATAACCACTTCAGACAGCTGAAGTGGTTTTGGTACTTAGTGAGACCCATTATGTCATTAATAAAGTATGATTAATCAACATAAATTATACATACTGTAGGGTAACCTTTTACAAGTGTTGTCAATCAACATGGAAACGTAATACGAGTCCTGTAAAATATAGTGGGCATGGCATCAATAGGTTAAAGGAGGTCCTGTTCAAATGAGCTTGCAATCTTGAGGATAAACTAAGTAACATTCGTATTTGAAACTGGTTTGAACGAATCAGCAGGATTCTGGACAGGATCAGAACATGTGTCTGCATATTGCGATTTTGACTTCTCTATTTTCACCCAAATTTCTATTGTCTCCTGTAAATTGAAGCCAGAGAGAGTAGATGATTTTTATGCTGGTGAAAGCTTTCCTTTTAAGAGTGCCAATCCTTGTGTTTTATAGGGTAACCATTAGACGTGGGAGGGCATCCTGTCTTGGAATTTAAACCACGGTATTACATACTCAAGACTGCAGTGTGATAGCTACACAATAGTCGCTAAGAGGTTCAACTTTTTTATTTTTTATAGCTTTTAGCACTGGAAATATAATCTGCTTTAATGTCTTCTCTTACTCAAAGGGTTAAAACAAAGCTCCCCTGAGAAGCATCAGAAGAGCCAATGGTTAAAAAAAAAAAAAAAAAAGGCTTTCAAAGTAAATGCATCCCATTCAAAGATATTTCTAACTGAAAATAAAAGTCATTCACTTTCCGAGAGATAACAAAGAATGTTTTTGCTTCAGCTTTAACATAAAACGACACGTCTAAAGTGTTTTATTTATGAGACGGCGTGCACATTCAAAAAGGAACTTTACTCCAATAAAAATTCCCCACTTTCTTTACTTGATGAGCTATTTATATGGAATTACAGGGGTCACCCCGTCCTCCTGTCTGCCTATAAAAAATCCAGAGGAGAAATTCTTTGCCCAGGGGGTTTTCAGTAGCATTTATTATACGAGGAAGAGTTTTCTTGTCATTACAATTCCGTTGCAGCTGTGCATGTATTGCCGTGTGTGCAGTAACCCTTAGAGATCTTGGAAAGAAATGAAGTTTAGATAATAATCATGGATGCCCTCAGACGGCACCCAGAACAAGTATGCTCGAAGGAAGAATTGGGGACTCTTATCATTTGCAAAAGATTAAAATAAGCAAAAGATACATGGTCTTAAAATTTGGGTTTCTTTTTAACAGTTAAAAATCAGCTAAGAATATAACGATCATCAATGTCAATATATTTAAAACCCATCTGAATTACTGTTGAGAATTGAATAAATTGCTGTTATGGATGTGCCCTATGTATCAGTGGCAAGAAACCTTGGCCATCTCATCTTTGAATAGTAGTCAAATGAGGCAATGGGATATATACCCCAGAACCACAAATCTTTATTCTGCGCTCTCTTCAGCGTGCTTCAGTACACTCAGCAGGGGCTGTCATATGGTATAATCTTCAGCTGCCACAACCTTCCTTATAAGAGGAGCCAAAGGAGGAAATATAAAGATCGATATGGGGAGCTGGGTATAAAAATATTTTTGTCCTTCTGCTTTCTTCTACACTAATTGTTATAATCCCGTAATACATTTGTACATGTCATATCTGTTTTGGTTTCGTTTTTTTTTTTTTGGGGGGGGAGGGGGGTTAGCATTTGTAGACAACTTAAAGGGACACAAGAAGCTATCATACCTGATTAAATGTGTAGAATGTGTTATTATTTAAGCTGGTGATTTTTTAAAAAAATAATAATTTTTTCCCATAAGAATATCATTTCTATCCCCCCACAAGTCTGCAGTGTTTAAAGGGACACTCCAGTCTCCTGAAGCACTTCAGCTTGCTGAAATTATTTAGGGTTAACTGTATGTCCCTGTAGGCTTATTTCATAAAAGTCCAATTTCAAGAGAAATCAGCAAATGCTCTTTAGTAACACCTCCAAGCAGACAGGAGAGTTTCCTGCTTTACTTACTTTGAAATATTGTTCAAAGCGGAAGCGAGTGCTTTGATTTATAAGACTTCTACTTGAAAAGCATTGCTAGTGTGCCCCAATACATCTCAATGAGAAGCATCAGATTGGACACAAGTCATCAGTAATGAGGACTTCACAGAAGAATGGCAATAAGGAGACTCTACTGGAGTAGGAATAAAGGTGAGTTAAATTGATTTTAATCCTTTTATTATAGAATCGGTGACTCAATAATCTAAAGAGTTCAAGGAACACTCAAATTAAGAGATATCTATATATATATATATATATATATATATATATATATATATATATACACATACACATATATACACATATATATATATATAAATATCTCTGAAAATTACAATTTATTTCTTAAAAAATGAATAAAACTATTAGATATGAGCAAAAATTTATTCAGTCCATAATCAAATCGATTTGTTCAAATCAAAAGCCTTTTAATCCATACCCCACTGAAAGAATCCATCTGGGAAATAAATGGTCAAATTGATTCGCTAGGCTGTTGATTAAAAGGCTTTGGATTCAGACAAATCAATTTGTTTATGGACTGCTTTAGGCTTCTATTACCCAGTGAAAATGGCTTAATTCATATTTATTGTATTGGACACATTGAGAGGTTACATCTCAGCCTTTCCTTGAATACATACATTAAGAATGTGATCCTGCAGGTCAGTTCTGAGCCAGCTCATTCTCTGGGTGCAGCTAGCTACAGCAACGTCTGATACAATGAAACTTGTCAGTAAAGGAATGTGGTTACATTTTTAAATATGTGAAGGAGGGAATCGGTGAAAACCACAAGGGTAATTAAATGGGCAGACAGAGTAATTGTAAGTGTAGGCTAGATTGCTTTGAGGTGAAAGCTCAATACATTTTTAAACCCATTTAGCTGATGAGAATAATATTGTGTCCTGGCCCCATTATGATCCTTAAACAAGTCATTTATTAAAGCCCTTTTAGTTAAGAGATGCTTACCCTTTTTCATCCATCAACTCCTCATCATCCTCTTCTACGTCTGATGCTTGGCTGGTACGCGGAGGGCATGATCTGGTGGAAACGTTACGTGCCAGGATGGAACCTGCGAAAAAATATCGTCAATAAAGTGTTATTACAAGAAATGGACATAAATTATGTTTATAATTATATAGGCCACAACATAGCAAGTACCATTAAACTGAATATTACAGATGGATAAAATGGTTTGTGCAGTCTCCGGTGAAAATGCACCATCAGCACTACACACAAACCTTACAGCCACCATTCATGGGCTTGACGTTGCCTGCTGTGTCTTTTAAATCATGTGTTGCAGTTCTCCTAACAGGATTATTTAAATAATCTGAAATACATTTTCTTTTGCAGCCTCCAATCAAAAACAGAAAAATCTTTATTTCCTAAACAGAGGATCACACAAAGAAAGACTGTTCTAACCACTTACACTGACGCGTTTCATGCATAGATCACATGCACAAAACATGTTAGGATTGAAGGGTCAGGATAGTTTTTTTATTAATGGGCGTCTGTTTATTACTTATGCAATAAAGATTTTTCTGTATTTGGTTGGAGGCTGCAGTACAATTTTTATAAATAAAAATGTACCTCTCTGCGTCAGATTATTTAAATCAGTCTCGGATCCAAAAAAATTTTATGCTTTCAAGCCACCAGTGTTTAGAGAGTCAGATGACTCATTTTAGGCAAAATGAAATAAGGAAAAATAGGTTAAATTGTAAGAAATATCCAAATATATAATAGAGAAACATAAATGGGAGAATGACTAAATACCCAGAATTAAATATTTTCCTAGTAATGTGATACAGTATTAAATGTGATAATCTTTACGAACAGAATCACATAATAAAACCTTATGAAACCATTGTAAAATATTTAGCTTAATTATAAAATATATTTTAATTTGATACAGATTAAATTGTTCTAAATTCCAAAAGAAAAACAATTCTTTCTGTAGCAGAAGAACCCACTATTGTTTCCGTTTGCATGAGCCAGTCATATAAAGTATACTAATTTAAAACTTTTAAGAAAGAAATATGTACAATAAATAAACTTACTGTATTTATGATGCAAATAGAAAATATAAAGTTTTCATGTCTAAATACATACACTGATCAGCCACAACATTAAAACCACCTGCCTAATATCAGGCATGGACTCCAGCCTCTGAACATATTCTGCGGAATCTGGCATTAGTAGCAGATCCTTTAAGTCCTACAAGCTGCAAGGTGGGGCCTCCATGGATCGGATTTGTTGTTCCAGCACATCCCTCAGATGCTCAATCTGTTTGAGATCTTGGGAATTTGAAGGCCAAGCCAACACCTTGAACTCTTTGTCATGTTCCTCAAACTATTCATTAATTATTCTTTTTGCAGAACGAGGCACCATTGACATGAAGGAGTGTACGTGGTCTGCAATAATCTCAAGGTACGTGGTACGTATGAAAGTAACATCCACATGAATATCAGAACCCAAGATTTTCCAGCAGAACATTGCCCAGAGCATAAGACTGCCTACGCCAGTCTGCCTTTTTCCTATAGTGCATCCTGTGGTCATCTCTTCTCCAGGCAAACAATGCGCACTCATCCTGCCATCCATCTGATCTAAAAGAAACTGTGATTCATTATACCAGGAAACCTTATTCCATTGCTCCATGGTCCAGTTCTGACACTTATGTCCCATTGAAGGCACTTTTCGGCGGTGAACAGGTGTCATTATGGGCACTCTGAGCAACCGCAGCAAAATGCAATGCACCGTGTGTTTTGACACCTTTCTATCATGGCCAGCATTAAATGTTCAGCAATTTGAGCTACAGTAGCTCTTCTGTTTGAACGGACCAGATGGGCTAGCTTTTTCTATTCGCGTGCATCAATGAGCCTTGGGCACCCATGACCCTGACACCGGTTATCCTTCCTTGCACCACTATTAGTGCCCACTGCCCAGTTTTGGTTGAAGTATAAGTCTTCCCGGCTCAAGGCTGTCCTTTATCAAATAAAAGTTAACTTTGTCATGGATAAATTGATTGCACATGTCAGGAACTCAATTCAATCATTTCAGAAAATCTGATCATTATGGGAAGCATTTACTGGTCTGAGTGTCTCTCAGAGGCTCAGGTCAATAATGTTGCCTCCCTTTCCGACAGCAGCAATTCTCTTTAATCTCCTATTCCTTACCCATTAAACCATCATCTTTCTTTGACTTTTTTTTTTTTTTTTAATCTCTCGTGAGGGTACACCTTCTTCCTTGAAAACGGTTTAATATCAATGTGCATGTTACCCATATGCTTTGGTACTTAGTTTTTACCTTTGCTTTCTGTAATGCTGCGTATACTTCAATAAAATAAATTGGAAGAAAATAATAATAATAGGGATGATGTCTTAAATGCAGTTTTTAGTTACAAGACACTGTTACACTGAGTAAGCAGGAAGATACAGGAAATATTATGCTGCCACTTATGATATATAAACCTTTGTGTGTCATAGGAAAGTTTCTAAAAGGATTACAGAATTGTGGTGTAACGTACAATTGTATCGTACAATAGCCCATCACAGTGGAATGTCAAGTCAATATTATCATTGTATCAACACAGTAATCGGTATCCCAGCTAACTGTGGATGCAGGGATTATTGTTTCCATGCTTGTTTCTAGGTGTGTTGTAGTTGCCTTTAGGGCTTAGGTGGGTCTCTGGGCTCCAAGCGCATTTAGCAGCTAATTTACTGGTTGATGGCAGCTGTTTGTAGAATGAAATTATGCCAGGTGTTGGACTGTGTAAAGCATTAATTTAAATGTTATCATGTTGGAATATTGGCAGCATCTTGGCAAACCTGAGCCTTTATCAAAAATGTTCTAGTCAAAGGAAGAAATGACATTTCAGGAAACAGAAAAAACACGAACCTGATGGTGGAGGTAGGTTTATTATTCAAAATCCCCTTAATGACAGCAATGGCTAATTTAAGAAAACCAGATTTTCCCTTAAAGGACAACTATAGGCACCCAGACCACTTCAGCTTAATGAAATGGTCTGGTTGCCAGGCCCAGCTAGGTTTAACTCTTTTTTCTATAAACATAGCAGTTTCAGAGAAACTGCTATGTTTATAAATGGGTTAATCCAGCCTCTAGTGGCTGTCTCATTGACAGCCGCTAGAGGGCTTCCGCGCTTCTCACTGATTTTCACAGTGAGGAGACGCCAGCGTCCATAGGAAAGCATTGTGAATGCTTTCCTATGGACTGGCTGAATGCGCGCGCAGCTCCTGCCGCGCATGCGCATTCAGCTGAAGTGGAGGAGAGGAGGCGGAGAGCTATGTATGTTTTCCTGGCACTATAGTGGTCCTTTAAACAGCAGTTGCTTATACAAAAAGCATTGTGCAAGACAGTGATGATTTTAATGTAATTTATTTAACGTTCCTCTTTAGTTATCCTGTACCCATACTTCTTCTTGCAGGCAGATGGTTAAAATAAATGACCCTTAAATAAAGATTCCAATTGAATGGACAGCAACCATGTACTGACACCCTTTTCTCTATCTGACAGCTCAAAGAGCTTAATGTGATAGCGACAGGGTCCTATGTATATGTAGGTGGAGAGTTCTCAAACATCCCCTATACCCCTTCCAAAAACAAACAACAAAAAGCAAACAATAACAAAAATCAAAACTGTTCTCTGTTTGTTACACACATTGGAGGAGAGGACAAAGGTGCAGGAAGACATACCCTATGATTAAATCCATTTAGTGATCGAATAAAAAAAACATAACTGTTAGGGTAAGGGAAGTCATTCCAAATAGATGGGTGACTTAGGCAACCACCTAACTCTGCCATTTGACAAATACAGCCCTGTTTAGTGGATAGTGCTTAGGCCTTGTAAAATATCAAAAACACCTGGGTTTAGACAACTTTTGTTCAAAGGTTGGAGTTTAGTAGACAGACCCTACTGAAAGTATTTTGTTGACTGGTCAAACACATGATTGCTCTATTGTGGCCTCTAATTTATTTAGGTGATTTATTATTCAATTAGTTAAATAAGAACCATACGTACATTAATAAAATATTATTTGGTACCTTAAGCTACAAAATCATTTGCACATTGTGAGAAATTACTTTAGACCTACACGGAAAATATTTAAGCATATTTTTCAATCCACCGTTACAAATGGAATTTGTGTCAGGATTTAGTATGGTTTGTCTGCTTTCCTGTCCAGACATTTATTCTAGAGATATAAAACTCTAATTTTAGTGTTAAAGGGGGAATGGAGGCATTTACATTTTTTGTTTTGGCTTGAAAAGGAAATGTGCTGACGCTCTCAAAACTAGAATCTGATTTAACCATCTCAATGTTCTGTAGTGACCTCATTAACGAAACACTCCAACTTGTCTAAGACCCCTTTAAGAATCATCTTGTGTCCAATGGGTGCAGTTAGTTGCAGAATTAAATACTTCTCATTGCTGTTCTTTTCTAATATAGTCTGGTATATAGTACTATCAGAATGCAATGTACAAATCTGATCTATTTTCTCTTTCACTAGACACCAAAGCTCTTCCCCTCAACTTGGTTTGACTTCATAGACGAAGATTTAGGAAGCGGGTTGTCCATCACTGCTGCAGACATGCCGATGGCTGACGAGGCCAATGCCGGACAGGCAGATCCAACCACAGCAGCTGCAAGGGAAAATCTAGTCTGACTTTGATGCCACAATGTCACAGTCCTTCCTCGGTTTTATTTTATTCTCAATATCTATACTGCATGCGTTCTCGAAGGACGAGATACCCTGAATTATATATAGGATATTAGGGCAGGATGAACGTCCGAAAATATTTAGACACAGACACTCATCATCTTATTACTGCAGGAGTTCTTCAAAGTGGGAAACTGTCCCTCTTAACCCATAGAAAAGATATTCCTTTAAAAAAAAAAAAAAAGAAATCATCTCCATGGTTCTGCAATAATGTACATTACTGTTGTGCACAGTGTATAAAAGAACTCAACTGAAAAGTCTGATTTTAAATGGCATGCTAGCACAGTATTGTTCACTGACCATACAGGAAATCAATCTTAGAAAGATGTAAAAGTGCGATTATAAAAAGGATGTTAGTCATATAATTACTGTGTATTGTATAGCAATAATGCAACATCAGCACCACAAAAGCCATCTGATGGTGTGATGCAGCGAGGCTCCATTTACAGAATGGATCCGTTTCAGCAGAAGCTTTTACAACCCTCGGAAATACACAAAGAATCTTTCTGCCTTTTATTGTGTTATCTAACAGGACATTGTTTTGGAGAGAGATTTTCTACATTTTTATCCCATATTGCTTTCTTATAATACAATGGCAATTACTGTAAACTAATAAAAATGGCGAGTCAAACAATAGAATATAGAAACTGCTTATCTGTTAGGTACAACATTTTTTGTGGGAACTAATTTCCTAGGATATTTTATATATTATATTTACTTATCCCCTGTATTTAAAAAAATTTTTAAAAAAATTAAATAAATTTAAAAAAAAAACTATATATATATATATATATATATATATATATATATATATATTTGAAGAATAAGATAAAATAATGTAGAATTAAATGCCGCCTTTTCCTGCACATGACAGCCTCCATCTTGCACATGTCCGTCAGCATAGAGAACACAAAGAAAAGAGGCGAAATTAAACAACGGAGACATTTATTGAGGTGTTGAGTTTTAAAAAATGGTGCAAATTACTAAAACTGAGGCAATCACTATGGAAATCAGTGGAACTATCAGCCACATTCTTTTGGTGATTTCTACCTTCTATCCTCTGTGTACCGCTTTTCAGTATACAACACTTTGATAAATCTCCTCAATTATTTCTATTTCTTCTCATTTGCAATGTGTGCATTGGCTGGGCCTGAATTTCTAAGCTCTAACCTCTTCTTACTATATAACGTTCTTAAACTACACCAGAACAATTACAGCTTAATGTAGTTGTTCTGCTGTCTATAGTATGTCCCTGCAGGCATTTTAATGTAAACACTGACTTTTCAGTCAAAAGGCAGTGTTTACATTGCTGACTAGTAACACCACTAGTGGCAGTCATTCAGACGGCCACTAGAGATGCTTACTGGGTCAGTGCTCTACTAATTTTCAGTGTCTCCATCCCCTGCATGGAGACGCTGAACGTTCCTCATAGAGATTCAATCTATTTCTATGAGGAGATGCTTATTGGCGCAGCACAGCATTTTGCTAGGGAAAGGCATTTGATTAGCTGAGATCATCAGTTCTGATGATCACAGCAAATGAGGTGGATCAAGGGTGGTGCCAGCACAGTTCTGGAGCAATGGTACTTTTTCTACTTTATTCAGCAGGTTAAAGGGGGGCTTAAAATGTGTTTTTAACACTCTACAGCCAGGAATACACGTTTGTGTTTCTGACTCTATAGTGTTCCTTTAAACAGCAGCTGCTTATAAAAAATAATTGTACAGGGCAGTAATGCTTTTAATGGAATTCATTTAAAATGTACAATACTGTACCATGCTGTCAACACAAGGCTCAGAGCTTTATAGGATTTTGCTACAAATTACAACTTTGGATCATATAAACTGCCCTTGCATTGCATGAGTACAGACCAGAAGCTCTTGGATGGCAATTTAAATACCAGTCACTGAAAGTGTAGTTTCATATTAGAAAGCCTGTGCTCTACAGGGTGTGGTATAATTTACCAAGTCAAATGTACTCATGCAAAGGTTATTTTTTGTTACTCTCTCATCCTATAATTAAGCAACTTGAATCCCTCTAAACCCTGCTACTTGGCTCAAAACACTGGAACATCTGCATGCTCTCAAAACTAAAAATTAGCACTTTCATTCCTACCTACAATTTGACTTTCCCTGACAAAGTAACCCAGGGCATGGATGGAATGGATGGATACCCCAAATGACTGGAACTTTTCTCTAACTGGCATCCCTTAACCACTTCGCTAACCGCTCAACACACATACGTGGCACGTTTATACAGCTTGGTACGGCAGCTGTTTAGGTCACCCACTAATGATAATGCAAATGTTGGTGAAACACAAATATCTTTAAGCTGGCAGAGGTTCATGGGACACATGACTCACAAACATCTGCAGTGGTGATGTTGGCCATCAATCACTGATAGTATATAGGAATGCTTGAAGATGGGGCACAGGTTTGATTGCCAAGACGTGAGATTGACAAGACATGGATCATGGAGAGGGTCAATGGCTGAGAGCAAGAACAGATGATACTAAGGAAGCAGATATCAAAAGATAAACATTTGGGTAGGAGTTAGGTAGTGGAAATAAAGGTAGAGGAGAACCGGAGATACAGGTGGAGAAAGAGGAAAGAACAGGGGATAAAGGAAAAAGAGGGGTAAATGAGAGGAAGCACCAGGGACATAGAACAGATAGAGTAGGCAACAGTATTTTGGGGGGTAGTGGGAGAGGTCAGGGAGAAGAGGGAACATTTGTGGAAGAGGGAGGTAATGGGGGACACATGCAAAAGATGGAAACCCAAGAGATACAGGTGACAAAAGATGAAGGAGAACAAGGATAGCTTGAGCCAACAAGCTGACAAAAAAGGGAGAATAGGAGGTCATGGGACATTGCTACTTTGGAGCAGAAAGAGGGGAATGTGGAAACAGAAATGAGGGAACAATAGAGAGAAAACCGGAGATAAAAAGAGACTGGCGAATAATTAGGTAGGGAGGGTGAATTTGAAATGGAAGGAGGTGCAGATGAAAGTACCAGAAGGAAATTCTCACACAGAGCCTGCAGCAAAATCTGCCATATTTCAGCCATTTAGAATAAGGTGGACTGTACTAACCAGTCTCAGTCGAAAAAATAATCATAAAATAGGGACATTAGAAAAAAGAAAAAAAGACACAATGAACATTGCATCTTCTTGATTTGCACCTTAACCGTCGTAGAAAAATTTACTGTGAAAACTAGTGAATAAAACTGAACAGCAAATATGATTGTGCACAAAGTAGCGTGTCTGTTAATGGCATGTTAAACGGTTTGAAAATAGTTTAACAAAATCCAGAACCCTATCCTGTACCCATCCTATCCTTTCTTCAGCCAAATTTGTCAAAACTGCTGAACCACAGTTCAAAGCGATTGAAGTCGGAAACCATCCTGGCTTTCTGCTAGTTAAAAGGGGGTTTATAAAAGTGCTCATTTCTCTTGTGTTTGTGGATGCTCATTTATGTGACCAGATTTTCATATCCCTTGTAAAGGGTTTGGATCATATGATCATTACATTTATTGGAAGAAGCGGAGCTGGGCTCCCAGGACAGCACGCTGCCAGTACAGGATGGGAGATGTTATTTTGTTTTGCCCATGAAATGTTTCTTGAGCCATAGAACAATTTCAAACAGCAAAGTCAGCCTTTAATTGAATATAAAAGATAAAAGCAGCCAGGGAACTAATTAATTATTAGAGGCCTACGCTTTATAACAAGTATATACATGGGAAGGATTCACAAAAAACAAGAGAGGATTGATTTGAAAAGGAATTATATTTAAATATTAGGTGTGGTCACAGAACAAATCTCCTTTCATTAACACTCTTTGATTAAAAAGCCTCTTTTGTTCAAACAAGAAAGTATATGGGGGATAAAGTTAGTGGAGATGAGAAAAACAGTAGGTCTTAAAAATATCTTTGCTAAAAAAATAATCCTTTATTTAAAAGGAAACTATGCCTGGTATTAACCCTTTCACCATGAAAAAAAAATCCTGTCATGTTATGGAAAGTAACTACCTATACCTTTATTTAAAACAAAACAAAAAATGCTAATCTATTAAAGGAACAATATAACGTTAGGAATGCGAATGTGTATTTCTAACGCTGTAGTGCCCTATTGGCCATTTCGGACCTGGACCCACCTGCAGGGAGTAAAAAGTATTTACTTACCATGTCTCACTTGCAGCACTGTTCTCCATGGGAAAGCTCTGCCTCCTTGCTTAATAGTATCAAGATTAATAATAGCTAATTCAATGGTTTCTCATAGGAAACCATTAGGATGTTAGTGTGCATGTGCAGCAAAAACGTCACGCTGGCCAATCAGATCATCTCTCTCTGGGACCATCTCATTAAAACAACAGAGTTCTATTCTGCTATTTAAAGGGACTCTCCAGTGCCAGGAAAACATATTAGTTTTCCTGGCACTGCAGGACCCTACAGTGCCCCTCTCCTTCCCAGCCCCCAGCCCAAGTTGCTGAAGGGGTTAAAACCCTTTCAGTGACTTATGTCCCTTGGCGCTGGGTCAGGCTCCGCTTACCCTCTTCCCCGCCGATGTCAGCCGGCGGGGGAGACCTAATGTGCATGCGCACACGCATTAGACCTCACCATAGGAAAGCATTATTCAATTCAATTATTCAATGCTTTCCTATGGGGATTTCGGTGATGCTGGAGGTCCTCACACGGAAGTCCATCTAGTGGCTGTCTATTAGCCACTTGAGGAGGACTTAACCACGCAAGGTAATTATTGCAGTTTATAAAAACTGCAATAATTACACTTGCAGGGTTAAGGGTGGTGGGAGTTGGCACCCAGACCACTCCAATGGGCAGAAGTGGTCTGGGTGCCTGGAGTGTCCCTTTAATTTGAAGCGCCTCTAGTGGTTGTGAGAGTGACAGCCTTTACAGGTCTTTAAACCCCACATTGAAAACTTTGCTGATCTGCAGAACGGTAATATTTTCACTTGCATGTTAAAATGGGGTGGGACTTTATTAAGATGGAGTGGTCTGAATGCCTATAGTGTCCCTTTAAATAACTATTGGAAAGGGGACATACAATTTTCCTACAGTTCTACAATACGTATGATAGAGTAAAATGATAACTACCAGGATATTTTCTTTTTAAATCAGCACATAAAATGTAATTATTATAACAGAATTTTAAAATGTGTTTATATGTATCAAACCACACACTGAAATTATAGCTACTTGATCAGGCACTTGCATATTAAATCAATCCAGGCGAATACTGGCCCGACACATGTATCTCAATATGTGCCAACGTTTTCACTATCTGCCCTAATGTGGCATTCTCCTTCTGCAAGGCAATTAGCAGAGCAGAGCATATTGCAGACTCCTATGCAGTTTATTTGTGGAGTATGATGTCACTTAGCAGAAGCCTATCTGTACTAACTAGATGCAAATGGAAAATAATCATAAAAATTAATGTACCGTGAAAAAAAATTTTTTTTTTTATACCTCGTAAAATCAACGTAGCAAATCGAATAACACTACTGTGAAAAATAGTGAAGAAAAATTAAAGATACACCCCCAGAGCCCTAAAGCACATCCACTTGCTGAAGTGGGTCATCCTTTTTTTACTTTACAAAAAGTGGTGATTTACAAATATTATTTAAAAATAAATTAAATATTCTTGTTACACCCTGCCACCTCCGCTATCAATCAAACAAGAAAACTGCAGCTTTTGCAAGCTGTTTTAACCAAAGGTCTTCTCAACAGTGATTTTTTTTAATTTTTATTTGGCCAGTGAAGTGTCCCTTTAACATTACAGAGTATTTTTAAATGTGCGTTCAGCCAACATGTTAATATAGTTCTAATTAGTGAATAGATTTGAGGTTATTATAGTCGCTGATACATTTTTTTAAATAAATTATTTCTAGTGTAAATCTCAAAAAATAAATAATTTGCTAATGTTTAACGCATAGCAGTCTCTCTGTGCTAAGCAGAGCGGGTTTCCTGAGACCTAGAGAATTTAGCTAGCCTACATCTGACAAGATTGGTTGCAAAGGTTAAATATATGCATATACTTTTTTTTCCATTTAAAAACAATCATACTTGTCATCTATACACAATTTCCGAGGTGGGAGACAAGCTTCTTCCAAAGATGTAAACATGTGATTTAGATTTCCATTTTTTTTAAATATAAAACATGTAGAGGTGCAGCTGTTACCAGATATTCTGTGACCGCTTTTCTCTGGGGGTACCCAAATGGTTTATCCCCAGATATTGTAGAACTACATCTAAACTCCGGCCCCCCAGATGTTGCTGAACTACAACTCCCGTTATTCTTTGAATTTCATAGATAACCAGAGAATCATGGGAGTTGTAGTTCAGCAACATCTGGGGGGCCGGAGTTTGAGGACCCCTGCTTTAGAAGGACAAAGCCTCATGGATGCTTTAGTACCAAGACATCTTCCTCTAGGGATCCACCAGTGTGAGGGACAGGGAGAACCCCCTCTGTCCCCAGTTTCCCCACTGGCTATATACTTGAAGAGTATGCAAACATCCAAAACATCATAACCAGCATAGACATGCACAAGGGATGTGTCAGGTGTGCCCAGAAACACCTTAACGAAGTGGCAAATTATCCTTTCTGCACCTGTTTAGGTCTCTATAGTCACTTTTGCAAAAGCTTGTGTTCAATATCTATTATAAGAAAAGATCATTATCTCTGCATAACATGGTAATCAATAGAGGGGTCGATTAGAATTGTGTACCTCATTTCTGAAATGAATATGTTTTTAGTAAAATGGAGATGGTAATTTTCTCTGGCTGCACATCCTAATTATGTAATGTGCTGCACACACCTTTTATAAGTGGCACCTTCATTCGAGAGGGAGTAGGTTCCTCCTTATATCCTCTGGCCTCAGTAAAAGATGGCATGACTGCCAATCGCTTGCTACCTGTATACAGACATACAAAATGCCCAGCATACTTCCATTGTCATTTTATTTTGATGGTTAATAACTATCTGCAGTCATCAGCGATGGCTTTTCTTTATGAGTTTTTCTCCAAATTATATTGTATTGTCATTTTAGCAAGACGATCAAGAGTACATAAAAGAAAGGTGGGGGATAACATTTTAAATGTCCCGCATATTTAACTTCACAATAAGTTCATAGCATAGTAAGTCTTGCACATTGTCGCAAGATCATACCCAATTATGAACAGTAGCTTGATCAGTGGAATGATCAAAATGGACAACAACAATGCACTACTTGTTTCTTCGGGTCGGCCCCCGTGGTCTACTCCATCTATGCAATAGGGGAATAAGCTATATTAAAGCTCCCTGAACATTTGTGGGTATTGTCGCCAGCCCTCCCAGATCTCATGGAAGAGGTCCCTTGGCCCTCTAATTCTATGGGACCTCTCGTCATAGTCGTATATTAAATTGAGTTTGTCCTGAATTCATTTTATCGGTGGGGGTTCTAACTTTTTCCAGTTTCATGCCTCTCCCATTCATGCAGCTGTGAAACATGTATAACTCGGTCCGGGAACATGTTCTGTCCAGTAACAGGTTGAAAATATATATCAATAGCTCTACATGTATCTCCAGCCCTGTACAGGATCAGATTATTACCTGGATAGCTTTCCAAAATTGCTCTAGAATCTGGCAGGACCAGAAAATATGAAGCAGGGAGACGGTAGCGGAGGTACAGAACCAGCATGTTGGTAATACACCCGTAAAGACATGGGCTAACCTGCCTGGGGTGAGGTACTATCTCATTATTAATTTGTTATAGGATTCCCAGTGCTGTACACATTAGGATGCTACCTGCAATTGTTTTAGACCATTCTTTCAAGGTGTAGATGGCACCAAACTCCTTCTCCCACCACAGCATATAAGGTACTTTTGAGTCCACCTGCCTTGCCTTAAAGATTTGGTAACACAGTGAAAGAAGCTTGGTCCCCGGTTGGTTTGTAAACACATACGTGTACATGTTTTGGGTCAGGAAACAAATCTCCCTATTCTGAGAAAGTAGGATATGTTTCACTCTTAGATATTAAAATAGCTCCCTCTGAGGTGGTTGAAACCCCCAAACTAGATCAGAAAAAGACTCACTTAAAGACCAGGGAAAGACTTAAAGGCTTAAATACCCGTGGTATCTAATAGTTGTGATACTTTGATTAAACTGGACGCATGTCACCTCTCCAGTTTGAGGTCTCTTGTTAAAAAGCCTAGTGTATATAGTGGAGCATTGACAATAGATGGCCGGGGGCATACCTGTGCCATATCTGTAGAGTAACTAGTGTCAAGGGCAGTGCCCTCGACATTTCAAGTCTGTGAGCCTTGGGTAGTCAAAGAAGCTGGTGGTATAAAAAAGGGGGTACAAACTTATTCTTGAAGCTCATCTACAGGGGAACAAAACGGAAGCCACAGTGGATGCCACCTTGGCCAAATGTGTGGCTATATAATATGTCTTGAGGTCTGGCACCCCCAATCGCCCCTGATTTGCAGGCAGTTTAATGGTTTCAGCAGTTATCCTAGGTAATTTCCTCTTCCATATTTGGGCATATAGGAGAGCCTGAAAGCAGTTAAGTAGTGCATTATGCAGTACTATCGGGAGAGTGCTGAAGAGATACAGCAACGGGTAGCACCATCATTTTTATGGCGTTCACTCTCCCCACTGAGGAGCTCTACAGCTTTGACCAGAGGTGTAATGACTAAAGTGGATGACTGAATCTGTGTGCGGTCATTACCGATATTGTAGATGGCGGAATAGTGTCCGGCCAGCTCATTAACAATATCTTTTAGGCCGGTGAGCTTAAAACCCTCTTGTTTGTTTAAATAGAGAATTTTAGTTTGTCTGTATTTCTTTTTAAGTTTTGAGGCTACTAATTTTCCTGCCTTCTTGCCAGAGGTATAATAATGTTGACCTAGGCGTATTAGTCGCAATTCTGTGATTTTTAGAACATTAGGTTTCACTTTTTTGATCTTCAGTAGCTTACTGATGTTGGGGGGGGAAGCATGGATTTTTTGCACTGTTCTAAATGTGACAGTTTTAAGAGGAGGTGCACCCTTCTGACCTCTGATTCCCTCTTCTGCACTACTCCAATTTTAATAAGGTGCCCCCTTATAAAGGCTATTCTTTAAAGGAACATTACAGTCACCCGGATCACCTCATCTCAATGAAGTGGTCTGGGTGTAGTGTCCCTGTCCTCTTAACATTGCAGATTTTTGAGAAACTGCTAAGTTTACATTTATATGTTTAACTCCTTCTCTAGTGGAGTAAAACTGTCATGTTGTGAAGATACCCCATAGGAAAGCACTTATTCAATGTTTTCCTATGGCACATGTGCATTACAACCCCAATGCTCCTCTCTGAGCAGGGCCTCTTCCAAGATGTCAATTGGGGAGAAGAGGTCAACAGCACAGAGGGAGCCTTGGCACTGGTGTAAGGTAATTCAAAACGTATTTTTTTTTGTTCAGAGTAGGGGAGACGACTCATATTTAGAGCTAGAGAGAGATACTACAGCATTAAGAATACATATTTGTTCCTTTAAGTCAGCTGAGCATCATGGGAGATTAACAATTAACAGCAATGTCAAGATTAGCCACTTCTATGACAGAAGGATGGAAACATTAGTATTAGGTCTCCACTGGGTCTACAGTACTTAATCGAATGAAAACATCTAGTTAATGGTGGTTAGTGATATTAAAGATTTTCTTACCTTGAGGGGGCAAGTCAAAGCGTATATGTCTGTCAAAGTGCATTGTGCTGTGGAACTTGATGTCACATGTCTCGCACAAGTTAAGAGGATTCATCTGGTTCATTTGCTGGCAGTCTGCATGATGACATACCTAATGAATAGAATAGAAATAATGAATACAGAATATTTCATGTAAAGTAATCGAAACAGAAAATTTTTCAGCTTTTGAATTATATGTGTATTCTATTATATAATACATATACTTGTGCTTTGGATAGCCTCTGCTTAGGTCCCAAAGAAGTGTTAGCTCACTTGCATTAATAATTTCACTGTGTCCTTGAGGAAGTCCACGTTTATGGAGGAAGTGCGTTGGACATTTTTCTTCCATTTTGTGATATGTTATTTTAGACTTTTTGTATACATGTGAATTGTCCTTTTAATTTATTGAGACAATAAGCAAATGTATTAAATAAAAATCAAGCAGACTGGATTTGGATGAATATTTCACCACACAAGGAATGGATGCTAGTGTAACAACCATAAGCCTGGGTAATGGTTTCCATGGCAGCAGGGATAAGTATAGGATAGTATATGAAGTATATTAATTGAATAAGGAGATGTTATTAAAGTGAAGTTGTCATGACTACATTAAAGACAGGCTGCTATTCTTTTAAATGCTGATTATGGGTGGATTTATAAGAATACTAAAATGGTGGCAGGGGTAAGGCTGGGAGTTGGTTCACTCCATGTGATATACAGCATCGAGATGCACAGAGTGGCTGCGGAGTGGGCAGCCAGGGGGCAGATTGGATCTTTCTGCACTAATTTCCCAGCTTCGTCGCATGCTCTGTACAGATGCTGGAGCCAGGATGTGACGTCACCACACAGCAGAAGGGAGCTGGCCAATAAGCACAGACACTGATCCCAGCAGCAACTTACGGAACCAGGGATAAGGTTCCATTTCAGGTCTCCCTTTCAAAGTAAGAAATGAGAGGCTGGGACCTCACTGTGAATCCTCTAAAATATAAAAAATAAATAAATTAAAAGTAAGTGTATGTATGTATATATTTGAATGTGTGTGTGTCTATTTGAATATGTGTGTGAGACTGTGTGTCTATATGAATGTGTATGTTTGAGTGTATGTATGTACTTGTGCATATGAGCCTGTATGTGTGTATCTATAAGTCTATAGGAATGTGTGTGTACTTATGTGTATATCAGTCTGTGTTTATATGAATGTGTTTGTGTAAAGGAGTCTGTATGTGTGCATAGATTAGCCTATATGAATTTGTGTTTGTGTAGGAGTCTGTGTGTGTCAATGTGTGTACATTAATGTGTATTATGATAGCTAGTATGTGTGTGTGTGTAATTTCCCTGATAAAAGAGGGTTGAGGGGTGCATAGTGAGAAATAAAAATGATACCATTGGGGGGCACTGCTAAAATACATTTCTGCCACTGGTGCCATGTCAACTAGGTATGCCTCTGGGTGGATTATCCTATTTCTATCCACCCCAAACCCTTTCTTCCCTTGATTGTCATGCACTCTGTTTACCACCTATTTCCTTGTCTTTTAGTTTTTGGAATGCTTAAAGCTTTTGTCCACCTTACTTTTCTGAAAAATTCAGAATAAAAGGGGGTGGGGGGAAATGTCCTGTTCTATTCTTAGTCAAAGTCTGGCACTGGTAGAAACACATAACCTATCTTTTAGTTGTCTGTTTTCCATTGCTGGTCATCAGGACAAGCAGATGAGTCTAGCATCCAAGAGTCAATCCACTCTACATCTGATCTAACCTCTAATTTCTGAAATCTATTAATACAAGACGTGAACCACGGAGACATCTGGAGCTGAGCCGTGCACTTTTCTTGGATTGTGTACATCCTGACATGGCTATATTTTTAAGTGTTCTCTTTCTGATGATTATTTTTTATGCTTACATTTTTGTTGTCTGATTTTTTTTTGGTTTTGTTTTTTTTGTCCAGACTTATTTCAAAACAACAGTATTTTTTTTCAACTAAATGGACCAAACTTCTGGAATAAAAGGAAATCATGACATGTCATGTGTCCTTAAGGGGTTAAGCGGATATGTCACCTATTGGTCCATAAATAATTTGGTTTTGGCAGCATTATTAAACATTGTATCTATATGCCATTAACCATGGTAACTTAGAGGTTTGAGAACTACATTTCCAATTATGTCAAGCTGGTCAAGCATCGTTAGTACTCTATGTTACTACAAACGACTTCAGTGGCAAGGTTAGCCATTACTGTGTATGCAACACTGAAAAAAATCTGATACATTACTCTGAAGATTGCTGTGCTAAATTCCTAATCAACTACTGCCATGGACGACATTGTAAAGCAGAAAAAAAAATGATTTGACAATAAGAGAGCCCTTGACTCTCACATTTTGCCATTCAGGCTCTTCAACTCTTAGTGTAGTAAGCACCATAACGCAGCACGTCTATTGTAAATGGTCAGAGCCCCCATATTGATAATCGGCCTAGGCCCCTGTGGAATCTAAATCCTTCTCTGCCTACAGTCTGCTGGACACAGTGCCCTGCTGCCACTACAATTGACAGAGAGATAAAATTTGCTCTCCTGAGCTAAGCCCTGCAGAGTCAACTTATTATCTGAAAGCTCTGAGAGTCTCAGCCAGTGAGCTAAGCCATGCATTGCAAGTCTTGGCTCCGAGAGGGGGATTCATGCTGTCTGTCAGATGTAAGACGTCAAGAAGTATTATGATAGTTTGATTATTTACAATGAGGGGGGTGTGGGGGCAGAGGCCAAAAGCAATCCTGTGAGCTGTAGGTGTGTAGGTGTTAGAGGACCACTATAGTGCCAGGAAAACATACTCGTTTTCCTGGCACTATAGTGCCCTGAGGGTGCCCCCACCCTCAGGGACCCCCTCCCGCCCGGCTCTGGAAGGGGAAAGGGGTAAAACTTATCTTTTTCCAGCGCTGGGCGGAGAGCTCTCCTCCTCCGATCCTCCTCTTCTCCTCCCCGTCGGCTGAATGCGCACGCGCGGCAAGAGCTGCGCGCGCATTCAGCCGGTCACATAGGAAAGCATTCATAATGCTTTCCTATGGACGCTGGCGTGCGCTCACTGTGAAAATCACAGTGAGAAGCACGCAAGCGCCTCTAGTGGCTGTCAATGAGACAGCCACTAGAGGAATAGGGGGAAGGCTTAACCCATTCATAAACATAGCAGTTTCTCAGAAACTGCTATGTTTATGAAAAAATGGGTTAACCCTAGCTGGACCTGGCACCCAGACCACTTCATTAAGCTGAAGTGGTCTGGGTGCCTAGAGTGGTCCTTTAAGGTTCTTGAAGTGTTCTTTTAAATGTTTCAACACATACCATTTATTGTTTTTATTGCTTTATTTTCTCTCATACAAACGTTACATTTATACACTAGTATTTGTCTAAATTTTTTTTACATAAAGCATATGAATAGGATAAATGTTTAAAGAGAAAGGTTTGAATCTAATACTATGTCAACTTTGCAGAGAGTAAATAGATTCTGGAGCAGAGACAGTATGGATGGATGTCTGACAGAGACAGTATGTAGAACTGCATGGAACACTGACACAGTGTGGATGGAACACAGAAAGAGACAGTATGTATTTCCATCTAACAGAGATCGTATTAATGGAACTCAGACAGAGAGGGCGAATGGACGGCGCTCCAGGGGAAGAGACCGTAAGGACGGCGCACCAGGGGAAGAGACCGTAAGGGCGGCCCTCCGGGGGGAGAGACCGTAAGGACGGCCCTCCGGGGGGAGAGACCGTAAGGACGGCCCTCCGGGGGGAGAGACCGTAAGGACGGCCCTCCGGGGGGAGAGACCGTAAGGACGGCCCTCCGGGGGGAGAGACCGTAAGGACGGCCCTCCGGGGGAAGAGACCGTAAAGACGGCCCTCCGGGGGAAGAGACCGTAAAGACGGCCCTCCGGGGGAAGAGACCGTAAAGACGGCCCTCCGGGGGAAGAGACCGTAAGGACGGCACTCCGGGGGAAGAGACCGTAAGGACGGCACTCCGGGGGAAGAGACCGTAAGGACGGCATTCCGGGGGTAGAGACCGTAAGGACGGCATTCCGGGGGTAGAGACCGTAAGGACGGCACTCTGACTTAGAGCCAGCATGGATAAAAATGTGAGAGACTATATGGATGGATCTCTGGCAGGGAAACAGTCTGTATGGAACTCTGACAAAGTAAAATAATAGATGGAACACTGGCAGACAGATGGAATTCCTAGAACTCTGACAGGCAGTATGGATGGAACTCTGATGGAGAGATAAAATGGATAGAACACTGACAGAGAGACACAGTAGATGGAGCACTGACATAAAGAATGGATAGAACATTGGCCAAAAAACACAACTAATGGATTACCAACAGAGAGACCTGAAAAGAACTCTCAGAGTAACTGCACTCTGACAGAGCTCTTCTTTAAAAATTGTTTTTATTACAGCAGAAGTAAAGTCTCTGGAGAAACCAACATACATCTAGCTGAACTAGGAATTTTGAAACTAAGAAAAGATATGGAACAAAAACAATGTTGTTGACCAAATCTTAATTAGAAGGGACATTTACTGTGGTGATCTGTTCTTATTCTAAATGTACAACTGCTCATTACTTGGCCTGTACCATAACTCACAGCAGAGACTTGCCACCTGTCATTTTCTATCCATACTCCTCTATTAACTGTTGTATAAAACAGAATTCTGAATTTAAATGATGCAATAAATGCAATACAATCTAGTGATTTGTTTTTACAAGGTGTATATATGATAGGGTGTTGAATTCTAGGTAACCAAACACACTAGTTAAATCTTGGTCATGTCATAGTTGTGAGCTTTTATTTTGGTAAATTGTACACAAATGTATCGCTTTTCTAAATGTAAAGTTCACTTCCAAGTCACAGAATCCTGCTCTGTTACAAGAGATCCAACGTACTCCATGTTAGCAGCAGGGGTTGGGAGAAATAGAGAGAGGCAACTTTATTAACTATGAGTGACTTTATGCCACATACAATTTGATTTTAGTCTGCTGGCATTTTGGGAATCTTGATTTCCAAATATACCAGCTCACTTTAAAAATATTCCAATGAGTCATGAACCTGCGCCCTTTTTTATGCTTTAATTTCTTCTGTTTCACCTATGGTTTTCTTGTTTTAATCACGTTAAAAAAAAATAGAAAACAAGTGAAATTTATAATATTAATCTAGGCAAGTGAAAAAAAATTTGGTTTGCTTTGTGATTCAGAGTTAGAATTCCCATTTATATTCTGAATAAAACAATCATTCTAACAAGCAAACAAAAGAGTTAATTATGGATAAATCACATAGTGAACAAACATGGCAAAGTATGAATTGATTTTTTAATGAACTGAATTTTGAATAGTTGGAATTAGTTTTTACAAAATCAGCTGTTTTGGTCTTGAAGGGACACTATATGCAACATAAGCACTTCAATGGATTAAAGTGGTTCCTGCAGTCTGTAGGCAGCTGGTCTCGCATCACTACTATACAACATATTCATCCAGCATCCAATTATGATATGACAGAGGCTGAGCTATGTTACCACCGTACACCAGACCAGTTCGTACCAGAGATTATGGCAGTGGCTAAAGATCATAGCCAATCACAGCCTGCTACACCTGAAATGAGTGTAGTAACCGATTCTCCATTTCATCATTATAGGCAGTGCTTCAGACGGACAGGGACCAAGAATCTCTGCGTAATGGTGAGTAAACTATTTTAGAAGATGGGCCATCATCCATTGAAGTAGCTATGGTACCTAACGTGTCTCTTTAAAATCACCAGGATTCGCTGTGAATATACCTTATATGAGTGTGTTCACTAAACTGAATTAGAGGGACCTGAAAACCATTTTAAAAAACAAAAATCACAACATTTGACGTGGAATAGCTAATTTAGAAAAATCTCCACCTCAGCTATGGTTTCAGGTGGGTTAATTTCAACTTAAATTTTATATTTACTTTTTTTAATTTGCCACAATTCAGTTTGAGTGTTTAAAGGTCAGACCTAACTACAGTCACTAGAACACAATAACCGTACAAAAAAGGTTAACTGTGTAGTGTATTATATTAAAACAATGAAAGTTGTTAAAAATATATTTTTCATTCAAACATAAGAATAATAGATGTGATTTAAAGATAAATTATGTCATGACATTTTGAATGCAATGTATTTATTATAATGCTTGGGAAAATCTTTTTTTATAAGTTGCCATAAAAGTCTATTTTTTCTACTACTTTTTCAAGAAACCTAGAAAATGTGTCTGAGCCTGATAGGGCTATTGTGGGGGTTTTTTAATTTTTTTAAAAAATTTTTTTAATGTATTTCCAAATATAGCTGCAACCCTTGCATTATATTGAATTATTGTTAAGAAGCCATTGTTTGTTGTAGTCAAATTTAGGCTGCATTGTTACCCATATCCCTCGTAAAACATGTCTCAATTAAAATTTCAATATGTATAATAAATGATGTGAAGTATTAACAATTTTTTTGTTTAAGAGACATTCCTTCGAAAGGTAATGAGGGATTTTTATATACTATATACGTTATATAAGTATACATCTGGGTATGAAAGGGGTGTGATTGTGCTTTTTTTGTAAGGGCAGTAATGCCTTGATACATAATATAGATGTATTATTTTTTATTAAAAAGTAAACATCAGTTCTAATTTTGTTTTTCTGATTTACACATTTCTGTTTCAATGATTTTAATAGACATTGGCACTTTTATAAATTAACCTGGTTATACCTCCTGGCTTTTAATCAGACAACCAGTGCTGTTACTTCCTGGTTTGTTTAGCTCAGTGGAGCTAAACTCAAGAAGCAGCAAGTGTTCATTGGTGGCCCACTAGCATGGAAACCAGTTCTAGAATATGACATACTCCTGTTGACTGTGTTGGAATTAGTAATTGTCTCTGTATATTTCCTCTGCCTGACATTTCTATACACTGGGTGGAGCTACCCCTGTCTAGAAGTGTCAATCACCCAGCCATCACAAGTGATGGTTGCAGGGTAATGGCTCTGTCTACGGTCTTGCATGCACAGGAGTTCAGCAGTGATGTCAGCTCTTGGCACTGAAGCGCCATTAGCTGAAGAGGACCAGCTGAAAGAAGATGGAGGCGCCAGCGAAGGACAGGTTCGGTTAAGTAGAACTCACCTTTCCCTCCCCCCCAGCCACCGGCTATGTCAAATTCTGCAAAATCTCCAGACGGCGACAGTTTCTGCTTTATGAGACAATGCTTTATGCTAGTATGCCAAAAATAAGCAGAATAAACAGATTACATTGCTTCTTTTAGAAAAGTCATATTACTACACCAGTTTTGTCAAAGTTTATTTTTAAAATTGGATGTTTTTGAAGCATCAGAGGATATTAAAGATACACTCTGAGCACTATAACTGCTATGGCTTGCTGTAGTGATTATGGTGCAGGAGGACCCTGTCCCACCCTAATTGCAAGTAGTCAAACCATTTTTGAACAGTACAGTACCTTGAGAGAGCCAACAGAAGTCCCAACTTAGGAATTTTCAACTCTTCGGAGTTAGCAGTGGATGCAGGGAGAGGTGCCCAAAGGACATAAAAATATATATTTTTATTTTTTTTATTTTTTTTGACTACTTACAATGTGGGGGAGCTGAGGCACTCCTAGCACCAAAAACAAGCTGTAGTTGTTATGATACTATTCATTTAACTAAAATTGTTGACAGTGACCCATTTTGAAATATATCACAACACAGTGAGTAATTATATGGATAATGTGACAAATAACCTATATTCCAGAGGCATGACTATTGCAAATTTAATTGGAATAATAAATTACAAATATGAATGAGTCTACGCACTTTAGTCAGAAGCAGGTTTACTCTGAGTGGTTTGTTTTTCTTCCTTTACTCAATATTTTGACCAGACAGTACATTTGACTCATATTGCAATAATATTACTGTGACTGTTATTTATGGATAATCCATAGTCTATTTATGCTTCAATACATTTATTTTTTTAAAGCTATGTTAAACAAAAGAAAATTTCAGATCACTTCACTGATTAAAGGGCAATTACAGATTTAGGACGGGGGCGGAGCCAAGCAACTGATCCGAGCGGCCGCATGAGCGACGAGCTCCGGGGTAAAACAACCGATACCAGGTGAAAAAACTGTTAATTGAGCCGCAACATGGCAGCCAACTCACCCCTAACAACCAGGGGCATGAAATCCAAAAAACTGAAGCCCGAAAAACCTAAACCGGGCTCCAGTATCGGCGATCTGTTCCGCCAAGCATACGGGGAGCTTGGACCCAAGATGGCCGCCGACATGGGTGGCTTCTATGATGATTCCGAGGAGCTATCCCCAGATGAAGAGGGAGAGGGGCAAGCACTGCCACTACAACTCCTCCAGAAGTCTTTAACCAACGACTCTAGACCAGTGACAGCATCTATGTTGGAGAACATGTTGGGGGCCCTGCAGAAAACAATACAGGTGGATGTGGCCTTGCTCCACACAGACATCACAGGCCTGGTAGGCCGCATAGGTGCAGTGGAAGCCACCACAGAGCACCTTACCCAAACAGTAGCCCAACTTCAACTAGAAGTGCAAGCACTTACCAAGTGTCAGGCTGCCTCCGACCTCCGATTTGCTGCGCTGGAGGACTCAAGACGCCGCAATAATTTGAAAATCCGGGGAATCCCGGAGAGCATGCCCACATCTGAGCTCCCACACTTCCTCCGTAGGCTCATGACTCACCTATTGGAGCCCAAACAGGCAAGGAATATATTCAGAATACCGAAGCCCAACAGAGCGCCAAAACAGGCGTTTTCGGAGTGGATCGGATAAGGCGCTGGTGCAAGCAGCCTTAAAGGGGACTACCCCAATCAACTTTAAAAATATGGCCCTCTCGTTCTTCATGGTCCTCGCTAGAGACACTTCATTGGCGCAAAACACTGCAACCCCTCACGGTACTGCTCCGTAACCATAACATAGAATACAGCTGGAGATCCCCACGTACCCTATGAGTGAAACAAGAAGAAGCATCATACTCCATTACAGACATCACTGAAGCACCGGCACTCCTCACCAAGCTATGCATACCAGGGGACTCACTAAAACCACCTGGCACCCACGCCACTAAGCTACCAACCCAATGCTGGAACCCGAATGCCATAACACCATTCTACCCGAAAGGGAAAGTGCCCACAGCAACCACTGCAGCGATGACCTGAGGAGCAACCTTGATGTGGAAGACCCTCCTCGCCAAGATAAAATAGGCTGAAGTTAGCTAGACATGGCCCATCTTACTCCATGGCCCCCGTCCATTGTACTGTAATTTTTCCGTTCAATGCCCCTAAGCTGTGACCCACGGACCCGCACCATGGGACAGACAAGAAAAGACCCTGGTCAAACCCCCACCTCGCCCACAATCGACCCACAAGATCTGCTATAATCGAGGGCTGGAGGTGTAACATTAGCCCCAGCACATACCTGCCACCTGAGGAACACTCTTGAGGCCCTAGTATAAATAACCCCCCAACTAACAGGCAGGATAGCCACCGAGAAAGGTACACAAATTCACCATGTTAATAACCATTTTTAAAGCATTTTCGTTAGACCCGCAAAACTTAAAATTAAAATAGAGAGACACCTGAGCATGACCCTAAGACCCACTAAAAACAAAACTGTGCAATAAGTACAATAAGCCAGAAAGTTATCCCACGAATTATGCATTTACTGTTTGACTTGTATATTGTGGCTCTGCGAGCCGAGTGAACCTTGTTGCACGCAAAATTAAAGAATTAAAAAAAAAGGGCAATTACAGGCACCATAACCACAACAATATATTGTAGTAGTTATGGTGTTAGGTGGGTATAAGTACAGATCCTCTTTATTTCCTCCAAACAAAGTTTGTCCTGAGCACAAAACTTTAGAATCTAGTTTAATAAATTAGGGATGTTAAATACAGAAAGATTGTGCTTCGGAGCATGATGAACAGATTGTAAAATTAAACCCATGCAAGGACAAGGTGGCTGTACATAGTACATATGAACGGATAATAACCAAATTAGCTATAAAAAATTAAAAAAATAAAGGACATGCAGAGTAGTTAAACGTTCACTCCTCTACGAATTACATGATTGTAATAGTTAACCTATTCTATAACTTGTGTGAACCCTTTTAATGTGATGTTCTGTTCTCTTTAAAATGCATACTAATTATTTAGCAAGTAGCATCATCATCCACTTTGTTCAAGGCACAGCCAGGGCATAGAATACAAATGAGAAGGAAAACAGAAACAATTGTGACAAGTTCTCCTTTAAGCAGCCATTATTTAGCAGGAATAACAAGGCAATATGGAGAATCCTAGTAACAGCAAAGGTTTAAAACATATTGTGTAGCGCAAATTATGGGGTCGATTTAATATTATTAAATAAGCTTTGCAAATTATTTAATTTTTTTCGATCAACTTTTACAATTATATAATATTTGAATAATATAGCGATATATGGATATTTAATGTCTTTTTATATTTTTATATATATATATATATATATATATATATATATATATATATATATATATATATATATATATATATATATATATATATATATATATATATATGCACTACATTAATAATAAACCAATAATAAAATACTATAGTCTACAAACAAATCTAGCACTTTATGAACAGTGTCACCAACAAAGCGGCGCTAAAGTAAATATCTTCCACAGGGCAAAAAGTCACTTAGTGCCTCTTTCGAGGGCAATGTTTTTAGTTTTTTATAAATATCAGTGTCCCCATAGCAGGAAGAATGAGGAAACAAGTGTCTGCTAGTTGAAACAATACCCCATAGCCAATTCATTTCCTTGTATTGTGACCATGTCCTAGTCTCGTTCTACGGCAGTTTGTTTAAGAAACCCCTGTTCTTCTGTATATTTATTTTTAAAACCTGATTAAGCACTGAATACAAATTTTAGGAGGTCGAGCAAGGTAGTAACATTGATTACTCTTGCTATGATCTGACATGAGTCTGTTATTTAACTGCTTGGTTGGGTGTTTTATGGTTCATGTTTTATAGTTTTATTTGTCGGTTAGATTTATTTTGTTTACATGTTTATATGAAAGATTTACTCCAAACTTTTATATGAGAAATAATGGAGGCTATATATAAGCGACCATTGTGAAGTCGGACAACAAACCCATAAGCAGTTTCACTTTAAAAAAATACTCCATGCACCATAACCACTACAGTTGCTGTAGTGTTTATGGTGCGGGAGTGCTCTGGCTACCTTACCTGAAAGTAGGCAAACTGGGGTCCATCGGGCGCCACACTCTGCAGCCTCCAGGAAAGTCAAAACTCTCTGCTTAAAGGACCACTATAGTGCCAGGAAAACATACTCGTTTTCCTGGCACTATAGTGCCCTGAGGGTGCCCCCACCCTCAGGGACCCCCTCCCGCCCGGCTCTGGAAGGGGGAAAGGGGTAAAAACTTACCTTTTTCCAGCGCTGGGCGGAGAGCTCTCCTCCTCTCCTCCTCCTGGGCTGGCTCGCTTTTCAGCGTCGCATAGGAAAGCATTTACAATGCTTTCCTATGGACGCTATGTTCTCACTGTGAAAATCACAGTGAGAAGCACGCAAGCGCCTCTAGTGGCTGTCAATGAGACAGCCACTAGAGGCTTTGGGGGAAGGCTTAACCCATTAATAAACATAGCAGTTTCTCTGAAACTGCTATGTTTATTAAAAAATGGGTTAACCCTAGGTGGACCTGGCACCCAGACCACTTCATTAAGCTGAAGTGGTCTGGGTGCCTAGAGTGGTCCTTTAAGCTATGCCTGGCGGCACGGGGACTAGCTCATAGGCTGCGGCTCTGACCCTGTAGGGCGCAGCTCAGGAGAGTTAAATGAAGCTCCTAGCAGTAGCTTCTGGTTACCCTGAAGGCTGCAGAGAACGGTGCTAATCAGTCAGGACAATTAAAAGGACAGATAAGCACTGTAACTATAATAAAATAACAAATGACCCATATGCACAATATGTGAAATATGTGTCTCTAGGTACCTAAAAGAAACACACTCATGGAAATATTATACATGACATTTTAAGTTTAGGCTAATGGGCCAGCTGTCGCCTTTTATCATCCTCAATGAACTAAGTGGTCTGTAACCTTCAAACGGTAATGTAATTGACAAGCCCATAAAAGCACCATTTGGGTTATTTTTTGCCATCTTTGGGATACTTGTCTATCAGACAGAACATGATGAGATTAATGAGTATATTATTAGTTTGGGTTTGAGTTTAAGTTGATGAGATTTTCTGATTTGGGCAGGATTATCGTCCATGAAATTTGAATTATAAAAACGTTGAAATCGGTCTTGGGAGTTAGGTCTAGCGTGGGAAAATCCTTTTGATCAGGTGCTGATGCTGGATTGTAAATGACCCCATAGTTGTGCAGCAACATTGATATTCGTCAGCAGACACAGAGAGATCAATGTTACCCTTGTCTTCCTGGTGGTAAGTCAGAGGGCAAGAGAACGGAACATTTTCCTATTTAGTTCTCCTTGTCGTGACTCTGGTGTGTCATTGTGTGCTACATACCTTTGCAAAGGACAGAGATGGGTTGTGACTGGAGATGTATTTCATTCTCAAATGTACATTGTCTGCCAAGGTTAGAGCCCACTTACTTGCAAGCAAATGAAGGCAAGTATGAAAAGATTCATATAGTTAAATAACATTACAATATATGTGAATAGAGTTATTGGGGAGAGTTCAGGGAGAGAAATGGCTGCAATAATCTATTTGCTAATGGCATCTCATTATTTTTGCTTTCACAGAATACAATCTTTCCCAATATTAGGAGGTATGCAATCAGGATAGGGGGATAAATGGTCCTAAAAAAGTGTGCCAGTGACACCACTTGTATTACTGGTGACATCCAAGATGAGTGGTCCTTTTAGGAAACCTCAGGGAACAAAACTGGGAAGGTGGGACAGTAGCCCAAAATCGAGAACTTTTTTTCGGGTCTGGAATTCAACAGAATAAAAACCTAATATACACTCTGCATAGCTGTGACTTGTATTACTATGTAACTCTGTAAACTCTAATTTCTTTAGCTGTAGAGCCCAATGACTACCTAGGTTACAACCAGTGGCGTAATTACCACGGTCGCAGGGGTCGCTGTGACCGGAACGTTAGTGCAGGGGGCCCAGCCACAGCTGCGACCCCGGGCCATCATCACTTCAGGACCAGTGCGTGTCCATGCCGGCCCAGGGTCCGTGGTTGCCGGGTGACCGACAGGAGGGGAGCGCTGTGCTACTCCCCTCCTGCTTGTCAGAATAGCGCCTGCCCCACTCTCAGCCCAATGTTCACAACTTCACACCTCCCATTGTTGTTCTGTGTTTTATTTATCCAAAGTTCTGTGATACAATAATTCCTCACACATTACTGTCACTTTTATTGTAAGTGACTGAGCTTCAGTAAATCATACAATATATTTTAACATCTCGTCACTGTGAATAAGACAGCACCGTGACGTGGGAACACAGGGTATGAAAAGTTAGCTTTTGTAGTTGAAATATTTTCTATTTGCTTTGAAATATTTACATATTTTAACACAGTTATGGTACTGACTGAAGTAAATGAGCGTTAAGGTCCACAAACAGATATATGATGGCAGATTGAATTATGCCATCAATCAAGCCTTGTGAAGAGTACTTTTGTATAGAACTCTGTAGATCTGTTAAGAGGTTTGCCTCAAGAGCCCTACAGCTTGATGTAATGGGTATATAACTTGCGCAATGTAACAGGGATTTGGCACAGGACCTGTAACTGAATTCTTCGAACCCTAATTACCTTGAGTAATAAACAAAGTGATTTACGGATCTTTCTGAAAGTCATAAATCAAGTCAGTGTTTCCACAGGTTCATACTAACATTAATCCACATCTATAATTACATACTGGTGCTTGGTTTGTTAACCTGCAACATTCCAGATGTTGACTTTAATTGGCATCATATTCAGACAGTCAAATGTAATACTTCCACAGAACGGGTTGGCAGAGTGTCACAGCTGAAATGTGCACTGTAACGGCTAGAATACCCAGTTAGCCAAATTCATGGCATTTTATATCAAACCGGGCACAGACAGCCAATCTGTGACCCCAAATCCATGGTTTAATACAACACCCATAATCATAAGTAAAGCAAGGGGACTTTAACCATTAACCTAGTTCTTTTCAACATTGTCATTAATGTTTTGAAAACCATGGTGAGATTATAATTTACAGATTTACCTGATATTCCAGATGTATTTTTGCTTATTGGAGGGACTATATACTCTGCTTATATCTCAACCCAGTGGCCCATGACCCAATTATAAAGTAAAACCCGGCCAGAGCATATATGGTTATGATATATGTATGGTGTATGTAACCGGGTATATGGCTGAGTGAAAATGACTGGGTAATGATGTGACAATTGGGAGTATGTGATGGGGACAGGATTGGTGAATGTAAATAAATGGTGGCTGGTGAGAGACATAGGGTCTCTCAAGCTGAATGGTGTTTGTAAAGAGATTTTACAGTAGTTGCCGACAGAGTAGATCTCTGTGGGGCACCCTGTACAAATCCCTTAGCTCATCCCTACACTGGGCAGTCCCAGTCTGCGTAGCACATACCATGCACACTGTTTAAGCACGCTCGTATGGGCTAAATGTTCCAAGTTCATTTTGACTGCAGCACTGTACAGAGCTACAGATGCTCTATAAGCAGGTCACTCCATATTGGCCAAGGGACTACATGCCCTAGCTTGTCAAAATTACAAGATATGTTATTGTTTCTTAAGGGATTACAATTATGTGCTACAACCAGAAAAGCTAGAAATCCACAAATTTAGGCCAGCAACACAAAAAATACCTCTATTATTTTCATGTATTACTTTTAGAAAACATATGGCAGTCATTCGACCATGAGTGAGTGAACATGTACCCACTCAAAGAGTTAACTATGCTGACAACAGCAAAGGGATTAAAATATTAGTATTGCCTGAGATATTTCATGGGGGAACATGAGATTTGCAATCCTTTCAAATCATGTGATCTATGAAAATATGACATGTATGTGAAAATGGGATTTTAAGAAGTTCTGTTTCTAATGCTTCATGGCTAAATTTCACTTTTGAAATTTCACTGGTTCACAGAAACAACTATGCAGTAAAAAATGTGTTGGTACCTAGTTCATGACCTGCTATGGCACAACAAGTGGGGAAAATGGCCACCGAAAATCAATTTACTTTAATGTATTTAAGTCTATAGTTTGACTAGCACCATGGCAGATTTGTATAATTTTTTTGCAAGAGAGTCACTTTAAATAATGTGTGATATATACACAAAAAAAACACACATACACACACACTTATTTTTAACATTTAGAGCATCCCATGGTCTATATAGATTTGTCTAGTCTAATGCATCTCACGAGGACCAATGACACACATGCATGGCAATCGCTGCACTCCACCAATCAGATGTGTCTCACTGACAAGTATTGAATCCAAGCAATAACAGTGTTTGGGGTTATTATGCTGGGCTTGATGACACCAAAGTTAAAGACCTTCGATTTTTTAAATACTTTAGATAATGAAATAAGGAAGTGCCTCTAGGGATGTCAGTCTGACAGGCTAGTGTGCAATACCTGCAAAATGTCGCTTTGTGGCAATCGGATGGCCTCTATGAAACCACCTGACTGACACAACAGAGTTTTACTCTGCTTTTACATTGATAGTGCCTCTAGAATGACAGCCACTACAGACATTTAAAGTAAACCTGTAGTAAATATTTTCACTTGAAATTGCTCCCATATACACGGAATACACCATATATCCGAAAGATACATGGTGTATTCAGAGTAAAATATATAGAATTTTCACATTTCCTCCATTCCAACGCTGCTTCATGGGTGTTACTCTTCGTGATACACCCACCTCCGACCATCCTCCGCTCCGCCTGGACTCTTCTTTGACGTCACCACGCTGGCTATGTTGCCAGCATCCCTGCATGGCATTGGAAACAGGGTAGAAACACCTGCTAAGGAGTTTCCATAGCAACCACAGTGCATGAGCTTATGGGTGGCGAGCATGGGGACCTCCTGTGGGATCTTTCCTGCTCTTCCTTGCCCGTCAATGACTCGGTACTCCGAGGCATTGACGGACAGCTGGGAGAAAAACACTATTTTTAAATAGGGTTTTCTCCTAATCTATACATTTTGTAGCAACAATGCTGCACAATGTATAGATAGAATCTTATGCACAATATCATTATTTGGGGCATGACATGTCCCCTTTAAACCTGCAATGCCAACATTGCATGGCATCCTGTATAAACGGCAATATTTTCACTTGTAGGATTAAAACTAGAGGGACATTAAATGAAAAGATCTGGGTGCCTATGGTGTCCCTTTAAGCAATAAAATGCTTATTAGTAATATAATTGTATTGATTTCTTTATTTAACCAACATATTCAGCACAGTCACAGAACAGGAAAGAAAATGTATTGCGTATAGTGGGAGTCACAGTATCAAAAATTCAAACCAACGATCACATCCACCCAAACGTGCAGTGCAAATAATGTTTATTTTTCTAAATATACTGCGTGTGGTTATATAGAGGGCGTAGATAGCAATAGCTCGAACAAATGCAGAGCCTTAAGATAATGTGATGTGCAAAACAAAACAAAAAAACTAAAAAAAAAAAAAAAAATCCTAGATATACAAATAAAACTCTTCATTTATAGTCACTTGTCTGAACAATTGCAGGAAGTATGAAAAACTTATAGGAGGTTTAAAAGGTTGCTTGTTTACACTTGGAATAAAAGGGGACAGAACGGTAGTAAGGAAATCCGCCAACGGCATCCATCACAAGGCTTTACAGGAGTGAACACTTCAAGTTGGGGTGATGACAATAAAAAGATTACAAAAACAGAAACGTAAAAAGATCAGTGCATCTCTGTTTTCACTGGAGTGTCTATAATTAAATGGACACTGAAAGGCACCCATGTCAATGATGTGGCCTGGGTGCAGTGCTCCCGTGTGTTCAAGCCTGCACTGTAAAACATTGCTGTTCTGTCGGAACGGCAATGTTTATATTGCAGGTTTAACATGCCTCTAGTGGCGGTCTTCCTGACATCCACCATAGGCACTGCCTCTGCTATAACCTAGTTAAACTCTGTTATAAATCAAATGCCGCTCAGAGACACATTTTCCCGCGCATGCACCATTACATCTCAAAGCTTCCCTGTGCAGAAGTATTTGATTAACTGAGATCATCAACATTGTAGATCTCAGCCAAAGAGGTGGAGTGGCAGCGAGGAGAGCAGTGCACCATGGGCTGAAAGGTAAGTTACACTCACCTTTCAAACCCTCATACGGTCGGGGGGGGGGGGCACTAGACAGTTAGCAGGACACTATAGTGTTAAGAATACATGTTTGTCCAAAATTTCGGACGAAGACACCCACAGAAAACTCGATGTATATAACATGCCTAAACTGACAACGGTCATTTGCATTCTGTAAACCATTGTATGACACTGCGCTGTCACGTACATAAATGTAACCGCTTCCATGTTTACCATCTACTTTGTCAAACCAAAAAAAAAAAATACATGTTTGTATTCTTAACGTTATAGTGTTCCTTTAAGACAGGGGTTCCCAACCCAGTCCCCAAGTACCCCCTACCATTCCAGGATTTAGAGATTACCCTGTTGTCTCTAATGGTGTTTTTTGTGTGTTTTTTTTCTGAAAAACCCTTCAACACAACTGGGTAATCCCTAAATCCTGGACTGCTAGGGGTATGTGAGGACTGGGTTGGGAACCACTACTTTAAGATTTACAAAGCTTTGGAGACCGCTACATGCCTCTAAAGAAGCAGATAGAAGAATATACTGACACCATAACCGGATTAGATACAACACAGTGTGGTACACAAACATTTTAAATAAAACATTCATGTTTTATTGTCACCTGAACTATTACATGTAAGTGTATTGTTTTGTAAGTAATTATATATTTTCAATGAATCTCCCAACTTAAACTACATGACAGTGGCCATCAATAGCCTTCTTTGGCCATTGTTTCTATCGTGTATAATTTCAAGTTCTGAAATTGGTCTAGAATTAATTAATTTGAGACGCCCAATGCTTGCATGTGATGTAAAACCACAAACCACACTCTCTCTTGATTACCTGCACTGTTTTTGGTCAAATAAGCTGGACCACGGAGGTTAAATGAGTATCCCTATAGTGGAATAACTCCACTTATTAATTTATTGTATAGGGACACTATAAGCACCCATATCACTTCATCTTAAAGGAACACTCCAATGAAAATATATATATTTTTTTTCAAAATTCTTTATTTTGAAAGTTTTGTTTTGTGGGGTGGGGGTACAGAAAGAAGAAAAGGGGGTGTTAGAGTTTATGGTACAAGTTTAACTTAACATACAGGAGTATAGTAAAGAGGTCCAACATTTTGGGCAAACATGCCAATTGTTTTTTTATTGGTTTCAACACGTGTTACATCTGAATAGACATTTTCTGCATTCTTGTTAGCTTCTGTTAATTTGGTCTAAGGTTTTGGGTGGGGTACAGAAATAAAAGGGGTGGGGGATAGGGTATTCTTCCGTATACATTTCTGAATACTTATTCCTAGGCGTGGTAAGGTCACGCTTATGGAGGGATGACATCTTATTCTTGGGGGTTAATAGACTGGGTATAGGTGTTGTGGGGGGTGGGTGGTGGGCAGTATTTATTCTGAGTATCTGTCTGTGCTCTTCTTGCTGGGGGTCTTTTGTGTTCGCCGGTTGTTTTGTCAGATTGGGGTTTTGGCCTTCGATTGAGTTTTTTTTTTAAATATAATTATTATAAGTAAAAGTTATTTTTTTCTGCATATTTTCTTTGAGGGTATATGGCAAAACAGCATATCTGCAGTTTGTATCCTTTGCAAGCCTTCCCTTTTATCCCAGGAACATACTTTCAGTGTGTGCCGAGGAATAAATCGATCAGATGCTTCTCATTGAGAGATGCATTGTGGAGTCTCTCATTTATTTATAAAACCAAAGAGAGCCCAAAAATGTAATATAAATAAAGTAAAACATCTAATTATATCAAATATATATATATTTTAAATTAAAGTGCTCTTTTAATTAATGGATTAAAAAGTAATTTTCAGCTCAGCAAAGAACTGATCATTCAAAATCTCTACAATCTCTAAGGTCTATAGCCGCTTAAAATACTGTAGCTGGTTCTTACTATTTTATAAGCAACACCATAAATGTGTCTATTTGCGGATTTCAAAAAATACAGATTGGCTACAAATTCTGATACCTAGGGATTTACTGGATTTCACGTTTAGTTTATCAATTTGGTAATTACCAGGAGTGTAGTTCTTTAAAAAAAAAAAAAGAAGCTTCCTTATTGAGTAGATAAAACGGGTTGTAACGCCACCTATTCACAGCCCATCTACCCAGTAAACAAACATTTAGACCTTACCTGCTTGACAAAAAGCTCAACCACCTTCTGGCAGAACTCACCATTTTCCTGCCTATACACCATATCCATCAAAATACATCTGAATCTAGAATCATCATAAATCCCCGTAGCTTTAAACACTCCATTCCTTCATTATAAACTCATTTACCATAAGCACTTCATCTTTTTATCACAGTGTCACGATTCGGTTCATTCTCAGTCTGGTGCAATACCACACCGTGCCACTACCTGTCTGTGGTGCTCTTGCAGGCTATTGCACCCAGACTGAGATCTCTCTATGTTCACAGCAGGCCTTACTTTACAATTATATTCTCCTTAATTAGTTGAGCCTCACACCTTCTTGTTTGCCAGTTTATTAATGTTAATGTTGTTGGTCTGGTCATTTTGTCCTGAGTTCCTGTGTTAGCTGCCTGTCTATCCTGAGTTCCTGAGCAGACTACCTCCCTGTGTTCCTGAGCTGGCTGATTCCCTGTATCCAGACACCTTACCCGCGTTCCCTGTATCCAGAGGCCCTTTTCCAACATTCAGCTACCTGTGTTTGTATTTTATTTAACTGTCTTTCTTGTAAATATCAATATAATTATTTTTTTGCCTTGAATAGTGTGTATATTGGCTTCTTTGCATTCTGGGTACCACCTTACAGATGTTGCTGCACTGGTCAGCATCCCTTCCCAAGCAGACCCCTGACACATAGGCATCATAATAGTTCAGCTTACCCAACAGCCACTTTATGAAAGGTAGGTGTCGCTCTCTCTGTCTGCTGCTGTTGTATACTACTACAACAGCCAGGTGGACAGGGCTACAAACTGACAGATGCAGTGATTTGGAGGTCAGTGTAGGGTCATGACAGATGGTCCTGTGATCCACTATGACTTCAACCTGACGCGGTGCACTCATTATCTGCCGTGTTGTAGATGGTTTCAAAGACTTTTTCATGCACTCAAAGACAAAGTGAATGGATTATGATCCACTGTAGATGAACAAAAAGGGTCAGATGATATGGGTTCCTGATGAAAACGTGAACCTATATTTCCACCCTGTCTAACAAATGTATCAACTCAAAATGTCTGAAATAAGGTAGAGCATCATGGGATATGTAAATCAAAAATATCTGTAGTGCCAATATTAGCTAAAGATGTCTTAACTAAGGCCAAGAAGAAGCCCAGAAATATTTTTTGGCTAGGCTCAGCAGTAGTAAATAGACTGTTATTTGGAAGTTAACTATTGACCTTTTGGCGTTAGGAACAAGACAGAAACAGTTCAAATTATATTAACCCTGTATAATGTTTTTACAGGTATCAGTAAGAATCTAACGTGCTACCCATGACAACATTTCAATTTGGAATTTCCCAGTTCACACAACTCATTTGGATTGCTCATACTGATTAAAAGATTGCCAGACAGTGTGTTTGAATTTGATTTTCTACGATAATTTCTAACTATTGAAATGTTGCAACACAAACTAACATAACACGCAAAGGAAGAGCCCTGGGCTAGCAGTTGGCTCCCCCACTTCCTGTGTTCTCACTTCCAGCAATATTCTGAAGGCTAGTGGGCAATTGTTACTGACTGCTTAGCTATAGGATTGCTAAAATGGTAGACTCCCTCAGATCTCATTTCCTTATAGTACTCCACCTCTCTCCCACAGCCCTCTCCTCAAATAACCTCAAACCTTTAAGTATTCCAAATACACAAAATGTACATAGTGGAACCGAATCACTACTATGCAAATTGCTTGCAATCATTTTGATATAGAATTATTTAATACTGAACAGTAGTCATACTATTCACTTGGGGTTAAGACCTATATGTAAAATTAAAGGGACAACGCAAGCACCATAAGCACTACAGCTTATTTTAATGGCTCTGATGCTAGGACATATTTAGGGTTATTTACTAAAGGGAGAATTTAAAGTGAATTTAAAATTTAAAGGGACACTATAATCACCAGAACCATTACAGTGTAATGTAGTGGTTGTAGTGTCTATAGCCTGTCCCTGGAGTCAGAGCACTGTAAACGCTGCCTGTTCAGAAAAAAAGGCAGTGTTTACATTACTGCCTAGGAACACCTCTGGTGGTAGTCACTCAGGCGGCAATTAAAGGTGTAAATTCAGCGACTCCACACTGCATGCATCTCTATAAAGAGTAGCTAAATGGTGCAGCACAGGGTTTTGCCGCACATGTACAATTCCAAAGGTGATCTCAGCCATGGAAGCAGAGCCAGCTGCGGCGAGATTGGCGCGTCATGGGGAAAAAAACTTAAGTAAAAACACCTTTCCGATGTTGCTATTGAGTTTTCATTTCACTACAATTCTGATGTCAGTGAGTAAACTCCTACCTTTGACTACTGGACCAGTGTTTTAATTTTAAGCCTAACTTTGTTCATATTTCACGTAGTTAAACAAAGTAAACAGAAAACATCCGAAATTCAACTACAGACTTGTCAAGTCACAACTTCTCAACTATGTGACACACTAAACAATTTCATATAAATATAGATTACCAACTGCATATTCATAATACACACTTTAAAATATATGTATTTTTTTATCCAGACAAACATAATTTTTAAGAAAATTATACTCACCTTTTTGACAAAATAAGCTGCCGTTTTAAATTGGTACCAGTGTGGATAGGGAGTTAAAATGGTGGCAGTGTGGCCAACTGAACAGTGCTTTTAGGGTGTACCTGGACACGTTTTTGCTTTTATCAAACAAACACACTTTTTAATATGTATTTAACCCCTTAAGGACCAAACTTCTGCAATAAAAGGGAATCATGATATGTCATACATGTCATGTGTCCTTAAGGGGTTAAACACTCCTTCCCTAAAGGATACACCTATGTATGATTCATGCATAACCCCCACTATAATTATTATGGCTTAAAGCGATCAGTGACCAAATTTGTAATTTGATTTTGTTCATTTTTATTTTAACATCCTCCATTAGGAATGTTATTTTATTTGTATTTTAAGTTTCCTGGTAACCTGCTTATGTTTTTTAAGCAGCGACAGATACAAGAGACAAACTGCAGCACAAAACAGATGGCAATCGCCACAAGGTGAATTTCTGATTAATCAGTTTAGGAATGTGCCTGCAGTATCTAGCAACCAGTTGCCATAACTATATGCTTCAGAAATGTATCAAATATTGTGATCTTGTTTTATGACCCTGAAATGTGCATGACATATGCTAATAAAAGAAAAATCACAAGGAGAACATTATATTCACTAATCAGCATCAATATTTCTTTCTTTTTTTCTTTTCACAATTATATACAAACAGAAGGGCAGTTTGAAATAGTCTATTCCTCAGAGTGAAGTGTACATCTCGGTGTCCAGAAAATGTGAATACTTGACAAAGATTGTTTAGAACAGACAACACAGTATTCAGAGTTTATTCACTAAATTTTAGCTGGAAAAAAGGGGGGGTCATTCTCTTCCTAAAGTGTATATGGAGCCGGACAGGCACGGGCACCATCTCGTGCTAAGATGTCAAACGGTTTTAGCATGGCTTGAAAACTTACCTGGGTCCCACACTGCCCCAGGCTTCTCCAGCAGTGGAACACTAATGTCTCTGAAGGGAAAAGCACAGACAGGGCAATTCAACTTTCCATTTCGGACCAGATGCAGTGGATGTTTCACAGGCCCCCAAAAGTACCCAATTAAGTTATCAAAGCATGCTAAAACCGTGCTGTGAGAGGGCACCTGGGTAATCCTCGCACCATAATCACTATAGTGCCTGTAGTAGTTATTGTGCTGAGAGGGTTACTTTAAATTGTTAGTCAGCTGTCACATTTCCACAACTCAGTTGCTTAATTAATAAACACTCTGATTAAAGAAAATATGTCCCTTTGTTGAACATGTATTCCTGTCGCTATAGCTCTGAAAACCTAGTTTAGGTGACTGGGCCCCATGCAACCTATGCAAAAGGGGAGTTTACTTACCTTTATACCAGTGCCGTGTGGGTCCACTGGCATAGGCTCCACCCCGATCCGTCTTCTTGGCTCACATTATCAGAATTGATGCATGGCACTCCAGGTGCCTTTGCACAACTCTCAAGGCTAGCAGACCCAAAGAGGCTCATGCTTTTCAGGATATCTGCTAGTGCAACTCAAGCTGTGATTACAGGTGGTGAGGAACAATCCTTATCCCGGATTGCAGAATTTATAGAAAAAAAATCTCCGATTACTTCATCCCCCACTTGTGAATAGGAATCCACACTGGAGTAGAGCAGCCTATCACAGCTCTTGCCCTTGACCTGTACCTGGCCAGTTCAGTCCCCACTGCACCCCAGGAAAGTCATCCACACTGCTAGATATACACAGAGCTGCAGAATAAGCCTCTCCCTCATACAAATAATACAGCCCACATTCAAACACAACACCAGTGACAATCCACATACACACACACACAACCCCACAAGAAGCTTCTAACATTCAAATCCACACATATATACACCCAAACAAAAACACAATGTGACATATCATCCACACACAATTCCATAAGCAAAACCCATACACAGCCCACATTCATTTATAATAATATAATATAAAACCAATCAGTTACAATTCCCCTTTAAGTACTAGCACAAATATATAGTGTATATGTCTGTCCTTTATTATGCAGTTGTACTAAACCAATGGGAGTAAAATGGATGTCGAGTTCACCTACAGCCGCACAGCTGTGCTAATTCATGCGCTTTTTATGAGAAGACCTATTTTTAAATAAGCTACTTGGCTTCAGCAAGACTTTGATAATTGGGAAGGGATTATAAATCCACTGGAGCCTATGAACCATGTCTGCTTCAAATTGAGATGTTTAAAAAAAAAAAAAAAAGTGAGAATTGGGCGTCTAATGTCAAATTGGTCAAGTCATTTATTATTACAGTTTAGGCATAGACCCAAGTACTGTATTTAATTTCGTGTACTCCATTTCCTTTCGCTAATGAGTCACTCCAATATCATTTTTTTTTCTTTTATGGAGCTACCCACCTTTAAAAGATGAAAGTGATCTTTAAATAAACACAGCGCTGGGTCTTTTCCATTTCAGTGCTATAGTATTCCCTTGGAGAGATAAACTTAATCAGACTGCAGATCAAAGGGGCTCTGTGCACCACGTGACTTTGTGTGATCCTTCGTGAATTCCAACTGCTTGTGCTGCATAATAGATTTGTCATGTGACTGCGGCCCCTAGCCTTGCACATTAGTGGCAAATTTTTACTTGGTCACAGATTTACAAAAACCCCTTACAACAAAATCAACATTCAAGGGGGTCACACAGACAATTGAAGTATATTCCCAATGATGATGGATAATGGATAGCAACTGCTGTAAGTTCAAGTAGGAGTCTTTAACAGCTGTTTGAAGGCTACAGTAATCCCCCCTACCCCTGTGGTTAAGGACAACTCACTGAACCATTCTTTTTTTTCCCAGCACTATGAACCAAGAGGCTCCAGCCCAGCAATAAATAAGTTAAAAAGTGCTCTCTCTGTTGAATGATTTCATGTCCTCTCTTGTGTTCTGTTCCCATGACACCCTATTCAATTGCTCAGGGATGTGAAAAGGCCATCTCATAAATTTTTTTTAATTTTTTTTTTTTTTCCTTATTGACTAGTAATAGCTTCGCCCACAAGTCTGCGTTAAACTGACGATGAGACAAGGTTTAAAAGTGCCTCCGTAAGGCGAGATGATGCCAGGCAGGAGTCGCGGATGACGTTCTGCCAAACGTCAGTGGCAAGGTTGGGGTTCAAATTTTAAATGGATTCATTATAAAATAAATAAATAAAACTATCTGGAAGCTCTCGAAAGCAAATGTTTGGGTGTAAAAAATGCCAACTGTCTCAAAGTTGGCTCAGAACGGTGGGAGCTGCTGTACGCTCATTTGGCATTTTCCTGCAGCTGTATAAACAGTCTGGTTTAAACGTCCTTAACACAAGTCAACAGCGAGCCTTGGCACTCATCTAGAACAACTTTCAGTCAAGGTCATTTAATCAGTAGATTTTCCTGAACAACGAAAATATATACAATGGTTGTAGAATACACAGTGCCTTTCACCTTTCACTGTACACATTATCATTCAATATTATTATTCTATATATTAGCAAACGCCTGCTCTTGGGTCACACAGGAGACACAAAAAAGGTGCCAAATATATGCCATGTATGTTGGTGAATTGCTACTACAACAATTTGCAATACATTACATAGTAATATAAGTTAAAAACAGACCAATCAAGTTTAGGGTTCCACACGTCTCTGTTTAAGAAAAAACTATTTGACACCAAAATGGCAATTTTTCATTGAATTAACCAAATATAGGCCTTTGCTTACAACTAAGTTTTGGTTTGTCAGTAGTGGATTGGAATCTGTATATTTAAACTTGCACAAGTGTCCCACTTTTGTGCATTATGATTGTGTTATATTTTTGTATGTCAAACTATATTTTGACTTGATTCTAGGCCAAGACTGGTTAACCATAAAACTCTTAAGAGTTTTATAATTTCAAATATAACTTTACATATATTATAAACAGGGCCGGTGCAAGGATTTTGGGGTACAAAGGTGAAGATGGTTTTGGCTCTTCCCCCCATCCCATACTGTTTCTTCTCTGTCTCTATATTGTTTCCTTTCTGCTCTATACTGTTTCTCGTCCTATACTTTCTCGTTTCTCCTGCCTCTATACTGTTTTTCTCTGCTCTATACTTGTTTCTTCTCTGCTCTACGTTTCTTCCTCTGCCCTATACTGTTCTGCCCTCGGCGTACTGTTTCTTCCCTTTCGCCCTATACGTTCTCTGCTCTATAATACAGCCTTTCTCGCTCCCTATACTTGTTTTCGCTCCTATATTTCAGCCTCTTCTGCCCTATACTGTTCTCTCTGCCTCTATATTGTTTCTCTCTGCCTCTATACTGTTCTCTGCCTCCTATACTACAGCCTTCGCTCTATACTGTTCTCTCTGCTCCTATACTGTTTCTTCCTCGCTCCTATATTGTTCTCTCTGCTCCTATATTGTTCTCGCTCCTATAATACTGTTTCCTCTCGTCTATATTGTTCTCTGGCCCCTATACTTGTTCTCTGCCCCATATTGTTCTCTCTGCCCTATACTGTTCTTGCCCTATACTGTTCCTCTGCCCCATACTGTTCCTTCCCTGCCCTATACTGTTCTCCCTCACCCTATACTGTTCTCCCTCATTCCCATACTGTTTCTGCCCCATACTGCTTCTCATTCCCATACTGTTCCCTCGCCCCATACTGTTCCTCCTGCCCCTGGCTACTCTGTTCTCCTCCTCAGCCCCATACTTCTGGTTCTCTCTCGGCCCCATACTTGCTCCTCCCTCTCTGGCCCCATTGTTTCCTCTCTCTCCTGCCCCATACTGTTCTCCCTCCCCTCGGCCCAATACTGTTCTCCCTCTGCCCCATATCACTGTTCTCCTCCCTGGCCCCATACTGCCCCTTGCCCCATACTGTTCTCCCCCACTCTATACTGTTCTCCCTCCCGGCTACTTCTGCTCTCCCCCCTCATGTCCCATGCACTTGTTCTTCCTCCTTCCCCTGCTGTCCCATAGTGTTCTCCCTCAAAACTGGCGACATCTTTAGCATTGTGCTGTGTGATAAAACTGAACATTTTAGAGTGGCCTTTTATTGTGGCCAGCCTAAGGCACACCTGTGCAATAATCATGCTGTCTAATCAGCATCCTGATATGCCACACCTGTAAAGTGAATGGATTATCTCGGCAAAGGAGACGTTCTCACCAACACAAATTTAGATAGATTTGTGAACAATATTTGAGAGAAATAGGCCTTTTGTGTGCATAGAAAATGTCTTAGATCTTTGAGTTTAGCTCATGAAAAATGGGGGCAAAAACAAAAGTGTTGCGTTTATAATTTTGTTCAGTGTAGTTATGACTTCTAGGAGTAGCAGTCCATCAATTAAATTTCTACAGTAAAAAGCAACAATGCTTTTCTATGAAGTACATTTTATGAAATATGTTGAGACGTGTAATTGAAACATAAGTTCATGACTGGTTAAGTCACGTCCTGGTTTGGTGGCATCTCACTGTAGAAGCTACAGATACTGGTGTTTTGCAGCAAATACAACTTTGTTTGTTTTTTATTTATTGCTCTTGTATTATCTCTGGAATGTATATTTAATCAATAACTTCCTATATATTAAAGAATGAAGTACACAGGTGTATTCAGCCAATTAATTAGGTGCTTATATCTATATTGCCTGTACGACAGACTACCGTTTACGTACAGGATTTCACAAGTGTGAAATCATGTGTGTTGACACTGTAAAGATTTGTACAGAATGGTGAGTCAGTGCTCAGACCTATCCTTATATTCACTAATGGGACAACAAGAATCAAAGATATTCATATGTTCCATACATTCGTAAATAAAACCTCACATACCATCATGTCACTGAGAATCCCTAAGAACCCTTACCAGAACCCTGATTACAGAGACTGTGTCACAGTGTTAAAGAAAAGACTTAATTAGTAACAAACGGTTTCTTGCAATAATTCCATCAAAGACAAAAGTGCACTTCTCCACCCTTTGTTCCATTTGTTTTGCAAATATTTTTGATCACCCCTAGCTTAAAGGCTTTGCTGAATAGATATTAAATTCCTATACTATTAATACAATGAAAAATTACTCTCCGTAAAGGTTTTTGCCTCTGAGAACTGCATCTTTAAAATTGAAAAAAAGTCATGCTAATTTATCATAAGCACTCCACTCAAAAGTTCACTGCTAAGAAAACAGTAGCAGTTGTGATATTAACTACTACTCACTTTAAAGACATTTATCCCCCTGTTTTACTAGCATTATCTCTCTCAGTGTGTCTAACATCACATTGGCAAGAAATTCTTTGGTTTAAAAGGCAAAGAAGCATGCAACATGTTTCAAGTCGTAAAACGCGTTGTAACAAATAGAATTAAGCAATACTGCCTCACCAGGAATGATTCAAAGAACTTACCCAGGAGGCGTGTTTCAAATAAACAAACTCAAATTTAGGCATCACTCTCTCTTTAGCTGGCTAACTAAGCATCATGGGAAATGTAGTTCACAAACAGCCATGGTACGAATGTTAGCCATTACTGTAATTAATGGAAAATCAGTTTTCTCAAGCTGATGGAAAATGTATGATGAAGGACTGTTGTAATCATGCATTCGCTGCATGATGCATCTATTATAAACTTTCCTTATTAATGGGGCAGTAGGTACCCTAGAGTTGCCCATCTAGGGGTTATTTTTCCGCAGTTCTGCGGAATTTAATGTGATGGTATAAAATACGTTAAAGAAGTCCTAGAGAAATAAAAGCTTCAATAAAACACAACCAGGAATGGTATTTTGTTTTTTAGTCATTACTAATTCATCAGCAAGAACAGCTGCCTTGAAGCTGAAAATCACTGCAGAAAATGGATAGCTCTGACCTTGTTATATTCATCAGTTCAAACCATTTATGATTCTATTGAGCAACAAAAATACATCTGATCAGGGAAGAAAGAGGCACATGCATGTACATTAATGTACGCTGAACAATGTATTATTCACATTTTGCCACATTGCTATGAGCTGGCAATATGATATTAAGAAATCCAATTGAAAGTACATGATTTTTTTGTTAAGTACTCACGCAATAGTTTATGACTGTATCTGGGGAATGGCTAGGTACATTATTACTAAATACTGTATGTCTCAGTCTAGATAAACTTATTAGGGCAGGAAATAGCTTCATCCGTGATTCAAGATGGGTTTATTCGCTAAACACAGTATTGCAGAGAATAAGAACAATAATGTAAATATTATGGCAAAAAGGCTGATTTGGCAAAATATCTCTAACTCTGAAACAGTCACAGCTTGGCTATTCTATTTCCCCCGAAGTTTGCGATTTGGTTTTGAATAGAATAGAATCGGTGTTGTCCATGACAAATGGTGTAAGCCTGTATGGTAGGAGGGTCTACAAAATTATGCCTATGTATTTGAGTGTTTGCGAATGTGTGCAGGAACGTGTCTCTGAAATTATTTTTCAGCAGTTCTGTGAGTTTGTCTGTGTGTATCTGTGTGTGTCTGTAGGGTAGTGTCTAATATTTGTTAAAGGGACATTATAGGCACCCAGACCACTTCATCTCAATAAAATATGAATTTAACTATAGTTGAACCTATGTTACTTTGTTTTAAAGGTGACCAAAACTGGTCCGGAAGACATACATATGTTTATGTAGTTTGTTACTTAATAATACTCGTATGTTAATAAGTTTGATGTAGATTCTTTAACATACATATGTTTATACAAACTGTTTTACCGATTTCTTTGTTTTTTTTAAATCAATAAAAATTATATATTGAAAAAAAAAAAGATTATGTTTGTATGTAGATGTTTGTATAGTGTTCCTTTAAAAGTTCTGTGAGTGTGTCTGTGAGTCAGTTTCTGTGTGTATCAGTGTGTCTGAGTATGCACCAGTAGAGTATCTAATATTTGTTAACAGCTCTATGAGTGTCAGTTTCTGAGTCTGTGCGTGTTAGTGTCTCTAGGAGAGTGATTGTGTTTTTATATAAAGAATAGTTATACAAATATTTATATATTCTCACTATTATTTATGAATATATAAAATGGAGGGATTACACATAGAAGAGGGCACTTGTGGGTTTAAAGAATGTCTGGCTCTGTAAGAAACTACAAAATACAATCACCACTCGGCACACAGATTTTTTTTTCTGTAAGTCAGTAGTGGCCCTCACTTAAACCTCAGCTGCTGCTTTGTTCTGCATATATACTGGAAAAGAATCATGATGTTTATAGTCCTACAATAAAGGGCTACTTTTGGATCACCCTTGTTTTAAATGAATCTTTATACGAACGATTTGTTGTGCTTTCCAATAATGAAGCTAGAATACACAATGTCCATTCTGCATTGGTTGTTACCACCTCTGCTGGAAGGCTAGTTAATATATCTACTATACTTTATTGGATAAAGTATTTCCTCATAATTATGTAAAGAAAAAAAAAATTAAATTGGTAACTTTATGTAGCCAAGGGACGCTCTGAGCATCATAACCTCTACAGCACTCTGCAATGTTTATTGTGCCAGGTTTACCCTTGCACTATCCAATGGTAATGTGTCCAACGGTTAAGAATGGTTTGACACTTACCGGTTTCTGTCAGGTGCTTGCGTTGCTGTTTCGGTTATGTAGTGGTTATAGTGCATAGGGTCTCCCTTTAAGATATTACACATACATAGGTTATCTTTTACATGATGCAAATAGATCTAACTGTGTATATCAGCGGAATAGCTCGTGTCAGTCTTGCTAAGTCTGTAAAGTTCCATTAACCCTTTCAGTGCCAGATGTATGCCACACACTTTGGTTTATAAGATGCTGATCATTTCTCTGGCAGTCAAAGGGATAAAGTCTTATCCAAGATTTTGAATAGACTTTAAGGATTCCTGTTATGTTCAATTGTTTTTCAAGCAAACTGTAAGACAGCTTCCACAGTTACACTTTAGACAGCAGTTGGCCTGTCTAATAGTCTTGAACACGGACAGTCTCAAAGACCAGCAGCTTGTCCGTAGTTTTCAGAACATGAACCTGGGCTTTTCTGTGCCTTTAAATTATCTGCTTCATACACAGAATACATCCACGCAACACATTGTGGATTCAAAGCGAACCCAAGAAAAACAGAGTTGAAATGAGCAGAAGTGCACTGCTACAAAAGTAAATGAACATTTTTATCCTGAAGTATTTCTAAATAAACATTATGTTTGGACTGAAGTCTGATCGGTATTGCGATTTCCTGGCGATTATATCATGTGTCTAAAATACAAAACCTCACTAAAGCCACTCTGCAGTTTAATAAAAGTACGGATTGTGTTAAAAATGATGTTAATGCTGTGGGTTTTTTAGCCAGAAATGGAAATGATTTTGTTCAGGAGGAAACAGAAGTTGGTTTCTTTCTATGCCCCCTGGCTTATTTCATCTCCCCCCCACTCCCTCCAACTGGTGCCTGGATGGAATGACAATTCAGCTTCTATGACTTGATAATATTGAATTACATCCCATTAATTTGTGTCGGATTGCACAAATATTGACAAAAGGTCCTTATTTAAATGCTAACGGTTAACATCACGCTGGTGCCATGGATGAACATTTAAAAAGGCGCAGCAGATGAATTTTAAATTAAATAACATTCCTCCTGCCTATCTCAGATCCAGTGGGAGAGTCCAGATTTGGGTCTGTTCCACCATCCTGAGTTGTAGACAAAATGTTTACAAGGAGCCTAGTTAATGTTGCTGTTACTGAATGCATAGCATGCATATAAAAGCCAGTCTTTCTCTGATGGATTGATGGCTGGTGACCAGGGCAACTAGCTGAATTCTTCACACTGAAACGTGGAGAGACCCTTTAATTCTCCGAAACGGTTTTTCAGTAGAAAGGCTGCACGGCTAAGCTATATGCCCCAAACTCAAATGACAAAGTGATAATGGTGCTTAGATGGTCCTTTTAAGGAACAGTGATGTTATAGAGCATCTAACTCAATGGCTGATCACTTCCTTAAACTCAACTTGTACAAAACAGTATTTCCTCCCTCAAGTGTTGCTACGTCTTGTCTGTCTCCCTCCACGTTAACGGTGCCACAGTCAGCTCCATCTCACAGGCTTGCTGCCTTGGTGTTCTCTTTGACACAGACCTCTCCCTTGCCCCTCATGTCAAGTCGATCCCCAAAACCCTGCTGTTTCCATCTCAAAAACATAGCGCGCATCCGTCCCTACTGAACATCGGACGTGGTTAAGTGCTGGTCCACACCATTGTTCTCTCTCTCACTTTTACTACTGCAATCCCCTTCTCAGTGATGTTACAAGCCTCCAACTTGCCCCGTTACAGTCTCATCTTCCTGTCTGCCCACACCTCACCCCTCTGTCAATTACTACATTGGCTTCCTTTAAGATATAGGGTTTAATTTAAATATTTTGGTTCTTGCTTACAAATCTATACACAATGCTGCTCCAACCTATCAATCCCCCCTAATACACAAGTATTTCAGTGTAGGCCCCTACACTCTGCCAAAGACCTATGTCTATCCTCTGATGCTTGCCTTCAAGACTTCTCTAAGGCTGCACTGTTCCTACCTTTACTTCTTCGTTAGACATTGACCCAGTCTCCACTCCTTCCAAAAAAAATCATTGAAATCACACTTTTTCAAGAAAGGTATCGATTAAACTGTTAATAGCTCCCCAACTACACGCACCCAAATTCCTCTCCTGCAACTGTCACAAAAAAAAAGTCTTCAGTGAATGCTTTTCTACCAATCTACTTCTCTACTCCTACCCTTACCTTTTGTGTCACTTGTCCCCGCTCCCTCTAGCATGTAAGTTCCCTCTGTTCCTGTGTGTCCAACTCATTTGGTTACAATTACGTGTTTGCTAGTCCACCCATTGTACAACGCTGTGACATTTGTTGGCGTTATATAAATATTAACAAATCTATCATGACAACCTATTCTTTAACAAACAAGAGATAGAGAGAGATCCATATATCAACAACTGGTATTGATAGTGCTAAACACATACAGCAGTCCATGTTTGTACAAGATCTTAAGGAGATTAAATTATTATGATGCCATTAAGTATTATTGTCCTGTAGGGGTTATGGTGTGATATTCGGGTCCAGCTGACAGCTAGTATAGCAGCATTTCCAGATGCTAAATTGGAGTCAGATAAAAACTCAGCGGATTCCTACCGAAGAATTATGATACCCAAGGCAGTCTTGGCCCTTTAAGTCATAAAAGCACTAAACAGAGCTATATTAAATATTTTATACAAAAATATACAAGCTACGCTACTAGGAGTATAAAAAGTCAATATATTTTAATAAAAGTGCAATATTCTAATCCTTATTGATGTTGATAAAAAAGTATACTCTTTATTAAATTTCTTTGTTTTATTCTTAGCATACAATAAAATGGCAAATTTGTTTCTGAGAAAATAAATTGAAAGGATGCTATATTAAAAACAACATAAAAAATAATGAGCATCATAACACAAATTTATACCAACCATGAATCCCTTGTGTGGTTATGCTTTTGATGTACAACACAATGAATGAATAATATAATATTTTATTAGACACGTAGATAAAAGGCTGCTGTCATTATACAATACAACCTTGTTTATGAAGAAAGAAAAAAAAATTAATTCAAGTCACTACAAAATATCACAACTTAGAATTTAAAGTAAGCTAGCCAATAAAAGTTTGTCAATGCTTTAAAAGTACATGCTTAGCATCATAAAATGCAGGTAATTATACATGTTGCCACTACGATAATAAGCAACCTGTTTGACAAGTGTAATGCTAATTTTGATATTTACTGATATTTTGAGGACTAAAATTGCCAAAAAGGTAAAAAAAAAAAAAAATAAATAAATAAAAAATAAATCTAGTTTTCCTGTCTTATATAAAACCGACAAATGTGCTATAGTATCAAGTGACTCTTTAAATCCTCTTTTTTATTTCCCATAGTCACAGCCATCCGAACATCAGGAGCCGTAGTGTGTCTGTACTGTGAGGGCAGTGTGTGAGAGGAAAAGAGGTCTATCCATCTGTGTGCACAGACTTTTATTGCTGATCATTCTGGTCCTACACGACTCAATGATGCAGAAAGCTAAGACAATGATGTCATATGTCAGTGCATTGTATTAATACTGCTCAGGAGCGGTTATGAAGATCTGTACCATTAGACCACCGGGAAAGGTTGGAAGCCATAAAAGTGCTTTAAAAGTATTTTCTGGGTTCTGAAAAGGAATCTGGGGTAAAGCAAAATGAAAGTGGGGCAATAAACACTACATAACAAAAAGAAAATGGAGATAGTGTAGAAATAAATTAAAAGGCAAACCGGAAGATTGCAAAAAGATTTGAAAATGAGACAAGAAGAAAGTGAAAAAAAGAACAAAACGAAGACATTATTAGAAAAAAAGCCTAGGGTGAGAGATATTTAAATATACCATAGCATTTGGCATCAGTGCTTATTTTTGCGCAGAGAAGTATATCTGAATTGCATTGGGTTTGGCAATTGTTTTTATTTTACGCAAGGCAGTGTTTATGATCAGCCTTTGTACAGAAAAAGGTATAATATTCAGTTTTGCGCAAAGCAAATATATATTACCCCTGTAATATTAAGCAAGAAATAATCTCTTCGATTACATAATTTGTGACAGCACAGTACAGGGCTATTGAGGTGAGTGCAGGGTTTTAATACTGCAAGTACGGGTTCAACACAATATGGAGTAGAGTTGTATCATATAGTTTTATATAATACTTTTACTTCATTGAATGGTTTGGTGTAATAATGTGATTTATAGAAAATGTGAGGACTCAGAGGTGTGACATAAGAGGTGTTGTGGGAGGAACTTAAGGAACACTGCAGGCTCTGTAACTAATTTTTGATCTTAATGAATTGGTTATAGTGCATGGAGTCCACTTCTGCTGCCCCCTCCCATTCAGTGTTAAATCATTTTCAAGCAATATAAAATGAAATAAGCATCCCTGGCCACCCCTACTGTACATGTGGCTAAGTCAGAGAGTAAACATTCTCTTCAAGCTATACCAGTTCATACCAGCAATGGGTGCTGTGATAGGTTGGACGCAGTTAGCAAAACCTCTCAGCCAATCAAAGCAAACCATTGCTGCTCAAGCTAACGATTGCTGATTAGCTCCAAAATTTACAGAGGGGAATAGATGCCAGTGACCAACTTTCAGCATTAAAAAATAAAAAAACAAATTAATGTTGAATGAAAGGATGATGTCAGGGGACTCCAGACACTATAACCACTTTAATAAGATGAAGCAGTAACTCTGGAAACAAGAAGTATAAAGTATTTAATTGAAAGCCACAGACGGGAGGGGGACACACAAATAAATAATAGTTTACTTTAAACATGACAAGCTCTCACATCAGTCTACCTCAATTTAGATCAGGCTTCCCCAAACTCCAGCCCTCCAGATGTTGCTGAACTAAAACTCCCATGATTCTCAGCCTATTTCATTCGTAGAATCATGGGAGTTGTAGTTCAGCAACATCTGGAGGGTCGGAGTTTGAGAAAGCCTGATTTAGATAATATGAAAGCATGGTCAGCTTCACCCTATCTTAGTTCAGAGAGTTTAAACAAGGTGTACAGTGCAGGCAAACTCCCGTTATTGTTTTTTATTTATGTTTATTATTTATGGCTTTTATTTATGTTTATTGCTTGTGATTGAGATTCATGGAACTCTGAGTGAACATCAGCAGGAAATGGTGGTGTTTGCCCACTCATGCCTCTCATGCCTAATATGTTAGTACTTAACATAATCCAAATTGGATAATAAACATATTCTCCTAACAAAATATATACGTTTTGATTAGAAAACCCATGGAAATCTGAATACATAATCAAAGTTCATTTGGGCTATACTGTAATTTTGCCAAACACAGCAAAGTAACAAGTCTGTGCAGACTGTAATAATTATATGTTATTTTATCATATAATAACAAACTGTACTGGCCATATAAAACATTGGCAGGTGTAATTGTTAACTAAATACAAGACATCTTGAAAAATATAGGAACCAACTTAGACATTGTTATGAGTACATACTAAATGGTGCCATTAAAAAAAAAAAAAGTAATCATCTTTTAGTTTGAGGTATTTTCATGGAGCTATGCCATAGGAAATTTTGGGGCGCCTTACACAGCGCAAGGCCTGGGCACCCAGGGCGTGACTCCGATCTGTCCACAGGCCCACCCCCATGTTTGCCCACAGAGATGCACTGTATGTGTGTGTGAGAGATATAGTGTGTGTGTGTATACATAGTGTGTGTGTGTTTTGTTTTAAATGCATTTAAGGTTATTCCCCACTCCCTGCTTCTTCCCTCTGGCTAGTAAGGGGTACACTACATTCCCTGGTGGTCAGTGGTACTCTTAAGGCTCAAGCTTTCACCTCTGCCAGGTGCAGGCTCTTCTTGCAGGCCCAGCCATTGTTTAGTATCGGAGTCTTGCCATGGTAGCCCGCAGCAATGCTCTGACAGGCTGAGGTTTGCAAGAGAGAAGACCTTGCGAAAGTGAAGACTAGGAGTCTCCTTGGCCATCTACCACTCACAATACAAGCCTGCAATGGCCCATATACCCACAGCTGTGTATACGGCATGTAGTGGTCCCATACACCTATATCGGCTGTGCACTTAGTTGCTGTGTACTCAATTAACGAGTACTGAAGCATGCTCACAGAACAACACAATAATGAATTGTATTTTATGATGACCAGTGAAGAAATTATTAAGCAAATTATCTGGGTCATCCTCATAATTGACAAAAAGGAACAAGGGTGGAACAGTGCTACAATAATTGATCACAAGGGGGCTGCACACTTGAAGAGAAGGGTAACCCTCAAACCCTACCGGACAAAGTTGAACAAACACAACAGAGGATACAGGTTGCACCATATAAAACCGATAGATAACTAAACAACCACTTCCTCAACTGAAATTGTTTTAGCATTTCCGCTGTGATGTCATTCAATTTTGCGCCATACAGAGCTGGCTGAGTCGCTGGGAGCGGAGGGAGCAATTTCAGTTGAGGAAGTGTTTGTTTAATTCTCTGAGGACGAGTGGGACTGTTTAAGTCAAGAAGAGAAGAAGCTTTACATGGTTCTAACAAGAATTACCAGATCCTCAGTTCTCTAGGTTCATCAGCTAAAGAATCCTAGGTGGGGATTGTTCCACCCACGCTTGAAACATAGAGCGATCCGTCTGCTCTTCAAATTGCAAGTATATTTCCTTCTATTATTCATTCCTACATATATGGAGAGCACTATGGGCCTTCTTTTTCTTTATTGCATATGACCTACCATCTACCATCAGAGGGATCTACCATCAGAGGGATATCCTACAAGTGGAGAGTTTAAATACCACTGTACGCTGTTTTACCGAGAGCTGGTTATAGCTCTATAAGACGTGAGTTGGCAATTTTTATCTCAGTGTTGTCTAAAGTCCATAGATTTACAATATTGCACTACCTGTATTGGTCTCCTATGTTTTCTTTTCCATATGCTGCTGCTGTTTGAAGTTACTCCATAGACGTCTTTACGAACACTTGAAGACTTTTATGACCCAAAAAAGACTTTTGTACCGCTTATATTTGGTACCTGTGTATTTTTATTGTATATTTTATATACTTTCCTAGCTATTTTAGTTATACATTGGTTTTATATGGCACAACCTGTATCCTCTGTTCTGTTTGTTCATCATCATAATTATCCACAGTATGAATACTTCATCAACAGCAGGGGAAAAAAATATATATCCACAAAACTACCTACATTATCAGGTATGTGCACTAGATACAAAGGGACACTGAATTCCCACTATAAATCATTTAATAAAGTGTCAAGATTATAAAGTCCATTCAGTAGTAAATTCAATTAGCAAATCACCTTGTCAATAGTAATAGGCATAGATTGGTTTATGGTAAAAAAAATCAAAGCCTAAATTTATATCTATATAAACAAGACACATTATACTCGGGCTGTTCTGCATTTAGATGGTAAAGAGTAATTGATTTTAGACATTATTCTAAGACTTGGGGACGTTTAACTAAGACTAAAAGTGAATCTCCAGTGCCAGGAAAACATATTTGTTTTCCTGGCACTGCAGGACCCTGTAGTGCTCCTCTCCCTCCCACCCCCCATTCCAAGTTGCTGAATGGGGTTAAAACCCCTTCAGTGACTTACCGGAGTCCAGCACTGATGGTCAGGCTCCGCCTACTCTCCGCCCGCGCCGTCATACACGTGCATTAGATCTCCCCATAGGAAAGCATTATTCAGTGTTTTCCTATTGGGATATCAGCGACGCTGGAGGTCGTCACATAGCGTGAGGACGTCCAGCATCGTTTAAAACACTTTTCGTGTTCTATGAACGTGGAAGTCTCTCTAGTGGCTATCTAGTAGACAGCCACTAGAGAAGGACTTAACCCTGCAAGGTAATTATTGCAGTTTATGAAAACTGCAATAATTACACTTTCAGGATTAAGGGTGATGGGACCCAGTGGGCAGAAGTGTTCTGGGTGCCTGGAGTATCCCTTTAAGAGTTTTTTTTGTTTGTTTGTTTGTTTCTTAACTGGCAACAAATTTCACTTTATAAACCTATATAATTTGTTACAGTTCTACAGTTCTAATAACATTTTTTTGCAAACTTTTGTTTGGATTCTGTACAATTAATCTCAGATTTGTGTATTTTCCAAAAGCCATCAAAGGCTTTGCTGAGCTAAACATATGGGGAAATTTAAACCCAGAAAGATGGAAAGGCTTATAGATCACAAGATTTTTTTTACTACGTGTTAAAATGAAAAGATTTTACTATTTTAATCATATTTTCCACTTCAAACCAACTTCTCTACCGCACTGATACAAAATCTCAACTCAACTAAGTTTTAATATGATCAAGAAGTATCAGTTTGGCACTTAACCGCAGAATAAATATCTTCATTTTGAATGCACCTACTCTGACACAAGAGAAATAGATATTGAATATTTTACAATCGTGTTTATTTAAATTTTTGCAAGCATTTACATAGATACATGTCCTTTAAACAAGTATTATTAATATACTGTACACAGAAAAGCATCTTTCTAAATGTAACAAAAGATTTAAACTAGCAAAAATAAAGTACAAAAATTGGAGCACTGTAACATCAGACTCTAAAAAGGAATTATAAAAATAGGAAAAAAACAGGGGTCTTCATCTTAACTCCTCAGATTTGATCAGATCACAATTCTTATGATCCTGTGCATACATACTACTTATCTAAATGAAGACTCAATTGGCACACAGAGCATCTGTTGACGTCAGGGGTGTCTGGCATCTGAGCTACAATTTCAGAGTAAAAAACCAAAGCAAAACGATGTAAGCCCTATAGGTAAGAAGCTGCCTGGACACTGTTGCCCCCATAACACCTTAAATGAACTTGCATTTTTAAGGAGGTGAGAGAGATCCTTTAACTTAGTATGTTGTAGACTGGGTGTGATTAAAAAAACAAAACAAAAAAAAAAGTATTGGTTTTATAAAAAATTAGGTTGTACTTAAAAGGACTAGAATAAAAATATAAAAGTTTAGCAATGTAAATTGCCACCTAGAAAAAGTATCTATTAATCAAAAGTTCAATTAAAAGAAAAAAAAAAGAAAAAAGAAGAGAGATAAAAGATGGAGGTGGGAAAAGTTCTATTTTGTGACTGGGTATTACTACCCCATACTTCCCAACATACCAAATCGACAAAGAAGGGCACAAAGCCAGGGCGGGTGAGTTCTAAATGTTTTTTTAGGTGACTTACTAATAACAGTTTATGCAACTAAATTGTAATTTAGAAAAATAATAATGTATCTTGTTTATAAAGACTGATTTATAAACAGAGTTAATGAAGTTTATTGACACATTATTGACAATATTGCTGTGGGTCTTTGTTATACACTCAGACACATCAACATGGAGCACCTAAAATGAGAAACACTAGTATACAAAAGAGAAACAGAGGGACTGTCCCTTCTAAATAGGGACAATTAGGAGCAAGGCTGCCACCAGAAATTATGGGGCCCCTGACGCAGCTCAAGGTCTGGGCCCACGGGGTCTGCCCACATGGCCCGCCCACAATCAGCCCACATGAATCTTCTCCCGAGTCCGCTCACATGACTTGCCCCCAAGACAGCCCAAATGAATCTTCCCTCGAGTCCGCCCACATGACTTGCCCCCAAATCCACCCACAGGGCCCACAAGGATGAAGTGTGTGTGTACTGAATTTGGTTGTGTGTGTATGCTCTATTTCTGTAGCGAGCCAAGCATGCATTGCGTGCCGTGCCGCGTTGTCGCGGCAACCCGCGGCAATGCTTTACAGCCGTGACTCGCGAGTGTGCCGGAGGGGAAGCCAGTGGGGCCCGCAGTGGCATATATATAGCGGTACTCACTATATATGCACATTGAAGGGCCGGGGGCCCCGGGCATGCATTGAATTACCTGTGCAGTCTGGGTCCACCAGGACCGCCGGGCTCGTGACAACCATCATTCTTGTCACCCCTGATGGTCCTGCTTAGATGGTGTGATACCTAACTGAGTTAAGAGGCAATGTGACTATAAATCAAATGACCAATACTCTTTCTAATTCTGAGCATATCCATTCACAGGGTAGGTGGGAGACTACCAGTATGCTCCAAATAACATTAACAATATAACACTGGCATGTCTAGGGCAAGGGGAAGCGCCAATAACCCTGCAAGATCAAGGATTGTGTATTTTAATAGACTTTAATGTGCAAGCTTTTATTTGTCTAAAATGCCCAAGTGTTACACCAGTCCAATACATAGTGTTAGAGAGAAAGCAAGTCAAAATGTGCACACACCAAGTTCTCTCTCTAAGCGATGCCATATTAAGGAAACATGGAGCAATAGCATTCAGGTGTAAAATAATATCTCTTGGCAGTCAGATGGATTATAAACATTATTGTGCCACCTGAAATCCAAGAAAGGAATTTGTGAGTAATGATCCAAATATTGTGAGAAGTAATAGTCAGAAAGTGTAAGACTATCCATTTCTGTAGAGTTTTGGGACCACTATGGCATCGAGTTACTGCTATGTAAGGTAAGGTAGGAAGAAAATGACTTATTCACGGTACAGGAATAACTTAAACAGGAAAATCCATTGACCACATCTAGCTAGATTCAATCGTTGTAGAATGGTGGTTCTGAAACTATCGGCTTCAGTCCAAGAATGCTCTTCTGGGACTTTGAAGGTGGTCCTCCGAACGGTGCGAGGACTCTAAAAGAATGGGCATAGCCTTTTGGAAAATGGAAATAAAAGGTGTGATACTGTGTGTGCTCAAGTGTGAAAGAATAAACAGGTTGGACTAATTTTAACTAGATTGGATCAAATTTAAGTAAAATTCAGGACCCTATGGATACGGCACATTTAAAAAGTGCTACTGACACAATACGTTGAGAGTGACTGTTGCTGGAAATACCTTAATCTAAAAAGCCCAGTCTTTGTGTTAGCAAAATACATGGCAAATGTGGTGAAACACATTTTATACCTTCCAATAAAGTGTGAATTAAAGAACCGCTAACGACACCCAGACCACATCATCTCAATGAACAGTGAACTCTGCACTATAAAACATTGCAGTTTTGTAGAAAGGTTGTAGCAGGGTTAAGCACACCTCTATTACCTGTCTTCCTGGCAGCAACTAGTGGCGCTTGCCCTGTGAGAACCAAGTCAAATTCGGTTCTTGATCAAATGCTGCTCCTAAACAGCATTGGATTGACGCAACACAGATTTGCTGCGCATGCGCACTAACCTCTTAATGCTTCCCTGAGGGGAAACATTGGATTGGTTGAGATCATTAATCTTGATGATCTTAGCCAGTGAGCGGCGGCGGCAGCAAGACCAGCGTAGCCAGAGAGCAAGGTTAAGTAAATCTCACTTTTTTAAACCCTCATGGGAGTGAATCCAAAATTGGTAAATTGAAACTATAGCATTAGGAGTACATGTTTGTACTCCTAACGCTATAGTGTTCCTTTAATTTATGTGATGGAAGTTATAAGATATAGTTCAGGAGGTAAGCACTAGATGTGTGATATCACAACATGTGTTCACCGATACCTTCTTGTCTCTATGCAGTATCTCACATGTTTGTATAACAGATGCAGTATCTCACATGTCAAAGAAATGTATAACAGATGCACGCATGTCAAAGAAATATTCAATATTTTAAAAATAATTAACACAATTATTAGACACCCCATTCATGTTGAAAGGAGTATTAAGGATCTCCTTGCACACTGTAAACATAGCACCTTGCAAAAGTCAATTAAAAGACCGAGGCATCTTTGTGCCTCCATGAGATCATTCTTGTTACTGTGTATCAATTTCAGCACGGAGAGGAGTACCTTATCTTCGAAGCCTTTTTCAACTAAGCAATCATTTGCATCATGTGACAACAAGAAGCTCCAGGTTATCACCTTTCCGTACCAGTGATATCTTTTACAGGTAAAAAAGATTGTCAACATTTTTTTGTTCATAGGATAAAAATACGTTACATGGCTCATGAATATGAAATATTAGGTTGGGGTCAATTGTTGAGCATTTGTAACGTCAAAGATGCTGAACTACTCAGCGAGTTCAGAGCCGTATTTTACATAGAAATTACACTCATATACCTATTCCTGGTCCTGACCCATATATCAGCAGCAACACTCCAACACCAATATAGCTCGCTGCCGTGGTTATGGTGTTAGGAGTGTCCTGATGCTCCTTCCCCCCCTTTGTAAGTAGTGAAACCGAATAAACAGTTTGATTTCATACCTCTGGTCCTCATCGCATTGGCTTACAATCTCAGCCAATTAGCTAAGCCCTGCACTGCAATGTTTAGCTCAGGAAAGCTAAGGAAAGTTCTTGATTAATAGCATTTTGGTCTTCGGTGTTACTACTAGAGGCAGGGAGTGGTGCCCAGCAGACACCAGGTAAACCAGAGTAGTGCGCCAGGTCACTCCTGACACCATAAACACTAAAGAGAGCTGTAGTAGTTATGGTGCTTGGGGCCCTCTTTTACTTATTGTATAGATCAAGGAATGGGACAGTAATGTTCTTTACAATTATAATAAATGTTTTACTAGGCATTACTCCAAGAGCTTTCTCACAATTCATGGTCTACTGAAGCCCAGTTTTGGAGACTACTCGAGCTGCTTTAGACACAAAATCCCCAATACCTCCTACAGCATGAACACATCTATCTGATAAAGAATGACAAGATAATGCCATTATATTAAAACATTGTTTTTGCAGCTCATTTATAGTTTAAGGTCTATTTTCTCTATTATAGGACACTCTTGGATCTCCAACACGTAGACCTCTAACTGCTTTAACTATTTAAAGACCAACATCATATCAAAATAAGAAGGGATTTTCAGAATCATGTCTGGAATGGGTTAATTATACAATGCTGCAGGCAAGTGAAACTATTTGGTAACTCTGAACCCAGCCCATTGAAAAAAGAAAAAAATGGACAGAGAAATGCGTCCTAGTGCTCTCAAATGAACTTATCCTTTTAGTTTACACATGTGACAACTGATTTTTTTTTTTACATATTATGAGTTTACAAAAAGACTAACAATGCCACATCAAGAACATTGGCAAAAACCCATAAATCTCCCTTATCAGCCTTAACTTATCTCTGAATGTTTATGTAACCAATCCCTAATGTGCTATTTCCTGAAATATAACAAAAATCAGTTTGGAAGTGTGTTAATTCATCTACAATATCCTAGAATGAATATTCACAAGAACACTTCTTTTTTTAATGTTTCTATGTATTATATTTGGGTAGTTTGTAACTTTGTTGCTTTTTACAGATTACTTTTATACTGTGCAACAGTTTTTGTATCTGCAAATATAATGGTTTTATGTTATTTAACAATGCTGCCTTTCCATAATTTTCCATAGACATGTAAGGTTTGTAGGGTATAAAGAGACCAAATATATCATATTTTCTCTATACAGAAATTATTAACCAAAGCCAGACAATATATTGGCCACAGCAGCATGTAGGTATGGGTAAAGAGAAACATGGATGATTTGTTACCCTTGCTGTTCAATACCAATCACAAGGGGGGGGGGGGGAAGAAAAATACCCATAAAATCTAGCCATGTGCAATTCATTTTGGTCCGAATTAAAATTCAGACAAATTTTGGCAATGTGGACAATCAGATGCTTCCAAACTGAATTTCGGACGTGCCGAACCGAACCGAATTGCCGAAGTGCCGAATTTCAGAAGTGCCGAAGTGCTTGGATTTCTGAAAAGTGGCAAATCAGAAGAGGGGGGGAAAATTAAGGGAACGATGACAGGAATCTAACCCTATCCCTAAGCCTAATCCTAACACTAGCCCTAAACCTGCCCCTAACCCTAGGGTTAGGGGTAGGGGCGGGTTTAGGGCTAGGGGTAGGGTTAGCATTAGCATTAGGGATAGGGAACTGCCAAAGTCCTGAATTCCCAAATTGCCAAAGTCCCGAATTCCGGAAGTGCCAAAGTCCCGAATTTTGGAATTGCCAAAGTCCCGAATTTTGGAAGTGCCAAAGTCCCGAATTTTGGAAGTGCCAAAGTCCCAAATTTTGGAAGTCCGAACCAATTTTTTTGCCCATGCACATCCTAATAAAATCATCCATTAAAAAAAAAAAAAAAGTAAAAACCACCCAGAAAAGCAGTTTTGAAGACTTTTTCCAAGTTTTATAGCGAAACGTAAACATTTAAAAACTTTCACCTATCACAAGAGCTACTGCAAGCAAAACTACTGAAGTTATTTGAATGGAAAATTACTCAATACAGATTGGATGGAATTATTTTGCGAAACTCTGGCAGTATGGTAGCAAGAGATGACTATCTCTCTATCTTTACCGGAAAGATAACATTTAAACAAACTATCTGAGCAGGATGATAGGTAGGCAAGATCTGCTGTAAATTATTAGAGAGAACAGGAACTATATATCCAATGAAGGCCAATGCTATAAATTATGGCTAATTCTATTATCCTCTTATTAGAAGGGCAATTCTGACACACATTTGGTTAATTTGCCTTTTATCATCTGTATTCCAAATGGAACATCATTGAAAATAAACCACATTTTCCCATTTAATGTATATCATGCATGTGTTTGTTTTTTCATAATAATTTTTTTTTCTATTTAATTGAAGGCCTTTTGAGTCTAGATAGAAGTTCTCAAGAGCAGCATAGCGATTTTGTTGGTCCGGTCTACAAATCTAGAGTTCCCCGGGTGTCTTATGGTTGCTTAAAGAATGTTGCATTATAGGGGAGCTCAGTTATAAGTACTTCCTATATGAGCAGTTTTCTTTACAATTAGTATCAAACACCATCTTCGTGTGTTAAAGGTGCTATAGTACAAAAAAAGGACATGGGCTAGCACATGATGTTTTTCTGTGCCAAAGCCCATAGGGTGTGAAAATATACATTACATATTCATCTTGCCTTTAAAAGACAAAATGTTTTCAAAGTAAATTTATATACACACACAAAAACTGTTCTCTTCTTAAATCATATGTGTATAACAACTAGTACATACACATGGTGAATAATCACAAATATTAGTCAGTTTATAAATTCTACATAAACATTAAAAAGTGGTGTATTGCGCATTGTTCCAGCACTGCTAAACAATGCAAAATGATACGTAACTATTTTAAGCACTGTATATCTTTCACTCCGCTCCAGCTCTGTGTCTTAACCCTTTGGAGAAACCCATTTCTTTACCAGGACCCCGATCAAACAGTAGCATGGCTGGAAAATGCAGGGCTCCCTCCCTTCTCCTTCAGTGTACAGAGGCTATTACTGTTCAAATTATAGGGCTGTGTCCTATCAGACTAAGAAATAGCAGGAACGCACCTCCATGCACACTATAGAGTGTCTTTGCAGACTGTAATAACAGACTGTGATGCCTTCATGCCAAAGGCTGTGTTTTGTCAGATGTCAACACACATTCTGGTGTTATTTTCAAAACTCTCTACTTGTTCCTTGCTAGTTCCCATAAGCAGGGTGACTACTTTGATCTACAGTAGTCAAATCAAACTATAAAGTGTTGCACAAAGTGTCTTGCAAAGAAACTATATTTTGGTTAATAAAATAACCATGTCTCAAATACTGCAAGATAAGTAATATTATATAATCTCTAAACGGTGTCCTGAGGGCCAGCGTTACAATAAGGTGGCACAGGCAGCCACCCTAGGGCACACAGGCCCAGGGGGTGCAAAATCCTGCTAACCAGTAGGAGAGGAGTATGTAGCACAGCCTTCCTTTCCAGCCAGTTCCTCTTGTGTAGATTGGCAAAGCCAAGGACTGGGAGAGAGGAGCTTCAGCAACCTCTAGCCCAGTCTGTCAGGAAGTGCATGCAGGAAGCACCAAATTACTTCCGGTCAGACTGGCGAGAGGTTCCTGAAGCTCCTCTACCCCGGTTCGGCCACACTACACAGGAGTGCGGTGAGGAGACACATGAGAGGGAAGAGAAAAGAGTGTGAGACACACAGGGGTGGTCTGAGGGAATGAGAAACACTGTGAGTAGGACTGGGGAATCACACACATGGGGGGTTGAGGGGAATGAGACACATGGGGGGCTGAGGGGAATGAGACACATGGGGGCTGCACATGGGGCTGGAGGGAATGAGACACATGGGGGCTGGAGGGAATGAGACATGGGGGCTGGAGGGAAATGAGACACATGGGGGAAGCTGAGGGAATGAGACATGGGGAAGCTGGGGAATGAGACATGGGGAAATGAGAGACACATGGGGAAGCTGGGGAATGAGACACATGGGGGAAGCACATGGGGAATTGGGGGAATGAGACACATGGGGGGAGCTGGGGAATGAAACACATGGGGAACTGGGGAATGAGACACATGGGGAGCTGGGAATGAGAACACATGGGGAGCTGGGGAATGAGACAGCATGGGGGGAGCTGGGGAATGAGAGACACATGGGGGCTGGGGAGAGACATGGGGGAGCTGGAGGAATGAGACACATGGGGGAGCTGGAGGAATGAGACACATGGGGGAGCTGGAGGAATGAGACACATGGGGGGGCTGGAGGAATGAGACACATAAACGGAGGGGCTTGGAGAGAAAATGAGACACATGGAGGGAGGACACGAGACACATGGTAAAGAGGGTATGGGGGGGAATAAGATGCATGGAGGTGCAGGGGGGCACAAATAGACAGAGAGGCTGATGGTGAAAAAGACAAGGTGCTGGGGGAAAATAAATACGCAGAGGAGGCATGGAAGGGGAGAAAGACAGACTGGGCAAGGGGTAAAAGCAACAGGCATGGGCTGGAGAGAAGACACCAGAGGAGTTGGGGGGGACAAAGAGACACAGAGGGTCTGTGGGGATAAATCGACAAGGTGCTGGGGGAAGTGACACACGTAGGGCCTGGGGGGATAATGAGACATAGAAGTGATGGGATGGGGAGAAAGATACACAAAAGTGGCTGAGGGGAGACAAATACATAGAGATGGGGAAGGAGAGAAACAGACACACAAGGGCTGGAGGGGGGAAGAGACACACAGAAAGGCTGGTGATGAGTAATGGGGAGAAAGACACACAAAGGGTCTGGGATAGAAAGAGACACACAAAGAGACTGGGGGAGAAAGAGACACACAGAGACAGGGGAAGAAAGAAACACACAGAGACAGGGGAAGAAAGAAACACACAGAGACAGGGGAAGAAAGAAACACACAGAGACAGGGGAAGAAAGAAACACAAAGAGACAGGGGGAGAAAGACACACAGAGACAGGGGAAGAAAGAAACACACAGAGACAGGGGAAGAAAGAAACACACAGAGACAGGGGAGAAAGAGACACACAGAGACAGGGGGAGAAAGACACACAGAGACAGGGGGAGAAAGAGACACACAGAGACTGGGGAGAAAGAGACACACAGAGACTGGGGAGAAAGAGAAACACAGAGATTGGGGAAAAACACAAAGGGGCTGGGGGAAGAAAGACACACAGGGGGTAAAGGACACAGAAATGGAAAAATGGGGGGTAAGATATACTAAAGGAGAGTATAAGACAAAAGGGCAATAATATACATTAAAGATATTGAAAACACAGGATAAGAAACATAAGGGGTTAAGACGTTTAAGAGGGGATTAAGGGACACACATATGAAGATGCATTTTTGGGGGGGAGGGGGAGGGGAAAAGGGGGTTGTGGCAAAATGCATCTTCGCCTGGGTAGCCGAAAATACTTTCGCCGACCCTACATGTCCCAAATAATGTTAATCTGTACACAAATTGATGTTAGTCTATATTTGTGTATTTTCTAGCTATGCATTTTATGAGTTTCAAGTAAATGTTAAACTAATCTTTTTTAAACAAAGCTAATTCCGCAGTTTTAGCAACAATGTATTAACCGCTTATCCTTCATCCGCAGGCCCTCTATTTTTTTGGTATGTATTTTGCCAGTCCATGAGAGATTACAGTGAACTATACTAAAGCAAATGTTTTATCAACCTCTGGTCCCGGCAGATAATTAGTCAGCTACTTAAATGGAACTGTACAATCACACTGCTGGTGGTACAAATTGGGTTCATTCTGTCTAATCTATCCTTTTATGCCTACATTAAATGCCTCAAGCTAGTGTTCCATGAATTAATTTGGACAGTAAATTCAAGCTTCAAGTTACTTCAACAGTACAACTTTGCTTTAAGTGGAGGGAAAAAAAGCCCAAAATCACTTTTTTAGTGCAATTCCAAAAATGAATGGATTAATAAATTAATGAATGAAAATACATCTTATAAATGGCACAATACACCATTTCCATGGTACAGAGTTCAAAAGAGGTCATGGCAGTAATTTCACCTTCAGAGAAACTAGACCTGGGACTCTGAGGTTCAAACACTTACAAAGAACACATTTGGAAACTGAATTTTAAACCTATTCACTACCACCGTTACGTAAAAGAAAAGCAAATCATGTTCGAAAAATGTATGGATGGAAAACACAGAGCAGGCCAGAATATCTAGGAGCTATTTATTTAGCCATACAACTTTTATTGACCTGATAACGACTTACTAGGCCAGAAATATCCAACATCACTAACAAAAAGACTGACAGCTAAATCTTAAGAATTTTACTCCACGATAATAAATTGATCAAAAGCATTTTAGATGATCCAATGGGTCAAATGTGTCCACATGATTAATTTTGAGCTAGACATCAACCATCATTGGTCCCCTTTTCTTAGTATCTTATTTATATTTTTTATATTATTCTGAGGTAATTTTGTCCGCAACAATCATGATGTTTTTGCAGGGTCAAGTCTGTGTTTTTATACAATACTCCACGGGAAATGTACTTAAAAGTATCCCTTTGTTTCTAAACAGCACGAACAATTGTGATTTGTATAAAGATATATTATACTTAACAAAAGTCTCCACAAATCACAGTTACAAAAGGTTAGAGACACAAACATACACACATTACCACACTCAACAAAAAGTAGATTTCACACATAACCCACAAGTTTAAATGCACATATACATAATAAAATATATCTGTTGCAATACTTATACAAATTACAGAAATACTAGTATGTAGTTACCAACACACATGCTTTAAAAAAAAAAAAAATGTAAAATAAAAACACAAACAGCTCACAGCTACATTGGTACAGGAATGTACATCAACACATACATACAAAAAATATATAAAATGCTATACAAACATACACAGACACACACTTTTATTTACACGTTTATTACAAATCCTAACAAAAGATTGTGTACAAATCTCAGCTATACCAGAATACAGGCAGCAGTAATACTTACACAAACATTACTTTTTGCTAATATGCTTTTTCAGCTCCTATGCAAAAGGCAAGCTTTTTATGTATGACAGGTCACACAGCCTGAGGTATATATAGAATTGCAATTAGATTTGCATTTAGCAACCAAAATACCTATATTAGCCTGGGATAATGTGTGTGAAAGCCAAAGCTAACTGAGCATATCTGATATCCACAAGCAAACATGCTTCCCCCATGCCTCTCCACCTGATGGAACGAGTTTACACGTTTGAACAAATTCTGTGCTTAATGGACCAGAAATCTCCCAACACTGGGGACTAAAACCAGCAATTTCTTGTCACGTTACACAATTTTATTACAGTCATCACCTTGACAAAGCGTGCCTATCTGTGATACAGCCCGTGATTCCTATTCACAGGATGGAAAAACAAATGCATTCAGAACAAGTCAAACTTAAAGAAAATAACACTAAATTCTCTTCCTAGAAATCTTTGGAGTTCAGAAAAGAACGCTGAGGCATACACAAACACTGTGTCTGTGTATGTTTTCTAATTATATCTGAACATAGAAAAATAGAATTGTATATAGGACTATGACAGATGCATAACTACAAATAGGAGATAGATAGATAGATAGATAGATAGGAGATCTAGAGATGTAAAAAGAGACAAGATAGATTAGATATGGAAATATAGGTGTTATTATCATTGTCATCGTTTATATAGCGCCAACATATTCAGCAACACTTTACATTATTATAAATGGGGAAATGTAACAATAAGTGAGACAATTACAAAATGTTACAAAAAAAAAAAAAAATAGGCTGATGAGGACCCTACTGGAAAGAGCTTACAGTCTATATAATTGTATATAGGACTATGACAGATGCATAAGTACAAATAGGTATTAGATCAGATAGATCGATTAGATATGGATGGATAGATAGATAGATAGATAGATAGATAGATAGATAGATAGATATGTCTTCCAGTGTCCAATGGGTGTGGAAGCAGTATCCCGAACAAGTCCCTGGCATGCCAAGGGTTAATAAAATACAGAGGTAAGTGTAAGAATACAATGTTGCATTTTTAATCACCCCTGGTCATTGTGAAAGTTAATTCCAGGGTATAAGAAAAGCTCTGACCCAAAGACAGAACACTTCAAGCTGCCAACAGGCACAAACTCTACACGTCAGCTCCATTGCCATCCAATCTCCAGACTCACCTTTCAGACAGATGGGAAGGACAATAAGTACGGAGCCTTCTTAGCTGCCTGTGTGATGGATCCGTGCAGGGGCTGTGCACTTGCTGAATAACACATCCACACTGGAGGGGTCAGAAATGACAGTAATTCTTTCCACAGATACAGCACTTTCCCTCCTAGGGAATCCTAGGTGTAAGCAGCAGCCTCCAGGGAAGTAAAAGGAAATGTAAAAATAAATATTGGTTGATTTTTTTTCCTTATTTATCCAAAGGGATTGCTTGCAGATCCTGCTCAGGGACAGACATAGCTGATTTGCAATGAGGAAGGTTCTAAAGGGATTTCAGCTGAAGCTAGGGGATGATTCACAATACAATGCTGAGGCTTTTGCAAGCTCTGAAGTCCTGGCTACTTTTGTTCTGTATTATATTCCTCTCTGGCTCTGTCTCCTGTGCTGTATTCTGTTCCTCCCATAAACCCTCCTCTTCCACTGTGTTCTCAGGGCTGGAAGTTTAGCCTGAAGGCCTTTCCTACCAGTGCATCCCTTCCCAGGTTCAGTAAACACCTGTCTGAGCATCAGGTTTCTAAGATTGAGACAGGAAACATGTAAATGTTGCTGGAATGTGGCGGATTTCTTTTTGTTTTGTTTTGGGGTTTTTTCTGTGTAACCACCCTAGAAGATTTTCTTTAAAAAAAAAATAAATAAAAAATAATAATAATCAAAAAAAGTAAATATAGGTATTTATCACACACATTGCCAGAAAAATCCTGTTCCTCCACAAGAAATGAGAATTCAGTACTTTAAGGATATTTCCATAGCCCTGAAACATGACTGCCTTTAGAAATCAAACACACTCAATTAACCCATTCACTATCAGGTTGCATTCAGAATGTATAACTTGAAATAAGAACAACACTGCAAATGTATAGCTTTATAGGATTACTCCAAATAAATAAATAAAACATTATTTTTGGTTAGAGTAGCCCTTACTGGCACAGTCCAACAACCCCAAAAAATTATATCTATATATAAAAAAAAATAAAAAGACAAAACAGTCAACTTACCTGCATTCCAGTGCTGAAGCCAAGTTTCCCTGGTAGTAAGATTCTCGACTTGTGTTATCATGCCCCCTCACTGAAGAGGCGGGCCCGTTCAGTCATTGGTCGTCTGTCGCCAGCCCAGTATTTATGCCCAAATTTAACATTACACTTCCAGCAGCAAAGGGCTTTAACTCTTCCTGTGGTGTGTTTCAAACTGAAACTCCGCACAGACTCCATGTGCCATAACCACTTCAACCTGAATTGATCATGATGCTTTGATTAACCCTTTAAGCTCAGTGAAATGCTGTACATTAATAGATTTTTATTTTTGCTTCTACTTTGCAGAAATATTGGAGGAGGAATATAACATATATAGCTACATGATACGATAACCCTCCCTTGTCGTGCAATTCTCGCAGCTGAATCGCTGAGCGCTGCGGAAGTTGTTGGTGCTTTATAAATAATAATAATACTAATAAGGACAAAGAGCAATATTGAATACTAGGGATGTGGCACTAAAATATAAATAAAACACCCCACTCATATCTGCCATAATGTCCTTGTGTGATGCATGATTTGCCCAGCTCTGTCACCTGGTGTCAGGAGAACTGAGGGAAAGTGTAGTGTGAACACCAGCTTAAATTAGCTCTGGCTATACTTCTAATACAATTCAAGGCATTTTAAGTATGGGCTTCCATCATTGGCTACACTGCTAGCCAGCCTGTCATCCTGGTGCACATGCTCTTCCATTGTGGGGCATATGCCCACTTAATAGCCCAACCCCCATCCTTCTCCTGATATCAGACCTGTCAAAGTGCTTTTGTTGGTAGAGTCCCAAAATGGCAGCATAATATAAACATACAAGTCTTTATATAAGAATAATACCAGGCATTACTTGGCCTGGCTAAACTTAAAGGGCATTCCAGTCTGCCTGTGTAGCGTCCTGGTTGCTATTCCTATTGCCCTGCACATTGAGATATCCAGGCTCTTGTACATTGCCAGAGAGTGAGCATTTTATAAACAGTCCCACTTTATAGAGAAAATTGACTGATTGGAGCTTTAGAGCTTTCTCTACTATTTAATGGCTGGCAGAGTCATGGCAGGTAGAATATATATATTTTGTAATTCTTTTTTAACTTAATTTTACATTGTAACAAACCCTTTACATAACATGGGGAAGAAATCTTTACCCTTTACAGTGTATGTACCAGTTATGAAAAAAAGTGATATTATAATTAATCATAACAAATGGAAAAAATATATAATGTAATGTTCACAATATTTAATAATTGTGTAAACTAAACCGGAAACATGGAGGTAGAAAGAAGTGGCTCTTAGTTTAAGCTTAATTAAAAAGATAATTAAAAATGTTTTAAAAAATATATAAATATCTATACATACACATATACACCTATAACATTATTTAGTTCTCAGCCAGTCCTAACATTTTTAAATTAATACTCTTAGCACCATAATCACTACAGCATGGGCACCCCAGGTTCCATAAACAGTGTGTCATACTACCAAATATTTCAAAGGGATAAAGATTGACATTTGAGGCAGTTCTGAAATAAAAAAAATAAAAATAAAAAAAAGGTGGCTTACTAATAACAATTAACACAAAAAATGTAATTTAGAACAAGAACAACGTATCTTATTTACACTCAGACACATCAACAACAAGGAGCACCTAAAACGAGGGACACTATTGTAGAAAAAAAGGAAAAACAGGGATTTGGGCACAAAATAGGGACTGTTCCTCCTGAAAAGGGGGATTTGGGAAGTATGGCCAGGCCCGGACTGGTCATAGGGCATACCAGGCAAATGCCCGGTGGGCCGCGATGGCCGTGGGGCCGAGGCCGGCAGGGGATCTCCCCGGCCAGCCCCTGTAGGGCCAGCGCTCTCCGAGCGCCGGCCCTGCTATGTGCCTCCGTGGGCCGGTGGGGAGATCAAAGATCTCCCTCACCAGCCAAGAGGCATGGAGATGCGGCCGCAGGCTGGGGAGGAAGGGAGGCAGGAGAAAGGACCGGCGGAGCTCTAACCAGCAGCTCCGCCGGGTCCTCTCGCGGGATTCTGAGCATTGCCGCATCCCCAGACACACACAGCACCCCCAGACACACACATACGTGAGAGTGAACTCTAACCCGCATGTTAGAGTTCACTCTCACCACTGGACCACCAGGGAAGGCAGCATGGCACCCCACCCCCCAGGCAGAACGGATCTCCTCCCCCCCTCCCAGGATAAAGGTAAGAAGGGAGGGGGGGGATATAATTTTTTTTTTATTATTAATAAAAAAATATATTTAAATTTAAATAAAAAATACATTCACTCACACACACAGCACAGAGACACAGCACCCAGACAGACACACACCGCACCCCCAGACACACACACCGCACCCCCAGACACACACACAGCACCCCCAGACACACACACAGCACCCCCAGACACAGCACCCAAACTCACGCTGCACCCTCACTCACACACAGCACACACATATATATATATATATAAAATAACCCTCAGTGAGTTAACAGACAAAGAGAATTAGAAACCTAGAATGTGACAGCAGATAAAAACACCCTCACACAAAGCACCCCTCTTACATACACACTCTGCGCCCCTCACACATACAATAAGTCCAAATATATATATATATATATATATATATATACACATACATACACACACACACACACACACACACTACAGCACCCCTCACACTGCACCACTACACACATTACGCTCCAGATACACACTAGATCCCTTACCCTATATGCACTCTTAATCCTCTACACACACACACACACACTGGGTCCTTTACACAGTAGATCTCCTACACACACACACACTACATTCCTTGTCAGCAAACACATAGAACATTCTCTAAACACACCCTCTCTGCAACCCCTACACACACTACGTCACCTATACACACACACTACAGCCCGTATGCACATACTTGCTGCATCCCCTATAAAACTATGCCCCCTATACACACACTCTCTACAGCCCCTAGCCACACATATTACACCACAAACACAAATGAAATTGACCTATTTACACAATACCACACCACACTCTACACACACGCAATCCCACAAGCAGGCTCCAAACATATGCACCATGCACTTTCCTGGCCCTTTTGTCCTCTGGTATCCCACTTGTGGAGACACCAGAGACAATTTAAAAGCAAACACAGCGCAAGCATGTTATTAAATTTGCTTGCGCTGCGCAGAACAAATTCAGGGCCTTTTTCTAATGCCAGAGCTCTTCAGCAGGGCTCTGGGCATTGAACCAACATGCTCACTTTGAGAGGGGGCGTGCTTGTCATTAGTGATGACAAAACACACACTCTGTGGCCCTGCCCCCTTCTTAGGGGGCCGCACTGATTGAAAAATGCCCGGGCCTAATTTTTTTCCCAGTCCGGCCCTGAGTATGGCTGTGTTCCTTTACACATATCCTTTCAATCCCTGATCATGGTTTTCATTAAACTATAAGAGAAAGCTATGAAGGAGATACTCACAGAAGTGGGACTACTACAGGCATACCCCGCTTTACATACACTCACGAGAACAGACATACCCGTGAGTGTACGTAAAGATGCCTCGCGAGTACAGACATTCCTGCGCATCTTCTGTCCACGAGTGAACAGGAAATGGAAGGTTCTATAATCATCTCAAATTAATGTCGACTCCTAGCTGAACATATATATATATTTTATGCCCTACATTGTCCATATTCTGCAATCTGCCATCCAGTGAAAGGGTTTACCCTGCCATTTTCTATAACTATGACTTAGCTGCATTAGCCACAATTCTGAGGATTCAAAGTTAAACCATAAACTCTTAAAGTGATAAAGAGGTGTTTCTAAACAAAGTGTGCAACTAAGCTGCTAACACATACAAATTGGCACTGTATTGGCAGGAAATGGCCCAGTGGGCAGGTTTATGTTACTTTTCCTCCCAGTTTAATGTTGTCAGATGAGTAAAACATTAAAGATAAATGGCACAATCTGGAATGAGATTTTTCTTCGGATTGTTTGTTTTAACTGAATAAAAGCCCACTGGAAATCACTAAATAAATCACTGGAAATAAAATCACTGGAAATCTGCAGTTACAGTATCAGTTATGCCTGTACATTACTAATGCAATGCAGTACATGCATTGGGAAGTGAAAAAAGGTGTTGCTTTACTTTAAATACATTTTCGTTTTACATACCTGCTCTGGTCCCATTGTATACTTAAAAGTGGGGTATGCCTGTATAGCAAATACCATAAGTGCTGGAGCACAGCTTACAAGTATACACATGGCAGAAGTATCACCTCTTATCTCCACCTAAAGGAATCTGATTAAAGGATATTATACTAGATGCAGAGATTTTTTGCAATTCACTGCAGATAGGAGCCCCACACAGTAGGCACACATAGACTGGGACTTCATTACATCATTACTTATGGAAGGAGTAAACATTGTTATGGTGCTCAGAGTGTGACTCTGACCATATAAAAAAAGATACAAATGCTAGTGCTCAAATATATGTTTTAAAGATACAATGTACCATCACAAATCTATTTCACATGATTATAAGTTTCTCTTATCTTAACTTGGGTCTTACAAATATATATATATTTTTTTATCAGTTCAGGTTTGTCACCTAAATGAGAGTCGTCATGAATTCAAAGTTCATTTCAAATTTTAGACCAAAATAGCTGATCTAAGAAATCTTTCAGTTCAACTATTTTGGCCTGAAATTTGAAATTCATATTGAATTTCGAACCATTCTTACCTAGGTGAATAACACACACACACACACACACACAGAGAATTGCCAGGAATTCAACATGAATATCAAATGTAACAGCTGAACTAGTAAAATTATCCAAGGCAACTATGTTCAGCTTATTTGGCCTTAACCTCAACAAATTTTACTTTATTGAATAACCCTAACAGAGTTATACACTAAAATGATTCTTGGCCGGAGTTTAAAGAGAATGCTTCATTTCAGGCCAAGACAGCCAATCGAGAAAAATGATCCAATTCCAGTTCGCCTACTCTGGCCTTAAGTTTTAAATTCACTTTGAATCCCCAGCAATTCTCACTTTGATGGTTAACCCTGACAGTGCCCACAATGCTTTGATCCCTTTGCAAACACAATTGTTAAGGAATGCACGTTCCTGGTTGCAAATGTATGTATATTTGGATACACTGCAAGGCATTCTGGGTCAGCATAGTCATAATGCTTTAAAACTGATTAACCATCAATGTTTACATTCAATAAGAATTGTAAAATGTTAAAATTTTATAGTATTAGTCTTACGTGATCAATTCTATAAAGTAGTTTATACTTCCGTGTCATAGTTAATTAAAGCGTGTATTCCTGTTATGAAGAAATGACCTGGTGACACCTTGTAGACTATAGACTATCACATTCCATCCCTTCATTGTGCTATACTGATTTATTACAAATGTTAGTCTTTTCTATTTTAGGAATACCAGTTATAACTGACCTGAGCTCCTGGCTTTCCCCAGGGAGGTTATTGGGATTTCCAGTCCAGGTGCAGAGCTGTGCAGCAATACATGTTCTGTGTGCATCATTAGCAAAGGTTGCTGGGTGGAACTTTACCAAACAGTTAGGAAAGGGAGGGTATGTGATTGTTAGGCTATATCAAGGGGTCTCAGGCTCTGCAGTCTGGAAAAGCGCATGATGTAGAGGTTTATCCACTAAAATCTGAATGCCCCCAGTCTGAATTACTAGTAATAATCCAGATTCATCCAGGGGCATTCAGACTGCAAAATCCAGACATTCATCACAATATTTATCAATGTTCAGATTTGGCAAAATAGCATCCAATTTGAATTCAATGTAAATCAGAGGCAACAGAGTGATGGAATTCCAGATCTGGATGCTAAAAATGTGTGCCCCCGCCGCCCTTTAATCCTCCCTTTACACTCACCAAACATGCCACTGGTGGGGACATATCTACTAAACCATGCACAGCCAGTAGTTGATCTACTTGTAAAGGGACACGTTTAACGATAAATAGACACGGAAGCATTCTATTGGGCAGTCTATGTGAGAGGACTTGTCTCTCACCCTCACTGCCTAGCAGTTTGTGAAAGCACTAAGCATCGTGTACTGCCCACCAAACATTCACATGCCAATTGCCAAGGGGTCCAGTCAGTCAGCTATTGCTCTTTTGACCAATACTAACAGGGTTATTTACTAAAGTGAGAATGCAAGGTGAATTCAAAGTGATTTTCAAGTTTTAGGTCAAAATAGCCATAGTGGAAAAAGTCTCATAGTCAGCTATGACCTTAAAGGGACACTCCAGGCACCCAGACCACTTCTGCCCATTGGAATGGTCTGGGTGCCAACTGCCACTACCCTTAACCCTGCAAGTGTAATTATTGCATTTTTTATAAGCTGCAATAATTACCTTGCAGGGTTAACTCCTCCTCTAGTGGCTGTCTACTAGACAGCCACTAGAGGGCACTTCCTGGTTCATAGCACAGGTTTTCTGTGCTATAGCGTCGCTGGACGTCCTCACGCTATTTGAGGACCTCCAGCATCGCTAAAATCCCCATAGGAAAGCATTGAAAGCATTTGGTCTCCCCCACCGGCGGCCGCACATGCACAGTCAATCTCCCCCGCCGGCTGACGTCGGCGGGGGAGGAGAGTGGGTGGACCCTGGACTTTGGTAAGTCACTGAAGGGGTTTTCACCCCTTCAGCAACCTGGGATGGGGGGTGGGAGGGAGAGGGGACCTGCAGTGCCAGGAAAACGGATTGTGTCCCTTTAAAGATACACACACACACACACACACACACACTGGCACACACACTCAGATACACACACCTTGGCACACAGATACACACATTGGCAACTACACACACAGATACACACACACAGGCACAATGATACAAACACTGGCACATACACAGATACACACAGACATACACTGGAACACACCCACTGACATATACACACTGGCATATACACACACTGCACTGACAGACACACACAGTGACAGATACACTGACACATAGATACACACACTGACATATACATAGATACACACATTGACATACAGATACACACATAGTGACACGTACAAACACCTTGGCACACAGATACACAAACTGTCAAATACACATTGACATAAAGATATGCACACTGGCACAGGTACAGACACTGACACATGCACACCTTGAAACACATACACATACATATGTTTATATTTACAGTCACCCTCCAGTTCGCTTACCTGTTTTTCTGCATGAGGGTAACTTCCTTTAGGGCTGCAGGCTGCTGGCTGAGGCTGGTGTGCCAGGTCGGCAGCTGCTCACTCTCCATTGCTCCCTCTCTCCCTCCAGTCGCCTGTCACTTCCTCACAGCATCCCACACTACAGGGGCCCGGTCGCAGTCTTAAATGGCCACGGCGCCTGACTGGTCCACTGTTTAGCGATATCCATCAGGTGGCCCTAAGTGGTTGGGCCACCCATTGGGCAAATCACTGCGAAACCCCAATTTTGTAGGGTTCTACGGAATACCAACTAGGAAACGCTGCTTTACACACAGACATACACACACATAGAACCACACAATGCATCCCTTACACGCACACACACCCCTTTTGCATCCCTTACACACACACAAAAAGGGGCCCCAAAATGTCTGATGTCAGCCCTCCTACTACTCTATTGCAGAGGAAGTTCCCACACTTAGCACTGCTTACAATGTAGGAACATTGATACACAAAACATGGTATTTTAAAAGTACAGAAGAACAAATGAAGATGTCCTCTATTTTCATAGGTTCCTAGGCAGCATTTAAATCCCAAGTGCTTTGTGTATAATCCTGTGCTTTTCCCTTCACACAAAGCCACAATCATTTTGACAGACTGACATACCACCAAGGGTGGGCAGCCCATTAAAAGGCAGACCCAGCTTTCAATGAGCTTGGAGGGATTAAAATTTTATCTTTCTATGTTGAATACGTATAATGATGAACAACTGGATTTTAATAGTTCATATTTTAACAATTACACCTTTACAACTACAGTCCGTTCTACCACAAATTAATTACAGTGCACTGAATGTTCTATTTTGTACAATAGAATTAATGATAGGGTTTAATAGACAAACATTCATATTATTATCATTGTACAAGTGAAATGCTTTCTTCTTCTATAACATTGCTCTCAATGTATTTGGCTGTATATTGTAGCCCCATGCAGCAAAAGTGCAGCTTAGTGGAAAGGTGCCTTGACAGGACTAGGAGGCGGGCATAGGAGGAAGCATGTAGGATTGGTGGTTTGAGGGTTAGAGGTTGGGCTATATAAATAGGCAGCCATGTTAGAAAAATCACTTTCAACTTGCCTGCCTGACTGTGTTTGTGTGCACCTATGTGTCCACTTCTTGGGCCTGGTAGGTTTCTTTTTTTTCTTTTGTGCAGGATGAACCAGGTGGAGAAACTGCTAGAGGGGATCAGGATGGCGGCGAAAAACCGTGGAGCGGAGTGGATCCAGGACCGGCCTGGAACTGTGTAGGCAGCGGTGGAACATGATGGCGGCGGCAGGCAGCCTGCAAGGGCCAGGTGGCCCCCACGTCAGCTGAGCTGGGGCGCGAACCCCACTGGTTCTGGTACTGCTGTTCACAAGGTGGCCGGAGTGGGCTGGGCTCCGGGCCACAGGCGCGGTGGCCACGTGGTTGTGGCCAAACCTCTCAGCATGCCACTGGAGCCTTTAGAGGGCAGCGCGGGCCTGTGGGGGCCACCGTGATGTGCCGATTGGCCCCCTGGACTGCCACATGGGTTGGAGCCACTGGCCAGGAGGGCAGCCCCTGGTGGGGAAGTCAGGAACAGCGGCAATGCCGGCTCCAGGGCCTCACGGAGCCAGCCCTCTACAAGAATGGCAAGTACAGGGGGTCTCTCTGGAAGCCCCTTAGGTGGGATTGGTGGTATGGGGGGCAGCCTGGGTCATATGGTAGGGGGGCTGGGAGTGGGGCCCCCACGGGTGGGTGGGGGGTTGCTGGATTGGGGGGGATCCCCCTCTGTCATAGTGGATTCCATGGTTACTGGGGTAGGGCAGCAGGCAGCCATAGGGGGTGCTGGACGTCGGCTTGGGGCAGGGGGCGGCCCCCATGGCAAGCCATGCGTGGTGCAGGGTGGGCTTGCCCCCCTTTCTGGGTCATGGGGGGTTCCGGGCGTGGGTGCCCAAAGGGGGGACCGGTATCGGGCGGGGTGGGGGTCTATTCAGCAGATTCTGGGAGGCAGGTGGGTCAGTCGGACCGCGCCTTAGGGCGGGGGGAGGGTGGCCTGGCTGGGGGGCAGGTAGGCACTGGGGTCGTACCTTGGTGGGGCGCGTCTCATCCCTCAGGACACAGTGGCAGGAGAGGCGCCGGTCACGCGGTAGGTCCACTACAGGGTTGGGGAGTGACAGTTTTTATGTGCACGGCAGCATCGGTTTTCCTCTGTTAGCTTGGCGGGAGATCGGTCTGTGAGCCCCAGGCGGAGGTGGCAGGGCAGGTCGCCTGGAGGAGATGGCAGGAGTCATAGCCCCAGGGGCAGGGTGGAGGAGAAAAGTTAAAAAAGGTTAGCGCTAATAATAAAAGGAATAAAAATGAATAAGAAGGCAGCAGCCTAATAGGGGGTCACCCTCTAACCCTCTACAGTGAAAGTATACATCTTTGCTTTTCTGTATACTTTCACTGTGCAGGGTGGAGGAGGCATGACGACTCAGGGAGTTTTTCACTACATCGAAGGGGCATCGGTAATTGACACATTGCAGTCTCTGCTTAGCTCATTGGAGGCGGGCGTAGTCAGGGGGCTTCACAGCAAGCTCGGGATCAGGTGTGGATGGCGCAGTGGTGTGCGGACTGGGTGGAGACACAGGCACGATGGTAGGGACCTGCGGAGGTTGTGAGCAAGAGGGCGGAATTGACGGGGGGTATGTGTTTGCTGGGATGTTGGGGGTACACTTGAAGCAGGACGTGAAGGAGAAATTGTGGAAGAGGGAGTTTTGCTAAATTTTCTTAAATGAGGGCCAGTGCAAGTGGGGGGCCTGCCTGTCACTTTAAGCACGAATGTTTGGGTTGTAGGAGCTCCCACAAACTCAATCAGTGTTTTTAGCAAGGTGAGACAGGGGGAACCGGGGGGTCCGTCTCAGCTGTGGGTGCACCCGCTGCCATGGGGCCTAACCCCAGTAAAGTTGACGCGACGGTGCCGTGGCTAAGCACTACGGTAATAGGGCAGATGCCGAGTTGATGCATGATGGTTTCGGTTTGGATTTCTTTAGCCCTTTTCCGGACAGGTGTGGATCACAGGGGTTGTGCAATCTGTGGTAGGTGGCGGAGTTTCCAGGGGTGGTGCGGGAGAAGCTGTCGAAAAAGGTGCAGTTGGACAGGATGGCGGGCACCTTTGTGGCACCTCCTCTGGCTAGTTTGCAGGTGTCTCCTCTTGGAGTGGTTTCCAAGAAGGACCCTGGGAAGTTTCAGCTCATTCACCACCTATCCTTCCCGAAGGGGGCGTCGGTAAATGACAACATCGATAAGGACCTATCTCTTACTCATCATTCGACCATGCGGTCAAGTTGGTTAAGAAGGCCGGGCATCGGGCCATGATGGCTAAGGTTGATGTGGAAGCTGCTTTTCGCTTGCTTCCAGTTCACCCGGATTGTGATCACTTGCTGGTTTGCTTCTTTGTCGATTTATGTCTCCTGATGAGCTGTTCGATTTCTTACTTCGAGAAATTCAGTTCCTTTTTGGAGTGGGTGGTTCAGATGGAGGCAGGGAGTAAGTCGGTGGTGCAGTTCCCGGATGATTTATTTTGTGTGGGGCCGGTGAACTCCTCGGCTTGTCTTCACCTGCTGTGCACCATCGAATGGGTGGCGGGGTGGTTCGGAGTGCCCAAAGGAGTTTCCAGGGCCTGGAGATAGATTCGGAGCTAGGTGAGTGTCGGCTGCCTAAGGATAAGCTGAAAGGGCTGCGGGGCGTGGTAGCAGAGGTTGACCCTTCAGCAACTGCAATCGCTCCTTGGGAAGATCAATTTTGCTTGCAGGGTGATTCCGATGGGACGGATTTCCAGCCGGAGCCTGTCTGCGGCTATGGCAAGTGTGCAGTCGCCACACCATTTCATCAGGGTGTCATCGCCCATGCAGGCTAATCTGGGGGTTTGGATGCGTTCTTGCGGGATTTTAATGGTGCGGTGTTCTTTATGGCAGCGCTGGTGTTTTGGTTCAAGTTGCACGGGTGGGAAGATCTTACGACCTTTGTGATCCGCCAGGCGCTTAAGGGGTATCAGAGGGGACAGAGGGTTCCTGATACTCGGAGGCCGGTGTCTGTGAGGGTTTTTAGGGGGTCTCATTCGAGTATTACCCGAGGTGTGTTTCGAAGAATTTGAACTGATTCTGTTGCATTTCTCTTGCCCATTTTTGGTGCATTTCTGATCGGGGAACTGGTGAGCGCTAGCAGGTATCTGATGTGTGCATGCAGAAGGGTCAACTTGTGCTTCACTTGGCCTGGTCCAAGACTGATGTCAGGGGGGTGGGACGAGACGTGACACTGGGGGCTCTGCCGGGATACACATTGTGCCCAGAGGCCACGGTGTCGTGGTACCTGGCTAGGAGGCCAGCGGTTGGTGGGTCATTGCTGGTGCATGCGAATGGCTCGCTTTCTCACTTTCATGTCTCGCTTTCAATATACCAAGGTTTTTCGGTTAGCCCTGGCTAGAATAGGGTTACATGCTGGTAAGTTTGGTACTCATTCCTTGCGCATCGGGGCGGCTATGGAGGCCACACGTTTGGGCTTGGGGGAGGCGTTAGTCGAGAGGATTGGGAGATGGGAGTCGGTTTTGTTGGGGGGACGTATGTAATGCTGTGTTTAGGATGGTGGCTGGTGGGGGTGGGCTGGATTTTCATGTTCTACATGCTGGGGGGAATGATTTGGGCTTAATACCGCAGCGTAAGCTCGTGAAGTGGGTGAAGCAGGACCTTAATAGGTTGAGGGACCTGCTTCCCGGGGTCATGATGGTTTGGTCAGAAATTTTTCCGTGGCGGCGGCAGTGGTGACACGCACGGGATCTGTTAGCTATCGATCGCTGCCGAGGAAAAGTTAATACGGTAGTTTGATGGCTAGTTTTGTCAGGAAGTTTGGGGGAGTGGTAGTGAGGCATAGGGAGTTGGATGTCGGGTTGCCTGTTTACTATTACTCGGATGGAGTTCACCTCTCCACAGTGGGGTGGGACCTCCTGAACCTGGGTTCGCAGGAAGGGCTACAGAAAGCACTGTTTCTTTGAAGTGGCAGAACTCAGACGGCTTAAGGGTTCAAGGTCTGAGCTTGTTGCAGGATAGGGAGCTGAAGGATAGGAAATAGGCTCCCCATTAGGTTACGAGCCCTGTCGGCGGCTCAGAACCTGGTGGGGTAGGGGTATCCGGGTATACCCCTACCATGGTTAATAGAAATGTTGGCACTTTAAGTTATGTTCATGTTGGAATACTGTTATATGTTATTTATATATGGGTCATTGCGTTTTATATCTAACTAAAGGATACGGAGGTGATGGCGGGGTGTGGGGCAATGACCTTATTTCTATGTTAATTTATTACTATTTAATAAAAGCTGTGGCCAATTTTGACCCATATACCATAGTGTCCGTGTTTTATTGGGTTAGGTATGTGGGTGTTCGTTGTCCTGATTCTGCCTGCCCATATGGCGACTATGCACCTGTCATGATTTTATATGTATCCTTTATTCACTCCATACCTAAACTCAGCTTGAGAAGGTAGATGCATACAGATGGAGTGGCCAGTACCAGTTTGTCGAGGACACTAGAATTTAAAGACTAATAAAATCTCTACTGTGAACAAATTGCCTGGTAATAGTGAGGGGAGTTAAATGGCCATTATCAGGAGGGAATTATATTGTGATTGGATACAAATTTAGGCACTTTAACAACAAATTGACATATGGGTGGATGGCTAAAAGTGGAATGATGAGAGTGACCTAACAAATGGGAATGAAGGAGTCAAACATGAGTTTGACTCCTTAATATTTTTTAGAACTTCCACTCCTGTGTTACCCCATGTATTATTGAATACCTCTCAACAATTGCTCCCAAGGAATTGGGACACGGTGGGCAGGCACATAAAGGGCCATTGCCAATGATGCACAGACAGGACCATTCCCGGTGCACGGATTAAATGCTCCCTTCATGGTCCATGGTCTAACAATGCGCTTACTCTGTGCTGCCCTAGAGACAGTTCCTTGGTGCCCCCAGATGTGAGACACCAGGGAATTAAAGTGAGATTGGATCAAAAATCTGGGACTATCCTGCTTGGGAGTCCTGTTACTAACTATTATTAAAGGGATAATCCACTGCCCAGTTTAAATTAAAAATAACAATATTTAGTATACACCCCTAATGAAAACATGCATGTATTTAAATATGCATTTTTTTTCATTGGGGTTATATCTAAAAATTGTTTACAAAACCTGCAGATCTCTTGTCTGCTGCCTTTGCAAGCCCTCCCCTTCTTCCCCATCTCAGACCTTCTGTGGCTGTCCAATCACAGACTTCCAATGCAGCTCTATGAGAAGTCCATAAAATGTAAAATTAATTTTGAATTCTAGTTGAATTCATGCCAACTTCCACTTAAAAGTGAATTACTTTGTAAGGGTTTCCTGGCATATAACATATTATCCTAGAACCTCTATGTTCTGTATTTTCATACATCCCATTGAATTCCCCTAAATATTGCACTGTTCTGAGCATCGTGTGATCCAAGGAGCCTCTGTTTATATATGGATATGTACTTTCACATGACAGCAGAGCTCAGTTATGGATTTTGTTTGCTGTAACCCCATGTGCAAGTCAGCCATCTGGGAACAGTTACCATTGAGCTACTGTAGCATTTAATCACAGGGCAGTGATTTGTAAATAGCAGGCATTTTCCACGTAATGTTATGCTTAGCTTTAACGTTGCAGTTTTCAGTTTTCTACCAGGTATTTTTAGCTGCTTTTTCATGAACTGATGAAAGCCCTTTATAAAATAAACATGTTGTTTAAGACTAGACAGAAGTGAGTCACAATCAAACTTAATATTACCCTTACTGTGCTACTTTGCAGTTGCAGATTGGTGATTTAAATTTTCATTTCCTGGACTCGGGAGTGACTATTTATTATCTTATATAAACATTTTGGAAGTATAAATTCTATACAGCTGAAAGTGAAAGGGCAAGTAGGTGTATAAGTGAATATTTGAAAGTATGTTTATTTTGAAGGTTAGTGGTTACGTTTAATAATTGTATTAAAAAAAAAAAAGTTCTATTATTTTATTTATTTATTTTTAATGTTTTTTGCATAGTCTGTTTGAGCACCAAAAACAATTATTGGGCATTGCCTTGCAGTGTACTTTAAATTGATGCATTATATTGTCCTGTAACTATGGCAACTTGTTTACAGTATTGATAGTTAAGTCATCCCATGCTTTCAAGGAGTAAAGGTCTGCATGACGAGCCATTCACCAGATGAGGGAATTTATCACCAATAGGAGAGATTGATACCATAAGGTTGGGAAAGTCTAGCGTTCTACACCAGAAAGCATCCTCAGATTAACGCCAGCAGGAGGGAAACGCGGGCATCACTATGTCATTGTTGGTGATCTGGTGCAATTCACCAGGGGACTGTAGATTTGATGTCAGAGAATTTTAAAACTGAAGACTAAGGTTGAAATAGCTGAGGAGAAAACATTGTGGACTTAGATAAGTCTTCAAGTCCAGCTATTTTGGTCTAGAACGTGCAATTTGCTGCTAAAAGTTCACAAGCTTAGTGAATAATTCTAAATATTTATTATACATTTCTTTGGGGAACCAGGACGGAGTCCTCAAAGTGCAGGACAAATTAATACACGTAGTCAGAAGTAAATTAGCGATCTCAGAAAAGCTCCCCAGGCTGAAGCCTCTACTGACTAAAGCAGGCATAGAGTGCGTAAGTAGCACATACTTTCTAAATGGGAAAATAAAACCGTTATAAAATGGTCTCCCTGTCGCCAGAATAAATTATTGGAGCTTTAGCATATACTAGAAGATGTGTATGACTCCACCTTTGGAAGGAAGATGGATGTCAACCTTTGTAAGGTAAACTCTAGCCAAGTGCCAGTTTGATATCCTTTAATACTGTCTCTCACTGCCAATTTTATAGCTATGAAGGTCAGAAAATTGGCCCTTCAAGAACCTTTATGGTAAATCAAAATATCAATCAAGATAATGGATATATTAGCGTTAATTTCTTGTTGTGGCACTGTCAGTGGTAGTTGTGCTATTTCACAGAGACTTACCTTTTGGCATGGTGCTTTAAAATTCCATTAAAAGGCAATTGAAAGGAGGAAAACCTTTCTTCTTCAAGAGAAAGAGTCCATTCAGTGATCAAGCATTCAGAGAAACAAGTCCTCTCTACCAAGGAAAAAGTATAAACATGAGGATTGTGACGAAGTGCCCTTCGCCACTTGTGCCTGGAGAGGACTGCTTGCCCGCCTCTTGCCCTGTGACTATGGCCCTTGGGATGTATTGCCCTTTAAAGACATGATTTGGGCATAATGGATTTGTGTTGTGCTGCTGCTGGCCCTTAAAGAACCATCTGGGGACATACTGTGGAGTTACTGGGTGGCCACCATTTCCTGTATCAGAAGCACATGGTGAGAACAATGGATGGCGGCCATTTTAACTCACAGACACTGTTTGGACTTTTCAACACGGTGCCATCTCGCCAGTATTTGGTGCACAGAGACATCGTGCAGTGGTTTTGGACTATACAGCAGGGGACACATTATACAGTGATTGTTTTTCATTTAGCCTGTATATGTTCTGCAGAATCTGCAATAAACTGTATTTTCCAAAGTACTGAACGGATCTGGGTGAATTTTAGATGTGGTTCACCCAGATCCCCCGGTTCCAAGGATATATATGGGGTTATTGCATGTTTTGGGGTCCCTGTGTGTTTTATGAAACTGTATAATTTCTGGCCAACAGATAATTGAGCTTTGTGTATTGTAGAAACTCAATTATCTAGCCTGGCCCAGAGGAGGAGTTTTGTGTTGCATAAATTGTGAGTTCTGTGTGCCAGTAAATTAGTCTTGTTCCAGCATTAAGCCTTGGCTCATGTTTGGGGGAAGGGATACCTACACTCTGGGGATTGCTATAATCACTTACTCCCCAGAGGAAGCTCTTGCAATAGCTTGATTTGTTCCTGTTCCTGCTCTCTGGGGAAAGAGAGGTTCACCCACTGGAAGCTGGATCCTGGCCTTGGGTCCAGGGTGGGTGGAAACAGCAGAGACCCCGGCGCAGTTGCATCGCTGGAAGTGGGGTCTGCAGTGCTGATGGTGTCGGTTGGAGTGCTTGGAGTCCTCAGCGAGCACTAGGAGCATCGATTGGCGGAGGTACTCAGTCGGAGTGCCAGCGTTCCGTCCCAAGGATTATTTGGGCATTCAGATTAACCTGTTACATCTAGTCTTTTTAAGAAGCAGTCCTTTTGAGGGACAAGTAAGAACTTCTGATTATCCCACTGCTGTGTGAATGCTATCAGTTTACAGAGCTATTTCCCTTATCCTGTGTGATGGACACAACTGCTCTAGGGGGATAAATCACTTATCCCATAAACCTGCTATGGCTCCTGTTTGGTGAGCTTCTTCATGGTAGAAGTGCCTGCCTGATACTTGCTCAACAGGTGTCAATACATTACAAACCCTATAAAAGTTAATATTGTTCTTCTTTGTATTTATTTACATGTTTATTTTTTTAAAAGGGAAATCCTAAGCAACCACCAACTTTAGGGATTATTTTGCACCACCGTTCTCAGTCATTGCCATCCATATTGGACGTAATCAGCATTGATAAAACGTGCCGATCAAATATCGGGGGCTCCTGCAGAGAAACAAAGGGGGGCTCCCCCTGGCTCTCATGGAGCAATTGTTACTTTCAGTCCATTGTACCTCCCCTCCAAATAGCACTCATGGCTGGTGGGGAAGTGGGACTAAACAAAGGTAGCAGTTGGAGGGTAAATGCGAGTAGGTGAGGCCGAGCCGTAGTTCCAAAAAATTACTACTAATTCCCACTACAGTGCTCGCGGCTCTCTGGATTAATTGGCCAGCCATGGGGAGAGGCGCTCTCATTTGTTTAGTATGGAGCAAGGGGAGGAAAAGGAGCCAGGGGTACTGAAACAGTCTTTACATGAAAAGATGGGGGGATGCAACAGGGTTTGCCACAAAACTGAAGTGTTGATTCTGCATTAGGAGATGGGGGCCTCAGGGGGCCTAAAAACGAGTCCTTGGTATGCCTATGTGAATCTTTTCCTAAACCGTTTGACGTTGGACCAGGTGTTCTCCCTTAATGCATTTTTAAAAATGGGGCTAAGTTTTACACAATTCATTCTCTTTTTTTAAAATTCTGTAACTCACCTGACAATATATATATAGATATTTTATGTTATTTATTTCTTTTTGTTTTGTAGTGTCAGGCTAATACCAACCATATATTTTTTGTTAAAGCAAGCAAATGCTGCAGACGTGCCAAGTTTAGCACTATTTTTATTCCAGCCCACTGTATTAAAATCAAGCAAATGTATTTACAGATCAGAGGGGAAAAAAAGGACCCAGTAAAGGTGAAACCATTTTTTGTTTAACTATAAACACAACAGCGTTACAGTCTGTTACCAAATCTCGGGTAACCTAAAACCATTATGGCCTATGGGGAGAACTGAGATCAATCAGAAACACTGAAATGCTTGCACCAAGCTTTTTATAAGAGAAAAACAAACACTACACTTCCTTATTTCTAGAATTACATTCACACAGTCATTTACTAGAAAGTCGTTTTCAAATATAAAGAAACACTATAGCGTTAGGAATACAAAGATGGATTCCTAATGCTACAGTGCCATAGTCACCGATGAGGGCAATTTCCAGGGTTAAAAAGGGTATCTTACTCACCTCTTCTCCCTTGCAGTGCCGGAAACTCTCTCTTAGACCATCTGATTGAAATAGCAGAGTTTTGCATTAGCCTTGAATGTGTTCATGTAGGGAAATTTAGGATTGGCTGAGATCATCAGAACTGATGATCTCAGCCAAAAAGGTGGAGCAGTATTGTGGAGACCAGCGCGGCATGCGCTGAAAGGTAAGTAAATCTCACCTTTCCAATGCTCGCATGGACACTAAAATAGAAAGTTCAAAAGTATATCGTTAGGAATACACGTTTGTATTCCTAACACTATAAATCCTCTACACACCACTACCCCCCAGTATTCATGATATGTGCTCATACTGTACAAGTGTTCTGTTCCTGTCAAATCACTTAGACACTGCACCCATAACCACTAAAATGTAGATGTTTGTCAGTATTGAAATAGCACAGGGCAAGTGTTGCCTATCAGCATTTTGATGCTGTATTGTTTAAATTTTATATATATATATCCACGAACCTTCGAAAGCTACTTATGCTTCTGGATGTCAAACATTTATGAGAGTTGGTGTTTAAAGGTACAGTATATAATTACAGGAGGAAATATTATTAAAATATATGAATTTCCAGGAAAAAAAAATTGAACTGTAGTCTTTAATTTCTACCATGTCACGTGGCTGATGTGAGCTTGGATTGTGGTACCAAATAGGAGGATTAATGAGGTACTATAGGCATCAAAATAACTTGATGAAGCAGTTTTGGTATGTAGATCATGTCACCGGTGTCTCACTGCTCAATCCTCTGCCATTTAGGAGTTAAACTTTAACCATACATGGGAGAATCAAACAGGCTATTAACAGATCAGGAGATAATACAGTATAAATAAAACATACTGTGCAATAAAGGAAGTATAAACATTAGATCTCTCTTTACAGGAAGTATTTAGGAAGGCTGTGTAAGTCACATGCAGGGAAGTGTGGCTGGGGATGCATAAACAAAGTGATTTAAAACCTAAATGGCAGGGAATTGATCAGTGAGACTGCAGGAGCATTATTTATACACCAAATTGTATTTGTGCCTATAGTATGCCTTTAAGTAGTCACTTATGATCACAATGGTCTATAGCGCCTTACTAGAAGGTAGTAGGAGAGGCATATGCAAGTATATAACATAGACTTATTGAAATGATGCATTGATAAAGGAACACTATAGTTATTTTTAAGTTATATATGTTTTTTGTTTTTTTAGTTTAGATTAGGACTCCGTCGTTAAAGCATCGCTGTCACCATCTGGGGCCTTTGCATATTTTGGAAAGATCCCCAATGGTGATTGCTCTGCTTTCAGTGTGGTGGTCTTGGGGTGCAAGAAATGTAAGTTTAAAGGACCACTATAGGCACCCAGACCACTTCAGCTCAATGAAGTGGTCTGGGTGCCAGGTCCATCTCGGGGAAACGCTGCAGCTGTAAACATAGCAGTTTCAGAGAAACTGCTATGTTTACATTAGGGTTAATCCAGCCTCAATGCTTTCCATAGGAAAGCATTGAGAAATGCTTTCTTATGGACTGATTGAATGCACGTGCGGCTCTTGCCTCGTATGCGCATTCAAAGCTGATGTCGGAAGAGGGAGGAGAATTCCCCAGCACCAAGAGAGCCCCGGCACTGGAAAAAGGTAAGAGTTTAGACCCTTCAAACCCCTTGAGCCCAGCGGGAGTGGGGAACCTAAAGACCCTATAGTGCCAGTAAAACAAGTTTGTTTTCCTGGCACTATAGTGGTACTTTAACTTACAGTCTTGCAGTCGACACCATCCTCATCCAATCTGTCTTTTTCAGCTCCTGGCGCTCCATCTGCCAGGAGCCAACGTCAGTGTTATGTGTAAGAGTACAACAATGGGGTCCATCCTCCATAGACAATGCCTTTTTCCATACAGCTGTCACTGGTGACACTGGTGAAAATGACAAACTTGATGGTGATTGCTCCGCCTTTCGTCAAATTTTGTCAGGTGTACGTAAAACACATAGGACAAAATAGTCCATACTTTGTCTCAGTCTATCTTTTGACTGCATTGGAATTTCAGTAAAATTCCAACACAGTCAATGTGAATATTTCATAAAATTTTTATCTTTATAAGAAACACTAATATTGGCCACAGAAAGGCACCAGAGACGTGTTTCCAGGTGAATGTAAATATGGTTATTCAGTCAGTCCTGTCATGTAAGATGAAGAACTGTGGCGGAAGACTAAAATCCATATCCGAATAATTACTGATAGACACAAAATTATGCAAAACAAATAATAATAAAAGTGATAATTTTTGGAGTTTTTCAGTTGAACCCAAACCCAAACAAGCTGACTAAACAAAATGTCCGCAGGATACAGTGTATGACCCAAAAATCTTGATATCTTTATTTCATTAGATACAGAAACACAGCAGACACAGCAATCCTTTTACATCATTAAATAGAGAAACACTGTGAGACACAGAATGGAAAAAATTATGCTTTTTTTCATAATGCATGTTTTTTTAATGTATCATTTATGTAATGCTTCGAGGGACACTATAGGCACCCAGAACACTTCATCTTATTGAAGTGGTTTGAGTGCAGTGTCCCGGTCAACTTGGACTCAAAATATAAACATTTTAGTTTTACAGAAACGGTAAAGTTTACATTGCAGTGTTAAACACTGAATCAAGTGGCTGTCTCCCAGACAGCCACTAGAGGCGCTTCCTGCTGTTTCACAGAGTTTAGTTCCATGAAACGACACTGGATGTCCTTACTCTTTGCATGAGGACGTCTAACATGTTGAAAAAAACCCATATACAAGCATAGCGCCACACATGAGTATTAGGTTCCCCTCTATTGGCTAACGCCAGAGGAGGACAAGTCCGACCCAGCACTGAGGGACCTCAGAATTGGAATCAGGTAAGTGTTAGGAATACAGCTTTGAATTCTAAATACTATAGCGTTGCTTTACTTTCTGCAAATTGTGTCATTTTTAGTTCACTTAAAACCTGTAACCTCCTTTGGGGATACGTCACATTTGCTGTAGGTTGCATCCAACCTATTCCAATGCATTTTTATAGGGGCACTATGGTGTTACACAAGTTTATTTTGTGGAATTAGATGAAAGTTTGGAGAATCTGATAAATACCTGCAGTAAGAGCAGCCTCAACTCTTTATTCATAGATCTAATAAATGATTCACATGCCTTGCAGATCAGTCCAGACCTATATGTCTACTGGGGGATTAGTCAGAAAATCCTATTTTTCCCTGCGGAATCACTTAGTAAAGACAGAACTCTATTAGAAACCCGACACACCTAGTGAGACACATGTGTGAGTATATCTTAAAAAGTGCCCTGTTTGAGATGAGAACGCATGACTAGACAAATAGAGAGGCTCTGTGTGTCGAAATATTTTCCTGCATGTGGGATGATTGTTATGAAAGGAAAATCAAAAGCCTTGCTGACATGCCAGAACTTACAGTATTTTAATTGCACATAATGAAACTGGTTAAATGACTGCCTAGATAAGTATGATGAGTACTTGGGCAGTTAGCTTGTCTGCAAGACTTGATAGAGCTTGCAAGTGCATCCAGACAAGTACACCAGAGTGTGAATATGTGTACACGTTTCAATATGAAAAATAAATCATACTTTGTGTCCAGTAATAGGAGCTTATCAAAATACGGACATGTCATTTGTAGGTCATGTTTTTCCAAAATACCCAACTCTCGTGGTAACACCCATATTATAGATAACCCTTATATACCTTATTTTCTGTATACCAACTAATAAAACTCCAGTGACTTTGCCCTTATTAGTTTATGCCACTGCCCTTAATAGTTTATATTTTATTTGCTGATTTGTACTTTGCTTTTAGGGTGTAGCGTTTGTTTAAGGGACATTCTAATGACCATAATCACTATAGTTTAATTGTAGTAGTTGAGTGCCATCTCACCAGTTCGAGTCAAATAGTCTTTTTATTAGTTTAACCAAATCAAAGGCTTTTCCGGCACCTATAGCCTGCCCTCTTAATCCCACATTAATTGTCCAACACCCGATGGCCATGATAGGTTAAAAGCCCTCGGGGTAATTTAGCATTAGATAAAAAAAAAAAAACTTTTAGATCAGATTAGCTGTCCCAGCTCCCCAGTCCCCAGCAGCTGTTCCCAGTCCCTAGCTGTTACAGCGTACACGCATTTCGCTGAACTGGCCAAGCATCATTGGAGCTGTCGAAAAGAATAAAACAAAAAGATCAAAAAGAGGAGGGGCTTGTAAGTAGAGCAAATCCTTATTAACAAAGTCCTTCCTCTGTTTGCCATCACAGTCTTTCAAACAGCTTCATCGATGCCTGGCTAATTGCAAAGGAAGGGGACAGGGCGTGGCAGTCGGACACGAAAGTGAGAGTTTGGTGTTTGTGGTGTGTGTGGTGTGCATTACTGTGTGTGAAAATATTATGGAACATGGAGAAAATTGCATTCCACAACAGCTAGAATATTAGGAAACAGACAATCTCTGGCCCTCCAGCTGCAGAACAAAAAAAAAATAATAAAAAAAAAAAATATATATATGTTTAATCCTGCAGGCCTCTATTTGTGGTAGGAGTTTGATCTGTATAAACCCTATCACCCTCTTACCTGGGCCGTTCCGTCTAATGTCATCCCCACCTACCTTTCCCCCTATTTAATTTTTTAATTTGTATTATTTATCTACTCTTTACCTTGTTGGGCCCCTTATATTTACAGTCCTAACCGTACGTCGGTTTTGGCACACCACAAGCGACTTGCACCAGCTTTATCTACATACAACCTTTATGTTTTCGACTACAAATATATCTATAATGCAAAAAGAGAAATTGTGGTGAACCACGTGTTATGGAAAATTCATGGAATCTTCGAGTAACTTTTATTATGTAGGAACACTTTATAAATTTAGAATGTCTGCCATCAGGAAAGACTTTATTCATTCTATATACTGTGCTAGCTTTTAAAATCAGTACACATTTAAATGCACAAGATATAGTTTAAACTGTTCAATTTGTTGTTCATACGAAACTGGTTAAAATGATAATTAAAACACTATATTAACCAGATTTTTGCTGTAATGATTACTGTCAGTTTTGTTTGTATGTCAAGTCCACTTTAACACAAACTTTAGGGGAAAAACACAGTCATAATTCTTATGAGGTGTTTTATGACATTATTTAAAAGAGCACGCAAGGGAATATTTCAACCTTTAAATTATACAGTCAGACTTAGATCATAAAACGTAAACCACATTAGGAATCTGTGATTGAAATCAAAGACCTTAGAGCAAAAAAATTATTACACAAACAAATCACGGGTGACTAGACAATGCAGATTGCTGAGCAGACACAGGCTCGAAGGATGATCCTCTACCTTTAACCCCTTCACTATTGAACACTTGCCTCAACCTCCCCCCGCCCAAAAGAATAAAAGACTCGAATCAGGGTTTTTCCATTTAAATACGTAAAATTTATTTTAAACAAAGGATGCATATCTAAGATATTTTATAAGGAAAAAAGTGAAATTTTCTCTACAGATTTCTGCGCAGAGCCACGAAATAAAATGCAGGTAGGTATACAAAAATTATTTTATTCATTTTTTTTTATCCACTGCAGACATATAAGAGGATATAAAAGTATGGTGATTGTACAGGGTACCATGTTTCTCAGTACTTTTGGGAAGAATAATTTGTACTGAACAAAAATGTTGCTTTTAAAACACACAGTACATAAAAGGTAAAATCCATAAAAATGCTGAAATAACCTGTTTATGGACATTTGTAAAGAATGTGTGATTCCCTTTTGTTTATGGGATAAATATATCCATGAGCTCCATACAGACACGTGTTTATTAAAGGGGTACTCCAAAGGAAAAAAAAAACGTTTTGATAAAACTAAAAAAAAAGAATGAAAGAAAAAAAAGCAAAACCTAATTGCGATGCCTCATCCCCACGTAACCTTTAACAATATATCTTCTAATATGACTAGAACAGTAAGGGTGTAATTATCAGGTCACAGGTTTACATTAGGTTGCTTATGTTAACCTTGTCAACATTTTTCTTGCTCGATTTGCATACTTGTTTGTTTACTCAGTGCTGTTATAAATGTATTGCCTTATTGTTGTTTTACTGGTTTATTTTCTATGACATTTTGCTCTTTGCAATGATGACTTGAATTTTAAAGAGACACTCCAGGCACCCAGACCACTTCAGTCCATTGAAGTGGTCTGGGTGCCAACTCCCATCACCCTTAACCCTGAGCATGTAATTATTGCAGTTTTATAAACTGCAATAATTACCTTGCATGGTTAAGTCCTCCTCTAGTAACTGTCTACCAGACAGCCACTAGAAGGACTTCCGGGGTCTTAGATAACTTTTAAATAACTAAACGACGCTGGACGTCCTAAAGCTATGCATGAGGACTTCCAGCGTCGCAGGAATCCCCATAGAAAAGTATTGAATAATGCTTTCCTGTGGGGAATGCTTTCCTAATGGGGGAGCTGAGCCAGCTCCGAGGGACATCGGCGCTGGACCAATGTAAGTGACAGAAGAGGTTATTAACACCTTCTGCACCACGGGGGTGGGCCTCGACAAAGGGGGAAGCTATAGTGTCAGGAAAACGAGTTTGCTATCCTGGCACTATAGTTTCCCCTTAAAGGGACACTATAGTCACCCAGACCACTTCAGCTCAATTAAGTGGTTTGGGTGCAATATCCCTCAGGTTTTAACCCTGCAGATGCATACATTGCAGTTTCAGAGAAACTGCTATGTTTACATTGCAGGGTTAAGCCAGCCTCTAGTGGCTGTCTTCCAGCTTTCCTATTGACAGTTTGAATGCTCGCGCGGCACTTGCCGCAGATGCGCATTCGGCTGCACTGACGTCGGCCCGAGGGAGCCCGGCGCTGGAATAAGGTTAGCTGCTGAGGGGGTTTTAACCACTTCAGCGCCACGGGAGGGGGACCCTGAGGGTGGGGGCGCCCTCAGGGCGCCCTCAGGGCACTATAGTGTCAGGAAAACCACTTTGTTTTCCTGACACTATAGTGATCCTTTAAGTATGTTTGAAAAAATACAATTGAAAAAAATGCAAAAACCATAAATTGTTGATAAAGGAAAATATAATAAAAAAACGACAACAAAAAACTTCCAGCAGAAAGCATCACATGTATATTTTTATTATTCCGCGTACAGTAAATGTAGTTGCCTGTGTAGAAAATTAGATATCTGTATAGAATTATCCACAGGTTGCATTTGAATATGCTTCATACGGAGATGTTTGCAACAGTTTTCTGTAATTTGCTGCCTCTGATTGCACAGTCAATTGCAATATAATAATCAGGAGGCAAATACTCTGACCTGTGCAGGCTGGAGCAGCAAAGAAAGAGGAAATTATGTCACTGTCAGGGCCTATTATGTGCCGACTAACTTTTTTCTGATTGGTTGTTACTCTTTTCTGTGCTGGAGATTTTCAGTAAAGAGAGTTATGCAAATAGGAAGCCTCCTGTCATGTGGTAAAATTCAGACAACAGCAGTAACAGAGAGAGGCAAGGCAAGATGGGATGATATGCAATGAAAGTCAGGAAAACGTGCAACAATCCATAAAACGCCTTTAGAAAAAAAAAGATGCTCTAAACAGAGAACTTAGTCCTTGACTTTTCACAAGCTCAGCCTCAAGTAGCTGATGAATCTGGTTTCTTTTTGTGTATAGTAGTAGCTCTGGTAGAGGTTGTGTTGAAATATATTATCAATGTAACCGTTCAAGTCCACAAACTTTATCAGCCAAGCAATGGGACATCCAATGCTTGGGCAAACTTGCCAACCCTGCAATGTTAGAGACGTCAAGCTGTGTTCTGTTGTGCTTCACGGTCAGCTTGTGGTCAAGTTTATGGTGATACGACATGGCATTCTCCCACATAAGCTGGGTTACAGGCTGCAAAGACTGTCTCCAGGCTGCGGATGGTCGAGATGGGTCAGCATTGAAGCTTAGTACATTGCTCTCAAAATGGTAGAAGGTGGATTTGTGAATAACACACATTATCAGTTGTTTATCCCTCTCAGTCTTATAGGCCTCGGTAAAAGGTTTCTGTGTACCTCAGATGGGGCTCTTGGATACTTGGCAATGTGAAAATGACAGTCAACAGCAATTCCTTTAAAGGACCACTATAGTGCCAGGAAAACACTAGTTTTCCTGGCACTATAATACCCTGAGGGTGCCCCCACCCTCAGGGTCCTACTCCCTCTGCGCTGAAGGGGGAGGAAGGGATTAATCCCTTACCTTTTTTCCAGCACTGGGCTCCCTCGGCGCTGGGACTCTCCTCCCTCTTCTTCCGTCATCGGCTGAATGCGCATGCGCGGCAAGAGCCGCGCGCGCATTCAGCCAGTCCATAGGAAAGCATTCTCAATGCTTTCCTATGGACGCTGGCGTCTTCTCACTGTGAAAATCACAGCTAGCGGCTGTCTCATTAACCCTAAAGTAAACATAGCAGTTTCTCTGAAACTGCTATGTTTACTGCAAAAAGGGTTAAACCTAGCTGGACCTGGCACCCAGACCACTTCATTAAGCTTAAGTGGTCTGGGTTCCTATAGTGGTCCCTTAATATATGTACAGGACAGGAGTAAGAAAATTAAGTACCTCAGTAGAGAGGCAAATCCGGGGCATTCACACTCTTGAGAATTCCTCTTATTTAAAAAATTCCTGCATCAAGTCTTACCCTCTATGTCAGCAAATGTCTTCTTATTGACAGTGTGAGTCTACTTCGACCATTCTATAACTGCTGTTAGGCTACTCTGCTTGCTCCTCGTATCTCCATCAACCTTAAATCTTATATGGCCAACCATTACTACCATGTCTCCTCTGATAATGGGAAGGTCTACTGAAAACAGTGCTCTAATATCTATAAGAAGGGCCTTAATGTCTGCTTTACTGGCAAGTAATTATCTCTCTTTGTCTGGTGAGTAGCACTGTTATCTCATCTTGTTTTTTCAAAAAGTGTTCACATCTGTTTGGGCCACGTGGGCACCCTCTTGGATGGCCCCAGCCTCCATGCTTGACATAGCTGGTGCCTAAATGTAGCGTTACTTACCTTATCCAGGGGCCGGCTGCGGTCCTCTCTTCGAGCCGCGCGGCTCATCCGACGGCTTCAATAGGAAGGCGGGCAGTGACCGCGAGAAGCGGTCACATGTCCCGCCTGAACCTAAGAGCGCGCCGCGAGTCTCGGGCGCGCTTATAAAGAGACAGTGGGAGACTAAATTGTCAAAAGGCTCCCATTGGCCCCTGTCATGCCACACTCCCCATACACTTACCTTTTGGGGGTGTGGATATGACAGGAGCCAATCACATTAGTTTAGAAGCTATTTAAACTTACCTCTCCCTTTACTCCCTGCCCTATCGTGGTTTCTGTTTCAGTTCCCTTTAGCGCTTGTTGTGTTCAGTTGTGTTTTCTTCGTATTGACTTTGGTTTTGTTTCTGACTACGTTTTCTCTTTATCCTCATCTGTTCTGGTTGCCGGCTTGTTGTTTACTGTGTACCAGACCCCGTTTAGTCCTAGTTTACGCTGTCTGTGCCCTTGACTTCGGATCGTTCCTGACTCTGTCTCCTCTCATATACGTCGAGTCCGGCCATTCTAAGGTCCAGTAGATGTATCTCTCCTCTGTGTTGTCTTATGTTTAGCTGAATCCTGCGTGTTGGGGTATATTCTCGTTACACTAAAGCCCTGAGATGGACCGCTAATGTGCTCCATTTGAACTGCAACTGCATAACTTTTAGTATATTTATTGTATTTTAAAGTCACATTACTGTGAGTGCTATTTCTGCGAAGCTCTGCAATACATTCAGACATCAAAACACGGAGCTCCTGGGAAAGAGGGACAGTGACATAGAAAGGGCCGGACTGGGGAAATAATTCGGCCCGGGCGGAGCCAGATAGGGTGTGTTTTGTCATCACCAATGACAAGCATGCCCCCTACCAAAGTGAGCATGTTAGTTCAATGCTCTTCCAGGGCAGACCATTCGCAGCGCTCTGCTGAAGAGCTCTAGCATGAGAAAAATGCCCTGTATTTGTTCTGCACAGCGTAAGCAAATTTAATAACATGCTTGCACTGCGTTTGCTTGCAACTTGTCTCTCATGTCTCCATAAATTGGATACCAGAAGACAAAAGGGCCAGGAAAGAGTATTGTGCATGTGTTTGGAGCCAGCTTGCAAGAATGCATGTGTGTAGAGTGAGCTGATTGTGGTGTGGTCGTGTTGTGTTTTTGTTGTAGCGTAATGTATGTGGCTAGGGGTTGTAGAAAGTGTGTGTAGGGGGCATAGTGTGTATAGGGGGTGTAGGGATTATGTGCGTGTGTATAGGTGATGTAGTGTGTGTAGGGGTTGTAGAGAGTGTGTGTTTAGGGAATGTAGTATGTGTTTGCTTACAAGGATTCTAGTGTGTGCATAGGGGACCCAGAGTGTGTATGTCAGGAATGTAGAGTTTGTGTATGTGGTGCAGTGTGTGGGTGTGTGTAGGGGTCTAGTGTGTGTTTAAAGGAACCAGAGTGTGTATAGTAGATCTAGTGTGTGTGTGTGTGTGTGTGGATGATTCGGAGTTGGGTAAGGAATCTAGTGTGTGTCTACAATGTAATGTGTTTATGGGTGCAGTATGTGTGTGAGGTGTGCTGCCATCCCTGGTGTCCTTGTGGTGAGAGTGAACTCTGGCCTGTGGAGCTAGAGCTCACTCTTGAGAGATGGGAGTGTTGCCATGGCACCCGCCGGCAACGCTCCTGTCTTGTGAGAGGAACCTGGCGAAGCGGCAAGCCAGAGCTCCCCAGGTCCTCTCCTGTCTCCCTCCCCAGCCAGCAGCCGCCTTTCACTGCCTGTGGGCCGGTGACGGAGATCTTTGATGATGGCACACAGCAGGGCCGGCGCTCTGATAGCGCGGGCCCTGAGTGGACCGGCTGGGGAGATCCTGTGACCTCCCATGTCGGCCGTGGCCCCTCTGGCATTTGCCCAGTATGCCCGATGGCCAGTATGGGCCTGGACATAGAAAAAAGGAGCAGAGGGATTTGAGATCAAAATAGGGACTGTCCCTCCTAAATAGTGACACTTTGGAGGTTTGAACTGTAAATTACTAAATACAAATCCAGACACTGTGGGAAATGCACACAAAATGGCTGCAGGTGGAGCAGAAGTAACTGTAGCTTTAAGTTTGTTTTGCCTGTTATTGTAAAAAGAAAAGTAAACAAATGTTAAGTTCTTGTGTTGTATCGTAGAAGGTATGCAAATTACATGTAAAACTATCTAGTAGTGTCTCTTAAAAATAACGTTGCAAGAAAAAAAAGTGTAAATATATATTTAGTATTCTATTTTACAATCCAGTTGTACTAATTCACTAATTACTAATAAAAGCAAAAGCATATTGTGTATATTTCTTCAGAGAGCAACAAAGTCTACATATAAATATATGCAAAATGTACTATATGTATTAACGTATGACATATTTTCCGATTATACTTTGCATTGTAATTTGTTTAAAGGGTTACTATAATCCTTTCATCAATAACCCTTTTCTATCTTTATTTTGTCCTATTGGGCACGATTAACCAGGTCCACTCCATTATTTAATAAAAAAAAAAAAAAAATTAATAATCTTTAAATTTAACTTGAATGCAGAGCTGGTAAGTCGCTCATTTCCACACCCCGTCTGACATCATGCCGCGTCATTCGAGATCCAATCAAATTTATTTATTTAGAAAATATTTTACCAGGAAAGATACATTGAGATTTCTCTCATTTTCAAGTGTGTCTATTGGAAGTATTTGATTGGACCATTTTCCCCAGGTCAGAGCGCTTGAGCGACCTTTGAGGCAGAGAGGCAAGGAGTAGAGAGGAACAGCTCGAATTTAATATATGCATATATTAAAATCAGTGTTTTAAATGAAAGGAGGTGAGAAAGAATGGGGGGGAGTACATGGGGGGATGAGACTTTTGAAGCTACTCCTTGCAGGTGCGTAGGAGCTTATTACACCTGTCGCCAACGCACAGAACTCACATTAGACTAACTCGTGTGCTGCAAGTGTAACTCACCCATGGCACAAAAGGGGAGGATTTCTCTGTATATACAGCATTTCAAGAAGAAAGGCACATACAGATTCCTACCACCAGGACCGCTAAAAGCACAAGTGGTCATGGTGGTTGGAGAAACCCTTTAATTATTTTTCTGTCCTGCTGATTTAATGCTTCTGTCCCTTCATGAATGTAAAAAGCTTATAATATGTAGCATATTCATCTCAAAGACGTGTAGTGTTTCCATGCTGGATTGTGACCAATGTTGTGATATACTGTGTCAAGCAGAGCGATGCAGATAGGATGCACTTTCTTCAGTTCAATAGCCAATATTAGAAGCACACCTGTTTCAGCGATGTAGCAGAATTTTCATTCATGCTCTCTGTTTCCAAGACAACTCCAGTGTGGCTCCTAAATCACTGTAATCACATGTTTAATTCTCTATTTCCTGTATGGCCTTCTGGGGAATAGGTATAAGTGACTGTAGTGTCTTCTAAATCATTTTAAATTATTGAGTAAATCAATATTACATGGGAAGATTCTGTTATCTTTGTGTATTAAACCATTAAATTTACAATGTGCTATATTGTCTATTGCAGGTTTATTCACCTTTAACAGTGTTACCAATATGCAAATAGACGGACATCCTTTTAGACATTTACAGGAAAATTTCAAACTAATATCTCATATTTAGTGACGTGTTAGTGGCTGCCATTGACAGGTGCTTTAAATCTGAGGAAGACAAAAGTTGTGCTTCACGTGAGGCTGGCCAGCGGTGTTAAGTACATTTGTTGATGTTTATGTAATAGAGTTTTTTGCATTACATAGTCTACCCCTTGCCTTTTTATTGTTTTGTTTATACTTCAATAAAGTTGTGTTTTTAATGTAAAGAGTTGTTTTGGTGTTTAAAGGACCCTGCAGTTATCTTACCCTGTGAAGAAGGTGCCCAAAACATTTCTATACAGAGCCTACACACTAATAAGAGTTCATCAATTAATAAAATATTTGCTATATTTGTAAACTATAGGTTGTGCTATGATTACCCAATTTCGTTCATTCCTGACAACATAGTTTGCCATCTGGATAACGGCTTGGATGGTCCTTCCGGTGCTGTGACCGTTTTGGGGGGGAAGGTTCTGGCAATTGTATATATATAGTTGTATATATATATTCTTCCTAGCAGTGTGATTGGCTAGTCATTGTTCTTGCTGTTGTTGAGAGAGTAAAGAAAGGCTTTATAAACAACACTCACTGTAGCAGACCCTGGGTAACCCGACTACTTACCTCCGCTAGACCTCCTCTCAGTCAGACTGGAACCATGTGTGATTATTACTCTCCCCACCTCAACCCCCACCCTCATAACCAGGCAATACATAGTTCTGGGAGTAATCTGAATTTATTGCTTTGAATGCAACCTTTTATACTCAGACCCATGAGGTCTCCATCCAAAATGTGTCTGGGTGATAAGTTAGTCAAAGACCGGCAACTCAATTATCTCTTGGTTACAGGGAAACACCCAAAAAATACACTGAAATTACACAGGAACCCCATATGTATTATATCCCCAAATAGCCCACGTCTGAGCACCCAAGTTGTCCAAACAGCACTCAGATCTGTTCAGTGTAAGGGAATCGCCATCTACACCGGTCACGAGGTTGTAGCCTAAAACAGTTCCAGGGAAAAAAGAGCTGTGGCTGGTCAACTTTCGGGAGTTCCTGTGCGAACACCAACGAATGCTCTCCCTGGCTCTTCGGGAGCTAATGCTTCCCCCAGTCAGTAGTGTCTTTCTCCATTCACTAGAGCATGTGGATTCAGTTATACGAATGGTGGCCACCCAGGGAAAGCTCTTAAGTTAATGAGTTCCTTTGAGGTTTACGGGCCAGGGGGGTGATTGGTGTTTGGTAGATATAAAAGGGGGAAACGAGTCCACGTTCGGGAGCCAAACAAGGGTGGTACGGGCAAGATAACTCCCGAACAGTGTAAAGTCCATCCTTTTTGTTAAAACATACTAGTCTATAACATATGTATACTTTGTCATAAGGGTATAATGACATGGTCTACCACACTCACCTCCATGTCTTTTATAAAATCACTACTTTAAGTCACGAAATAGAAAAATTATTGAAATAGCAAAATCATGTAATTCTACTCAATTACAATCAACGAATAAATTCCAGTATCTCTAGGACTACTGATGTATGATTCTGTTCACTAAACGGTGATCGAATTGGGGTTAGTTATCTAATGCATTGTAAAAGGTATGCCAAAACATTCTCGTAGAAATAAAGAGCAAACAAATCAACATAGCTCAGTGCTTAGTAAATAGATCCTTAAAATAATGAATGACACATGGATACATCTATTTCACAATGTCCCACATTTGGAAGAACAATCATATTTATGACGCCTTGCAGTAAGCATTTTTTACAGAAACGTTTAAAAGAAGAAAAAAAATACTGAAACAAAGCACTAATGCTGTAAGTTTCATAATTGAATTCAGAAACATCTGGAAGCACAGGATGAAAAATATCTGTTTCTCTTTATAAAATTTGATTTTTTTTTTTGTCATAATTATGAAAAATTAAAATGTTTTTATCTTCATAAAGCGATTAAACATTCAGCAACAAAAACATACACACAAATGCATATAATTAAATTATGACAGTTAAACCTAAACTAAAATAGAATAGAAAATTATTTGTCTTTCTAGCGGGTGTAAATAATAAATATACACTTTCTTATTGAAATATTAGAAGAATAAAGAAGGAAAATAGTGTCAGGTACTGAATTTGGGCAAATTGAATACAAATTGAAAAATTGAGGCTCAAATAGCTGATTTAGAAAATGTTATCACCGCAAGAGCTTGGATAATTTAGCTTCAATGTTGCCATTCATATTTTAAAGCTTTAGCTTTGAATGAGACAGTTGCCTCACTCTAAAGGCAAAAAAAAGTAGGTAAATTTTTTTTTTCCCCCTCCATATTAACCTGCTTATTCATTCTGCTTTCCATACCCACTTCAGAGGGCGGGAGGGAGGGGGGGTGGAGAAACTGATCTATCCAATTAGTATCCTATCCCTAGGAATGCTGGAAAAGTGCATTGGGTTTTCCTGGTAGATCTACACATGTGCAGTTGGAAGATCTCTTCATCTTGCAATATCCTGACAGGCTCGGATGTTGGGTTTCTCTCCTACTGCTGAACAATGATGCCCTGTTTTGCCATTAGTAGTCTGAGAGATGGGTCTGTAAGAGGGGGCAGCTGCAGAAACTCCCTAGCTGAAAGGTGCGCCCAAAAATGAAACTTGATGGTAAGCTTATAAACATTTATTACATACTTTTCGAAGTTTTCTTGCTTTATTTTGGTTTGTGTGGTGTCAAAATATAATTGTCAACAGTTGCATGTCCCTTTAATCTGCTCTAATATGAAATTTAGTGAACAAACACCTTCGTGCCTTATTTGGCTTAATTCATTTTCTGGGGCACTTTGTAGTATCACCCGCAGTTTTGGTAGCAGAACTACGTAAATGACCTTATCTTTTGTCTTAGAATAAAGCCCTGAACCCTAATTTCTCACTATTCCCAAACCCTGTGCAGCCCCTAACCCAGGTTAAAAAGCATTTTTGATTCATTTGAGTGAAAAAAAGTGAGAATATTTCAGGTAAGAAAAATAAATAAATAATAAAACAGCTACTTATATTTTACACAGTAATAAGAATATACACAAAGAGTGATGAAACTAGCAAAAGCTAAATGTGCCATTGTTGTTTAAAAAGGTAAAACGGTATTACTTGGTCTGCAATCAAATCGAAAGATGTTCCATTCTATTTTAGCTTAAGTGTAACTGTAGTCATTTAATCACATGCATTTGAGTGTGTGTTTTTATTTGCTTAGTGTTTAGTCACAGTATGAAAATGAAAACATTTACATTTTTCATAATTGTGACTAAAAAAAATAAAATGTTATGAAGAGAAACAGATATTTTTTATCTTGTCCTTCCAGACGTTTCTTATTTTAGCTGTACCAAAATGTGCGCCTTCTCTATTATATATTTTATATTTATTTATAAAATATTTTACCAGGAAAGATACATTGAGATTTCTCTCGTTTTCAAGTATGTCCTGGGTCCACAAATCATTGCATTGTTACATTAGGGTACAACAAAATACAAAAACAATATTAATACACAATAAATACAAAATTTAACATAGAACAGGTAGGAAATATATAACCAACCATGACAGGTGCATTCTGTTAGTTAGTAAATAACTCTTTCCCAGGTGATATAATGATCACTACAGTTAACTTCCATATTTATGCTACAAATCATTGTTTTTTGCATGTGCTTTTTTTCTGTTTATTTCTAAAAAAAATCTAATTGTTCTAACGCAAAGCCAAACTGCAGTCTGCTTAGTCATATTTAAACCCCCTACCGATTGTCCTTCCATCTATTGTTTATTTCAAATCCCGAGAGATGTTTGTTAGAGGTTTGTCTATTGATCCATTTAGACCACCTCTAGTATTTAATTAGATACATTATCCTGACCCTGCAAATGTTAACTACACAAAACATGAAAACTAGTGGATCAAATGCAAATTCAAACCTGAATACAGGCTAATGGTTATACTGCACTTAAGTCCGTTGCTGTGTAATCAGACCGTAGCTATTATTTTGAAATCCATTATAGGTCTTTTCTTCACCAGTGAACTGTGTTGTAACAAAGATATTTATTTATTTTTATTTGTTATTTCAAACCGTAGTATTATAAACAGTGCTTGCAATCTATTCTACATGGTATTAATTTTTCTTTTTTTATAATTCAGAGTTTTGCATAAAACTGAAAATTACAAGCCAAAAAATAAAACACAGATACAAATGAGAAAAACTGGTTTTGAGTAACACCCCTTAATGTGATAGCGAACCCAGAAATATCAGCATTGATGTTCAAAATGTACCCTTACAAGAATGGGCAGGGCATTTGAAACAGTGAGGGCGAGAAGATGGTCGTCTAACAAAGAAGTGGGGCACCGGGACGTCATCGAAAGTGGATCTGATCCAAAGAGAAACAATGGTATCCATAGCAGAGCCCTGCAACCAGGCTAGGTTAATGATAAAAAGGTTGGACAGTTGTGCTGACATGGAAGACAGCCAGGGTTTCCATATCTTATGAAAACCCTTTTGTTTCCGTAGTTTGGACATACAACATTCTAGGATGGATTGTGTCAATATATAAAATTAAAATACTAGTTACTGGATCTTAAAACTAGTTTATTTTCCCATTAGTACTCTGGGACAGGAAATGATTAAGTAGACCCACATTTGGGTCAATTTTATGATATGATCAAAGGACAGTATTGATCCATGTGGGTCAAATTCACAGTGAGTGTCGGATGCAGCCCAGGCAGGCACAGCCTTTAAAGCAAGTAGGAAAATACATTTGAAAATGTTTTTCTTAACAAGAACAAACAAATTGGGTATTAGAAGTAATGCCTTGTTAGTGTGCCACTTATTCCTTACCACTGACATCTCAGAATATAGGAAACTTAGCATCCACCCTAAGAGGGTGGATCCAGAAATTTTAGCTGGATACCGTAAAAGTGTACTCAAATTGAGTTATCTGGGGGTAGCCACACCAGCAAAGATGTATTTAAGCAAAATGCCAAAAGTGAAGATATTCTAAATCCTCAGATGGGAAAATAGAATAGGATGTCTGTGATTTAATAATTCCCCTTTGGACTAGATAATTTAGGCTTTTAGATAATTAAGGACACTATGTGGATATAGAAAGAGGATACATAAGTGTGAACGATGTATTAAGGAAAATAATCCATGAGGGGTTCTGGAACTTTACTAATCAACCACAAGTAAAAGGACTCCGGAACCCAATTTGGTATCTCACACTCATCTATCATTATTGAAAAGTCATATGGCAGTTGTGCATGTGTACCGAGTCTGCCTTATCATTTATTGAAATGAATGAATGAATAATAATTTTGCAGACAAATGGAAGCCAGAAGTAGATTCTGTTCACCAGACAGTGGAAGCTTATATTCTCTCTTATATGTTTTTTTCTATAATTTATTCCAAAAGGTAGGTCACAGCTGTATTGCACATAAGTGCATTGGGCATTGGTGTTATCAATGGGAAGTGTTAGTGGCAGGATGTGAGATTAGCTCTGCTAATCGGGTTGACTGTCAGAGTTGAGAGGTGAAAGATTAGATGGATTGCAGTAACTGGGCAACTTTAAGAATTTATATTGAGCTCAGGTAAGTTTTTTTTCTTTTCATATTTTGCTACGTGTTTCTATTTGCGTTAAAGTTAGCCAGGTTCCTAAAGTATTTCCTTAAGTACTTTTCTCACCCACTTGGATTTTGTAAGGTTAAACAGTATTATTTTAAAGCCACCATACATCACACCAAGCTTAGTCACAGTACTGGTAGAAGGAAGAGAAGAATCACAATAAATACAAGATTAAAGTGACCTCACTTGTATCTGAAGCCTGTGAAAGGATTTGGTAATACTGATCTCATAAGCGGATGAGTGCCATTGTCTGTCTGTTGTCTCATTATTAGAGCATGGGACATTGATAAAATGAGATTCTGTTCCAGGGTAATACAAAGTGGAATAAATTTGTCTCGTGTATAGAAATCTACATTAATATCAACAGGCAGTTTAATTGTACAACAATAAACTCAAACATTACCTCTTCTCAACATGTCATTGTACTGCGAGAAATAATGTTGCCATGGCTTGATAAAGACCTACATTAGGTCGACACGTTGCTGCCACTAGCTAGGATACAATAAAGGATCGCTGACTGCAAAAAAAGTGTGCTGGACTGTTTTTTAACTTGATTGTCCCAGACAAGTGAACCAACCCAGGCTATAGGAGTCAATGTCAATTGCAAGTGATGACTTTACAATCGATTTCCCTTTACTGAATAGCCAACTTGCCTCAACAGCTATTTTGTTTGGCATTCTACGAACCAGTTAAAAAGTTATTGCAACATGATCTTTAGTGGAGAGACCCCAAAGACCCCAAAACCACTTTCTGCACCAATCCTTAATGATTATTGTAAAGCAGGTTTTGTATATATAGGAGGTTATGAAATATTTTAACTTAACACAAAGCTACTTAGAATGTTAGGTGTAATCAGGTCAACCCTCTTGTGGATAGATTGCTTGCTAAAGAGAGAGAAATGCTCTTTCCCTGATAATCTCTTCCTTTGTCTGTGGCTGTCTCAGTCGCTGTCAGCAAGCTCAAAGCCAGACTGTGTTATTTTTAACCATTGCTGATCACTTTGCACGTTGTCTATTCTGTCCTTTGATGACAAGCCAGTAGTTAAAGTTGGACAGATCATATACGTTGATACTTATTTTAAGCATAATATTTCGCAGTACTTTTGTACTCTGTTAAAAGCTCACGCTTGTGGCACTAAATGAAAAAACTAAATGGTAAGTAAATTGTGATTAGAATTAACACTTTAGAAAAAAAAAATACAAAAATAATTTGTATGGCAGAGTCATAAAACTCCCCTAAACCCTTACTTTCTTCTCGATGACATGTACAACTGTTTTCTTGAACCCTGCTAGACGGCTGCGTGAAAGTAAAAAAAAAATGCATGACATCATATATGAAGTTCAATAATAACCTTGATAAAGGGTATTTTAGAATAGGGGACGTGGGACAAAAATGGCATTGTTAACATTTGCAAAATAAATAAATAAAACACACTTTTGCCTGCAATAATACAGCTAATTATTAAAGCCAAAAGCTACAAAAAGTTATTTTGGTGCCAACATTTTCCTATAAGCAAAAGTTATTATTGCAACTTCTAACTAATCAAAGTGCACAGGTGGTTGTTGTCCTGGAAAGGCCATTCGCCAGAGGCCTTTGGGTTTACATGGGCAGAGAGCTTCTGGTTTAGGCAAAGAGTGCCTTTCTCTGTGGCATTGTGTAAATAGAAAATGACCCCAAATTACAGAGCAGACATCAGAGAAAACATCTGCAGTTGGAACATGTGGAATGCTGACTGGCCATTTTACTTACAGGCTAAGGAAGCTAGTGATTTCACCCTTTACAATTCTGAACATTATTTATCCAAACCAGCTAAATGGATAAAGTTAAATTGGATTTTTTCTAATTATTTTTTTTTCAATTCCGCCGTTTATCTTAAATTTTCAAGACCAGATGGAAATCGGTGATTGCACGTTAAGTGGCACTTTCTGTGTCTCTGTGGAAAAAAACAAAACAATTTCTCCAAATGGCTAATTAACTAAACACCTGATTGTAGTGAACGGAGAAGCAAATTGTAATATTTAGGCTACTTTAGCCATAATTTGTCAATCCACTTATTATATACTCTAAATCATTGTTAGAAAATACACCCCAAAGTATCGGAGTTTCTTATTAAGGTTGATAGCATGTTCTCTGTTTATATAATTCAATGCAAACCAGTTATTCTCTTATATAGGTTTTATATAGCTGTAAATTGGGGCAAATAGAGTGTTCTGAGCTCATTCCTGTTCTAACACCCACTAATTGGAAACAAAGCACTCTGCAGATGGCACACACCATTAGGTACATCTGTGCCACCTACATTGACCATGCAGCCTGATTTCAATAACCAGCACATAACATATCATTTGTTAAAGGTTATCGGTTAATATGTAAAATGAAAAGAGAATGTCATATTTCTAAGACAAATGTTTGAACTACTTGGAAATTAATTGAAATCAAAATCAAAGTTTAAGAAAAAAAAACTGAAAACCCAATTATTACATTGTTACGCTGGAAATTCTACTTACTTGGAAAGTAAAAAATATATTTTAAAATACGTGTGAGGTTATTCAATAAACCAAGAACTGTCAGGAAATGGTCAATGAATTGGAAAACATGAGGCTATTAATGCACACCTGGAAAAAGAACTGAGCAAAAGAATATTTAAATATTGACTGTTACCTCCCAACTGTCCATATTTAGGAAGGACAGTCCCAATTTTGGCCACAAATCCCTCTCTCCCTCCTTTCTAGGAGCTCCATAGTTGGGTGTGTCTGAGTGTATATTACAGAGCTCGACAGCGATAACACTCACACTAATATGTCTTAAAACTACAATAAAAGTGTTTAGAAATCAGTCTGTAAATAAGGTACATTGCTCTTGTTCTAAATTCCATTTTAGTTTGATAAATTGTTATTAGTAAACTATTGAAACTTTCTCAGAACAGCAATGCCCCTGGACACACCTCCAGTCATATCCCTAAAATTAAAGTGTCCCTCTTTGTCCATTTGACATTTTAGAAAATATGATGAAGGAGATAGTTGCTAAAAAAAAAACCCAAACAAATGGTGTTGAATGTAAAAATAAATTGTAAAATTTAGGCTAAAATTGTTAGGAAAATTCTCCAATTGCTCTTTACTCACCGCTATTCAATGGCTTTTATTGTCTGAGTTCTAAATTTGAATAAAACCTTGATTACTAGCTTTGTTTACCTATATTTTGCAATGTGGATTAAACGCATTAAAATTTGTAGTTTAGTGAGTAACCATGTAAATTTCACAAGTCAGAGTTTAATGGATAAACCCAATCTTCAACCTTAAACTCAATTCAACTCACTGTTTTGTTAATAATAATGTTGGGAGACAAAAAAGATTAGTTTTTAAATATGGGCAAAACTAGGAAGCTCTGGTCTCTACGGGTAAGATTCAAAGAAGGGCCTCCCCTTTGTGTGTGGTTGCTGAGTGTGATTGTATGTGCAGAGTTGGCTGAGTGTAAATGTGTATGGGAATGGCTGAGTGTAAATGTGTATGGGAATGGCTGAGTGGGATTATGTGTGGGACTGGCTGAGTGGGATTCCGTGAGTGTAAATGTATGTGGGGTTGTTTCAGTGGGATTGTGTGTTTGTGTGTAATTTTAAAACCTTAAAGCAGGAAGGAGATATAATCTCTAGTGATTCAGTTGGAGTATGATCCCTGGGTGGTCCAGGGTTGCTGGTGGCCTCATCCTGGGGGTAGCATGCTGTCAGAAGCTCATCCTTTCTAGCGCAGCGTTGCTTATTGATTGAGTTAGAGTGTTATTACAGTAACCCAATAGCAGAGCTCCTACTCATTCTCTGAGTGACGGGACAACGAGGGGACACTTTCCAGGCACTTCGTTGTGAACATTTCAATATTTCTAGAATGGCAATTAGATAGAAATGTTTGCAAGGGGAGCTTCCGACTGGATTGGGTTCCACTTTGACATGCGGAACTCCATGGACCAGTTACAATAGCATCTGTTGCAAACCTTGTAATTCTGCCAATGGTTTTTGATTCTGGAGAGAGCACTAAACTCTCTTAGTAAGAGAAAGATGGTAAACTGATGTCACAGTCACTCCTGAGGCCACAAATATTTTTAGAACCTTTGTTGTTTTGTACAGTGTGCAAATGTACATATTCTAATATAAATTAACATTTGTACAAGCTGTGGAATTAGCCAGAAATATGCAATATTGAGTGACGGCTGATGACAGCCAAGCTGGTAGCAAGTACGTCTTTATGAATCAGTGAATGACAGATGGAATTAAGCAATTGAGGTGTAAATGCCAGCAATGAAAACTATGCGAGGGCCTGCAAAATATTCAGCCGTTCAACAGCAACATTCTGTCCAGTGAATGGAGTTTTTCAAGACTGGACTGGATAAACACGCACCAAGCACAGAGTACTCCTATTAAAAACTATAAAGACGCGAACTTCAAAGGAGATTAAATGTCATCTGGATTCCTATCCTAGCCATATTTTTTATGGAATTAACTGTCTTTAATTAAATATTTTTAAAGATACATAGCGTACAAAAAAAACTAATGCAATACATTAGGCCAGAGGTAGGCAACTTTTGGCACTCCTGATGTGGATTACATTTCCCCTGAAGCTTTGCGGGCATTGTGTCTGTAAGAGCATTATTGGAGATGTAGTCCACAGCATCTGGAATGTCTACCCCTGCATTAGGCTATATGTAAAACTAAAGAGTCATCATACAGAGAGGAAAATAAATGGTGTCCAGACAAGGAGAACTGTCAGAATCTTGCTTACAAAGTTTCAGTGTTCCATCTGGAGCTATCAGGTTTGTCATTTTGTATTTTTGCTCAACCATCACCTTGCTTTGCCCAGAAAAGGATCAGTGTTTACTCTATAGCTGGAACATCCCCTTTCTTGCAAATATTTGGTCTGGGTTGATCCATTCCAATCTCTATTACCAGACAGCCAAAAGTTTGATCCCCTGCCGCTTCCATGATGTAGTTCTTCAAATGCTAGAGATATACCTTTTTGGTACCCTACTTCTATAGGAATGATCTTTGGAACGAAGCTAAAGAAATTCTGGGTATACTCATAATTATTCTGGAATTGTCTCAGATATGTATCTTACTTAAAGGAACACTATAGTCAACTAAATTACTTTAGCTAAATAAAGCAGTTTTAGTGTACAGATCATTCCCCTGCAATTTCACTGCTCAATTCACTGTCATTTAGGAGTTAAATCACTTTGTTTCTGTTTATGCAGCCCTAGCCACACCTTCCCTGGCTATGATTGACAGAGCCTGCATGAAAAAAAAAAACTAGTTTCACTTTCAAACAGATGTAATTTACCTTAATTGTATCTCAATCTCTAAATTGAACTTTAGTCACATACAGGAGGCTCTTGCAGGGTCTAGCAAACTATTAGCATAGCAGGGGATAAGAAAATCTTAATTAAACAGAACTTGCAATAAAGAAAGCCTAAACAGGGCTCTCTTTACAGGAAGTGTTTATGGAAGGCTGTGCAAGTCACATGCAGGGAGGCGTGACTAGGGCTCATAAACAAAGGGATTTAACTCCTAAATGGCAGAAGATTGAGCAGTGAGGCTGCAGGGGCATGTTCTATACACCAAAACTGCTTTATTAAGCTAAAGTTGTTCAGGTGACTATAGTGTCCCTTTAACAAGTAAAGTGGAACCATCACCAAAAATACTGGACATTGATCAATAAACAGTTTTTTGTATTTCATGTTGATTTTTTTTTTTTTTCTTTTAAAGCCTCAGTTTGCCATATAATTTGCAATAATATCATTCAACCTACTGTCATGGAAACCATTTTAAACTTAAAATTGTCAACAAACATCTTTATTTAATTTTTACCATCTAATACAATATGCAATGTTATTTACTAAAATCCAAAAGGCCCCATAGAGAATGGGATAAAATCATCCGGTTGCGTACAGGACCGTTTTGGACTGCAAAACCTGGACTTGTTCATGCAATTCAACAATGTCTTGACTTTGAAATTCAGGCCCTTAAGGGGCCTGCATTTGGTTCAGTTTTCAGATGTATTAATTTGTATTGCGGCGTGCTTTTCATTTATTCTGGCTTAGGAACAGAAGAATTAGAGATGGTATAAGTATCATTTTTTTAAAACAGCTATTAGCCGTATTGGCCACTGACACTAATATGAAGAGGAGAGGCTTTTTCTTTTATCGGGCGTGACAAGGGGATTGGGGACCCCCTACATAACAGGGTTGGACAAAAGCATGTCCACCCCTCCTTATTTAATTAATTAGAGCCCTCACCTAACTCCCATGGCTGGGGGCTGGCAGGGACACTAGACCCTCCCTTAAATATTATAATTAGGTCCCCCATCTGCTACCCATGGGTGGAGGTGGGAGTGCATTAGGTCTTTCCTCTGATTATTATAATTATGGTTCCACCCACTACAATTGGTGGGTGCATGGGGGACACTTGGTCCTTCCTCTCAATATTATAATAGCTCCCACCTGCTGAGCACAGATGGTGACAGGGGATACATAAGGATTTCACCTATCCCCCAAGTGTGATGACAAGTCCCCACCCCCTGGCCACGGGTGGGAATAGGGGGTGGACTGTGATCTGCCTACCCCCATTTTTTATTTGAAAGCCCCCCACCTATCTGGACAAAATCCAGTGTTTAGTTAATAGTGGGTGGTTGTGTATCCATTTTCTTTCACACTGCTAAATATAATGTCCCACAATTATATTAAGATGCCCGCCAGGGTCTGTAAAAGTTGCACATTGGCTATGGAAGAAGGTGGATCTACTCGTGGCCCTTGCAGCCATACTACTGTATTGCTTTGTAATAGATAAACACAGGACAAAGGAAGACTATCTTTTAACACATGGTTAAACCTATTAAGTTTATCAGACCGTTTTCAATTCAAAACAACTCACTGTTTTGTGAATAATCTCCCTAATTTTATATTACATGTGTTTCATGCTGTTGGAAATCATTAAGCGTGTGCAGAATAGCTTAATGTCCCTCTTTCTAACCTATTAACAGACAAGCATGTAGGTGCATGTTAACGTGAAATTTGTGTTTGTGCCATTTGTATTAGAAGCTGAACGAGGAACAAGTTGGTTTGGCAAATTGGATGCCCCTACTTTAAACTTTTACACAACCCAAAAATATGAAAAGCGATCACGCAAACAGCTGTTACTGTACCGACATGCATGATTTACACGGATTTAAGCAACTAAACTTTTCCCAAAGCAGATGTACTGACTAATACCACATAATAAACAAGATTAACTATCAAACTGCAGCCTCAGATCTGTACAAGAGAACATTTCCTGCACGATAGCGGATTTAGATTAATTACATAACTGAATATTCTATGGGTCATGGTAACTCTGAATATACTATAGATCATTGTAGCTCTGAATATTCTATGGATCATGATAACTGAATATTCTATAGGTCATGGTAACTGAATATACTATAGGTCATGGTAACTCTGAATATTCTATGGATCATGATAACTGAATATTCTATAGGTCATGGTAACTGAATACACTATAGATCATGATAACTCTGAATATTCTATAGGTCATGGTAGCTCTGAATATTTTGTACATCATGGTAACTGAATATGCTGTAGATCATTGTAGCTCTGAATATTCTATACATAATGGTAACTCTGAACATTCTATTGCTCATGACAACTCTGAATATACTATAGATTATTGTAGCTCTCTGAATATTATAGCTTATGAATATTCTATAGATCAGAGATAGGCAACCTTCGGCACTCCAGATGTTGTGGACTACACTCCCCATTATGCTCTTACACCCATAATGCTGGCAAAGCATCATGGGAGGTGTAGTCCAAAACATCTGTAGTGCCGGAGGTTGCCTATGCCTGCTATAGATGATGGTAACTCTGAACATTCTATAGATCATGGTAGCTGAATATTATATAGGTCATGGTACCTCTGAATATTCTATATATCATAGTAACTGAATAATCTATCGGTCATTGTAGCTGACATTCATATAATCCATTTAATTCTCTTCAAGGGGACAGAAAAATATAAAGTCCCTCTCAACCTGAGATTAATAAAACTATACAACATACCCAGTCATCTTATAAACATATAATTGTGGCACCATTTCTGAGCTAAATATAAATTAAAAGGAACACTGTATGCACCATAACCACTTCAACTCATTGCCTGTGGAGCCAGTGAGTGGGCTAAATGGTTTACCCATAATGCATGATAAATGCTCAGTCCCTGGAATGCAGCGGCCCCTTCTTCCAATGACAATATCAGTGGAGGTGGAGTTATGCTGTGCCTTGCGCCATACCTATTCATATCAGGAATCGGGACAGTGATTGGCTGAGCACCCAGATCATGCTCTCTGCCCACTACCTGTGGCATGGCTTGAAAATGAACATAACTCCACTGCTACAATTTCATTATAGGGGGCCAGGCTGCAGCCTGCTGGGGGCTGAGCAAGGAACAGTGTAGCGTTAGGAATACATATCTCTTTACCTAACCCTACAGCCCTGATGTCACTTATCAATAAGGTGTCCCCCCACCCTATATATATATATTAAAAAAAAATTACATTTAATTGAATAACTCACCTTTTCTCCAGTGTTGAGTCTTCCTCGGCGCTGCTGCAAATTTTTACTCAAGTGATGTCATCCTGGAGGTGTGCTTCCAGGATTACTGTCCAGTTAAATGCACCTCATAGAGGAGTTTTGGGGACATAAGGGACTCGCCACAATGCACCCAAAGATTCTGTCATAAAGGATCATTGAATATAGTGATTCTCTATGGCCAACCGTAATGGCACTACGCATGCGCTCGTGAAGTCGCGGTACATAACAATATGAGAACCGGGCTTGGAGGCATGGCTTGAAGCTACACTTCCGAGCTCCTTTACTGGTTTATTACAGGGTTTTGGGGGGTAAGTGAGAGGGGTAGGACTGCAGGCACTATGACAACTTCATTAAAATGGGGAGCTAACTGTGTAGCAGTGATGAAGGACCCAACACCTGCATACTCCAGGCATTAACCCCTTCAGGACCAAACATCTGGAATAAAAGGGAATCATGACATGTCATGTGTCCTTAAGGGGTTAAACCACTTCAATCAATTGAACCATATAGGCATTGCCTATACAATTTAATTATCAATCTTGGTATATGTGTTTATATAAAAGTTTCCAGTTAAAATACAATATAACATTAGGCTAGAATATAGGTGTGTTAGAGGGAACATGGTTTCAGATGTGTGTGTCCCACAGATAGCTACCATAGATTTGTCATATTTTGAATTACCCTCCAGTTCCACATTAGTGGTTGTAAACAAAATAAAGGAACCAGAAAATGCCAGACCATAATCTATATTATTTATTTGATACATATTATTAGGTGTAAGCAAGTGAACTAATCCAATCAGCCAATCAGCTTAGCCTAATCCATTTCCATTGAGCCAGGAAGACGTAGACAGTAATATACCTTTATCCTAGTTCTGCCAGAACAAGACAGGCTCTGGTAACATAGCAATCTGACTGTTAGGATTAAATCCCACACTCTCCATCTGTGTATTACTATATCATCATTCCTGGATATCGTACAGTTTGATATTATTTGAATATGTCAATCTAAGCACCATAAATGCTTCCCATTATTGTGTGGTGCTTATAGCTGTTTGAACTCATTATTTGTTCTGAGAGTGGGTATAGTGGCAGCCATGTGTATACAAATTCTAGGGTTGGACTGACAAATTCCAGGGGGATTTGGAATACAGACCACGTATCTTTTAAAAATAGGATCTATAGATCCAAGACCAAAGTTTGGCAGCCTAGCAGGGGGCACCAGAAAGGTGGGTCTACCGTAAAAAGTGGTGGCCTTGTCTTAAAACGGCATATGTTAGCCTGTCTGGCCAGCCGCATTCAGGGCAGACCATGCTTAGAACATGACATGAGTTACACAGTGCAGTGCATCAAAACCCAGATATGGGATACCAGGGGACCAGCTTGGAATGGCAGCATAGGCGTGCGCACGGGGTGTGCCGGGTGTGCCTGGGCACACCCTAATCCCCGTGGCACGCCTATGGTTTGAGTCCTGCAGGAACAGCGTGCCTCTCTGCTGTCTGCTCTCTGCTCCCTCTCGCCGCGCGCTGATGCCGGGAGCCGGAATATGACGTCATATTCCGGCTCCCAGCTCCAGCAGACAGCCCGCGCGGCGAGAGGGCAGCAGACAGCAGAGAGCTCCCTCGCCGCGCGCTGACCTGCAGAGAGGCGCCCGCCCCCACTGGACCCCAGGGAAAAGTCCACCAGCACTCCAGGTAGGAGGCTGGGTGGACATTGTTTTTTAAAATTAAAATATAATAATTTGTGTGTGTGTGAGTATGTGTGTGTGTGTGTGTGTGTGTGTGTGTGTGTGTGTGTGTGTGTGTGTGTATGTGTGTGTGTGTGTGTGTGTGTGTGTATGTGTGTGTGTGTGTCTGTGAGTGTGTGTGTGTTTCTGTGAGTGTGTGTGTGTTTCTGTGAGTGTGTGTCTGTGAGTATGTATGTGTGTGTGTCAGTGTGTGTGTGAGTGTGTGTCTGTGAGTATGTATGTGTGTGTGTCAGTGTGTCTGTGAGTGTATGTGTGTGTCTGTGAGTATGTATGTGTGTGTGTGTCTGTCAGTGTGTGTGTGTGTACGTATATATATATATATATATATACACACACACACACACGCAGAGCCGGCGCTATCTGAGTGCCGGCTCTGCTCTAAGCCTTCATGGGCCGGCGGGGAGACCAAAGATCTACCTCACCGGCCCACAGCAGCATGGAGGGAGGCAGTAGAGGACCCAGGGAGCTCTAGACAGAAGCTCCGCCAGGTTCCTCTCGCGATATCTGAGCGTTGCTGCGGCAACGCTCAGATCTCGCGAGAGTTAACTCTAGCCCCGCAGGCGTGGCGTGTGTTTGTGCTTTAGGGTGCACACCCTAATGCAATAGGCTGCGCACGCCTATGAATGGCAGAACAGGAGCCCAAATAAGGGGAAATCCCATAAAACCAATTCTGCTATTTTAGCTTTAAAGCGGCTTTAAAAAAATATATATATATTATTTTTTTGTGGGCGTGTCTTATATGGATGTAGCTTGCAAGTTGGTACAATTGCCCTTATTGCTGGGGTCCCATGAGTTGTCAGTCTGCCCCTTTATGGTATATAGTGTATTTTTAGCTTTACTAACCTGTACAATTTTATGTATGGTATCACAGTGGGGCTAGTGTCAGATGTTCTTATTAAACTGCTGACCCCTAGATTTTTTTGAATTCCTACTCATAATCTACAAGATGCAAACCTTATACAAATAAAGTCTTAAAGAAACACTTGAAGCACCAAAACAACTTAAGCTTAATAGAGCAAAATTTTTTTTTGGGTCTAAATCAGTGTTCTCCAACCCAGTCTTCATGGACCACCAACAGCTTTTGTCAGTATCTCCATTGGAATAAAACAGGGAAATACATAAATCCTGGACTGTTGGTGGTCCATGAGGACTGGGTTGGGGACCACTGGTCTAAATAGTCAAACTATAAACAGAATTATTATTTTTTTTAATTCTCAACTATTCAGGCTTTTTTTTTTTAAATTGCTTTACATTCCTTAGAAGTCCCACTTTATTGAATAACCCTGTCAGTGTCTCACTAATTCATCTTGGAAGACATCAAGCTAGTTGAATGATTGCTCAAGAGGTTTCTGCATTTATTAAAGAGAAAAAAAAACATGCATCTCACGTCATACAAAACAATTCTGATATCTCATGGTTAAAGCTTCACCGGCAGTATTTTTAGAACCTGCTCAAACCTTCCGATCAACACTTGGCAGAGTCTGCCTAGTAGTTTATCCTTCCAAGGTCAATAAAATGTGTAATAGCATCAATACCATGGGACATTCTTGAACAGTGGTTAAAAGTTAGGTTTAGCCTTCCTGATTAAATAATAATATTTTTTTGTATGATGCTCTGTCATCCCTCCCAACTGTCGCTGTTCTGAATGGACTATCCCAATTTGGGGGATCTGTTCCGCAGTCCTGGATTTGTTCCCTGGTGTTCCACATTTTGTCTGGAATTCATATTTACCAATAGTAGGAGGTATACTCTACCAGATGCATTTTAGGCCAATATTGAAGAACTGGGAAAATAATGAAATAATTTGCAAGTTTTTTGCCTAAAACTTGCAAATGTTAGTCCTCAGCGGCTCCCAGTAATGGGTTTGATCACAATCTGGTGTCAGTATTCAATCGATAATACTTTCTGAACATTGTTCGGGACTGATTACATTTTTTCATAATCCAAGATTGTCACAATTTTCTTCTGTTGATAAGGCTACCGAAGTTAGAAATCATTAATGACTTAAAACCAAGCTTAACTTCAGCCGTCATCATTAATCACATGATCTCGAGATCAGTACTCTAAGGTTACGAAGTTAACTACAAAGAAACTGGATCTGTCTTGGAAAGATCTGGCCTGCCTGTTTGATCTATTATAGTGCAGTGGCAGTGATAAGACATGACATACGTGTTATTAACCTGCTCTGTTCCAAACTGATTAATATTGCAACTCACTACACATCGGCTTTCCAATCTTCAATCGCATTGCCTATCTTCAATCTGTAATGAATGTTTTAGCCAAGTCATCTTAGCCACTCCCACACTTCACCCTTTTACCAATAATTACATTGGCTTTGCATGTCTTTCAAGTTCCAATTATACAAATCCTCAATGATTCCACACCTAACTACATTTCCTTTTTACTCAACAAATACACCCCTTCTCATTCCCTTTGCTCTGTGAGGAACTTTCTCCTGTGATCTGTTCGTTTCCACACCGCTAACTCTCAACTGCAGGATTTTTCTAAGGGTTCCTGATTCCTGTGGTAATCCATCCCCATGCCACCAGACTCTCCTGTAGACTCCAGTCCCTTAAGATGTCACTGAATGCAATATCATCTTCCTGGGTGACTTATCTCATTTCAATTGCCCTCCTCAGTTCCCTCACTTTCAAAGCCCACTCACTCTCCATCTGCTATGTCTGTTACGTATTTAACAGGAGGGGTCCAGGAGGCAGGAATCAGCCAAGGCGAAATATCAAAGGAATAACCAAAGTTGTAGTTGAGGAAACCCAAGAGTCAAGTTAGGCGGCACCTCTCCTTCACCTCTCATGTTCAATCAATGGTCAAATCCTGTTGCTTCCATCTCAAAAACATAGCGCACATCTGCCCCTATTTGACCCCGGATGCGGCTAAGGTGCTGGTCCATGCCCTTGTTCTCTCTCGCCTGGACTACTGCAATACTCTTCTCAGTGGTCTTACGTGTTCCCAGATTGCACCGCTGCAATCTATAATGAATGAAGCAGCGAGGCTCATTCTCCTGTCCGCCCGCACCTCTCACGCCTCCCCGCTCTGTCAGTCCCTGCATTGGCTTCCAGTTAGATATAGGGCTCAATTTAAAATTCTGGTGCTTGCTTACAAGTCCCTACAAAATGCTGCTCCAAAGAAGGGAAACCAACTATTGGTTGGGATATGTTATAAACCACCGAATGTTAATATTGACGAGGAACAACAGCTGTTTGAGCAAATTGAGAAAGCTGCAAATCTGGGTAACACTTTAATTACTGGAGATTTTAACTACCTGGACATAAATTGGGACAGAGGGACTAGTAGCTCAGCAAAGGGAATTAGGTTTTTAAACTTGTTAAATGACACCTTCATGTCACAACTTGTACAAGCACCAACCAGAATGGACGCTTGTCTGGACCTGGTTTTAACAAACAACGTTGATCTTTTGACCAACATTCAAGTAGGTGAGCACTTGGGAAATAGTCATCACAATATAGTGTCCTTTGAAATAAACTCAAAAAAACAAAAGCACATGGGGTATACTAAAACATATAATTTTAAAAAGGCCAATTTCAATAAGTTAAGGGAAGCTTTACATTATATTGACTGGCATAAACTCTTTAGTGAAAAAAACACTGAGGATAAATGGATCATCTTCCAACAAATATTAGAAAGGTACATTTCTCAGTATGTACCATTGGGAAATAAATATAAAAGAAACAAATTAAAACCAATGTGGCTTAGTAGAGAAGTAAAACAAGAGATTAAAAATAAGAAAAGCCCATTTAAAGCATTTAAATAGGACAAATCAGATGCATCTTATAAAAGATATAAGGAAGTAAATAATGCGTGCAAAAAGGCAATTAGACTTGCTAAACTTCAAAATGAAAAAATGATAGCTAAAGACCAACCCCAAAGCATTTTTTTAAGTACATAAATTCTAAAAAAAAAAAAAAAATGAAAGTGTAGGTACACTAAAAAACTGAAATGGGGGTTTAGTTAATGAAGACCAGGAAAAGGCAGGAATTTTAAATAACTATTTCTCCTCCGTATATATTAAGGAAGAACCCATGGCAATAGATGTGCAAATGATTGCTACTAAAAACTTGCAGAATAATTGTAATTGGTTAACTCAAGACAAGGTACTGCAGCAACTAAAGAAAGTTAATATAAACAAAGCTCCAGGGCCTGATGGTATCCATCCACGTGTACTTAAGGAACTAAGTGTAGAAATAAGTGAACCTCTGTTTTTAATCTTTCAAGATTCTTTTCTTTCAGGAAGTGTTCCGGAGGATTGGAGGAAGGCAGATGTGGTTCCTATATTCAAAAAGGGTTCAAAATCCTTGCCTGGAAATTATAGACCTGTGAGCTTAACTTCTGTGGCTGGTAAAATATTTGAAAGGTTATTAAGGGATAATATTCAAGAATTCCTTGAGAAGAACATGGTTATCAGCAAAAATCAGCACGGTTTTATGAAGCACAGGTCATGTCAAACTAACTTGATTGCGTTCTACGAAGAAGTAAGTAGAAGTATAGATCAGGGTGTTGCAGTGGATGTGATCTATTTGGATTTTGCCAAGGCATTTGATACAGTTCCACACAATAGATTAGTGTTCAAACTCAAGGAAATCAGTCTAGATGAAAATGCTTGTTCTTGGGTAGAACATTGGCTTAAAAACAGAGTACAAAGAGTTGTCATTAATGGTAAATTTTCAAGCTGGACAGCGGTGGCAAGTGGTGTCCCTCAGGGGTCTGTTCTGGGACCTCTTCTATTTAACATGTTTATAAATGATCTTGAAGACAGCATTGAATGTCATGTTTCAGTGTTTGCAGATGACACAAAACTTTGTAAAATAATACAATGTGAGCAAGATATTACTTTGCTGCAGAGGGATTTAGATAGACTGGGGGACTGGGCACTCAAATGGCAGATGAAATGTAATGTTGAAAAATGCAAAGTTATGCACTTTGGCGTAAAGAATACACAAGCAACGTATACCCTTAATGGAAGCGAATTAGGGATAACAACACACGAAAAGGACTTGGGAATTGTTATAGACAACAAACTATGCAACAATGTGCAATGTCAATCAGCAGTGGCCAAGGCCAGTAAGGTATTGTCATGCATGAAAAAGGGCATTCATTCTCGGGACGAGAATATCATTTTGCCTCTTTATAAATCACTGGTAAGACCACATATTGAATATGCTGTGCAATTTTGGGCACCTGTTCTAAAGAAGGATATTATGGCACTAGAAAAAGTGCAGAGGCGGGCTACAAAATTAATAAAAGGAATGGAACATATCAACTATGAAAAAAGGTTAACAAATTTAAACCTATTTAGTTTAGAAAAACGTTGCCTGAGAGGAGATATGATAACATTATACAAATATATTCGGGGCCAATACAAACCATTGTGTGGAAATCTATTCACAAACCGGTCTTTACATAGGACACGAGGCCATGCGTTTACACTGGAAGAAAGATGATTTTGTCTAAGGCAAAGGAAAGGTTTTTTTACTGTAAGAACAATCAGGATGTGGAATTCTCTGCCTGAGGAAGTGGTTTTATCAGAGTCCATACAGATGTTCAAACAGCTACTAGATGCATACTTGCAAAAACAGAATATTCAAGGATATAATCTTTCAATGTAGGGTAATAACTGCTTGATCCAAGGATAAATCTGACTGCCATTCTTGGGTCAATAAGGAAGTATTTTAAACATAAAAACTTACAATGCACTGTTCCAAATTATTATGCACAGTAAGTTTCCAAACACTTTATAGGTTGTAAAGAACTGAAAATTGTCATTTGTTGTGTTTACTGCATATTTACTGAAATCAAAAGCTATTTCAATCAAACTTATAACAACATTTTAACTTTTTAACATTTTTAACAGGTCACATTACATTTTAACATAGGACCCCTTATTTGATAGCAGCTTCACAAGTCTTGCATCCATTGAACTTGTGCGTTTTTGGACAGTTTCTGCTTGAATTTGTTTGCAAGATGTCAGAATAGCCTCCCAGAGCTGCTGTTTGGATGTAAACTGTCTCCCACCCGCATATATCTTTTGCTTGAGGATGCTCCAAAGGTTCTTTAAGGATTGAGGTCAGGGAGGATGGAGGCCACACCATGACTTTCTCTCCTTTTATCCCCATAGCAGCCATTGATGCAGAGGTATTCTTTGCAGCATGAGATCGTGCTTTGTCATGCATGAAGATGATTTTATTACGGAAAGATCATCTTTACACCTTTGGGGACCCTAAAAGGGCCGACCAGCTCTCTTCCCATGTTTCAGGCCCAAAACATGACTCCACCACCGCCTTGCTGACGTTGCAGCCTTGTTGGAACAGGGTGGCCGTCCACCAACCATCCACTACTCCATGCATCTGGACCATCCAGGGTTGCACGACACTCATCAGTGAACAGGACTGTTTGAAAATTAATCTTCATGTATTTTTCTGCCCAATGCAGCCGTTTCTGCTTGTGAGCATTGGTTAGTGGTGGCCGAATAGAAAGTTTATGCACAGCTGCAAGACTCTGGAGGACTCTACTCCTTGATGTCCGTGGGACTCCAGAAGCACCAGCAGCTTCAAATATCTGTTTGCTGCTATGTAATGGTATTTTAGCAGCTGTTCTCTTATCCGATGCATGGATCTGGCAGAAATCTTCCTCAATGTGCCTATATCTGCACGAACCCGTCTGTGCTCTGAATCAGCCACAAATCTCTTAATAGTGCAATGATCACGCTTAAGTTTTCGTGAAATATCTAATGTTTTCATACCTCGTCCAAGGCATTGAACTATTTCACTCTTTTCGGCAGCAGAGTGATCCTTTTTCCTCCCATATTGGATGAAAATGGTGCTCTGCTTAATAATGTGGAACACCCTCCTTTAGTAGTTTTTCCTTAAATTGGGCTCACCTGGCAATCTAATTATCGCTGGTGTCCAAGATTGTTTTCAGTGATCAAAAGAGCCCTGAGACACAATGCCATCCATGAGTTAAACTGAAAAACTAAATATTTAATCTTTGTGACACTTAAATAGAATTTGCATAATAATTTGGAACAGGGTGTATAGGCCCCATTCTATAATTGTAAAGAGCTGCCAAATATGTTGGTGCTATATAACTGTTAATAAAAAACAGTAATAAATAGTAATAATAAGCATGTTGGCTTATTTAACCATGTTCACATTGGTCATTCTGGGTGTAGTATACATGTATATTTGGTATGTTATTTATGTTGCCATGTTATTTTGTTGTTACAAGGTTAATTTGTCATTTAATTGTATTAATTAATTAGGTCATTGTTAGTATAGGTTGTTGCCTGCAAACATCATCAGGTCAGGGAAGGTATATGTGGAGTTTATTCTCCTTGTGTTCATGATGTTTGGAGTTTTGGTTACTTGGTTGAAAAGGTTTTTTTCTGTGGTTTCTCAAGTACTTTTTGGGGTTGAATCCCATAAGTGCCCAGTGATTCTGTTAATGTCTTTCTAAATGTTTCTTTGTTTTATTATTTTTGTTCTTTTTATTTTTGCAAAAAGAACCTCCCTGAAGATGACATGTCCACTTGTATAGTGGTGGCCAGGGGGGATGAGGGGGATGAGGGGGAAAGTTGTTAAGGAGATGCACTGATCTTTTTTTCCTCACTCCTCTGCACCACCAACTTCGTCCTACCACAATCTTTCAGCACCTGCCATGATCTGTTGTCATTATTCTATGAAAGATCCTGCACAACTGGCTATTTTTCAAACATAATCTTCTGTACTTGTAATAAGGGGAGAGAGCTGCTCTAAGTTTCACTGTTTACCATAAATTATAGCAATCCTTTTCACCTGATAATGGTAAATGTATTGCCGCAAAGTATCGGAATGCAGAGATTTTGTTTGAGTCACCATCGCTGAAGGTTTGTTGGCAGCTGTTAATGTTAATATGAAAATAATTGGTTGATTACTTATTATTAATGATCAACCCTTTAGTTAATAAACCCATTTTAATGGTCTTAAGTATAAAGGGCAATCTACTGCAAATAAATAAATACAAAATATGTTATTTCTTCTTCAAATTCCATTTATAAGAAATGCTGTAACTTAATCTTAAATGTCCAAATTATTTTAATCGCCCTGTCTTCTACACAATCAGACATCTTCATTGAATTTATTTTGCTGGGTTGTTAAACTTCTCCTTTCCTCCCAGAGGAAAACAAGTGAATTCCGGCTGTCTGGTGACTGATAAGTTAAGGAAAGCACAAAAGATCAGGAACGGTGCAAAGTTTCAGAGATGTCCATAAAAGGTACGCCTCAGTGAAAATCCCACTAAACAAAATCAATAGAAAAAGAAGTTGGACTTTAACCCACAAGAACCCACTGTGTTCCACAGCAGCAAAAGAGAATAGATTATTGTCTATTAAAAAAAAACCACAGTGTGTACCCATTGAATTTCCTTGAAATTCACAAGAGAACATAGATGTCAGACGAAATATGAATTATTTTACCAAGAGACTCATTCAACTCCTTGAAGTCTTGGTGCAGGAAAGAGGGTTTTGAGTTTTTAGAGCACTGTGGCGATTTTGCGCTTGTGGATAACCTGTATAGCCGTGATGGATTGCACCTAAACGGAAGAGGGTTTGCTGTGCTAGGGGATAGGATTGCTAGAAGGCTGGAGGAGATTTTAAACTAGTAGTAGGGGGGGAGGGTCATAGCAATCTAAAAAATGGAGATAGGATAGAGGCTAGATAGGATATAGGATAGTGCAGTATAAGGGGGAGGAGATGGGGGAGGGGCAAGCTCAAAACAGAGAAGGTATGTAATATTGATATAAATTCACAAAAAATACAAATGACTCATGATAATATTAAATGTATGCTTACCAAGCAAGGAGCCTGTATAACAAAATGAGGGAACTAGAGGCAATAGCATACACTAAGCAATATGATATATTAGGTATAACAGAAACATGGTGGGATGAGACACATGACTGGGCAGTTAACTTAAATGGGCACACATTATTTAGGAAGGATAGGAAAACAAGAAAGGTGGTGGGGTATGTCAGCCATAAGTTAAAGTCAAATCTTAGACATGTGGAGTGTGACGAGGAAAATTTGGAAACTTAATGGGTAGAGACCTTGGGGCAAACAAAGGGAAATCAATTATTGGTTGGGATATGTTATAAACCACCTAATGTAAATATTAATGAGGAATGGGAAAGCTGCAAATCTGGGTAACACGTTAATTATTGGAGATTTTAGTTACCCAGACATAAATTGTGATAGATTGACTAGTACTTCAGCAAGGGGAATCAGGTTTTTGGATGTGTTAAATGACACCTTTGTGTCACAACTGGTACACGCACCAACTAGAAAGGATGCTTGTCTGGATCTCGTTATAACAAACAATGTTAATCTTTTTTTTTAAATAAACTCAAAAAGCAAAAGCATGTGGGGTATACTAAAACGTATAATTTTTAAAAAGCCAGTTTCAATAAGATTAGGGCAGCTCTACAACATATCAACTGACATAAACTCCTTTGTGAAAAAAACTGAGGATAAATGGAAACTATTCAAACAAATATTAGAAAGGTACATTTCGCAGTATGTACCATTGGATAATAAATATAAAAGAAACAAATTGAAACCATTGTGACTTAGTAGAGAAGTAAAACAAGAGATTAAAAATAAGAAAAGGGCATTTAAAGCATTTAAATCTGACAAATCAGAGGCATCCTATATAAGATATAAGGAAGCCAATAATGTTTGCAAAAAGGCAATTAAAGTGTCTAAACTAGAAAATGAGAAATTGATAGCCAAAGAATGCAAAACCAACCCCCAAAAATGTTTCAAGTACATCAATTGTAAAAGAACTAAAAATGAAAGTGTAGATACACTGGAAACAGAGATAGGTCTGTTAGTTAATGAAGACCAGGAAAAGGCAGAAATTTCAAATAACCATTTATCTTCAGTACATATTAATGAGGATCTTATGGCAAGAGATATGCAAATGATTGCTGCAAAAAACTTGCAGATAACTTGTGATTGGATGACTCGAGACAAGGTGCTACAGTCATCCATTACAGTTAAAGAAAATTAATGTAAATAAAGCTCTGGGGCCTGATGGTATTCACCAACGAGTCCTTAAGGAGCTAAGTGGGGAAATAAGTGAACTTCTGTATTAAATCTTTCAAGATTCTATTGTTTCAGGTATTGTACGGGAGGATTGGAGGAAGGCAGATCTCATTCCTATATTTAAAAAGGGTTCAAAATCCTTGCCTGAAAATTATAGACCTGTGAGCTTAACTTCTGTGACTGGGAAAATATTTGAAGGGCTATTAAGGGATAGTATTCAGGAATTCATTGGGAAGAACTTTGTTATGAGCAATAATCAACATGGTATTATGAAACACAGCACTCTTTCAGTGTTTCTTTCTCTGGCTCTGTTTCTTCTCCCCAACTCCTCTCTGTTGGTGTCCCTTAAGTTTCAGTCCTTGGTCCCCTACTGTTCTCCATCTATACTGCCTCCCTTGGTAAACTCATTAGCTCCTTTGGCTTCCAATATCATTTCTATGCAGATGACATGCAAATCTACCTGTCCTCTCCTGATCTCTCCCCGTCCCTCTTGACTAGTGTCTCTGACTGCCTCTCTGCTGTTTCTAACTGGATGGCTGCCCACTTCCTTAAACTAAATTTGACCAAAACTGAAATTCTGGTCTTTCCTCCCTCAAGTGTTGTTACTCCTGTGTCTGTCTCCCTCCAAGTCAACGGTGCTACCCTCAGCTCCACCATGCAGGCTCGCTGCCTAGGTGTTCTCTTTGACTCCGACCTCTCCTTCAAGCCTCATGTTCAATCTATCGCCAAATCCTGTCATTTCTTTCTCAAAAACATTGCACGCATCCACCCATACTTAACGCCAGATGCGACTAAGGTGTTGGTCCATTCCACTGTCCTTTCTCGCCTTGACTACTGTAATCCGCTTCTCAGTGGTCTTACGTGCTCCCAACTTGCACCGTTACAGTCCATAATGAATGTGGCGGCGAGGCTCATCTTCCTGTCCGCCCGCACCTCCCATGCCTCACCCTTCTGTCAGTCCCTACATTGGCTTCCTATAAAATATAGAGCTCAATTTAAAATTCTGGTTCTTGCTTTCAAATCTCTACATAATGCTGCTCCCACCTATCTATCCTCCCTTATACACAAGTATGTCCCGTCTAGGCCCTTACGATCTGCTGAAGACTTACGTCTATCTTCTGTCCGTACTCCCACCTCTGATGCTCGCCTTCAAGATTTCTCGAGGGCTGCACCGTTCCTGTGGAACTCGCTTCCCTCCTCCGTTAGATGCTCACCCAGTCTCCACTCCTTCAAAAAATCGTTAAAAACCCACTTCTTCATAAAAGCGTATCAATTAAACTGTTAATAGCTCCTGACTGATTCCTCTTCTGCAACTGTCATTAGTCTAATACTATCTTTACCTTTTTGTGTCATTTTACCCCACTCCCTCTAGCATGTAAGCTCATTGAGCAGGGCCCTCAACCTCTCTGTTCCTGTGTGTCCAACTTGTCTGGTTACAAATACATGTCTGTTCGTCCACTCATTGTAAAGCGCTGCGGAATTTGACGGCGCTCTATAAATATCATAATAATAATAATAATGTCAAACTAACCTAATTACATTCTACAAAGAAGGAAGTATAGATCACAGTGTTGCAGTGGATGTGATCTACTTAGATTTTGCCAAGGCATTTGATATGGCTCCTCACAATAGGTTAGTTTTCAAACTAAAATAAATTGGTCTAGATGAATATATAGATGAACATTGGCTTAAGGATAGAGTACAACAAGTTGTCATTAATGGTAAATTTTCAAGCTGGACAAAAGTGGTAAGTGGTGTCCCTCAGGGTTCTGTTTTGGGACCTTCTTTCACTATCAAGTGCGACCTGCTCACTCTGTTGCATTATTTGTGCATTATTTCAGCTAGTTAAGCACTGGAGCTTATTTCCGACCAACAAGTGACTCAGTGGGTTTAACTAGAACGGACCTATTGAGTCGGCATGTCTCCGTAGGATTAGTTGTCACGTTATATTTCGCTAATTCTACTTTTGGCATGTCTGTACAGTGATGTAGCCACTTTTACAGGAATCGATACAATGACACATTTTTTCCAAATACAAGCTAACAGATTTTGATATACATTTGTAGCTAATTTTAGTGGTCTAGTTTTAGAAAGTTATCTTGACTAAGTCTATTGTGACAATTTGTGTTACTCTCAGTGTGCATACTCCTAGGATACCATACTCATACTCTGATATTATTCAGTTTTACAGTTTGTGGATTTATGCACACGGACTGACTTCTCTCTCTCCTCTTTTGTTCTATACTATTTCAATTAGCTTTGTTGTATATTTTGATTCTGGAGATTGTCACCATCAACGTTACTCCTAATCATTCAACCATATTTTTGCAATTTAGACTTTAATTTTGTAATTTATTTTTATTTTTGCTTTCTGTCCTCCCTTACTCCCCTTATCCCCCTATGTATACACCCCAAGCATCATCATGTTGGTTACTCTATATGTCTAAGTTAGACAGCCAGTCTATACTACATTATCGTGTTAGAGGTAGTTTATTTTGGAAAACGTCTTTTGATATATATTAATAAAGTATCTTCTAGATTTTTAATTTCAGGGACAGATTCTCCTCTCTTTTCACTGTGTTCCAAAAATTTAGGGTTACCTCCTTTCTGTTCCCTTTATATTTGATAATCTCATGGGCCACTTTTTTCTTCTATTTAACATATTTATAAATAATCTTGAAGTAGGCACTGAAAGTGATGTTTTAGTGTTTGCAGATGACACAAAACTTTGTGACGTAATAAAATGTGAGCAGGATATTGCTTTGCTGCAGCGGGATTTCACTTGCACAAGCAATTTACACCCTAAATGGTAGTGAATTAAGAATAACCACACACGAGAATGATTTGGGAATTGTAATAGACAGATTAGGCAGCAATATGCAATGTCAATCTGCAATTGCTAAGGCCAGTAAGGTTTTGTCATGTATAAATAGGGGCATAAATTCTCAGGATGAAAATATAATTTAGCTTCTTTGTAAATTGCTGGTAAGACGACATTTTAAATATGCTGTGCAATTTTGGGCACCTGTTCTAAAGAAGGATGTCATGGCACTAGAAAAGTGCAAAGACGAGCTACAAAATTGAAAAAAGGAATGGAGCATTTTAGTTATGAAGAAAAGTAAAAAAATTTAAATCTCTTTCTTTTGGAAAAACGGTGCGTCAGAGGGGATATAATACCATTATACAAATATATTCGGGGCCATTACAAACTATTATCTGGAAATCTATTTTTAAACAGGGATATACATAGGACACGAGGTCACGCATTTAGGCTGGAAGAAATGAGATTTCATCTAAGGCAAAGAAAAGTTTTTTTTACAGTAAGAATTATAAGGATATGGAATTCTCTGCCTGAAGAGGTGGTTTTATCAGAGTTAATACAAATGTTTCAACAGCAATTGGATAAATACTCCCCAAAACAGAACATACTGGGATATAATTTCTAATTAGTGGGGTAATAGCTGCTTGATCCAAGGAGATATGTGACTGCCATTTTTGGGTCAAGAAGGAATTTTTTCCTAGTTTGTTGCAAAATTGGAAGTGCTTCAGACTGGGTTTTTGCCTTCTTTTGGATCAACAGCAAAAACATATAAGAGGAAGGCTGAACTTTATGGATGCAAGTCTCTTTTCAGCTATGTAACTATGTAACTATGGCATATTGACACATGTAGTGAATAATCTAATAGTTGGTCACAACTTTGCTGAATATGGGTAGCACAGGCTGGTGCAGGACATTCCACAAGGTTGTGCACCCAGGACAGTTACTCATATGCAGTGCCGTTTAGTTACGTTTAAAGACAGAGAGGCACTTGACTCTATCTTTGGAATTTTACTCAGTTCACTGACTTATTGGGCTCTGCTTTTTAAAGACATCTATTCATTCCCTGATCCAATGAGAGGTTATATGCTGTATGACACCATTAACATATAGATTCACGAATTTGGAAGGCAGCAAGCACTTTATATATCCCATTCATTAATGTTATCTTATCCCCTAATGCAGGGTTAAGCAACCTTCAATAGTCCAGATGGTGTGAACTACATGTCCCTTGATGCTTTGCCATCATTATAACTGAAGAATTATGGGAGATGTAGTCTACAACATCTGGAGTGCCGAAGATTGTCCACACTATTGGTTACAGCTCCCCAAATGGTCAATATGTAAGTCAGCAGGGTTATATCTTATGGATAGTTCTACAATACCATATACTGTATAGATGCTGCATATGTTGCAATTCTTTTATCAGAATACAGAATAACCCATGTTAGAGATGTTGCTGACTCCACTTCCATTAGTACTGTGTTGAGAAGGTCTGTATATGTATCCAGTGCACAGCTCAAGACTCAACAACAAATACCCTATTGAAAATTCAAGGAATTATTTTATTTGGTGTCAGTGAAATTCTGAAAATATATTAATAAATGTACTCCGATGTGAATTTCAGTTCCACACTTATTATTTGTTTGGTCTATTTATAGATGGAAAAAATAGACCTCTGAAAAACACATGATTCTTGGCTTAGCGTTGCATACCTATCCAAAGAATAACTGCATTTGTAGGCTGACAGTTATGTGGAAATGTATTTTAATTTAATACTTAACTGAAGAGACCTTGTGCTGAATATATTTGGCTAAATAAAGTACAATCTAAGAATAGTCTTCATTTAGAAAGAATAACAAGCACTTCTGAACAGAAGAGGTCAATGTACGAGTTATTTATTGGCTGGCAGTGCTAAAAACACGTGTACCTATGTTCCGTTAATGGCTTAATTATGATCATTCGGACTGGTTGACTTACATGCTTCCTGGTATTGTATTACATTAACCTGGCATAATTATGAGTGGAAACATAGATCTTAACGGGTTACTCCAAAGCCGCCGCAGTGGTTATGATACTAGGAGAACCCAGGTTCAGCGGTAATGGGGCTGATATTTAGTAACAGTTTGACCTCTTACCCTGGTCCCTGTTGGGCTCAAAGGCTATCTCTCCCTTGGGTTTCATGCAAAGCTGCGGAAGCTGGAAACCAATCCATTTCCCGTTCATTGGCCCAGAGGGAAAGCTGACCGCTCTCAGCAAATGAATTGCACACTGTAAAAAATAGTTGCACACTCTTTTTCAGGGATGGCTGATAAGGATCCTATGACACTGTCGGAGGTGGAGTTACACCTCCTGCAGTCAAGGGGTTAAACTCAGTATGGTCAGCATTTCACAGTGAAACGTTGCACATACAGACTCCAGGTAACATGACCACTTCAAATCCCTGGAGTGGTTATGGTTCTTGGAATAACCCTTTTAATGGCCTTTATCAATCATGGACAGAATTAAGTTTTCCAGCAATTTGAGCTACAGTAGCTCTTCTGTGTGATCGAACCAGACAGGCTCGCCTTTGGTCCCCACATGCATCAATGAACCTCGAGCACCTATGACCCTGACACTGGCGCACCGGTTGTCCTTCCTTACACTTATTGTAGGTACTAACCACTGCATATCGGGAACACTCCATTTTGAAGATGCTCTGACCGAGTCATCTAGCCATCACTAATTGGCTCTTGTCAAATATCTTTTCGCTTGACCATTTTACCTGCTTCCAACACATGAAATTCAAGAACTGACTGTTCACTTGCTACCATATATTTCCCAACCATTGACTGGTGCCATCATAACTATATAATCAATGTAATTCACTTCACCTGTCAGTGGTTTTAATGTTGTGGCTGATATCATGCCCTTTGAATGCCCTTTAACTGAAGCCTGGTTATAGTCAGAAAGTGGTGTTTACTGTATGGGTGAATTATGAATATTTTGCAAAACATACTGGCATTTGGGGAGTCTGTGTTCACAAACAAACCAGCAAATCCAATTAAAGTGGAAGAATTGAATAAAAATTATATTTGTTAGTTTTTTCTTCTGCAAATCAAGAGTTCAGTTCTATGGAAATTGTCTCAACTGAGTTTACTGAAAATTGTGCCAAAGTTGTACAGCTAATAAAAGCTCTAGTTTCAACTCTCAAGTCTTAGGAGATGAATGTTTCTCTGTCAGAGGGTGAATTTATATACAAAGAAGAAAATTTACAAGAATTCTTGCAAATTTCCATCTGAGGTTTTTTTTGTTTGTTTTGTTTTCCTGTGGCTACTCTGAGACTAAATGGAGAAATTAACTATTTGTTCTTTGGAGTGAATTTTACCATTTTGGCAAATCAGAATTTTCTATTGCAAAGGAGTACATTTGTTTCATTATTCATGTGTATTTTTCTTTAGAAACAGAAAAACAGGAAATATAAATATGCAATGTCAGAATGTATTAATGCAAAGAAAATTGCATGTTTTATTATATTTTCTAATTCACTGTTTTGTAAGCAAACGTTTACATGGGTTATTTTGCGGAAAGAGCAATTTTGGCATATGGCATCATATAGCTTTTTGCCTCTTAGCATATATATAAAACCAATATACATTATAAATGTTACAGCAGGATTCCATTGCTTGGAAATATTGCACTATGTATATATTATTTTTTTTACATATCTATTTTTTATTTCAAAAATGTTCTTTGTTTTTATAAATACACATCACGACAAAACAATACCACACAAACACAGTTATGCGTCTATCCATACATAAAATAGTGTTACATCTTTCTCTGCATCACTTAATTCAATACATTGCTCAAATCTCAGATAACATACCAAACATCACTAGACAACATTTACTATTACTTAACTTTTCTTGATTAACCCTGCGGTTGAGACTAGGATAGTTGGAACCCCACCACGTTTTGATGCCAGTTCGCTACTATTATATTATGTACTGTTCGGGGGGCTAGATTTAGTTACTTAGATCTGTTCTATTTTGCACAACCATTCTTTCAGTCAATGCCGCTGATGTAACTCCCATTTCCATCCTTAACTGATATACCAGTTGTTCCTTGACTAGATCCCAACATGGAACCTTAGAAGACCTCCAGTTTGTTGCCACTATTAATTTTGCAGCTAACAGTATGTGTAAAACTAATACCGGGGATTGCCCAAAGATTTGATAAATATTTAGATGTAATACAAATATTCTCGGGAATATATATTGATATTTGTCAACTTATTTATTTTAATATATTTTAGTTTTATCTTAACTAGTACCAGGAACAGCTTGTTATGATGTATCTCAGTTAGTAGAATATTCGTTTTAATTGTATTTAAAAATGTGTTATGTTAATTAACCCCACCTTGGCAGAAAAAAAATACCAGGACTATTTTGAAAAAAAGTGCTTTACGAACAGAAGAGACTTCATGTACCAGGCATTGTAGTAGATTTGTTACAGGTTTGTAATGTGCAATACTGCCACCTAGTGATCCAATGAGTAATATTTTGTCTCTTGTAAAAAAAAATACCAAAATGTAATAATAAAATAATAATAACATAATAATAAATAGCAAACAGGAAATAAAGACACATTATTATTGGTACTGGTGTTAAATATTGCTGTTTGGAAACATAATGACATTATACTGCATTACTGTTTTGACATTTTACTTTATCATGCTAACATTAAGTGACCATATATTCTCCCTTCACTCAATGCTCCGGTTCTGGGTATAATAAGCATGTGAAGATAAATTTGAGTTTTGGTAATTTATTTGTAAAATATTTATTACTGTTTCACATTCTTTTCACTTTGTCTCATTGTAAAGTCCTAGCAGAGATCCTTTGGTGTCTGGCACCTGTTAAAGTGTTATTCAGTATACTCACTGAAAGCGGAATGGCAACCGAGTGCCTGTCAAATGCCATTCAGCTGCCAAAATTCAGCTTTTAATAAAATAACTATTATCTTACCATTCTACCAGTCTAGTGCATCTCCATAATCAGGAAGAGGTCTGCCTCCTTAAAGGGATACTATAGTGTCAGGAATACAAAGCTGTATTCCTGGCACTATCGCTTTCTCTGCCTCGCCCCTCCCTCGCACCCAATCAATGCTTTTCTATGGGATTTCTGCATCATGTGACTGAGTTTTACTTGGTCAGTGTAGCAGAAGCGCCTCTAGTGACTGTCATACTGACTGACATTATAGGGGAACTTAACCCTGCAATATAAACATTGCAATATCTCAAAAACCACAATGTTTTACATTGCAGGGTTAAGGGGACACAGCACCCAGACCACTTCATTGAGATGAAATGGTTTGGGGGACTAGTGTGTTTCTTTAACCCTGCAATGTAACCATTGCAATTTCTACAAAACTGCAATGTTTTATGTTTCAGAGTTAAAATGACAAGACCATTGCACCACGTTCACTTCATTGGGATGAAGTGATCTGGCTAAATTTAGTGGTCCTTTAATATAAAGTAGATATGAAATAACATGAATAATGAATTAATAATATTATGACATGAAGACCGGATTTATAGATACTGTATAATTTAATCATATGAGATAGAATTAAATTATCCAGTATCATGGTATTATGGAATAATCCTTATCGTGATTACAAGGAGAAAAATGTCAAGATGAAACAATGATAACAACAAACGAGAAACGTGACCAGATCTAAAGATGCAGGATATTTTAATAATAAATAGATCTTTGTAGTGTTTCCAAAATAGGAAAAATGATATGAAAGTGAAACCATGATAAGAAACAAGTCACAGTAATCTAAAAATATATATGGGAATCAACAGGCAAAAAAAAATTAACGGAAAGGTATGCCTCCAGGATGACGGGCCAATCCAATGCTCCTCATAGAGGAAGGTAGTCGTATGCGCATTGCTCACCATGATGCTCCTACAATTTCTTCTTAGAACGCTTGGAGTCATGACTTGAAGCAGAATTTTTCTGATCTGGACCGCCCTTTTGAGGGGGAACGGTCTGACATGCAAATTGCCTAGGTTTTCTTTGTCATGGCACAAGATTAGCAAACCTAGCTTAAGATCTGAGCAGGGACCCACCGAAGGGCAAGTGACTTGATTTGTTGCCCATATTCTCTTGCACCCTGTTTGTTTTTTCTCTCTCTCTCTCTCTCTCTCTCTATATATATATATCATGTTCATCAGCAGAAGCCATCCACATTGAGACCCGTGGGTGTCATGTGCATAAAAAGGCCATTCATTTATACTATCCTCCTGGGCTATCCCCTGTGCTGCACCCTACAATGCCACAATTTTTTGTTGCATCATTACATTTATTGGAATGATGAGTACTAATGCCAACTGTGAGTAAAGAAAATGCTTAGTCTGTTACTCTGTCATGCATTTTTGAAAGGCTTCTCCTTTGGCTGAGATAATCACTACAGATAATCTCATAAATCAACTGAATCCATATGTCAGCAATACATAGACAGATCCACCAGGTCTGAACTGGCTATCAGGCAAACTGGGTAGAAGCAATAAGCAATTTGTGCAGGGCTCTATGCATAAGCTATCCTGGCGGGGCATTCAGTTGATATGTCCACTTTGGGGGCCTGCGTGTCATTGGTGGTGACAACATGAACCCTCACTGGTGTCCCCAACCCCCCCCCAAAAAAAAATTATGTTACTCTGCCTTTAAGTGACTGGGCCAAATTTTTATCCCAGTATTACCCTGATAATGATAGTATAACTCTGTAAAACAAATACTTTTTTTCAGTTATCGGTTACATTCAATGGTATTGGCGCATACTATGGAGAACACATGTCATTATCATAACAATGATAATATTATTAATAACCATAATAACCCAGTTGTATGGAAGAGATAAGGAACAAGCAAGCTTTGATTCTTCAAATCAAGTCCAGATTTAAAACTAATGAGGCACTGTAAAACACACAAAAAATGACAACACCTCAGCACTGGACCTTTTAGCATCTTACCTGGCTTTACCATGTGCCTTGTTCTTTGGAATTTATTGCAGGGCTTATGTTTGTTTAGGAGAAATGTTTTGCATGTCCATGAAAGCTGTGTAGTATCTACTCATTAATTGTAGGACACAGTACTATTTTTGCAGTTTGGTAACCATTTGTAGGTAGATACTACCCTACATTTAACTCTTTTTCTATTTATGTTTTTGTAATTTGTATAGAAGCCTCTAGAGGGAGCTGGTGGACACTTCACTAGCCTTTGTATGTTTTTCTCTGTAGACTCAAAAGAGAGAATTATTGCTGTTAAGTAGCATTAGCAACATCTGCTCCCTCACCCTTCTAAAAGACTATTGTGTTAGGATTAAAAACCTGGATTCCTAATGCTATAGTGCCCCCATACCTGCCCTGGATGCATTAATATTTAAAAAAAAATATTTAAATGAATAAAGATTTACTTACTTTTATCTGGTGCCTAGGACCCCTTTGTGCTGCTTACTCCTCTGCCTCCTTCAACATCATGGAGGAGACATGGCCTCCTCCGCCGATGTTCTACCCAATGTTCCTCAAAGAGGAGCACATACATTCAAATCCTCATAGTATTGATTCAGTGCTTTCCTGTGGGGCTTCCATATCACATGAGCATATTTTACTCAGTTAGTACAGCGGAACCGCCTCTAATGGCTGTCATCTTCACAGTCACTAGAGGTGGACTTAAACCTGCAATATAAACATTGCAGTTTTGTTTTAAAAAACTGCAATGTTTTACAATGTAGGGTTAAAAAGATAGGAAATATGTGCTCCGATTCTGAGACAGATAATCTACAGGGTTATATACTAAATTCCAAATGGCCCGTACCGAAGGGGGCAAAACCACTCTGGGTCCCCATTGGTAGCGGGTGGGGGCAATAATCAAAATAATCAGGGTGGAGGACCTAGAGTCAGCCTCAAGCCCCTCACCATTGCTGTGAGTGATGGTTCTAATTAATTAAACAATGAAGGATGGACATGCTATTGTTCTCACCCACACACCAAACAGTGCCATTGTCGCGTTGAGTCTACTTCCTGCTCTCCCCAGGTGGCTAGGGGTCACGAATCCCCTAGCCAACCCCCATTAACAATAAATGTCCCTACCTAGCAACCCTCTCACTAATAGTAGAGGTTGGCAATAAAAATAATACCTGCAAGATTTATATTTACTCAAGATTTGCATCATGGGATGATGTATTTTTTTTGGCCTTTTTTTGGTTGCTATAAATGTGATATGGCATATTTTATTTAATGCTCTGCAAATCTATATATGCTAAATAAACAGCAATTAAACAAATAAATCAAATCCTCTTCACATACAGCGATTATGTCCATGATATACACAAATATCTTGTGCATTCTATAACATAGTACGTGTGTGCTAATTTAGAAAGCTGTCAAAGGGTTAAATTTCAGACAGTACTTTCATTGTAGTGAGTTCCAAACATAGTAAAACACATGCTAAGTGTTCTATGTTATTTTGAAAGAAAGCCACTAAGGAAATAATGTAAGAAACAGTATTTTTATACAAAATATTTGACCGAACTCTCTAAGTATTTATTACATTTTAATAAGTGTTTTTTGGCCATTCCCATACACCTTATTGAATTTGTCCCTTTATAGGAAATGCTGTTTGGTCTGCTTCATTCGAACCGGCAACCGTTAATGTTCAAATGAAGTATTTTCAAATTAATTTCTCTTCAGTTGAATAAAGTTTATCCAGACCACTGCACTGAAATATTGGCAGAGCACTCAAACAGATATCATATGTGACTCTGAAGCAGGATTCCAGAGGTCCTGTAACTATTTAAGGACCAGAAGTGAGTATGGTCTACTAAACACTAGTCTATATTTAAAAAGTAAAAAAATAAATAAAAAAGGACCGAGAATAAAAAAAATAAAAAAATTAACTCGTATTTTATGTATTAAAAAAAAAAAGCCAGTTAACAAATAAAAATGCTTACATATTTTATCATTAACACCGCCTTTGTTCCTAATGAACTAAGAGATACCAACAAAAAATTAATAACGTTAATGTTATATTTTAGTTTTTTACATATGTACTTTGCAGACTTTTTTGGGGTAAAAAGTATTAGATATTTTATAAACCTGTCACGGGTCAATGTACAGCAAGTCTAAGTGTCATAACATTCTGAACATAATCACTTATTCCCCTACACCCTTTTCTGTAACCCCTTATGTTTTTGAAGTCTACGTGTATATTTATGAAATTATGTATATGGGTATATATATTTCATATTATTTATACAAACATATGTATATATATATATAATTTCATTCTAAGTGTATTTTGATATAAATATATATATATATATATATATATATATTAATATCAAAATACATTTGGAATACAATTACACACACATATATATATATATATATATATATACACACACACACACACACACACACACAATTTTTTAAATTTCTTTTATTATTTTTAAATTTTTTATTTATTTTTACTTATTATTTATATTTTATAATAATATAGTTATATATATTGTATACATATATATATATGCATGTGCAATCTAATTCTAAGTGTATTTTTATATTAATATATATATAAAAATACAATTAGTATGATGTTATATATATAAGATATATACATATTATGTATAGATATAATATATGTATATATATATATATATATATCATATATATACACACACATATATATATATATATATATATATTTTTTATTTTTTTTATTTACTAATATATATATATATTTTAACTTACAGAATCTTTCAGAGCGATCACATTGCCGAGGGGACACTGTCTGGGCTGTCGCACCAGACAGGGAGCAATGTCGATCACTGGAGGGGGAACGGCGGCGATCGTGTAAGTAATAAGGGATGTTCTATGCCGCCGCCAGGGTTTTTACAGCCACCCTAAAAAGGACGGCATGGAATGCACACCATCCTTAAGGGCGTAACTTCTAAGTGGCAGAGAATTGAGCAGAGAAACTGCAGGGACATGATCTATACACAAAAACTGCTTCATTAAGCAAAAGTAGTTTTGGTGACTCTAGTGTCCCTTAACTGAAAACATTTCCTGTTATGTTTGAAGTATGTTAACACTCCCATGCTAGTCTGCAATTGTTCTCGCATTATTTTATAAATTGACGTTAGTTATCTAATACAGAGGGCATGTCACACTACTAAAAAAAGGATGTCTTTTATCATCAGTCAATGTATTGCCTATATGCAAGTTAGCTATTTATACATAATTTAACATAAAAAGCATAGTCTTTGAGCTGTTAAGTACCTTACAGCACTCCCTGATTTGATAGGTCAACAGAGGGTAAAAAATTGGATTAATTACCACAGAATAGCAGTTAATTTTAATCGCCTCCTCTGCCAAGCCTTATCAAAGCCACATCAAGTCACTCAAAGGTATTGAAAAAGCTGTTACCAATCTATTTAAGTACTTCAGCTCATTAAAATAAATTAGCTTTCAAGCATTTAGTCCAACAAAGTTTTTTTCAGTGCATCTCTGTAAATTATTTGATTAAGTCAACAATAAAAACTGTTTTGGTGTCGCTATTATAATTATTTATTGCTATATTTCCAACAGTACTGGATGCATTGTGTAACAAGGAGCAAACTCATATATTAAGTGTTTTGAGCCTGTTATCCAAGTTTATATTCTGAAATAGAATAGGAGAGTGACACTTAATGTGGAACTAAAGACTTGTAGAGAACATTTTATTATAGCTAAAAATAGGAGTATAGAGGTTGACAAGTAATATATTTAACCAGGAAAAGCACATTTAGATTACTATAATTTCAAGTACATCAAAGAAGATGGTACATTAGACCAACATCCAGGAGTTGTTACTATCACCCAATCGAATGGTACTCATTTTATCTACTTCAGAGGGATGAGGAGTAGGAGTCAACCCTGCCAGGATTTGAACCTACAACACAAGGGTTGAACAGATTCTATTGATGCATTAGCCCACTGAGCTATCTCACCAAACTTTACAATGATCTGACAGCTTTGGTTGTATAGATCAATTTAACTCTATATCGATAAAACAAGTCTTATAAAGTCAAACATATTTAGCATTGATCTTATGGCTTTGGTCGTATAGATCAATTTATCCCTACATCGATATAACAAGTCTTATAAAATCAAACATATTTAGCATTGATCTTATAGCTTTGGTCGTATAGATCAATTTATCCCTACATCGATAAAAGAAGGAACACGGCAAGATTTTTTGACTATATAACAGAAAATAAATATTGTGATACAATCATATGCAGTGCACACAACTGTGCTTTTTATTGCTGCGGAGATGTGTGATGCATTCGTGCAAGTTTTATTTCTGCAGAGCTCGGTGATACATTCCTGTACACTGAGCATTACTGTGGAACGCTGTGATACACTCATACACACTGCATAGTATTGTGAGTTTTATTCCTGTGGAACGCTGTGATACACTTGTACAGACTGCATAGTATTGTGAGTTTTATTGCTGTGGAATGCTGTGATACACTCATACACACTGCATAGTATTGTGAGTGTTATTGCTGTGGAACGCTGTGATACACTCATACACACTGCATAGTATTGTGAGTGTTATTGCTGTGGAACTCTGTGTTACACCCATACACAATACATATTACTGTGAGTTTTGTGCTGCGGAGTTTACTGAATTAGTCATGCATGTTGCACGTTACTGTGAGCGGTTTTGCTTTGGAGCTCTATAAAACACTCACCCACATTGCTGTGAGTTTTTAAATTTTTTTTATTCTTTATTTTTGTTGTGCATGTAGTTACAAAAACATACTTGCAGAGCCACAACAGCTAAAGCAAGCAATTCAAAAAGCATAGTAGTACAAGTGTGTGGTATAGCGTTATTAATGCACATTTTTAACAATTATAGCAAGGAAAGAGACACAGTGCTTGGCGTTAAAACCAAAAAAAGAGGAACCAAGTGAAGTACACGCACTGAGTAGCTTAGCAACAACAGAATGTCGTTCCACCCTATAGGATGGTTGTTAAATGCAAAAGTAAAACTGGGCTAGTGCACAGATTGAAGAATAAATATAAGAATAAAAATACGTTGTAGAAATAGAGCTTCTCACCGGTTGCTGATTTGTAGGCAAGTATAGTAAAACAAGTGCATAAAAACACAAAGAACATCAATTTTGAGTGCCTGGTAGCCCACACCACCCCTACACTCAAACACTTTAGAGGTCAGCCTGCAATGAATTGATCTATGAGGTCACTCCCCTGATAAGCAAGGATGGTGTGACAGCTTGGTAATAATAACAAGGTACTGGTATCTTACATTCAATCCCAGCATCAGAGTTAGGTGAAACATAGCTTAACTTTGCCTAATAAAACATAACATAAAAGATAAGCCTGGAAAAGAAATAATCAAAGCAAAAAAACACTAGAGTCCCACAGAGTTGCAGAGCCCTCAGCCACCATGCGACCCAGTAAATGTTTGCAGAGAGCTTGTAAGTATATGAATGCTCCGCATCTCCCTCCAACCTCCTGCAAGTCTGTTTTGACTAATGGTATAGTTACAGCATGTTAACAAGGCCAGCGAGCTCCGCTCCACCAGTCTCACGGCGTTCTGTCACCCTCGGATCATCATCCGGACCCTCAGTGAACCGTAGTCGCTATCCCTGAAGTGGCCCTGGTGGCATTCCCGTTGCTGTTGGTTAGCCCTTCTGGGTGTAGGGCTGCGATGAGGAGTTCCTCTCCGCAGGGCCTGATTCCTGGGTAAGCGGCTGCAAGGCCAGTCTCGGGTGCCAGGTGGTCTCCTCACGTTCATGCCGTCCTGCAGGCTGAACATTGTTGTGGGGTCTGGAGGGGCCTCTATGGCAGCTATCTTGTGTTTGAGTCGCTGGTGCACTTACAGCACGCCTGCTGAGTATTGGTTGCTGGATTGACTCTGGGCCCTCCAGTGGGGGGGGACCAGCAAGATGGTAGAAGCCGATATGCAGCAAGTGGGCAGATGAGTAAAGCAGCGGCCGTCCACTTCACTCCCCACCTATAGCTATAGAAACCAGAACTACTACGTTTAGCTGTTGTGGTTCTGGTATGTCCCCCCCACTCTCCCCCGGTTCCTACGCCCATGGCCGTTTATAAACCCCCATTTCTACAAAAAAAATCGTAAAATGATAAAATAGTTTAGTTTTTTCAGTTATTAATACATATCAGCCTTTTAGATAATTGTTCTTATTTATTTCCCTAACTTCATATGCAAGTTATGCATCCCATGTTTTGAATATATGTGACTTAATTTTCTACCAGAAAACAAAACGCTCAGTAGTCAAGGGGTTAACCAAGTAAATAAAGTTAATACATTGCTAAATCAATAATTATAATCAAAATATTCAAAACAGATGTAAGGTGGGAGGCATCACTGCACACACATCCCCTAACGTTTGTCACTACAGATGGTGGCCTGTTATTAATGTTTATATATGAAATTATGATATAATACACATAAAATGAATCAAATTATAATTATGATATAATACACATAAAATTAAGGCATAGATACATAATATGTTTAATGTATTCAACATACTTAGTTTTTTTGCCTAACTTAGTGCCTAACTGGATTAAGATTGCCTAGGGCAGGCATAGGCAACATTCGGCACTCCAGATGTTTTGGACTACACCTCCTATGATGTTTTGCCAGCATTATGGGTGTAAGAGCATTATGGGGGATGTAGTCCACAACATCTGGAGTGCGGAAGGTGGCCTATCCCTGGCCTAAGTCCACAGTGCACGTTGCCTGTCTCTACTCTTTTCCCTATAGAAGGGTTAAGCAACCGTCAGCACAATTAGAATCAAACAAGATATAGGCAACTGCCTAAGGTTGTCTAAATTCATTCAATGTGCAATACTGTTCTGGTCAAGCATTGCTAACAGGCAACTCCCCAGCTGTAAAACTACAAATCTTATGGTGCTGTGGATTAAACAGATAGATTTTTAACTCAGTAAATGTATAGAATAATTTCTCTTGATTAATATGTGAATATGTGCAAAATGGATTGTTCGTATGTTTACCCAGCACCAATATTTACAGTTTTTCCCTGAAAATTAGACCTGGTATTATATTAATTTTTGCTCTAAAAAACACACTATAAAGTATTTACAGGTGGTCCTCACTTACCGACCAGGTTCCATTATTACAACCACGGTCGTAAAGCTCATTGGCTTCTTTGGCTTCCAATATCATTTATATGCTATTTCTTACTGTATGGCTGCCCTCTTCCTTAAACTCAACTTGACCAAAACTGAAATTCTGGTCTTTCCCCCCTCAAGTGTTGCTACTCCTGTATCGGTCTCCTTCCAAGTTAACCATCAGCTCCACCACGCAGGCTTGCTGCCTAGGTGTTCTCTTTGACTCCGACCTCTCCTTCACGTCTCATGTTCAGTCTATCACCAAATCCTTTCGCTTCCATCTCAGAAACATTGTGCTCATCCGGCCCTACTTAACGTCAGATGCGACTATGGTGCTGGTCCATTCCACTGTCCTTTTTCGCCTTGACTACTGTAATCCGCTTCTCAGGGGTATTACGTGCTCCCAACTTGTGCCGTTACAGTCCATAATGAATGCGACAGCGAGGCTCATCTTCCTGTCCGTCCGCATCTCCCATGCCTCACTTGTCAGGTACAGGGCTCAATTTAAAATTCTGGTTCTTGCTTTTAAATCTCTACATAATGCTGCTCCCACCTATCTATCCTCCCTAATACACAAGTATGTCCCGTCTAGGCCCTTACGCTCTGCTGAAGACTTACGTCTATCTTCTGTCCATACTCCCACCTCTGATGCTCGCCTTCAAGACTTCTCGAGGGCTGCACCGTTCCTGTGGAACTCACTTCCCTCCTCCGTTAGATGTTCACCCAGTCTCCACTCCTTCAAAAAATCATTAAAAACCCACTTCTTCATAAAAGCGTATCAATTAAACGGTTAATAGCTCCTGACTGATTCCTCTCTTGCAACTGTTATTAGTCTAATACTTTCCTTACCTTTTGTGTCACTTTACCCCACTCTCTCTAGCATGTAAGCTCATTGAGAGGGCCCACAACCCCTCTGTTCCTCTGGTTACAACTACATGTTTGTTCGTCCACCCACTGTAAAGTGCTGCAGAATTTGTTGGCACTATATAAATAATAACATAACAATAATAATGCAAATTCTGCAGTAAGTTAGGATGCACTAGCAAGAATGTGCAAGAAAACAGGTCTAAGTTTGGGGGAATTCGCCCAAAAATAGACCGGTTCACCAGTAATACATGGAATTTCATAAATCTATGTTTGGGGAAACTTCCCTGAACATAGATTATTTTACTAGCGCATGGGATCCCGTGAATCTATGTTTGGGGGAAATTCCCCAAACATAGATTATCAAACTAGCGATGATCTCAACTAGGGCTTATTTTTGGGGTAGGGCTTATTTTCGAGGGATGTCTTATTTTTTGGGGGGAACACCGATTTTTTTTTTTTTTTAATTTAAAGGAAAAATATATGACTTTAAGACAGGCTGACAGAATTTTCAGTTCCGACCACCTGATATCAGTTTTGCTTAAGTTGCCCGTGCAATGTGTGCTAGCCACATGTACAACTTGGGCTGAGCTCTCTCACCTCTGCCAAACAGTAAAATGGGTTTCGTGAAATTCGCCAGCAATGCAGCCCATGTTTCAAATAACTGCTATGCCAAATGCATTTAAAAGGAAAAACACTATGTAGTAAAAGGGTTAACAGCAGAAAGTCACTGGATCCTTGAGGCTGTGCCGGAGTATTTTTATCTAACCCAAATGCCATAAATAGCACACAGAGATGTTAATTTTCAATACAGCTCAGTAAATCATTGTAAGAAATTGAATAATATCCAAACACTTTCTTGGTGGCCTAACCAAGTTGAAGTAACACTTGATACTGATTTAAATAATGGCACATTCCAGCTGTATTTGTAATCTAATGTATTAATGATATAAGCATATTTTTTTTAGGGATTCTGACCAGCAGTGGTGATAGATACAGAATATTTTCCATTATAATTTAACTTGAAATAAGAGACTTAAAGCGAGTCTGCCATGCAACTATGATAGAATGTCACTTTATACAATGTAAAGTATTTATTAAAGAATTTATTTAAGACTAATGGAAAATGAAGCTATAATACCCACTACAACTAGTAAAATATCATCAGGCTCTAAAAACCTCTATGAAGACATAAAATATTAAGCTCCTGGTATATTGCACCCATTTATGTGGACGGTTATTCAGTTTAGTAAGAACTCTCAGGAATTCAAAGTAAAGTGCAGATTTAGGCCAGAAAGACAAATTGTAATATTTAGACATGATTTTTCAATTTGGAATTCCCTGCGTGTTTGTGCGTTCTCTTTGTGTATAGAGGGGTGTGTGTGTGCACAGTGGTGTATAGAGGTAGCTAATCCAAGCAATCACCTAAAATATAATTCAATACACCAAAACACACCCCACCCCCCAAAAAATAAAAAATATATGTGTATATATATATATATACATACATATGTATATATATATTATAAATTTTTAAAATAAATTTTTATATTTGACCAATAAAGGCAATACATTGTAAAAAGTTTTGTACAGTCCACCAACAATGCATCTTCAATATGAAAGTAACAGCACGTAAGATAATTTAGACACATCAGGGATAACTTCGTTAGAGGGACGGTTACATAGCTATCAATCTTGTAAATACACAGCTTGTTAGGTATGAGACGGACAAGTTCGGAAACTAAGAGTATAGGATGTTGGATATAAGATGTTAGGTGTAACACTTTATGAGAAACGTGGACTATATGCCTCTTTTGAATGAATATATATATGCTTGTAGCATTGTCTTTCAAATATTAAGCTGTGTGATACAAATTTGTTTTAGCATATTTACTGACTGGACATCAAAGGCTAATTTACATGATTCAGTTCTGCACAGGTTTGGTGTTAAAGGGACTCTCCAGTGCCAGGAAGACAAACTCATGTTCCTGGTACTGTAGGACCCTGCAGTGCCACCCTCCCTTCTACCCCCTATCCCATGTTGCTGAAAGGGTTAAAACCCCTTCAGTGACTTACTGAATCCAGTGCCAATGTCCTCGGGCGCTGGGTCAGGTTCCGCCGGCGGGGGCGACCTAATGCGCATTCGCGGCAATGGCCGCCCGCGCATTAGACATCCCCATAGGAGAGCATTATTTTTTATTCTGATAGACAGCCACTAGAGGAGGACTTATCCCTGCAAGGTAATCATTGCAGTTTATAAAAACTGAAATAATTACACTTGCAGTGTTAAGGGTGATGGGAGTTGGCACCCAGACCACTCCAATGGGCAGAAGTGGTGTGGGTGCCTGCAGTATCCCTTTAACTTTAATTAATAACTAACTTTTCATTATTATTTTTCTCTCTAACCTCATTATCTCTGAGTATTAAACCCACTTTCAATGGTTAAAGATGCACAAGTAATTTTCAGTTAGCAATCTGTCATGACATGGAAAAAATGGACGCATAGTAATAAGACTCACGTCCCTCAACTTAAATTACTTTGTACATTATTAATCCAAACAAAGCGGAAATCCAACTTGAAGGGTTTAAAATGTGTGCTGAAAAGGTGGGGAAAAATCCAAAGAAAAAAATAAAGTTGAGATTTCTGCTTGGGGTAACAGGCTATTAATAAGGTCAATGCCATTTATTATAATTTTTTTTTTACTCTTTAATATCCTTCTGGGAAGCAAGTGCGAACATTTGCACTGTGAATTCTGGAAATTGAATGAAATAATGAAAAATAAATTAATTAAAACATTGGAATAATAACAGCTATTTAGTACATATGTACCCAGGGAAAACATGCATGTATTTATTTATGCATGTAGTAATTGGCGTTATATTTAAAAACAGCTTGCAAAAAGCTGCAGTTCTTATGACTGCAGCCTTTGCAAGCCCTCCCTTTCCCCCCCAGGAAATACTTCTCAAATAAATCAGCACCCACAAGTAATTAATGGGTGTGTAGTGTTTTTTTTATTTTTTTTATGTGATGATCCATTTTCTATTAAAATGTATATTAAAAATACAATCACAATCCATTTTAGTCCAGGCACCACCAAGGCAAACAATGCAAATGAGGAGGAGACTAGAAACATTGTTTCAGTTTCTCTCCTACCACAAATGGTATAAAAGGCCAATATTTATCATAATGATTGACAGAGAGCCAAGAGGGAGGCACCATGTATAATGACTGATATGGAAATTTGTATATTTCATTTTATTATTAAAACTTAAAAAAAAGAAAATTGCAATACACAGTGGACTAAGTATATAATAACAGCTCCCCCTGCAGGAAAGGAAGGAAACAGTTCCCCCACACGAAATAAAGTGTGCCCTTCAGCTTATCTCTGTGAGGGCTGACCCACTATATATTCTAAAAGGAGTACTACTAATAGCGGTTCTAAGATTAATATTGAAATACAAGAGAATGCTTCATACTTTAGTTTGTAAATCAGTTAAAAACCACAGACCATAGACTTTAGAAATTGTTCCCCATATTAGGTCCACTGAGACACAAAGAGCATATGACTGCTGACCCATATACCATCCCACCGTTGCCCCAATAATACACTGGACACCTTTTAAAGTGGATAAGGGCAACGGCCACAGCTTTATTAAACAGTAAAACTCTTAATTCTTAATTCCTGTCAGCTGTTGGGTGAGGACCCAACAGACATTTCTCCATCCTTATTCTCCAAGAGCCCAACACAGCCATCACTAGCCATCAGCCTTGTGCCGACTGTCGTCTCCCCATGGTGACCTTGCGTCATACTCCTTTCTTTTTCAATTCCGCTGTCCAGGGAAAACCGCCAGCTGTGACAATGAGAAAACACACGAAAACCCACCAAGCACACACCAACACAAACCATTCAGTCAGGGTGACAATCTCCTTCTGACAGGTAAGTCTCCTCCCCTGCTCCCCCATTATAAGTCCTTCCACCTTTGCAACATTGTTGCTCCCATTATTCCATCCCACTATCCTGGGCAGCAGTCATGCTCCCCCTTCCCTATTTGTCCAGGGGGACACTTTATATACAGCACAGACAAAACTAATCAAATTAATATTCTGCTTTTTAGGACAGAGATGGTTCAGTTTCACAAAGAAAACAAATATTTATAAAAAATAAAAATAAACTATATACATATTCATTTTCAAATATACAACTGTGCAACAGCTACATAACACATTGTAAGACGATAGTTTTTGAAACTGACCTGTAGATAGCTGTTCTGAGAGATCAAACATGCACAACACACCCAGAATGCCATGCATTTATATGCAAATGAGCACACATAACATTGTCACTCTTTAGATATCCTGCACATATATAATTGATTAGATGTCCCAAATCTTACCTTTAACTAATATGCCTAGAAATGCTGGTACGTGTGGCCTTTTTCTTTATTCCAACATAATAAACCTTTCTGATCTTCTGCGGGATAATGGGAGCTAAATCCCTGAAGCTTTACAATAATTATAAATTAGATTAAGGATAGTACTGCTCTACGCCATGTTTAAACAGAAGATCTGTATTTACAAGCAGCTGTGTTAGAAAAATACATCTTCATGTTTGACTTTAGAACACTGTAACTATAACAATCTTCGTACCACATATATATTTTAAAAATTAACATGTCCCATTTTATTTATTTAGAGAATTAGACATTAAATGGTGAATTCTGTAGAATTTTCTAATTCTGAGGCTAAATAATCAAACTTGCTAGCCTAACCTAGACTATTTTTTTTCAAACAAGGATTGGTGACTGACATCTGGATACGTGGACAAAACAAGTCTTTTCGTTGTGTGTTTAAACCCCATCTTCTGCTACTTCTGAATCTCTCTCGATCTCTGTCCATTTGTGCCTCCCATGTCTTCTCTATCTCCTACTGCCTATTTGTGTATCTCTGTATCACTATTTGTGCCTTTCCTCATTTCCATGTTTCTATACCTCCACTCATGTGTTCTTCTCTTCCCTTCTCCAATTTCTTATGTCTCTTCACCATCTACAACACATATGTCTCTTGATATGTGTCCCTCCATTTGTCCTTGTCCCAAATCTTCCTAATTGTGTTTTAACCTCTGTATAAACCACTGGTATTTCTCATAATTGCGTCTTAACCAGTTTTCTTTCCATTGAGGCATATCTAAAAACAGCTTGTAAAATAAAAGCTGCAGATCTTTTGTCTGCAGCCTATGCAAGCCACCCCCTTCTAATATGTGGCTATCAAATCACAGACTTTCCAATGTAGCTCAATGGGAAGTATCTGAGCAATCACTTGCCTCTTGAGTTTAGCTCCACTCTTCACACACAAAGCTGACATGCTTTAGGGGTCTGGAATTGGTAAGTTAATTTGCCTTCTTAAGGATATTTTCTTTTAAGAGATTGAAAGTTAGAAAAAGTCTATTTTACTTGAGATGGGAACTCCATAAAAATGGTACAGACCTAGAGAAGTCTTCAGAATGGAAATGGTGGGGAGGATGCGAACTAAGGAAAAGTGTAAGTCATCGGCTGTGGTTTTGTACTCCTATATGCAGATGTCAAAGGGTTCATAATTTTAAGAACCTGGTCCTCAGGACCCACCACTGCATCCCTCATCACTCGTACTGTGGCATATTTTAAATCCACCAAAGAGGTCCATTCTCAGTGCTAATATGAACCCATAAGAACCATTCTAGGTTGTGCATTGGTATTTCTTTTTTTTTTATTATTATCTTCATAGTGTGAGGCAGGGAATGCACCAGGTGCCCAGGGTAGCAGTGTAATAATTTTTCCATAATTATTTCATTTTGAACTACTTACTCATTGACAGAAAGGTGTATTCCTATATTTTTCTACCATCTACGTGATTCTGACAGCGAACCTTGGCCGGTAGGCCAGCTATAAATATTTAACAGCCACTCACCAGCTACCGCACATTAACAGCTCAAACTAACCTTTTTTTCCCACTATACATGACTGTAAATGCATAGAGCACGCATTGGTCAAATTATAGCAGCTCAGTTCCGCTGACTTTAATTGGAAGTTTAAAAAGACTTCCTCAAAAGTCTGTTGAAAGCAAATCCTTTAATTTTAAAGATTAAAAAAGATTCTATCAGATATAAATTTAGAATTTACAGTGACTAGAAACCTGACCTACATTACACACATTTTATTTAACTCAGATGCATTAATAATGTATTAAACATTAAAATATTAATTTCAATTAAGCTTCTGTATACATTTCAAAGTCAACCTTATACAAATTGTATTCCATTACAGGATATTTTTGTATAAATAAATCGTATGCATCATAAACATTCCTCTTCTCCCATCTACCCATCAAGTCTTTTTTTCTCCGACTCCAACTTTCTAAAGGTATATTATTACTTTTCTGACATAATTAGGTGTGGGATCGTTATGTAATTTATTAGATCACTCAAAAACGATTTATATATTTGTTTAATTAAAAATCTTTTTAATCCTAAAATAACCCATCATTATCTATTAATTATTTACAACCACTGGCCAAAAATGCCTAAAGTGTGCGATATGATGATAACACATTCTGATGGCCTCAAAATTGGTATTACCAAAAAAACTGGAGAAGTAATACGTTCCCAGAATGGAAAAGTAGTTAAGGCTCAGGTGCCACATCAATGTAAAATGGAAATAGGTATAAATATAAATAATACCTACAGTTTGACAAAAATAAATAAATAAATGGAAAACACGTATAGACACACTACAAACATAAAAGGGGGGAAAAAGAAAAGGGAAAAAAGAAACTGACCGATACATGTCTCAGTATAAAGCCTCTATAAATATGAAAGGGGTAAGAGATAACGGGCAAATTAAGTAAAGAAAAGCAATAATTATATACCTTAACCAAAAGCTTATATAGAAAGTTATGTTATGTTAAGCTATGTATGAAAGAGTAAGTATTTAAAGGTAGTAGTGAATGTTTTATATGTGTCACGTTCTCCAAAAGAGAAAATGTGTATTTTGATATAATTTGATAAATAAAAGAAATAAATTATTTACAACCACAATTTAGTAGTAAAGTGAATTACAGAAGAATATTTAACAGCAGAAGTGTTTTTTCCCAAACGACAATAAATCCGCAAAAGGACATTTTTCATTTGCAGTTTTTCATTCATGAGATGTTTCATAATTTGCACAAGGTAGCTCTTCGAAAAGAAAGCTTCTTTGATCTGTGCTCACATTCACTATAAATGGCAGAATTTTGTTTATATAGCTGGAATCCCTAATTTGAAATAGAAGCCTTATTGATATCATTTAACACGTCACTAGTTTTAAATTTGCATTTTGGTTTGAGTTGAGCCATTGGACAGGGTACCACATCTAATTTAGTTAAAGTACTTCCTGAAAACATGCAAATTCAACTCGGAGGGGTCCAGAAATTCCTCCCACAATCACACCCATTTAAGCTCCAGTAATACCTACTGGATTAAGGAGGATATATCAAGTCTTAAAGGGAAAATATGACATGTAAGTATGGTTGCTTGGAATTATCACTGTTGCATTAGGGAAAGATGTCTGTCATTGTTAAATGGTTGCTCCCTGCAACATTATTTTTTTATTTGGTATATTATTCAGCCAACTTAGACTGGTCACATATATACTGCCTATGTTGCAATCATACAATTGGATAATTTACTAATCTTGGTTTCCCCCCTTCAAGTTAATGTTAAGATTAAATTAGTGATACTATAGAGGCTGAAAGATATATTTGAAAGCTAAAATGATGAGGTTGAATTTAAAGTAAGCAGATGCATATTAGTAATTTTGGATAAAGAAAAGGTTAAGGGTTGGAGATTTTAAAAGCAATAGAAAAGTAAAATTAGTTATTAAAACACCAAGTTAGTTTTTTGAAATTTCACTCATGTCACTAGGTTAATGGGGTGTCCCATAGACCTCTGAAAACAGCTAAGTTAACTAAAGGGAAGGTTTATATCTACACAAATTGATGCTCTATTTCTGTCTGCATCTGTAATAGGTAAATTCAGCTGTGTGTTCCAGTGTTACTTAAACTAAACATTTCACCAAGAACATCTATGTTAGAAGTGGTAACTTGCAACCAAGGTCATCCTTCAATCCGCACGGATCTTGGAACAGGTTTTTAGCTGTAATATCTTTCTGACTTTCTCTGTATTCTTCACTAAATAGAGAATTGACCTTACCTTTTTTACAGACACATTGCTATTGCCAAACATTTATATCATACAGGATATAACAAGCTTGTATTGCATTCTGATACACATCCCTGTAGTGTGCTTATAGCCCTCCTTAGAATGTAGCCATGAAGTTTGCCCTACAAAAGTTTCTGTAAAGTGTGGAAGGAGGAAGTTGGCCAATACTTAGCATCACAATTCAATGAAATGTATTTCTGAGTAGGGTGAAACTTGATGATGCAAGGATTGTATTGCTTTACTAAAGGTACCCTGTGATATATAGTAATGGGAGGGAAGAGTATAATGCATGAAAAGGTGGGTAAATGCTAGACTAGAATGACCCTTTAGTTATAAAAACAAAATCGCGCCTACATTTTGGATAATATTTGTAATATATGGCTGAGCATAGCTGTGAAAAGTAAATAATGTCCCTATGTTGTTCTCCTACAAATAACTAACATTTAATTTTTAAGAGCTGCGAGTAAAATACATCTGACAATGTTTTTTCAGACCAACGGACAGTCCTGGTTTGCTGAAGCTTAATGACAATAACAGTGACTGACATTGTAATATGAAAGAGAGTTTTATAAAGAGAAAGATAAACAGTGAAAAGCAGCTGGTGCGTGTGTGTGTATATAAAGCAACTTAATGCTGGACTTTTTGTCAGATAAACCTGCCAAGAATACTGAGCTCTTCCAGACAGGAGAGAGATTTGTGTTGCGAAAAAATGAAAATATAAAAGGTTTAGCTTATTCAGATCTATTGCACTTGGAACCAGTAGTGAATATAAATACTGGACTGAATAGTCTGATCCAGTCTTCCACTTTTATTGCCATGAAAAGACCAAAATCTTCTAAATGCAATAAACTAAGCTAGCTTCCCTAATATGTGTGGCAGATAACAGTCACAAGGAGAGACAGAACAGACAGACAAACAAGAGCAGTAAAGTATTCATTTTTCTTTAGCTCTCTTTTACATGTGTCTTAAACTCTTTAATGTTCAAAACACCATAATCATGATGAATTGCCGTATGCTTAAATAGATAATATTTTGACTAGGGTATAGTGTAGATAATACATGCAAATAAACGGTTTGCTTGTTTTTGCATTTGGCTCATGTAGAGAGCACCTAAACATTTTTTGTGTAGATGGAAATGTCTATTAGCTAAGACTTAGGCACTCACTTTGATACGTTAAGTAGCTTTAATGGATACCGCAAAGTTTCAACCTGTACCCGGGCCTTTGTCAAAGACCTAGGTGCAGGTCGAAACGTTGTGGTATCCATTAAAGCTGCTTAATGCATCACAGTGAGTGCCTGAGATTTTTTTCCTTGACATATGTTTTATGGGGTATGCTGTCCCATACTCAGTTAGCACCCTGTGATTTTTATGATTGAGTGCAAGCCTCTTTTCCTTTTTGGTATTAGCAAAGACTTGCGATCCATACTAAGATTGTGTATAATTTACCAACCATCAGGGCCACCATCAGGGGATGACGCCCGGGCCCCACGTGGAGCGGCGAAACTGCTGCAGGTGCATCTGCACCGGGGCCCATCAGGTGGCCCAAGCATTTAGGGCCACCCGATGGGCCCTGTAGCTTCAGGGGCCCGGTCAGCGCTGCGCCGGGTGATTGCGCGACCGGACCCCTTTAAAAATAAAATAAAAATTGCGGCTAAACACCGCAAGTGCTGCTGGGAGGAAGTGACGGCCGGTCACTTCCTCCCAGCTTACTCCGCGCGGGGGGAGAGTGGAGAAGGGACACCAGAGACATCCACTCCCATCATCCCCAGCCACCCTCCTGCAACTTAAAGGTAAGAGGAGGGTGGCTGATAAATGAGGTGTGTGTGTGTCTGCAAGTATGTATGTATGTCAGTATGTCTGTGTGTGTGTGTGTGTGTGTGTATGTCTGTGTGTGTGTGTATGTCAGTATGTATGTCTGTGTGTATGTCAGTATGTATGTCTGTGTGTATGTCTGTGTGTGTGTGTGTGTATGTCTGTGTGTGTATGTCAGTATGTATGTCTGTGTGTATGTCTGTGTGTGTGTGTGTATGTCTGTGTCTGTGTGTATGTCAGTATGTATGTCTATGTGTGTGTCTGTGTGTGTGTCTGTGTGTGTGTATGTCTGTGTGTATGTCAGTATGTATGTCTGTGTGTATGTCTGTCTGTGTGTGTGTATGTCAGTATGTATGTCTGTGTGTATGTCAGTATGTGTGTGTGTGTGTGTATGTCAGTGTGTGTCAGTGTGTGTGTGTGTGTATGTCAGTATGTATGTCTGTGTGTGTGTCTGTGTATGTCTGTGTGTATGTCAATATGTATGTCTGTGTGTGTGTATGTCTGTGTGTATGTCTGTGTGTGTGTATGTCAGTATGTATGTCTGTGTGTATGTCAGTATGTCTGTGTGTATGTGTAGGTCAGTATGTATGTCTGTGTGTATATCTGTCTGTGTGTGTGTATGTCAGTATGTATGTCTGTGTGTATGTGTATGTATGTATATCAGTATGTATGTCTGTGTGTATATCTGTCTGTGTGTATGTATGTCAGTATGTTAGTATGTATGTCTGTGTGTATGTCAGTATGTATGTCTGTGTGTATGTCAGTATGTGTGTGTGTGTGTGTCAGTATGTGTGTGTGTGTGTGTCAGTATGTATATCTGTGTGTGTGTGTCAGTATGTATATCTGTGTGTGTGTGTATGTCTGTGTGGATGTCAGTATGCATGTCTGTGTGTGTGTGTATGTCTGTGTGGATGTCAGTATGTATGTCTGTGGATGTCAGTGTGTATGTCTGCCTGTGTGTGTGTATGTGTGTCAGTATGTCTGTCTGTGTGTCTATGTGTTTCAGTGTGTATGTCTGTCTGTGTGTGTGTATGTGTGTATGTCTGTGTGCGTGTATCTGTGTGTGTGTATGTCTGTGTGTGTGTATGTCAGTGTGTGTGTATGTCTGTGTGTGTGTATGTCAGTGTGTGTGTATGTCTGTGTGTATGTCTGTGTGTATGTCTGTCAGTGTGTATGTCAGTATGTATGTCTGTGTGTGTATGTCTGTGTGTATGTGTATGTTGGTATATCTGTGTGTGTGAGTGTGTGTGTGTCCGTATGTATGTCTGTCGGTGTGTGTGTGTATGTCAGTATGTATGTCAGTGTGCATGTCAGTATGCATGTATGCCTGTGTGTGTATGTCTGTGTATGTATATATCTGTGTGTGTATGTATGTCTGTATGTATATCAGTATGTATGTGTATGTATGCCATTATGTATATATGTCAGTATATATTTATGTGTATGTATGTCTGTCAGTTTGTATGTATGTCTGTTTGTCAGTATGTATGTGTGTGTCAGTATGTGAGTATGTATGTACAACAGTGTGTGTGTCTGTATGTCAGTGTGTGTGTGTGTATCTGTGTATGTATCTATATGTCTGTTTCAGTATTTGTGTCTGTTAGTATGTGTGAATCTTTCTGTGTGTCTGTGTCCTTTTGTGTCTGTGTGTGTGTATTCCTGTGGGCTGGATTTGGGGGTGGGGCTTGGAGGCGGGCACATGGGGGCCCAGACCTTGAGCTGTGTTAGGGGCCCCACAATTTCTGATGGCGGCCCTGCCAACCATGGATAATTGCTGGGATTCTGTTATGTCAATACCTCAGAGAAATTCAGAGCCTACTTAAATGTACAATACCAAAATTGTAGAGTGTAATGTATGAGATGGGTGGATTGGCAATGAAGAAACGGAGTAGCTTATGGTGGGAAAGCAGGTACATACAAGCACAGATATACACACCTTGACACACACCAACAGATACAAAAAAACTGCACAATTTTCTTTTTCTTTTTTTTTCCAGGGGGGTTCCACGATGTTGATACACTATGTCAAAGGCTTCCACAGGAAAAATTATTTTGGAACCCCTGCACTACACTCTTTTTTTGGTTTCCAGCAATCAGGTCTGTTGCATATCACAACTGCAATTCTGGAAAGGCACACACAGGGCATTTAATGTAAATCAACTAGAATGTAAGCCGTGAAATGTTTTCTATTCATAACCACCAGGCCTGGACTTTGTCATATTTACAACGTAAAATTTAAAAACACTTCATTTTTTTTCAGAATTCAGACTTCTTTACCTTTGTTGCTCTTCTTTTGTCAATGCAGTCAGAACTCTCGCAAACAAGAACCGTCTCCTCTGGGATTGCTTGTTCATCTAACGAATGAGAGGAAACAGTTTGAAAAGTCACATTTACTTATATGCCTATAATAGTTCATTTTTGGACTTAGAAGGATGTGCCCAAATTTTAGTGCAACATAGTACATCATCGAAATTCAAACGTAAGCATAGGGATCACTTTATAACGTTTTCTAGTTGATCCAGTAAAAATTGGTGCCAGAAAAAAAAATTGCACTCCTGTTGAATTTTTTCAGTTTCTTAATTTTTGTCTTAAATTGAAATTGAATTTACCTCCCATTCTCCCAATATTGGAAGGGGCCTCTCATTCTGATATATTACAAATTTTGTTCTCTTAACTAACACTTGTAAGGCACAAGCCTGGTAGTTACAGCTGCACCCTGTCACAATGTGTATCACAAATAATAGACTCAATAATAGAATAATAAATAAGAAAATAATAGGCTCTTGTGTTTGAAGTTATTTTTCCAGTATCTGTTGAGGAATTTTGAACGTAAGTTTACATAATATATTATTTTCTAGGCTTGAAGACTCGGTCAGAATCGAAATTCTGCAGAATTTTGATTGACTTGGTGTAATTTTGAATCTTAGAATTTTGAATCAAACAAACAAAAATTCTATACAACTGAAAAAATAAATAATCAGAACTGTATCAATTTGGAAGAACCAAAAATGTTTGCCGTGCAAGTCTAATAGCCTCTGCCAATTCATCAATTTGCTAGTTTCAGAGGATTATTTTATGTTTAAAGGATGCTAAAGGCAACTTTTTTCCTTTATTATAGGACTTCTCCAGCAATTTTCAGATAGAACCTAAATTTCAAATCAAGCTGAAAAATTGTGACCGAAGTTCTTCAGAACCGAAGAATTTCGAAAGTCAGAACTGTATCAATTCAGGAGACCTAAAAAATATTGCCATTCTTAAGTCTATTATAGAGAATATCACTAAAAATTATAAAAATGATAATCAAGGCAAAATTAACATTTGATATTGCAGTTTAAGCAATAATAAGAAAAACGATTCCTCAGAATTTGTAGATATGATTATTAAAATAATTTCCCAAAAATATCTTGGAGGAAATGCAAATCAAGCAATCTGTAGGCAGGCAGCAAAAAAAGAATTGCACATATTAACAGTTAACTTTTATTGCACACTGCTTAAAATAACATTTTCATTACTGAATTTAGCTTAAGGAACATTATCCATAACACTGACCTAGAAATTCTATATTCAAGTCATAATCGTCCATTTTTGTTCATATTTTCATCGGTCTAATTCTAACATTTAATATTGTAGAAGAAACTGATGGACAGTAAAACAGTTTGTCCAGAGAAACAGAAGAAAAAATCTTTGTATTTGAAACTGTTGAGTGATGAAAAATATAACTGACTGACAACCCCTATTTTTTTTAACCCAAAATTAAGAAATACATATTTTAAGCATCTATAGCACTGAAGTCCAATTTAGCTGATCCGGGTACCCCACCGGTCCCAGGCCCCACAACACTCCGGTAGACCGCTTGCGAGGTCCGGCCGTGTCGTGACACTGGTTCCCTGGACTGACGTCCTGCTGTTTGCCGGCAACGATGCCCTCTGCCTGTGGTACCCTACGGGGGATGTTCGGACAAGGCCTCACCCAGCGGCGTCTATCTGTATTCCCGAGCCATAGGATTTTGGTTTGGCCAGAGTAATGCGAAGTTATGCATTTTGGAATAAGGAATCCACAAGCCACTTATAAAATAAATGGGGTAGAGTTAGGGATAACGTTAAATGATAAGGACAATTATAGATCATAAACTAGGCAACAACATGCAATGCCGGTCTCCCATTGCAAAAGCTACAAATCAATGATAAGACCCCCCACTTAGAATATGTGGTGCAATTTTGGGCACCATTTCAAAAAAATAATAGAGGTGAGCTTCAAAGCTAGTTAGGGGGCTGTAAAACATTAGTGAGAAAAGACTGGATTTGTTTTCATTAAAGAAAAAAGGTGTCTATATAGCAGGGTCAGTACCAGGGGTCAGGCCCTGGGGAATAAAGTGTGGGAACTCACCAAGATCCACCCCCCCCCCAAAAAAAAAATACACTCGTATGCATTTATAAATGCACACACACACACACACACTCAGACACACACATATGCTCACAGACACAAACATACATTCACAGACACCCACAGATACACACACACAGATACACTCACAGCAGACACACAAATTATAATTTTTTTAAATTTACAAATGTCCACCCAGTCTCCCTACCTGGAGAGCTGTCGTGGAACTGTCCCACACACACACACTCAGACACACAAATTATTATTTTTTTAGAATTTACGAATGTCCACCCAGCCTCCCTACCTGGAGAGCTGGCGTGGACCTGTCCCTGGAGTCCAATGAGGCTTCAGTGCAGCGGGTGGCTATCTCCCTGTCAGACGCGGTGAGGGAGCTGTGTCCTCTCTGCTCTGCTCCCTCTCACCACGTGGGCTGTCTACTGATGCTGCGGAAACCGGAATATGACGTTATATTCCGGCTCCTGGCATCAGCAAATGGCGCACGAGGGAGCAGAGCTGGGAAAATACAGCTCACTTGCCGCGTCTGACAGGGAGACAGCTGCCCACTGGGTGTGTCCATTAGTTGGCCATCAGGCCACCTCTTGGGCTCCCCCATGACAGAGGGAACACGGGGGGCATTTGGGGGCGGCATTTTTTTCCGCCCCCAGAGTGCCTGCAGGAGCAACGGGAACGGCGTTCCTGCTGTAAAAAAAGTGCAGGAACGCCATTCCCACGTGTTCCTGCAGGACTCGAGCCCTGGTCAGTACAAACCGTTATGTGCTAGTCTGTGCATTATCAGGAATATGCATCAGACAAGAGGTCATCCTCCGTCATTGAGAATGGAAGAAAGAAGTTTTCACTTACAGCAGAGAAAAGGATTCTTTATAGTAAGAACATTGAACAATTCTGGAATTCTCTGCCTAAAGAGGTTGTTTTATCAGATTCTATAGATAATTCTAATACAGGCTTGGATGCTTTTAAACACAATATTCAAAGGTATAATTGATATGTCTGTGAACAGATTGTTGATACAAGAAGAAATCTGATTGCCATTATGAAGTCAAAAAGGATTTTATTTTCTATTTTTGTGGCATAATTAGAAATGCCTAAAATTGAGGGGGTTTGCCATTTTTGGATTAACAGCATAAAATAATGGGCTTCATGGTTGAACGTGATGAACTGAAATCTTTCTTTTTAACCTAGACAACTATGTAATAATGCAACATAGATTGTACTGGTTATATAAAATTACACACTCACAAAAAAACCAATCACCTTCCATGACCTTCCACACACGACAACCGCATTATTACTTACTCATAATTTTCTCTTCACAATCATTCTTCCTTTACCACCACATCATTATACTCATCCTTTCATCAATCTATTTTCCCTTTAATTACACTTTTCCTGTTTTTCATCTCTTCCATATCTCGTTTGCTTTTTACCTCTTGTTCCTCTTATCAGTCTTTGCCCCATACCATTAAAAAACACCTCCTTACTCCATCTCCCTTCCATCTCCTAAGTTTGCTTTTTTTTTTCACTAGAAGAGTGACCACCTCCATCAGTTGGTCTCTTGGCTCCACATCAGAAGTCTATCTGCAATATATTCTGCTCTCTTTCACTTGTGGTATTTGAGTTGGACCAGTAACATGTTTGCACCCCTACTCTCTGTCACAGCTCCTTCCTTCATGTAGAATTCCTTCATGTCGAATTTGATGCTTAATAATTGTGTGTAAAGGAGATCGGAGAGAAGTTATGCTTCATCCCTGCTACATCTCATCTCGGATGCTGCACTAACAGATTATCTAAATAAAACGTCTAGAAAAAGGAGAGCAACATCAGGCAGCAAATACGAGCCTGACCACCGTGATAAAACGTGGACCATTTTTGGTGCCTGAGGACTAGTTTGACAACTACTCTACTAGATAACTTAGTAAATATTTTGTCTAAATGTATTCATTATGTTCCACTAGAACAGTATAATAGCTGTTGCACTAGACAGTATAATAGTTGCCTTATTCATTTCCTAAATGTTCATTAGTTTGTCATGTTATTTGTAATTTTCATTTTCTTCCAACCTACATTTCACTTCATTATTCAATTCCGCTCAACAGCTCCCTTGATGCCCACCCCCTCACATTCTCCTGTTCACTGAGGAGTGAATATTGTACTTACTGATTTGTGTCAGAGTCACTTGACTTGTCCAAGCAGTTCAAAGCTACCATTGTCTATAACTGTTAACAAGCCTTATAAATGCTTTTACTGTATACGTTTAATGTGAGATTGAATTAGGATACAACTCATGTCCACAAAGCAAGAGATTTTATCTTTGGGACTTCAGAACTTTTGTCACAAGTTGTCACAGAATTAATTTACTATTCAAGTTTATTGATAAATACGGTTTGCCTCATGCTATTAGAGGTGGCTTCATTCCTAGAAGCTGTGTGTATGGATGAGATTCCTTCAGATGACCTTAAAATCTAAATAGATGATTGGTGGGAGACAGCACACAGTGGTTCCTATTGCTTGTACTTAATCCAGTGGTTACATGATACCTATACCTAAGAGTATTCCTGTATAACTTTTATTGTATAGTCTAATTTAATGTTACTTTTCATAATGACCCAAATTTGTGCCTTAGGCTAGCAAATAATCGAACTCTGCCCTGATTTTTGCTAGTGTTACGATTACTGTACATCACAGTTTATCTTCTCCAACAAATCAGATCTTTGCTGTTTCACAGATGTTGACAGACATTACATCTCAGGTTCAAACTGTTTCTTTATAAACACCTACACACTAACAAATTGTGGGTAGAATGTGAATATTCGAGGTAGAATGTGAATGTTGTGCGTGAATCCTGTGGGAGGCGTGTGAATGCTGTTGGTAGGGTGTGAATGTAGTGTGTAGGGTGTCAGTTCTGTAGTTATCATCACCAATTTCCAAGTGCGATGCAGTTGGACAGAGAAAGGTGATTTATAATGGTCGTGGGGGGGGGAAAGGGGGAAGTATGCAAGCTATGACAAAACTCTAAATTAGTGTGGGATTTGAGAAACTCGCAGTGACTATATTTGTGTCTAGAAGAGTTATTTAATGTTGCAATATGACAAGCCTCTAGGTGTTTTAATGTGTGGGTGTTTGGATTTATGGGCTCTTTGTATCCATTACACTGGACAAACGTTGCTGCCTATATTTCTAGTTCATATCTGAAAGTGTAATAAATTGTATTTTCTGCTGCAACTACGTGTCATACTTTGTGGATATTTGCTCATACTGTCATTCCTTGTGTCTTTCTTAAAGGGATATTGTACCCCCCTATTTTAATCCTTTTTGTGTAAGATCGTTTAAAACAAAATGTATGTAGAATGCCATGTTGAGAGCTATACACAGGGTGTGAATGCAGTGTCCAGTGTGTTCCAGAAGTGTGTGAATGCTGCATGCATGATTTTCCTGCAGGATGTGAATGCTGTGGTAAAGGTATTCATGTGAAGAGCAGGGCATCAATGCTATATGCAGGGTTTGAATCCTCTGTGTGCTGTGAATGAAAGCTTTGTAAAAGGTATGAGTGCAGACAGGGACGGCCCAAGACATTGTGGTACCTCGGTCAAGGACGAAATGCTGCCACCCCTCACCAACACAACGCCACCAAAACCTACCCACATCCTTTATGTTAAATCATGTTAATCAAAACTTAAATGAAACATATCAGTGTGTGTGTGTAGGGGAGGTCGTGTGTTTTTTGCTGGGGATGCAGTGTGTGTAAGGAATCTATTGTGTTTGCTGATGATGCAGTGTGTGTAGGAGATGTAGAATAACATAGGGGATGTACTGTGTGTGTGTGTGTATGTTGGTGATGCAGTGTGTCTAGTGTATGCAGTGTCTATGTGTGTGATTTTGGATGCAGTGTGTGTATGTTGGGAAAATAGTTTGTATGTGTGTGTTTGTGCTGGTGATGAAGTACATGTGTGTGTTTTAGTGCAGTTTGTGTGTGCTGGAGATGATGTTTGTATACTGGGGATTAAGTGTGTGTCTGTGTATTCTGGGCATGAAGTGAGTGTGTGTGTGTGTGTGTGTGTTGGGGATGAAATGTGTGTCTGTGTGTGTGTGTGTGCTGGGGATGAAGTGTGTTTATATGCATATTAGTGCAGCTCAGCCTTCCCCCCCTAACACACCTGACCATTTAGAATCTTGGGCAGCCTCCCAGGGCACCCAGACAGAGGGATTGGTTGGGAAAAACAAGAGTTGTCCCAACTGGTTATTATCCTATTAGATAATAACCCATGGCCCCATCGGGACCTATGGATGGGCTGGTCCTGAGTGCAGAGTGTAAGTCTAGCACACAGGGTGAGTATTCACCAGAATAGGCAAGCGGTACGCCAAATAGTTAGCAACCAGATGCAAAATGAAAATATGACACAAAAGAAATAATTTTTGCAACGTCAAGTATAGTGTGGCTGACAGAGAAGGGTCTATAGGTAGCTGCCTTCTCCACCTACTGAGAAATACCTACTGAACTCCTTGTTGTACATCCTTGCAATATTTTGCTCTAGCAAGTTGCGATACACCCTTTTGAAGGTAGTTTGAGACTTCCTGCTTAAATAATCTCAGAGAAGGAGAAGGACACTGGCAGAGCTAAATTGTGCTGAAGGGAATATTTTGGGGTTAAACCATGCTTTAACGTCTAAATGTAAGCAAGTGTGAGATTCTTCCTGGCACTATAACAATTTCATTGAGATGAGATTGTTATGGTGCTGGAGTTTAAGTGCCTAAGGCTGCTATACAACACATCTGTCATATCTACCCTCCTTAAGTCAGTGGTCATCATTTTCTTGCTAGTGAAGGCCATTGGCAGAACATTCAGTGTTCTGAAGTTCATGTGTGCGACCAACCCTTAGTGTTCCATCAGTCATGGGAATCCAAGGGCCTGTACAAAAGCCACCCTATGCTAAGGCAGAGTAGGCACTTGCATTTCTGGATGGCAGGTGCCTACTCTCCCTAAAAGTAAAGTGTCTGGGTGGTAGGGGAGCACGTATCCATATTTGCTCTGGAAGCAAAGCTCCCTTGCACAAGTCATGTTGTGATGCCTGGTAACGGGTTATGATGTCATACTAGTTGTGGTACCACTAATGGGCACACTTGGGAGCTGTGCACGAAGTATTCAAAACTTACACAAAGCATGGTAGTTTGGGAAAGTGGGCCTCTTCCCTTACCCCTCGTCAATTCTGGCTTGGAATTAGTATGTGACATTGATGATGGTGGGTTTGTTTTTTTTATTACAAAAATTCAGGTAAGGCATATGAATAATTGAGTGTTGTGGAAACTAACATAACTTTATCCAGCAAAATTAGGTGTTTATATCGCAAAATGGGTTAGTGCTTGGTGAATTTACTGCTTTAAAGTTAATATGTTTGATGTTAAGAAACATTGCACAATGTCACACTTGCACAGCACACACTGGACTAAATACAGTCAGTCTCCAAACAGTAAACAAAAAAACAAAAAAATGACAAAATGCCCGCCAGTCTCTTCTCTCGCACTCAAAGTTGTTTCATGTCAGTAGTTGCTAGCTAGATACAGCGGAAAGCTAAACCAAGTTTTACACTAGAATCAATGACTCACACTGCCCCAAAATAGGATTTTCTTACTCAAAAAAGTAAACAAAAAAAACTTTTTTGTATATTGGTAAATAGTACCTTGGTTCTCTTACCCTAGTAGCAATGAAAAATTGTTCATCTTTATCTACCGCTCAAAGTTGTTTTAAATGCCCCGTGGCAGTATCTAATTTCTAGGTACAGCTGCAAGCTAAACCTAGTCTCACACACGTATCTATCAATGACCAATTCTCTCTTACACTCACACAGGCAGAGCAAGGATAAAACACACTTTATCACTGTTGGTCTGTCTCTTTCTTTAACTGCAGGCAAAGTGTCTGGAAGAATCCTGGATTGAAGTGTGCATTGCTTCACTGCTTCTTCTTTTTTCCCTCTATTGGTCAATTGCCAATTGATCTGTCAATAAAATCACATAATGGGTGTCCCCTAAGCATCATCTTTTTTTATTTTTTTATTGGACAGTAGTTTCAGCCCATATATTTTGGCAGAACTCTTGTCCATCATGGTAAACTAAACTGCCTTTTTGAAATAAAAAAATAAAAAATAGCAGTCTTTTCCCTATTCCACCCCCTTTCTTTCTGGTGCCAGGAACGGCACTGCAAATCAAGTATGTCCAGGCTTGCATGAGTCGGTTCCCCTTAGATTCTGGCACGAGCCAGCTTGAAAATTTGTATCTTGGCTGATCACTCCTGTAGCCTAAATTTGGCCAAATGGCCGTTTAGCCCAAAACTATTTTCCAACCTATCACCAACTACAGCGATAAATGTACCCATGTACCTTCCCAGTCCACCTTCTGATTGCAGACCTTTCTGTGGTGAGGGGAATCATTCTTCGGAAACACATTCATACTCCCAAAGTACTTAAATACTGCCACCATCAAGAAACCGAAGTGCTGATCGATCTCACTCCACAACCAAGAATAGAGGTTCATAACCGTTGGTCTATGGTCAAAATCCTCTCCCTGTTACCCTGTATATAGTTACATCAGTAAAGTTGAATATTGCCTTACCATTTACTCACTGAGGACCAACATATCTTAAATAAGTACAACAAAAATACATTCAAGAGCATTAGTATAGAAAATATGTCTTGGTCACCTAGGCAACCTATAAAAATATGTAAATGGTACCTTCATTTAAAGGGGTTACCTTTTGTTATACATCTTCAGAGACCTTAAATAAAACTGAGGATTTTGAGTGTTTACGGTCGGAATCTCAAAATACCCTAGAATAGTTACTCTCTAACTCTAAATCTGGCTCCATAAATGTATTCCTAAAATATGAAAGAAAACACCACCACAAAAGACATGTATAGAATAGCCCGGTCAACCTTTCCTTCTTGAACAGACGAGACGGGGAGACATTTACACTATAGGGTACAAATGGTTTGGCCCCTTCTCTTGCTGTTAATGAGGATATCTCCTAATAACATATTTATGTACAAAGTAAACAAAATAGAGCCCTTAAAGAATTAGGTAGGTGAATTGAAATATGCATGGGGTGTGAAACATACACATTTTTATTCTGCACATGTATTAATACTGAGAAGCAAGCAGTGTGCAGTACATGCAGAACATAACTGGTATGCTAAATTAACCACATAGTTTCAATTATAAAATGTCAGAATACGCCTGCATGGCTCCATCAAACTCAGACTCAACTTGAGACTCCGACAAAATAATCACCTGCCTTTAGCTATACATCTACGACTGATATTGTGCTTAAGGCTAGTTGAGCATCATGGGAAATGAAGTCCAGAAAACTCTAGTTCTCCAAATTTAGCCATCGTTGGCATATGCCATACTTAAATGTATTAATCATCTAATATTAATATTTCTAATGTTTATTTTCTTTGAACATTCCTTTGATTATAGTTTACTATATATTGTTAAATGCCTACACATGTAAAATGCATTTCAAGCTAATATGGTCTATTTTGTTTATTTATATACTTTATTTTTAGCATTTCTTATATATTTCTCTTGTGATCATTACCAGCTGACAGTGAAAGGGTTAAGTTATGCACAGATTATACGCTGCGTTTCATTATGCATTTATATGATGTGTACTGCATTATTGACATTTTTTTATTAATATTAAAATAGAGGAAAAGTAAACATACATAAAACAGTGACGCTAAATAGAAAAAAAATGGTCTGTTTGCCTTCCAACATAATACTGTGATTTAAAAAACAGCTAGATCACATTGTAATAGACTGCTATTGGCAAAGTGATTATGCAAAAATAGGATTTTAACTAAAAGCATCTTGCAGATTTTGCCATCACCTTAAATATAGACATACTATAAGATTAAAGATTCCAGTCCCTGTTAACCCTACATTTTCAAAGCAGCTTATTAGAGTATTTTCCTCCATGGAAACAGTTTTTTTTTTTTTTTTAAACTTACCCATTGATTAAACGATCCTGTTTTTAATCTTTTATATTCTTTCGATCTTTGCACACGTTGTGAAAAAAATGCTCGAGAGCTGCTGATATGTCACAGGCAGATTCCAGTCACTGCAAAGCTTACAAGGTGCAGACACACTGAAGAAATTTGTTTATCGCTTAATGTGCCCCAGAAATATGGAGCTGGAGTGTCGGAACTCAGCGACCATTCTCTGTGACCGACTTTGATAGACAGTGTGAAAAAAAAAAAAAAAGTAGAAATAGTCTATGTAGATTTTTTTCCCTCTTCTCTGTAGACATGCTCAATTGGAGATGGAAAAAACTAAAACACTTTAATTCCTGTATCATATAAACAAAATATTTTACAAAAGCTCTTCGATGCAACGAATCCACAAACGATAAATCAAACCAATTAAAGAGCAATGAATTGACTTCCGCTGTATGAGATGCAGTCCACTCAATACAATTATTTAAAAATGACGTCTTGCACCACGTGTATATATATACACACACACACACACAATATGCTGAAAATTATTAATGGGTGTTATTTCATCTGCATAAACATCAGAGTCTAAAATAATTCACGTGGTAAAGTAAAAAATAACATCCTAGAAACTTTAACGGACATATTTATGTTAACTTCACAAAAACCGACCAAGACCTGTCACCAGTGCATTATAAATGCAGCTTTAATCCTCTTACGGTTTGAAGGCAGAGTTTATACACCATGTGGAGCTTTAAGTCAATCCATTAGACAGTCGACAGGCATTCAAAGTGTTAATTATAATTAGCATGACTTTATTTTAAGGAGTAAAGTATCTTGTACCTTGCTATATTGTGAAAAGGGTTCTGGAATTCTAAACAGATAACTGTTTTGGTTTCCTCTAAACTAGAAATTGTGAAGAATTGACAAGTGAATTGAAATTGTTTCATGCCTTTTGTTTGTAGTTGCCCAGAGCCAAACCAGCACATTGTCTCATCACACTCTGTTCCCTTTCTTAATTTCTATATAAACATTTTTGGACTAAAATAACTGGAATAAAATAATAATACAAGAATATAGTTACATGATATATTTAGTAGTGTGATGTGAGGCAGAATCCCAAACACCTCTGTACATTAATGGCCTGGAGAGTGGGGAGGTTGGTAAATGTCCCCGCTGCACATTTTTCCAACTTATTCCATGGCCTAAAAGTGGCATTACAATTGAGTTTTCTTAATAACCTTGTTTGCGTCTATTGCAATCATCAAAGATTGTACAAATATGAATGTAGAGTATGAAAACTCTAATAACAGAACAAATCTTGCCAAAACAGCTTGCCCTTTGGCATATCACTGCTCAGGTCTCAAAATAGTTTTTGCTTACTTGTGCCATTACAGAGAGAACTTAATTCAAGGCATATCAGACTCAACCCACCCGTAAGGACAGTCCAGAACCAAAATGCTGGCGAGTTCTCTCTGCACGAGAGATACAGCAACCCTAGATGGCCAGATGTTAGTTTCTGCCAGCCCTGGGCCTCATCAGCACTATATGTCCCTCCCATGGACATTTAGTGTTTGGCTGGAGATCATGGAATTTGCAGTCCACCAATATCCAACATGATTTCTTGGCTGTTTTCACTACAATTTATGAAAACCGTGACAGATTTTAGTAAGCTGATAAAATATCATATAATATAAAGAAACGTATTCTCTATTTAATTGATTGTGCTTTGCTCTATAATGACTGTGTGAAGAGCATTGATCACTTGTGGTTTTCCTTGTTTAATAAATATATCTCCATAATGGCATTTATTCTGTAGAATCAGAAATTAAGAAAATATTGGTTCAACTCAACATTAAATGACTCATGCTAATATTTGCAGTCCTTAGTCTCATACTTACTCTGTATGTCTTTAATTGTTATTCCCCTTAGTCTCAATGTCTCTTACTACCAGTCCGCTTAAGAATTATGCCTTACAATCACTTACACCAAGCTAGACCTAGACCTTTCCCTTCACTTTCTTTCTTCCACGTTATAACTTTTCTTTTATCTTGCTGCCCTATTGTTTTACATGATCTCTCTTTCTTTTCTATAGTTTTATTTATTTTCCCCTTACTACATATTCACAATTACAGATACACAATCATTGATACATGTACAGGTACACGCTCATTGATAAATATACAGAATAACATGCATTGACACAAATACAGGCACACACTCATCAAGAAATACACAAACATATATTTTGACAGATAATATACACAGGCACATACTTATTAATACTGATACCAACACATAGCATACATATCACACACAGTCATCACATCTATCACATACACAGACAACACAAACATTACTTCATACATGGATGACGGGGGTGGGGGGGGGGGCACTGTGAAGATTTTTCGCACAGGGCGCCTAAAGGCCTATTTAGGTATCTATGCAATTATGCTCATATTACAAGAAGCAATAAGCAATAGGAAAGATAGTAAGAAAGAAACAATAAGAAAGATAGTTCCTTTCTCACAGTGATCCAGATACAGAAGACATTTTCGCTATGGTGTTGTACTATGGCATCGACAGGTCAAGTCTCCCTTTGAACACATTGGCAAGCCCCTGGTGTCTGCAACCCATAAGTTTGTAATCATTGCTCTAAAATATGCAATTTAACACAATTCCCAGTTAAATTAATAAAACACAAATATAATGTATTGTCTGAAAATTGTCTGGGAGTTTTCTCTGGTACCCCCGAGTTGAATCTACATTGAGTTTAACGGGAGCTCAGTTACAAGTTTCCCAATTCCAAAAACCTTTTCATTTATTTGCACTTATCTCACCTTGGTCCACTGTGACACATTTTCTCCTCACACCTGATCAATTTGGCTCAGACTAACCTTCTCTGGAAACACTTGGTGAATTGATCTTTGTGTACTTCCATTTCTGATCTTCTCTTGGGCCTTTTGTGACCAGTACTTAAAGCTCTGATTATCAACCCTTTAGCACCATTATGTCGAGTGGTTAGGCAAATTGTATTATTTCATGAAAGTTCTGTAATGTAATCAGTCATGAGGAGTTTAAATAATACTAACTCATGTTTATGAGACCAGAATAAATATTAAGCAACGTGTAAATAAAAATCACTTTCCTCTTCTTACAGTGACAATTTTAAAAATAAATTCTTAAAGTATATATTTAGAAATAATTGAGAGGAAAAATGATTTGGCTTTTAGCTAAATATAAACTTGCTGTCTGAAAATCAAGATGTAAAAAAATAAATTATGTTTTTTCATGTGGATAACATTGTTTTCATGCTTTTAAGGTAAAAATGTGTAAATGTTATATTTAGAAATTCAGGGAATGAATTATATGTATATGAATAATGCCAAATATTTCTAGAACAATTTGACAATATCTTGGAGTACCTTTGACCTAAGCAAAAGAATTGGCAGAGAGATGCGATGACTAGCGTCTGGAATTCAGTAGAACTTTAAATGATAGAGTAAACAGCCTCCGCTACGTTTAATGGATTTCCTTAAGATGGAAAAATAAGCAAAATGAATTAAAACTTGTTTTGTCTGAAAATAAATTTAACGATGACCTACATCTTGTGTTTCTGCTGAATCTAATGAAGATGTATAAGCCTACTATGACCTTGGCTCTGCATAAGTCTGCAAAGAAGCACTGTTATGTACTCAAAATGTCCTCTTTTCTCATGGTCAACAAAAATGAAACCACTTTACCTACAAAGATTTCTGGACACCAAATTGCCTTCTGGGGCATTCTTAAAAATGAATTGCTATGAGTACTCATAATTAACATTTAGTAGACTATTGGTAATTAAAAGACCACTATAGTGCCAGGAAAACATACTTGTTTTCCTGGCACTATAGTGCCCTGAGGGTGCCCCCACCCTCAGGGTCCACCTCCCGCCGGGCTGGATGGCGAGGAAAGGTGTTAAACTTGCCTTTTTTCCAGCGCTGGGCGGGGAGCTCTCCTCCTCCTCTCCGCCTCCGATCCTCCTCTTCGGCTGAATGCTCATGCGCGGCAGGAGCTGCGCGCGCATTCAGCCAGTCTCATAGGAAAGCATTCATAATGCTTTCCTCTGGACGCTGGCGTCTTCTCACTGTGATTTTCACAGTGAAAAGCACGCAAACGCCTCTAGCGCCTGTCAATGAGACAGCCACTAGAGGCTTTGGAGGCTTGATTAACCCATTTATAAACATAGCAGTTTCTCTGAAACTGCTATGTTTATAAAAAAAAAAAAGGGTTAATCCTAGAGGGACCTGGCACCCAGACCACTTCATTAAACTGAAGTGGTCTGGGTGCCTAGAGTGGTCCTTTAACTGTGGATATTCAAACTATAAAACCTGTTAAGGTAAGTCAAGTTTTGTAGTGCATTTTCCTTTAACCAGTAGGATCTTCAGATATGAAAGATTTTAAATGTAGGAGAAGCAAACACCATTTTTTGCAGCTTTCCTTTGAATTGTATCACAGTTTGCGATTAGTGAATTAACCCTAGTTGTATAAATTAATCTGGACTCTACTACCCAAGGCCCTGCGTACAATGATCTCACCATCCTATGAAAAAGCAAAAGATATAGAGAAAATTATCTAAATAAAGTCCCCCCCTTTACTCATTTTTAAACCATTGGTGTACCCTCAAGAGTTGTTTACATCGTGTCACTTTCTAAATCGGTGGATAACACAATATTAAATAACATGACATTAAATGTAACTACATTTAAAAAAAACATTTTTCTTAATTGTGCTCTTAGTAAATTCTCCACAACATGTGCAACTAAAGAAAAGTAACTCGACATAGATTCACCAATTAGACTGCTGAAATACCCAATATGACTAGGATTTCAATTAATGTTTAGAAATTATAAAATTAGTATTACAAGGTGTGATTTACTGTATGCTGAGATTACAACCTTAATAGTTGTCACAGAATCCAAAATCACTACACAAAAGTGTATGTTAATAGAAGGTTGCCCCCCAGACTATTTAATAAAGATCATTTTAAACTTTTAATTTAAAGGAACGCTATAGGATCAGGATCCCAAACATGTATTCCTGACTCTACAGTGTTAAAACCACCATCTAGCCCCCCCTAAACATAATAACATCTTATTTGTATTTAAGTCTGCTGCTGTTGGCTCTGCCCCTGATCTGCCTGCTTGGCTGTTAGCCTCAGAAGTGATTCTGTGAGCCAATCACAATGCTTCCCCATAGGATTGACTGAGACTGTGAAGGAGGCAGATCAGGGGCAGAGCCAGCACAAGTCAAACACAGCCCTGGCCAATCAGCATATACTCATTGAGATTAATTGAATCAATGCATCTCTATTAATCAATATGAGGAAAGTTCAGTGTATCCATGCAGAGGGTGGAGACACTGAATGGCAGTGCAGCACTGCCCCAGGACGCACCTCTAGCAGCCATCTGAAGAGTGGCCAGTGGAGGAATCCCTAGATTGTAATGTAAAGGCCAGGGTCTGTTTAAACCCTTGGGAGTATTCCTTGGACAGCTGACAGCTAGGGCATCACTGCAGCTGAACACAATCTGCTCAGCCACTGTGACTTCAGAGGATTTAAAGGGCAGTTTGAGAACTAAATAAAATTCATTGGTCAGTTTCAGGCCACTAAATATGACCCTAGATGACAGAGGGGAGTCCCAGGTATCTAACCCTGCTCAAAAAGTTAGGAGGTATCATCCAAATCATTAAAGCCCATTCTTTGAAGGAAGACGTAACACGTCATGATATCATTAAAAGTGTTAACATGATAGATAATAGATAACACTTAGTAATTATATAGTGTAGGAATTAAGTGTAGGTATGGTAATCTTAGGTTAAAGGTTTGTCTTTACTGTTAGGGTATCACTGCAACTTACAGTCCCGTGCAGCAACAATTTCAATTACCATTATTAAAATGGCAGCAGGTACCCCTAATGATTGTAACCCCTACTAATCCTTAGCAGACTGAGAAATGTATACACGGGCTCTGTCTCAGATTAGACCTACAGACTAGACACAGGGGTCCATGCATTATTTCATGCATTATTTATAACAGGGAATAACCACACAAACAACATCACCATTCACGCAGTATGGAATTCTAAAACAAACATATTACAGGCAGGTCATGTAACAGATAAAGAGATAGAGGGATGAATGGATGGTTCGATAGATATTAATGTGATGCAGCTGGGTGTATATTAAAAATATTGTTAAATGTCTCCTCTATACAGTCTATAACACTCTAGCAATATGAATCTGAATATGAAAATAAAGAATAATTACTAGGGATTTGCTAGTTCACTTTCATCTGAAAACTATTCTAAATAGAGTGCGCCCAGGGAGCTTAGGATGAAAAGGAGAGAGATCCCACTAATTCGTTTGATGTTTTAGTAATGAAATGTCACACAGATAAAAGAAAGTCTATTCGGGATCTAGAACGGTATTGCTATAAGAAGAGATTTACTAGTTGCAATATTGTTTCAAATACCAGCATTTCAGAAGTTTTGTCCACATTCCATATTACAAAAAGGCTCAGCTTTGTTTATGCTAGTTCACTCAGTCATAGAGCTGACTTAGCCAACAAACCCTCTCAAGTCTGGCTTTGTGATTTTCAAACATCTTTATTTCTACATAAATCTCTTGGTAGTCTGAAATGGCAGGGACTTTTGAAAGATAATCCAGAGGGTACGCGCCACTTGTTATTCAACTAGAATCCCTGTACAATCAAGCTTTTGTAGTCTATATTTCTAAAAACAATAGTGTATGATGGGTAAAATAGTTCAGAGCAGCTAATGTTCCAAAGGTTACCCATCATTCCATCTTCGGAAAAGAAATAAAGCAGAGTTGGGTTTTTACTGTCCTCCAACTAGTATCGGAGTTCAAACGTCATCACTGTCAGAGATGCTAGAAAACGGAGGATGATATAAGCCCTGTGTTCCCTTTAAAATACGCAGAACAGGAACATACCTGAGCGCTGCAAATAAACTGAGCGTGAACCCAGTTTATTTGTTTTTTTATAAAGTGAACAGCCCAAAACATTAAAACCACCTGCCTAATATTTGTTGGCCCTCTAGTGCTGCCAAATTAGTTCTGATGCGTCGAGGCATGGACCCCACAAGACCTCTGAACATGTCATGTGGTATCTGAAACCAAGACATTCCTTTAAGTCCTGCATGTTGCAAGGTGGGACCTCCATGGATCGGAATAGTTGTTCCAGCACATCCCACAGGTGCTCAATCAGATTGAGATCTCAGGAATTTGGAGGCCAAGACAACACCTTGAACTCTTTGTCGTGTCCCTCAAACCTTCCCTGAACTTTTTTTTATAGTACATTATCCGGTTGAAAGAGGTCACTGCCATCCGTGAACACCATTGCCATGAAGGGTTCTGCAAAAATCTCTAGGTAGGTGGAATGTGTCAAAGTAACATCCACATGAATGCCAGGACCCAAGGTTTCCCAGCAGAACATTGTCCAGAATGTGCGTAGAATTGGCGATTATTTATTAGATAGCAACATATGCTCGTAAATAGGATATAATTACGCCAGAAATACTACTTGTAGGACAGGCGAATTAGCTGAATCTTTGGCATCGTAGTTGTCAGAGTGTCAAGAAAGGGAGACATTACCAGCCTGCCTAATTTCAACAGTGCATCATGTTGCCATGTCTTCCCCAGCTAAAAGATGCATCTGGCTGCAGGAAAGTAGCTCTTTCTATGGAGGAATGCTTGGTCTTGCGTGATCCTCCATAGACCTTAATGCTGTACTATTCTGCATGAGCTAGAGTACAGCCAGGGGCGGACTGACCGGTCGGGCACTTCAGGGGGCCCAGCGGCAGGGCTGAATTGGGGGCGGCAGAGGAAGGTGCCACCGGGTGGCCGGTCCGGTGGCACACTGTGAGGGGGCCGGCCGTTTGATGCTGGAGCCGCCGGACCGGGTAGCAGCCTCGCCGGTCTGGCGGCTTTCCTCTGACTAACACTGAAGGGGGAGGAGGAGGAGCATCTGTCTATCATGCTCCCTGCGGTTCCCACAATTCCCAGCACAGGATGTGGGAACCGCAAAGGAGCATGACAGACACATGCTCTTCCTCCTCCTCCTTCATCGTTAGTGAGCGGAATGCCGCCGGACCGGCAAGGCTGCCACC
>OW240921.1:80042563-80062959 GCA_933207985.1 Pelobates cultripes | reverse complement strand
GGGAAGAGGGGGGAACAGAGAGATGGGGAGGGGGGGAAGAGGGGGCAATAGAGAGATGGGGAGGGGGAGAAAGAGACAGAGGGGGAAGAATGAGACACAGGGGGAGAAAGAGGGGGAATATAGAGATGGGGAGGGGGAGAAAGAGACAGAGAGAGAAGAATGAGACACGGGGAGAAAGAAGGGGGAATAGAGAGATAGGGAGGAGGAAAAGAGACAGAGAGGAAGAGAGATGTGGGGGAGAGAGAGACAGGGAAAGGGAGGAGAAAAACAGTGGAAGAGAGGGAGAAAGAGGCAGAGGGGTAAGAGACTGGGAAGGAGGGGGGAGGAAGAAACATACAGAGGGATGGGGGGAGACAAAAAGGCACACAGAAGGGCTGTAGATATCACTGGTGGATCCAGGGGGGCAACAGGGCAATTGCCCCTCCCCTGTCCGCAGGCACCATGCGGGCAGGGGAGGGAGGAAGAGAGGACCTGGGAGCTCACCCTGCAGCTCCTCTGGGTCCTTCTTGCACGAGCACAGAGCGTTGCCGTGATTACCATGGCAACGTTACCGCTCTTGCGAGAGTCAACTCTAGCCCTGGAGCTACGGTCTAGTGTTCACTCTCAGCACTGTGACCCCCAGGGATTCCTGGTGGTCGCAGTGGTGAGAGTGAACTCTAGCCCCATAAACACACTGCCCACACACACACCATACACATTCACACACTGCCCCCATACACACCATACACATTTACACACATTGCCTCACACACACACATACACTGCCCACCCATATACACACAGACCCCCATACACAGCCCCCCATACTAACATTGCCACACACATACACAGCCCACACACCCTACACATTCACACACTACACCCCCCACACACACTGAACCTTTCACACACATTGCACCACTGCTCCTATTCCCTACTACAGCCCCATATCCCAGCAGATCCCAGGTAAGTTGTCAAACTGTTCTTAAATGGTTTGACTACTTACTCTGGAGCAGTAGTGGTTATTGTGCATAGATTATTTCTTTAAATAATCTACAAGTGCCCCAGTAGCCAGCCAGCCAACCCACAGGCTGGCCAGTAGCCAGCCAGTTAGCCAGCCCACAGGCCAGTAGCCAGCCCACAGGCCTACACAGCCACAGGCCACAGGCTTACAGCCAGCAAGCCATAGCCTGCCAGCCGCAGTCAGCAAGCCCACAGCCTGCCGGCAGTAGCCAGCAAGCCCACAGCCTGCCAGCCGCAGCAAGCAAGCCCACAGACTGCTAGCCAGCAACAGTAATTAAGGTAAGAGGAGCCAACTTGGCCTAGGTATCAGCGAGCTATGTTGTGTTGCTATATTGTGAATAGAAACCAGAGTGTTGGAGAGACCACCCTCCAGGCCCCATTAGACTCCATTGTAGTCTCTAATGGGGCCTGGAGGGGATTCTTTCTAACACACTCTCTAAAGGACACTGAGATAGCCCCTGCTAGAAAGACCCCCCTCCATGGCCCATTAGCCCTCAATTGTAGTCTCTGCTGGGGCCTCGAAGGGCTTATTGCCCTTTTGTTCCTTGTGTCTAAAGATTGTGTAGGGTGTGGCTGGAGGCGGTGCATGGAGGCGGGACAAGGGTGGCGCTTGCTGCAGAGTATGGGTGGGGCCTGTAAGGGGGCCCTTGATTTATTTTGCCCGGGGGCCCTGAGGGTTCTCAGTCCGCCCCTGAGTACAGCGCTGACATTTGGCTGCCGGCAGCTGAAGTGCCAAGATCAGAAGAGGTAGAAAAGATAATGGATACCACACTCTCCAGGGTGCTCAGGACCTGAGGATGGCCAGGTCATACTTCCAGATATAGAAAATAAATATTGATCCAGGCATTCAAGGATAAATTCCAAAACAGCAGTCTTATTTAGAGAAAAACAACAGCAATGTTTCGACCTAGCAGGGTCTTGTCAAGCAATTCTGATACTTACCATTATTTTAGTTCTAGGGGTTTAATTTTCGCATATTTTTACATAAAATAGGACTCCTAAAGGCTGTCTACTTATCTTTCATCTTTGCTTTGCTTTCTCTTTCTGTTTACTTTCACTCTGTTCTACCTCTCTTTCATCTACACTATCGTGAATTTTACTTCTCTCCTGCACACTCCATAGGCTACAAGATAATAGTGGTAGTGTTTTTGTTGACTACATATGTTTCTCTAAGATTTTCTAGCATAATAAGCTAAATCACAGCATTTGTCTGTTTTCATTTATTTTCTTTACTTTCTAAACTGCTTAAGTTTTAATAATGTTGACATTTAGCCCACAGTGGCATGTAAAAGTCAGGGCAGGACACACATTTGTATGTAAAGATCTGAAAGGCAAAATGGCTGCATTGCAAGAGAGAGAGGGGAAGTGAGGCAAGACAAGATATCAACGCACCTCCTCTCCAGCACCACAGAGATCATAGAGAACAGACAGTCAAACATCACCAGTAACAATGAGTCCTCCAGCACTTACAGACCCGGCACCAATAGCAACAGACATAATATTTTTATAAAGCCAGTATCTACATTTTGTTTGTCACTCTTTTTTTGCTCTCATGAGATTTAGTCATGCTGTTTTAGCTTTATGTTCATAATGTGATATGGTATGTAGTATCTTTTGCCCTATTTTCTTATGACTGGGATAATATGTCAACACTCTATATCTTTTGCTTATCTATATGTCGCGCTCTTCTTGAGTGACCGATAACTTTTGAGTTTAACAATGTCTTTTTCAATCTGTTTTATGTTCTTGTTATGGTCTGTTGTATACTTCCTATTTGCTATACTAAAACAATAAAACATTATTAATCAGAAACATCTAAATACAACCCACTCACACTGCAATAAAAAGTATATAATATTTGCATAAGGAATTTCATTTACTAAACTGAAAATCGTGGAGAACCGGTGATGTAACTTTGGGAAAAGCAGACAAGCTGGAAAAATAGCAGAGTTGGGGAATATTTCAAATACCCTGTACTTTGGCTTAAAATTTACAATTTCCCGTCAATTCTTCAAAGTAAAGAATTTAAGGTGCAAACTCTCAAATACTGCACGCTGCAATGGAAATAATTTTGTGGCTTGTTCTCTTGTAAAAGCTTAACATTATGGAGATTTACTTGAAAAAATCCTTTGCAAAAATTATCACTTTTGGTGGTGAGATATGTGCATTTTAAAAGTCTTATCTGCCTACAGTTTAAAGCTGCTCTGCAAAGTAGACAATGTGCTACTGTGAGTTCGACATCACAGAGTGGACTCAAATGCAACTGCTTCTCATTGGCTACAGAGTATAAATTATCATTCGAGTTGCCCTTATGAATGTTACTTCAAGCAAAACAAGACATTCTTTCATTAGTCTGAGGCTATGAGAGACAATAGAGTGGTCTGGAGGCTGGAAATGAACAGAACACAAGCAAAGTACATTCATTTATCCAAAAATGATTCTCTGTCAATCGTATTTCTGAAACAAACATGTCAGAATTTTATGTAAAAAACAAAAACTGTCATAGGTCTTAGATACATTATTTTTACACATTCAAAATCTTTGAATAGGAAACTTCTCTGGAATGTTTTACACAACACTCCCCATAAATATGCATTGATATAACGTATCTCTATGAGATGATGCTGGCCGGCACAGAGCAAGTGCAGCGCATGCACAGCAGGTGTCCCAAACATTGGATTGGCTAAGATTAGCATCACCGATGATCTCAGCCATGGGAGGAGTAATAGCCACATGACGTGGGAAAAAGGTAAGTAGATATTCTTTATTTTTATGTTGTTTACTATTATCCATAAGTATCTAGTTATGAAGTAGACACATAGAAAGCTCTCTGAGCAAAATCATCCGACTATTTATTAGATAGCAACATATGCTCATAAGTAGGATATAATTACGCCAGAGATACTACTCGTAGGACAGGCGAATTAGCTGAATCTTTGGCATCGTAGTTGTCAGAGTGTCAAGAAAGGGAGATATTTCCAGAATAAATTATACTGTGGAGGACCAATGACAATCAAGTCAAAACCCAAATGTGTTTTTTCTCACTAAATAATTAAAAAATTGATTACCTAAATTAAAGTGATGGGTGTTGCAGTGAGTTAGTGTCTAGTGAATCTCATGTAACACATTATATAATATCCCATATCATTGTTCATATATACAGTGGTGTACACACGACCCATGGGGCCCCGGTGCGAAAATTGATCCATGGGAGTGCTGAGGGGATTCCCTGGGGTCCAGTGGGGCTGTTTGGCTGTCGGGGAGCGCAAGGGAGCACTCTCCCTGGCTGAGCGCTCTCTGCCCAGCTCCCTCACGCACCGCTTACTGAGGTAGCTAGCTCCTGGGCCCCCCAGGAGAAGAGGCTGGCCATACTGGCATGCACACCGGGTCGCAGGGCGGCCGGGCCCCCTGGTGGGCCAGGCCCCCTGGTGGGCCAGGCCCGGTCTCAGCCGCGACCCCTGCATGTACGCCACTGCATACATAATAATGTAACACATTTTATATAGTAATACTAACTGTGGTAAGAGTAGGAGTTCAATGACTTAAAATTATTGCCAGCATTACAAGGCCATATTCATATGCAAGACTATTTTCATGCAAATTAATTTTCCTCCATTAAATTTTGCTGATTATATTGCTTTATTGTATTTTCAAAACCATTGCAAATTCATCTCACTGAAATATTATTTCATACTTTCAAATGTTCGACAATATCTAACATTCTCCCTCCAGATTGTAAGCTCTTTCGAGCAGGGTCCTCCTCAACCTACTGCAACGCTTTGTAATGGTTTCATTTTATTGTTAAATTTACGCCTTTATAATATTGAATATAATATAATATTGTGAATAAGTTGACGCTATATAAATGCTAATAATAATTCTCCGTAATATTTCAGCAAGATTAACGTTTCCGCAAGCCGGTGGTTTGGCTTTGAAGAGGCAGACTCATATTTTATACTGGTATATGTACTTGCTCCGCAAATTTGAAAGGTTTATACAGAGAAATCTTTTATTTTCCAGCTGTCAAATTATACTTATAATAAATTATACTTATTTAATTATTATTTATTTATATATAGTAATATAGTTGCCTCGTTTCCCTCTCTAAAACCTGTTTTGCACAAAAAAAAAAACATTGCTTTTCAGGTGCAGTGGCCTTGGATGGGCGGTAGAGGTGAGTTATACTTACCTGTTGTGGTTTCTCACTGGCTCCACTATCTTCAATCTTCGGCTACTAGTTCATCATCTACCAGGAGCCCATGTCAGTACTGTACTTTCGCACAGAAATGAGAGAACAACACTGATTTCTATGAAGCATTCCGCAAGACCACAGAAGCCTCCATAGATATTGTCCTCACGAGTATAAGGCCATGCCTTTTTACCACATCCATCGTTACCTGGGGACAGTGGCGGATCCAGAGCCTGATCTCAGGAGGGGCACTTGTAGATTATTTAAAGAAATAATCCAGGCACAATAACCACTACAGCTCAGTGTAGTAGTTATGGCGCCAGTAGGACCAGGATCCCATCCCAGAGTAAGTAGTCAAACTGTTTAAGAACAGTTTGACAACTTACCTGGGGTCTGCTGGGATATAGGGCATAGGAGCAGTGGTATGTGTTAGGGATGAAGTGTGTGTGAAAGGTGCAGTGTGTGTGTGTGAGCGGTGAAGGGTGTGTGCGAGTGCGTGAGGGCGGCAGTGTAGGTCAGGGTTGCAGTGTGTGTGTTAGGGGGCAGTGTGTGTGTGAGAGAGCTGCAGTGTGTGTGTGTGTGTGTGTGAGCGGTGCAGTGTGTATGTGAGGGTGGCAGTGTGTGTGTGTTTGGGGAAGTGTTTGGGGGGCAGTGTGTGTATGGGGGCAGTGGGTGTAGTGTGTGTATGGGGGCAGTGTTTGTGGGGCAGTGTGTGTAGTGTGTGTATGTGTGTAGTGTGTGTATGGGGGCAGTGTGTGTAGTGTGTGTATGGGGGAAGTGTTTGTGGGGCAGTGTGTGTATGGGAGGCAGTGTTTGTGGGGCAGTGTGTGTAGTGTGTGTATGGGAGGAAGTGTTTGTGGGGCACTGTGTGTAGTGTGTATGGGAGGCAGTGTGTATAGTGTGTGTATGGGGGGAAGTGTTTGTGGGGCAGTGTGTGTAGTGTGTGTAGTGTGTGTATGGGGGGAAGTGTTTGTGGGGCAGTGTGTGTAGTGTGTGTATGGGGGCAGTGTTTTGTGGGGCAGTGTGTGTAGTGTGTGTATGGGGGCAGTGATTGTGGGGCAGTGTGTGTATGGGGGTAGTGTTTGTAGGGCAGTGTGTGTAGTGTGTGTATGGGGGCAGTCTTTGTATGGGGGGAAGGAGGGTAGGGAGGCTTTTTTTTAATTTTATTTAAATAAATATATTGATGTCCCCCCTCCCTTCTTACCTTTACTGGGAGGAGGGGGGACATTTCTCGATCCCTGGTGGTCCGGTGGGGATTCCTTGGTGGCCCAGAGGGAAGAGTGAACTCTCGCGAGATTTGGAGTGTTGCCGTGGTAACCGCGGCAACGTTCCGTGCACGCGAGAGTAGGACCCAGAGGAGCTGCAGGTAAGAGCTCCCGGGTCCTCTCTCACTCACTCCCGCCGCGGGCTGTCAGCAATGTGCCTGCGGACCGGGGAGGGAGATTTCTGATCTCACTCCCCGGTCCGCAGGCCCATTGCAGGGCTGGCACTTGGACAATGCCAGCCCTGCATTAGCCGGCAGGGGAGAGCCTCGGGGGGGGGATTGCCCCTTTGCTCCCCCCCCCCTCCGGATCTGCCACTGCCTGGAGAAAGGGATGAAACTTGAACTGGTGACTTCGCCTTTTGTCAAATCTTGTCAAGTTAGAGATTTACCATAAGACAAAGTAGTCCTTATTTTGACTGATTTCTTTTGACTGTGTTGGCATTTCAATGAAGTTCCAACACAGTCTTTATGAGCATTTCATAAAGATGTTATCGTTATTAAATGCTCAAAAAACATTTTTGGTTGAGAAAGTTGCTTTAATAGAGTCCACCTGATCTTAGTTCCAACACCAGAAATATATTTACCCTCCATAGCCTCTTATGGGCCTATTTCCCAACTATATCAATATCATTACAAAAATCTTAGACATCCACTTACAACTTTTCTTAACCTAAATAATGAGTCCCAACCAATCAGGCTTTGTGAGGGGAAAACACTCAAAAGTGAGTATACATAAAGTTTTTAATGTGATTTTCCTCATCTTCTCCAACCAAAAGGTATTTTGTTTCCCTTGCTCCGATCGATGGCTACTGAAAAGGCTTTCAGTAAGGTTTTATTACCTCATTTGATTAGAGTGTTAACATTATACTAGTTTTTAAATCCAGTTTCAAACTTGCCCAATTATATTTTTCTTGTAGCAGGAGGTGCAATATGGCTGCCCCAACCCATTCTTCTGACTCATTGGACTTTTGATACGTACCCTCCTCTTCAACCTTTGAAGGCAACAAGGCATACTCGTAGGTCCAGTTACGTAAAAGACTACATTTTGTAGAAAAGACAATATATTACTTTTCAATGACCCTTCCACATCTTTTCTTTCCATAATCATAACTTAATCAGACTTCCAAAAAAGTGGACAGTTTTGTAGTGAAATACAAACTGATTTGTTAGCCACTGGAGGACTATAAAGCAACAACATACCTTTGTTTGGACCTCTCTGCAAGTGGAGCATCCAAGGTTGCTTTTCATTAACCCCTAGACATTTAATAGGTAAATCCCACTGAAAAATTCAGACCTCGCAGAAACTTCTGCATATAGTCCTCCCTATACAACATTAATGTCCACACAATGAGTGAACATCAATAATATGGATGGAAGTTTACATGTAGGAGCCTGAAATTTTGCACTTTTGTAGTTAGCATTTGCCAATTGGATCTCCTGCATTCTAGATTCCCAACACGCCTACTAAATCTACACTCCTTAAAATGTATGCCTCGAGGATAATAAAAAAAACTTGATATTTTTGGCAGAATATTCCTTTTAAATATGTCATTTTTTTAAAATGTGAATTCTAATACTGGAATTCAGCTTGGCCTCACTATCACCATTTATACTCTCAGGACAATCGAGTGAACAATTCTTTAACACTTATGACAAAAGGCACAAAAAGGCAGAAGGTGGCATATACACATATAAAAACAGTCCTAACTACTAGCTCCAATAGCTCAAACACAATCATATTATTTAAAAAAATATATCAAAGTTTACTTTACCAAAATATTACAATTTCATACTTTGCAGATTCCCCTTGACCATCGCATAAACATCACATTCTTAGTTTAACCATGTGAAGTATACTACTCGCCCCTTACAGCATAAAAGGATTAAAATCGTTGATGCACTGACACATAATTAAGTTTATTTTTAACAGTGAAGCTAGGTGACTTTTAAGCTAAACTGCAAAATTTTGGATCAAATAGCCAAGTTGGGAAAGGAGCTAAATTGCAGAATTCTTCCAACTCAGCTTCTTTGGACTACATTTTTAAATTTGATTTGTAGTATCACCAGAAATCTCCTGATTTAAAGGACAACTACAGGCACCCAGACTATCTCAATCGACAGACAGACAGAAATAGGAGACAGAGTGTGTGGCCAAACATCACAGCATATATTTGAATGGTTAATTACAATATACCACACTTTGTACAGGTTTACCTCCCACCTTAATGTTCCACATAACATGATAACTACACATACAGTCTAAAATGTGTTAACATTCTCAGTCCTTTTAAAGCCTCAAGATCATGTGACCTACCAGCAAGATCTTCAATAATATCCAAAGATGAACTCCAGGAAAAGCGTTCCACTGCACTGTACCCCATCTCCGTCAGTGATGCCGGGACCGTTTCAAGCTCATAGGCTCCCCGTTTCTTCCAGTAAAGGAACATATTGAAAAAAAAATTCAGAATAAAATCCTTACTGTAAAAAATAGCAACGAACAGAGGCTTTATTGATGAGATTAATTAAATGTATCTTTTTCGTTTCAAAAATACAAATCGTTAGATATTTGGATCTTTTTGGAGCTTGGTTTTAAACATTTTAATACTGTCATTCTGGGGACAAGGAGAATTGGATGGTCAGTCTTTTCTCCCAAAGCTTTCTGTTATGAACAAATAATTAAATCATTTGCCCAAGAGACAGAATACTGCTACAGATCTGGGTAGATTCGTATACCGGCCAATGGTCTCAGCACTAGGCCAGACAAAGAGACTTTTCTTTAGCCTCCTACAGACGTTTTTAAACTCTGAAGAAATATGACATTTATGATTAGCATAATCAACAAGCAGAGCATAATTATTTCCCACACAACTTCGTACCACGTCGATAGGATATGAAAAGAAATATTTTGACCACAGGCAGTAATATGCAGTTCTAGCATGTTAGTCAAGTCATCAAATTTGCAGTTTTAAGGCATAAACTTAGCCATTTTTAAAAAGACCAACCAGTAGATTTATTTAAATTCTTTTAAATATAATCAATGAAATCTGAATTTTTTATTCATAGTAATATTCTACTCTACATATTTTAATTAAACTCAAGCAAAAAAAAAGTAAAGAATGTTGGTTTACATTTAGAATGTCCTTAAATTTGAACAATTATGCAGAAAGATTTACCATGTTTTCAAGTATATCATGTGATCCTAAACATTACAGTCTTGTTACAAGGTTACACATTTAACATACACAAATATAGATAATTATCTGCTATTGCTAGTTTAATTTGATTGAAAAAAGCTAGAGACACAGAGGGGCACCACTTGTCTCAATTTCTCCAGATTTTGTGTACAAACATATAGAGGAACCCATAAAAATAAATATGGGTGCTCTAAAAACCCCACTATAACTTCAGAAAGGACCTAACCTCTGCCAAACCCCCACTCCGTCTTATGTGGATGGGGGACTCTCAACTTCATGTCTGAGCAGCCAAGGGCTTTTGTGTCATTCAGCCTTCAAAGGGTGGTGGGATGGGAGTAATGATATATATAGGGGGGCTGACATCTCTAACCGTCCTATAAAAAGGTGGGTGTTTACCAGAATTCACCAAAACTACATTATGTCAGAATAGACTAAACCCTAGCATGCAGGTCAAATAGAGAAAAAAAAAAAAGAAGAGGACAAAGTGTATTACCAGTCCTTGAGTTTAGCTGGATTTAACTCAAAATGTAAATAAATAGCAGAAGCCTGAAACAAGCCTAGGTCTGAACAGGGGTACACAGTATCGGTAATAGTCAAGTTCAGGATAACAGATGTGCAATTGATCAAAACAAGCAGAGGTCAGAAATACCAGACAAACACACAAATATAAGCTTATATATAATATATCAGAGAGATAACAAAAAATGTTATGTGACAGGAGGCGCTTAGAATATGTGTATTTAGTTATTGATCATACAATTCGTGCAGCTGAAAAATCTCAATGGCTTTCCAAAGAAACCAACCAAATAAACAGACAAAACTGTATTTAAACTCCCACTGTTTTGATGCTACCATTTACCATTCCACAGAGAGAGTGAGATTGCAGCGCAAAAAGGATGTATAAAATATGCACACTTACCCCTTTAAAAACAAACTTCAAGGGGGTATTGCATACATAAAAATACAGAAGAAAACACAATAGAGTAATAACGTATGGATAATTTGAATTTAACACTTTAAATGCAAACTCACATGGTATAGAGCCTTTTCAAGGTATTGGCTCTAAACAGTAGGTGTTCGTACACTTAATAAGGTGGCAACTCGACCTTTGGAATTCCAATCTAATTTGGTACGTCTCAGATTTTCATATATATAGAAGATATAAGAAGAAAGTGAAAAAACTAGGTGCAGCGTAATAAATATATTTTATATATATATTTATATATATAAAATATATATATATTTTTTAAATTCTCTCTCACCTTTTATGGAGCCTATTAGAACTGGCTCCAAGTATACAGGTATAGTGTCAAATTAAGGGTTGAGACCACCCTCCTTAGACCGGATAGAAGATGCAGTGGGAGAGGTAAGTATAAAAGTAGCTTTTATTACAAATACAAATATGTGTATATAAAAAGACAGTCTTCAAAGTAAATAACCATAAAAATTACCTCCTTCCCTGTCAAGACGCGTTTCGCCTGGTTTGAGGATTTCTCAATCGACCTATTCCAAATGCTTTGAAAAAAAAAAAATTCTCTGTGTACCACAACCGCTACACTGAGCTGTAGTGGTTATGGTGCTTAAAATGCCCCTTTTAACCATTTGTCCGCTGGCTGCTTATGGACATTTAGTTACTTTGGATACAGATAATTTTATAGATAGATAACTTATAAAGTAGGCAAAACATATTTGTAGAATGATACATTATAAGAGTGCCTTGGAACCTGGTGGACTGGTGCTTGGTGTCTGTTTTAGAATGGTTGACAACTACAACCAATGCCTTATCACACCTCACATAGAACGTTTCTTTATGAAATAGGGGACAAGGCAGCATGTTTTTCTTCCATTCGGTATGGTAGACAATGTGAGCAACTGCTTAGCCACAAAGCTAACCAAGGCCGTGCATTGGCCAAGAGCATCAGCTGGTCAATGAGGACAGTCTGTTATTGGACATGCGCAGGTCAGTGAAGAGCAGATGCAAGAAAAGACCAGGTGCAATGGGTATGTCCAGTGGAACAAGTAACCACTTATACACAATTTGACAGTTTTGATAAAATTAGTGGGAAGGTGCCTTCAGGCTCCTTGCACCATAAACATTACAGTAAACTGTAGTGGTTATGGTGCTTTAGTTAACCTTTTAACTTCTCTTCTTAAATGAGTCATTGAAAATATTTTTCATCAGTCTTTGGCATTCGCATTGCCCGCAATGATTTTATGAGTGTTTCACATGATTTCTAATCCTGTTATCTCTCCCTTTTTAGCCTACGTTGCATTTTCCTTGCATATAATCACTAATTCCATTTCCACTCTCTCTATAAAGCAAAAATTATCCAGAAACAAAGGAAGGTTTCTATGATTAAAAAAAAAAAAAACATTTGAAAAAATGCCATCTATCCTTTTTACGGAATGGCAAGAATTCTGATTATCTTTCACAGTATGATTTGTTTGAAAAAGCATTGATATAATAAGAAGGTAACATAAATGAAATAAATTCATTTATTATTTTATCTATAAAAAAAAAAAAAAAACCCTGGAAAAAATGTTTAATATTTTAGGATTTATTTATTTTTATTTTTTTTATTCTTTATTTTTCACTCGACAGGCAGAACAAGTTTGTATCAACTTTTGGGATTTCGCAGAAGCCTTCTGAAATTTAGTTTTTGTAAATATATTGCAATTCAAACAGTACAATTTCAACAGTACAATGCATGCCCAATCTTGAACCCATTAAATTAGTCTACCATTTTTGACCAGGCACTTCATTAACCTTTGGAGCCCTTTCATTACTCAGCCTCGTCTTGCCCATGGGCCTCCCTGTTCCTTCGAATCATTTAATCATGCCTGGTAAGGATAAAAAGAAAAAGAAAAAATGAAAACCGCCTCCCCCTAAAATCAGGGGGAAGGGTAAAAAAGAGAAGAAAGTAAGAAAGAAATGAAGAACATAGTAGAAGAAGTGAAAGAGGGACATAGTGTCAGAAAAGGAGGGGTAAAGAAAAAAAAAAAAGAGGTGCGGGGAAGTGGGGAGGCCAGGGGGCCTCCCCAGAACGATATTATGTCTTCCAAGAGGGGAATTCCGTTGTCGCTATTGCTGGTTCGGGTCCGTTCCCCCAACCAGACCCCGTCAGGCACTGCTCGAGCCTATTGCTCTGCTGTCCCATGGCTCCCACAATTTCTGGAAGGTCTCTGTCGTCCCCCTTACCCTTGCTGTAAGGTCGTCCATTATTCTACACTCTCTTATTCTGGAAATGACCCCTGGGAATTCTGGGCCCTCTGGTGAAAGTCATGCAGTTGCTATTGCTCGGCATGCACTTAAAGTTATCTTATGTATTAACTTCTGCCCCCTCCTAGTCCACCCTTCCAGTGAGCTATTTAACAGATAGACCCACGGGTCCATAGCTAGTGGCCTGTCAAACGTCTGATGTAGCAGGTCCTCCACAGACCCCCAGAAGCTGCAAATCCTCAGACATTCCCACCACATGTGTATGTATGTGCCAAGGTTTCCACAACCCCTCCAACATACGTCCGTGTTTGTTGTATGCATTTGATATAGTTTTACGGGTGTGGTATACCATCGGAGCATGTTTTTCCACGTCTGCTCTTGAAGTGTGACACATATAGAAGCATTGGTGTTTGCTTCCCATATCTCTTGCCACTTGATTCCCTCCAACACCTCCCCCAAGTCCGTTTCCCATTTGTCGATGTACATTAGTCTTCCCCATTCTTTATTTTCTGTGCTAAGGTGGGCATATAAAAGTGTGATCATTCCCTTGGGGGCAACCCCATTTAAGCACATCCTCTCGTAGAAAGTTAGCTCTCTTTGGCTACTGTTCTTATGTGTGAACTTCTAGCAAAGTCACGTATCTGAAGATATCGAAAGAAGTTTGCTGGGGTTAAGTGGGTGTCTTGTTGGAGGTCAGCAAATTGGACGATATCTCCGTCATGATATAGCTGGTGAATCCGTTGTAATCTGGTTCTCTCAGTGTTTCGAAATTCCATAGGGGCCATTCCGGATGGAAATTCTCGATTTCGCAATATTGGAGTGAGAGGAGAGGGGGACGATACGAGCCCATACCTAGTACCACACACGTCCCATATTTGTATTGAATTGAGTATGGCCAGACACGTAACCCGTATCATTGGTCTACTTTCCTTGGGGACCCACATTGTAAACTGGGGGATATCTAAACCCACCAGCATAGACTCATGGTGAATAGAGGCATACCTAGGGTCTCCAGCGCCCTTGGCGAGGAGCTGTATCGGCTGCAAGGAGAACTCGTACACATGAAATAGCAAAGCTCCATATACAATGCTTTCCCAATAATAATCTGTGTTATCAACCTCAAATTATAAATATATATTTACACACACATATTTAGACTTGTATAATGATGGTGTGCCAGAGGAATGCTTGACAACACATCACACCTCATGACAAGCACAGCACAGGCCATTACACCTTATTGTAAACAAAACATTGATAAATCACACCTTTTTACAATCATAACACTGGGACATCACACCATATGAGTGCAGGAGTGGGGATAAAAACCAGCCCCAGAAAAAGTTTTCTACCAATTCACAGTACTTGCATCAGCACAGAGATTGCACTCACAGGACTTTCCCCAGCACAGAGATTGCACTCACAGGACTTTCCCGAGGACTTTAAAAAGCCTCCTGCATGCACCATGCAGAAGGAAAAAGATGCCGGATATGAGATTTCCGTCAGCAACAAAGGCGATATCACATTGGCCGAGAGAGTACTCTCTCACACTATTGTGGCTGTATCTGCATCCCACCACTGCCAAATTCTTAAAGGCCGCATCCCACAGGGGCCCCAGGGTACAGGGCTGGACTGGAAATGAAAACCAGCCCTGGAAATAATTGCATACCAGCCAAACAGCTTACAAACTAATACACTGTCCCCCCGCCCTTCCCTTTCCCCCCAATTCAATACACTGCCCGCACTTCCTTCCCCCAATTTAATACACTGCCCACTCCCCAATGGAAAATACTGCCTCCGCTCCCTCTCCCCAATTAATACACTGCCCCCACTCCCAACAATTTTAAACACTGCCCTCCCCTTGCCAACCTCCCCTTCCATTCATATCTCCCCATTTCCAGCCTCCACCTTCCATCCATACCTCCCCCTTGCCTGCCACCCCCTTCCATTCATATCTCCCCTTGCCAGCCCCCTTCCATTCATATCTTCCCTCTTGCCAGCCTTTCCCATTTCCATCCATTTCTCCCCTTGCCAGCCTCCCCTTCCATCCATATCTCCCATGCCAACCTCCTCCAATATCTCCCCCCTTGCCAGCCTCCACCCTTCCATCCATATCTTCCCCCTTTGCCAACCTCCCCATTCTTCACCATCTCCCCCCTTCCATCCATACCTTCCTCTCTTGCCAACCTCCTCCAATATATCTCCCCTTTCCCAACCTCTTCCTTCAATCCATACCTCCATCTCTCGCCAAACTCCTCCAATATATTCCCCTTTGCCAACCTCCCCCTTCCTCACTATCTCTTTTGCAAGTGAATGATAATTTGCAGAACTATTTGCGCTGCCAGCAGGCAAATAGTGAAAAACCCTGAATGGTGCAAGGGTTATGTGGTGGCTGGCCTGCGCTTGCTATCCTAACGCACTTAAAAAATAAAAATAATTATAATCCTTTTAGCCTTTTAATGGAAGTTGTAAAACCTTCATATGCCTCCAACTGTCAGGTAGAGCATGTCTACTAAACTAATAACTAGCAAAACATTAAAAGGTGCCCAGTCACAAGAAAAAAAATATATTTTTTATTGAATCTAGTAAATGTAATCTGAACTTTTCAGAAACCTAATTTCTTTATTTGTAGGTAATAAGCTGGATAAGATCAAATTAAGAGTCTCTTAAATGAGAGTCTGTTCTGTGTCAATTTACCACCAACTGCAGCATGAAACAAACCCATTCATTGACTGCTGTCTGCAGCTCTACATTATGTCTGCTTAGGAGACTGCAATGTTATTATTCATATTCCACAAAAGACTTTAATTTGGCACCGTATCACATACCACAGGGGAAAAAAACATTTTGTATATTGGATTTAGCAAAGAAAAAAATTAGAATTGCACAAGTGTTTGGGCAGATGGTAATGTGGAATGGGCATAAGACAGACAAAAAAAAGAGAGAATATTCCATTTAGAGTAACACACTGTCAATTATAAACATACTTCGGGTAATTAGGATTTAGTGGTGAGGGTGGAGGAAGCCACTAAATAGCTTAGTCATACACAAGAAAAATAAATAAATAATGGTAACCATGTCTTGATGTCATCATAAATATCTAAGTAAAGTGTGTTCTAACAAAGGAAGCACAAATAAAACTGAAAAATGATGAGCCCTAGTAAGTCATTGTTCAACAATGGGTGGTTTCTCTTTATGCCAACTCCTATCAGCAAAGCCAGGGACACAGAGACATGCAGCATCCTATAGAACATTTAGAAGGAAAATAACTTAATTCTTCCTCTAAATAAGATAGGCAACCTTTTTCGCATGAGGGCTATATGCCATGTCTGTGTATGGATTGAAGGCCAAAATCTTCAAACTAAACATTTAATATAGTAATGATAATAAAAGTGGTAGTAACACACTGGAAACGACCCAATTTATTAATTCTTTGAGTATTTTAATATATGATCTCTTAATTTGGTTTCCTTATGTGAGATTGCAATATACACAGATACCAAATTAAGGAGTGCCCCACTAAACAACTGAAAGATCAAAAGTTGCAGCTTTTTGGCTCTTCCTCTTCTCATCCATGTCCCATATAATTTTCGAATATATATATATATATATATATATATATATTGAAAAGAGTACTCCTTTCCTTTGGTACCTTGCCCTGGGATTAGGGTGTTGCAGAGTCTTTTCAGGCTTCAGAGACATTTCACAGGCTGGATGAGGTAAATGGACTTGCTCTTTTTATTGTGGTTCCAAAATTCAATTCTGAACACTAATTTAACAATATAATAAACTAACTGGGTTGTATGGCTTGTCCATTTCCAAACATAAATAAACAAATACCCACCTTACTGTTTTAGGTTCTCTCAGCTTTCTCTTTCAACTCACAGGAAGCAAACATACTCTTCACTCCTGCATTAGCAGGGGAGTACTTAATGGCACCTGCAAGTAACAATCTTTTTCAGGTGAGGTAAATCAGTGTTGAAACTTTGGAACACTGAGCACTGGCCCACCCTACTCTCCACGTGCTCCACCCCAGGGACCAAACATATACTTATATAAAAGTGCAATAATAATTTTAATACAATACATTTCCCTGATGCCAATTACACAAAGTGGGAACCTTGTAAAATCTGGGGAGATATATAGACTCCATCCAGCACAATTCCTTACTCTCGGTCACAATATGTACACACACAATTTTTCCATGACACAATGGGTTAAAAGTTTAGAAAACAGTCCTCATGGCCCACCATGACATGCTGGAACCATAAGGAGTAGCTTGCCATGTTCCACACAACTCCCTCGCGGTCGCTCTGTAGCCACGTCAAGCGCCACTACAGTGTGCGCTGCCTGGAGCAGTGTGAAACTCTGCGGCTCAGACAGCTCCTGCCAATGAATTGTATTTCAAGGCAGAATGTGACAGGCCGTGTATTGCAGAAGTCGGGCTTAATGCGGCCCGTGGGTCATAGTTTTCCGACCTCTGCTCTAAACACTGCATGTTTCCTACAGGGTTCCTTAAAAATGCATTCTATATACACCAATGTTCTGTTTAACAGCTACATATTTGCATAGTTTGCAGAATAGTCCTATGAACGAGATTAGGAAAGAAAAACAAACACATAACTTGCACAGAAACAGACATTGACAGTATGAGCATGTTGGAAATGACGCAAAAGGGATTGAAGGGTTGGTGACAAATAAATGGTATAAGTGAGTAATGCCAATAAATATCCCTTTTGTTAACCAAGTAAATCATTAACTTTAGAACTATATAATGCTAAATGAAATGGCTCGTTATACATTCTAATGCACACTATATAAAATTCTTTATATAGGTTGTACAAACACGTTTGCAACGCCACAACAGCGAGAGCAAACAGAATCACAGACATAGTGAGACATTTGATTGGCATTCAAGAACACTGCACATTTTTTAAACGGTAATGTAGAATATGGGAGCATAGAAGCTATGGAGCCACTGGGTACACATTATAATGAAAGCATAAAACAGAAAACCCTCTGCCAGGTTCTCTGCCATGCTGTCCACCAGGGGGCTTCAGTTTATGTTTGCATTATTCTGCTTCCTGACCCCCTTGCCCTTTTCCAGTTAGCTGCATCTAATTAGCAGGCTGTAAAAGCCAGCCCTGCCTGAAACCCAGGATCTGGTCATTTTGCGTGTTTGGTGTTTCCTGACAGATCTCTGCTTCGCTACTGACTGATTTCCTGGACTCTGACCTCTGCCTGCTTTACCAACTACGTTACTCCGCTGCCAGCCCTGACTTTTGCTTTTTGTCTAACCCTGCCTTTGGATTACCCCTTTATCTGTACGGTTTTTGCCTCCTCCTTGTGCCATCTCCTGCAACTGGGCTCCAACTCCTGGTAAACTGTTACATAAGTCCCTGGTGACTGTTACAGCGGGAGGTTTGCAGGCTTCATTTATCTGTCTTGACTTGATGCGGAGCCAGTAATACAATCTTAGGAATCCACTCAGTGTGAACACAGGCCCCAGGGCTCTGCAGTTTGCATAGAGCCTTCCGGCTACTTGAGTGGGTGGGTGGACGCACCTCTACGTGGGCCTCCTGCTCAGAGCAGGATTGATGAACCATTGCCGCTTCCTTGTTCTCCGGAAACGCAGGTGAGGTATGCAAGGAAGGTCTGTGCTGTAAGCGCCTCCAGAAAGCTTGGCATATCTGATCAAAACGGATCTCGAAGTGCTTTCTCTATTGCCGGAGCACTGGACCCTCTTGAGTTTGCAGAAGGTGGTGGCCATCTTAAGCGCACGTGTGCCTCGCTGCTTGGCAAGAGATTCCCTTGTTGCAAGTAAGTGTGATCCCCCACTGTTCCAAAGGGGGGGATAGCAGGGAAACAGAGGGGCTTTTATGCCACCAAGCTGCCTTCCATGCTAGGCCTCATAAGCAGACCCCAGCAGTCCGGCCACAACCACTTGTGTGGCACTAGAAAGATCAGCATCGTCGCCTGTCCTTTCTCAGCATCAAGTCATTCTCCAAAAATATGGAGGTCTTTTTCATAGCTGTATCAGTAATCTTTGTGTGTGTATTTAGCTTTTCAGGGTTGTGTTGTGCTGTTTTTCCACAGTATTTGTTATGAGGACCAGCAAGTGTCTGCTCAGCTCTGCGTTCAGGCCCCGCCCCACTAATGCACACTTTTTAAAAATAAGCCTGCACAAATCTGAGTTTATATCCAATTCAGGACTAGACAAATTCCACCCGGATGCCTGTAGGGGCCAAATCCTTTTATTTTTTTTTGTCTACAAATTCAGCGTGACATTCTTCCTTTATGAGCGGTCAAGGTAACAAAACCTACATTTTAAAAAGGATCTTGTCTGAACCTCTGTCAGTTTTCTACAGTCATACACTTCCTCCCCAAAAGCCTTCACAACGGTCAACTTATGCCAAATGCAGACAACAAACGACAACACAATATTGAAAAAAAAAACTTGAAATCTTTATGTAGAAAACAAATATTTACATTGCAAAGCTGTTCATTTGCTGAGAAAAACTGAAAAAAAAAAAAAAAGAAAAATGTAAAAACAGTTTTCAAATTTGGGATGCCCACATTAGAAGTAACATATTAAGGAGATTATTGATGCTCGCGCCTCTTTAACTTCTTGTTTATCTTCATCTTTCCAGATCCGCAAATGTTAAAGTCATATTCCGCAGTCACATATGGAATTTCTCCTTTAATTCCACGCTGAAAATTTGAAAATGAAATTTTTTCAGTTAGAAAACAATATATAAATAATAAATGTTTTAAAAAAATAAATAAAAAATTATATATATATATATATATATATATATATATATATATATATATATATATATATATATATATATATATATATATGTGTGTGTGTGTGTGTGTGTTTTGTTTTTTTCCTCTAGCAAGTGTTAAACTTAAATGATCAATCAGCTTAGGAAATACATAATTTAATTAACTTTCTCTCTGGTTACAATCCCACATTAGTTGGGGGCAAACATTTCAAATATTGACAGGACACTCCAAAGCAGATTAACACATTAATTAATACTTTTCCTAAGTGCCCCCATTTTGCAGCAAATTCTCAGCATCAAGTCATTCTCCAAAAATATGGAGGTCTTTTTCATAGCTGTATCAGTATTCTTTGTGTGTGCATTGGTAACGGAGTGTGCACAAATGTGTATAAAACTAAATATATTAGACAAATGTGTGTAAATCAATCTGTAAAAATCAGTCATAGGTGGTCATTTGGGCTTCAATATTCAGTCACTATATAAGAACAGGATTTTATCAGTTTACCCAAAAGATCATTGATAAGGGGCATCCATCTCCAGGCTCCCAATAAGAACATTATAGTTGCCACTTTTACATGAAGGGCCCCTTATTTAAATACCAAGTTTAGGGACATTTTGACAATGTTGGATCTTTGTCAAATAATACCATTTGAGCTTTCTACTACCACTGAAGAAAGGTCAACACCATAAATGAAGCTTTCACCCAAGATATTTGTGAACAACACGTTTTCCTAGG
>OW240921.1:80004517-80042463 GCA_933207985.1 Pelobates cultripes | reverse complement strand
AAGTGTATGTATATTTAATTCATATAAGGCGCGGTTTCTCTCCTCCCTTTTTATACTGTTTCTTATCAAGGCTGGGAATCCTTGTTTTTTGTTACTGCTGCCTATTTACTGTTTATCTTTGGAGTGAGCACCCAACATATCTTCTTTCCCTTTCATATATATATATATATATATATATATATATATATATATATATATATATATATAAAATATATATATATTTTTTAAATTCTCTCTCACCTTTTATGGAGCCTATTAGAACTGGCTCCAAGTATACAGGTATAGTGTCAAATTAAGGGTTGAGACCACCCTCCTTAGACCGGATAGAAGATGCAGTGGGAGAGGTAAGTATAAAAGTAGCTTTTATTACAAATACAAATATGTGTATATAAAAAGACAGTCTTCAAAGTAAATAACCATAAAAATTACCTCCTTCCCTGTCAAGACGCGTTTCGCCTGGTTTGAGGATTTCTCAATCGACCTATTCCAAATGCTTTGAAAAAAAAAAATTCTCTGTGTACCACAACCGCTACACTGAGCTGTAGTGGTTATGGTGCTTAAAATGCCCCTTTTAACCATTTGTCCGCTGGCTGCTTATGGACATTTAGTTACTTTGGATACAGATAATTTTATAGATAGATAACTTATAAAGTAGGCAAAACATATTTGTAGAATGATACATTATAAGAGTGCCTTGGAACCTGGTGGACTGGTGCTTGGTGTCTGTTTTAGAATGGTTGACAACTACAACCAATGCCTTATCACACCTCACATAGAACGTTTCTTTATGAAATAGGGGACAAGGCAGCATGTTTTTCTTCCATTCGGTATGGTAGACAATGTGAGCAACTGCTTAGCCACAAAGCTAACCAAGGCCGTGCATTGGCCAAGAGCATCAGCTGGTCAATGAGGACAGTCTGTTATTGGACATGCGCAGGTCAGTGAAGAGCAGATGCAAGAAAAGACCAGGTGCAATGGGTATGTCCAGTGGAACAAGTAACCACTTATACACAATTTGACAGTTTTGATAAAATTAGTGGGAAGGTGCCTTCAGGCTCCTTGCACCATAAACATTACAGTAAACTGTAGTGGTTATGGTGCTTTAGTTAACCTTTTAACTTCTCTTCTTAAATGAGTCATTGAAAATATTTTTCATCAGTCTTTGGCATTCGCATTACCCGCAATGATTTTATGAGTGTCTCACATGATTTCTAATCCTGTTATCTCTCCCTTTTTAGCCTACGTTGCATTTTCCTTGCATATAATCACTAATTCCATTTCCACTCTCTCTATAAAACAAAAATTATCCAGAAACAAAGGAAGGTTTCTATGATAAAAAAAAATAAAAAAAAATTGAAAAAATGCCATCTATCCTTTTTACGGAATGGCAAGAATTCTGATTATCTTTCACAGTATGATTTGTTTGAAAAAGCATTGATATAATAAGAAGGTAACATAAATGAAATAAATTCATTTATTATTTTATCTATAAAAAAAAAAAAAACACACACACCCTGGAAGAAATGTTTAATATTTTAGGATTTTTTCTTTTTTTTATTCTTTATTTTTCACTCGACAGACAGAACAAGTTTGTATCAACTTTTGGGATTTCGCAGAAGCCTTCTGAAATTTAGTTCTTGTAAATATATTGCAATTCAAACAGTACAATTTCAACAGTACAATGCATGCCCAATCTTGAACCCATTAAATTAGTCTACCATCGAGGGTATTTTTGAGCAGGCACTTCATTAACCTTTGGAGCCCTTTCATTACTCAGCCTCGTCTTGCCCATGGGCCTCCCTGTTCCTTCGAATCATTTAATCATGCCTGGTAAGGATAAAAAGAAAAAGAAAAAGAAAAAATGAAAACCGCCTCCCCCTAAAATCAGGGGGAAGGGTAAAAAAGAGAAGAAAGGAAGAAAGAAATGAAGAACATAGTAAAAGAAGTGAAAGAGGGACATAATGTCAGAAAAGGAGGGGTAAAGAAAAAATAAAAAAAGGCCCGGGGGAGGGGGGAGGCCGGGGGCCTCCCCAGAACGATATTATGTCTTCCAAGAGGGGAATTCCGTTGTCGCTATTGCTGGTTCGGGTCCGTTCCCCCAACCAGTCCCCGTCAGGCACTGCTCAAGCCTATTGCGCTGCTGTCCCATGGCTCCCACAATTTCTGGAAGGTCTCTGTCGTCCCCCTTACCCTTGCTGTAAGGTCGTCCATTATTCTACATTCTCTTATTCTGGAAATGACCTCTGGGAATTCTGGGCCCTCTGGTGAAAGTCATGCAGTTGCTATTGCTTGGCGTGCACTTAAAGTTATCTTATGTATTAACTTCTGCTCCCTCCTAGTCCACCCTTCCAGTGACCTATTTAACAGATAGACCCACGGGTCCATAGCTAGTGGCCTGTCAAACGTCTGATGTAGCAGGTCCTCCACAGACCCCCAGAAGCTGCGAATCCTCGGACATTCCCACCACATGTGTATGTATGAGCCAAGGTTTCCGCAACCCCTCCAACATACGTCCGTGTTTGTTGTATGCATTTGATATAGTTTTACGGGTGTGGTATACCATTGGAGCATGTTTTTCCATGTCTGCTCTTGAAGTGTGACACATATAGAAGCATTGGTGTTTTCTTCCCATATCTCTTGCCACTTGATTCCCTCCAACACCTCCCCCAAGTCCGTTTCCCATTTGTCGATGTACGTTAGTCTTCCCCATTCTTTATTTTCTGTGCTGAGGTGGGCATATAAAAGCATGATCATTTCCTTGGGGGCAACCCCCTTTAAGCACATCCTCTCATAGAAAGTTAGCTCTTTTTGGCCGCTGTTCTTATGTGTTATCTAGCAAAGTCACGTATCTGAAGATATCGAAAGAAGTTTGCTGGGGTTAAGTGGGTGTCTTGTTGGAGGTCAGCAAATTGGACGATATCTCCGTCATGATATAGCTGGTGAATCCGTTGTAATCTGGTTCTCTCAATGTTTCAAAATTCCATAGGGGCCATTCCGGATGGAAATTCTCGATTTGCAATATTGGAGTGAGAGGAGAGGGGGACGATACGAGCCCATACCTAGTACCACACACGTCCCATATTTGTATTGAATTGAGTATGGCCAGACACGTCACCCGTATCATTGGTCTACTTTCCTTGGAGACCCACATTGCAAACTGGGGGATATCTACAGAGGCATACCTAGGTCTGCAAGGAGAACTCATACACATGAAATAGCAAAGTTCCATATACAATGCTTTCCCAATAATAATCTGTGTGATCAACCTCAAATTATAAATATATATTTACACACACATATTTAGACTTGTACGATGATGGTGTGCCAGAGGAATGCTTGACAACATATTGCAAGCATAGTAGAGGCACATCACACCTTATGACAGCACAGCACAGGCCATTACACCTTATTGTAAACAAAACATTGATAAATCACACCTTTTTACAAGCATAACACTGGGACATCACACCATATGAGTGCAGAAGTGGGGATAAAAACCAGCCCCAGAAAAAGTTTTCTACCCATTCACAGTACTTGCCCCAGCACAGAGATTGCACTCACAGGACTTTCCCGAGGACTTCAAAAAGCCTCCTGCATGCACCATGCAGAAGGAAAAAGATGCCGGATATGAGATTTCCGTCAGCAACAAAGGCGATATCACATTGGCCGAGAGAGTACTCTCTCACACTATTGTAGCCGCATCTGCATCCCACCACTGCCAAATTCTTAAAGGCCACATCCCACAGCGGCCCCAGGGTACAGGGCTGGACTGGAAAAGAAAACCAGCCCTGGAAATAATTGCATACCAGCCCAACAGCATACAAACTAATACACTGCCCAGCCCACCCCCGTCCCTCCACTCTAATACACTGATCCCTCCGCCCTTCCCTTTTCCCCCAATTCAATACACTGCCCCCATTTCCTTCCCCCAATTTAATACACTGCCCACTCCCCAATCGAAAATACTGCCTCCGCTCCCTCTCCCCAATTAATACACTGCCCCCACTCCCAACAATGTTAAACACTGCCCTCCCATTGCCAACCTCCACCTTCCATCCATACCTCCCCCTTTGCCTGCCACCCCCTTCCATTCATATCTCCCCCCCTTGCCAGCCCCCCTTCCATTCATATCTTCCCTCTTGCCAGCCTCCCCCATTCCATTCATATCTTCCCTCTTGCCAGCCTCCCCCATTCCCATCCATATCTCCCTTGCCAACCTCCTCCAATATCTCTCCCCTTGCCAGCCTCCACCCTTCCATCCATATCTTCCCCCATTGCCAACCTCCCCATTCTTCACCATCTCCCCCCTTCCATCCATACTTCCTCTCTTGCCAACCTCCTCCAATATACCCCCCCTTTGCCAACATCCCCATTCTTTACTATCTCCCCTTTCCCAACCTCTTTCTTCAATCCATACCTCCATCTCTTACCAAACCCCTCCAATATATTCCCCTTTGCCAACCTCCCCCTTCCTCGCTATCTCTTTTGCAAGTGAATGATAATTTGCAGAACTATTTGCACTGCCAGCAGGCAAATAGTGAAAAACCCTGAATGGTGCAAGGGTTATGTGGTGGCTGGCCTGCGCTTGCTATCCTAACGCACTTAAAAAATAAAAATAATTATAATCCTTTTAGCCTTTTAATGGAAGTTGTAAAACCGTCATATGTCTCCAACGGTCAGGTAGGGCATGTCTACTAAACTAATAACTAGCAAAACATTAAAAGGTGCCCAGTCACAAGAAAAAAAATATATTTTTTTTATTGAATCTAGTAAATGTAATCTGAATTTTTCAGAAACCTAATTTCTTTATTTGTAGGTAATAAGCTGGATAAGATCAAATTAAGAGTCTCTTAAATGAGAGTCTGTTCTGTGTCAATTTACCACCAACTGCAGCATGAAACAAACCCATTCATTGACTGCTGTCTGCAGCTCTACATTATGTCTGCTTAGGAGACTGCAATGTTATTATTCATATTCCACAAAAGACTTTAATTTGGCACCGTATCACATACCACAGGGGAAAAAAACATTTTGTATATTGGATTTAGCAAAGAAAAAAAATTAAAATTGCACAAGTGTTTGGGCAGATGGTAATGTGGAATGGGCATAAGACAGACAAAAAAAGAGAGAATATTCCATTTAGAGTAACACACTGTCAATTATAAACATACTTCGGGTAATTAGGATTTAGGGGTGAGGGTGGAGGAAGCCACTAAATAGCTTAGTCATACACAAGAAAAATAAATAAATAATGGTAACCATGTCTTGATGTCATCATAAATATCTAAGTAAAGTGTGTTCTAACAAAGGAAGCACAAATAAAACTGAAAAATGATGAGCCCTAGTAAGTCATTGTTCAACAATGGGTGGTTTCTCTTTATGCCAACTCCTATCAGCAAAGCCAGGGACACAGAGACATGCAGCATCCTATAGAACATTTAGAAGGAAAAGAACTTAATTCTTCCTCTAAATAAGATAGGCAACCTTTTTCGCATGAGGGCTATATGCCATGTCTGTGTATGGATTGAAGGCCAAAATCTTCAAACTAAACATTTAATATAGTAATGATAATAAAAGTGGTAGTAACACACTGGAAACGACCCAATTTATTAATTCTTTGAGTATTTTAATATATGATCTCTTAATTTGGTTTCCTTATGTGAGATTGCAATATACACAGATACCAAATTAAGGAGTGCCCCACTAAACAACTGAAAGATCAAAAGTTGCAGCTTTTTGGCTCTTCCTCTTCTCATCCATGTCCCATATAATTTTCGAATATATATATATATATATATATATATATATTGAAAAGAGTACTCCTTTCCTTTGGTACCTTGCCCTGGGATTAGGGTGTTGCAGAGTCTTTTCAGGCTTCAGAGACATTTCACAGGCTGGATGAGGTAAATGGACTTGCTCTTTTTATTGTGGTTCCAAAATTCAATTCTGAACACTAATTTAACAATATAATAAACTAACTGGGTTGTATGGCTTGTCCATTTCCAAACATAAATAAACAAATACCCACCTTACTGTTTTAGGTTCTCTCAGCTTTCTCTTTCAACTCACAGGAAGCAAACATACTCTTCACTCCTGCATTAGCAGGGGAGTACTTAATGGCACCTGCAAGTAACAATCTTTTTCAGGTGAGGTAAATCAGTGTTGAAACTTTGGAACACTGAGCACTGGCCCACCCTACTCTCCACGTGCTCCACCCCAGGGACCAAACATATACTTATATAAAAGTGCAATAATAATTTTAATACAATACATTTCCCTGATGCCAATTACACAAAGTGGGAACCTTGTAAAATCTGGGGAGATATATAGACTCCATCCAGCACAATTCCTTACTCTCGGTCACAATATGTACACACACAATTTTTCCATGACACAATGGGTTAAAAGTTTACAAAACAGTCCTCATGGCCCACCATGACGTGCTGGAACCATAAGGAGTAGCTTGCCATGTTCCACACAACTCCCTCGCGGTCGCTCTGTAGCCATGTCAAGCGCCACTACAGTGTGCGCTGCCTGGAGCAGTGTGAAACTCTGCGGCTCAGACAGCTCCTGCCAATGAATTGTATTTCGAGGCAGAATGTGACAGGCCGTGTATTGCAGAAGTCGGGCTTAATGCGGCCCGTGGGTCATAGTTTTCCGACCTCTGCTCTAAACACTGCATGTTTCCTACAGGGTTCCTTAAAAATGCATTCTATATACACCAATGTTCTGTTTAACAGCTACATATTTGCATAGTTTGCAGAATAGTCCTATGAACGAGATTAGGAAAGAAAAACAAACACATAACTTGCACAGAAACAGACATTGACAGTATGACAAAAACAAGAATAATAGGTTGCGCTACATGAATATCAAATGAAAAAGGGATAAATATGGAAAACACTTTAAACGTAAAAGAAGGATAATATGTATAAAGAAAAGGGGATTTAATAAATATATATAACAAATATATATAAAAGAAGATAGTCCAAATTCTTGGTATACTTTAAAAAGTTCAAATAAGTGGATGATAGTGACAGTACTTGGTATATTTCTCTTTCAGGTTCCGGTAAGTATTTGGAAGTAGAAAGTCCAATAAGAAACTGAATCTTCTAATCTTTAGAGGGGTCTTGATTCAGAGATGAACATGGAAAATATAAACAACAAAGACGATCCAATAGTGTAGACTGTCTGTGATAAATAATAATAATAATAGGTAGGTAGGTAATACACTCACCTATCTTAGAGCATGAACTTGCTCTAGTATTTTGGGCGTTCAGTGGCGTTTATCCCCCACTGGTAGGATATAGGTGAAGGTAATTCCTCGGTAAAAAAGGAGATAAAAGCAGAATATAGTGCTCACTGAATCAAAATGAAGTAAAATGAAATAAGAGAATAAAAATACTCACATTCGAATGAGCAGGATAAACTGCTCAGTATATTCGCATAGGTGGTACAATCCCCACCAAGGATTCTTGGTCGTGGGTAGATTCCAAGTTGGTGAATGACCAGGTGACAGGAAATGTTTTTAAAACAAAAATTTTTAAAAATCAGAAAAAAAGGTATATGGCAAAATTGTTGTAAAAAAGCCACTATTCCTTTATTGATACAATAAAAAATATAAAATATATGTAAAATAGCCAAAACGCGTTTCGCCACACAGGGCTTTATCAACTGGCAATAATAAAAAATCAGCCTGGTACATAGATACTTTTATAAACTATGATAAAACATGCTTATTCAAATTTTGGCGCCAAAATGACGTCATCCATACAGTGTGTAAAAAGCAAAATGATTCATTACATGAAAATACTTAAAAATACAAAATGCATAGTATTCATAATTTAAAATATAAGGTAATACATAATATTTAATAATAAAACGAGTGTTATTTGTTAAAATAATAGATTGAATCAAGAATCATGTGATCGCAATCTAATGCGATCACATGGTGAACACTGGGGCAATGTGGGAAATGTAGTAACAGGGGAGAGAGCAAAAATAGATGGTCACGTGATCGCGGACCTTCGCGATCACGTGACTGATTGCACACATCGATATAGAATGTAGCCGCTCAGACGGAGGTCGGCAGCCTGCGGCACGCCTCCGTCTGACATCAATGGTGGGGGCGGTGTATACCGCAAGTGCTCATGGGATATGTAGTGTTCAGACGGGGGCCAGCAACAAGAGGCACGCCTCCGTCTGACATCTACAAAAAAGGGGCGGCGCCTAATGCCGATCGTAATCCACCTTGTGAAAATAAAATAAAATTAAGTGGCATAACAGCCAAAATAAAAACAATTATGAATAAGACAAATATGAGTATATTGGACAAATATGAGGTTAAAAAACAGATTTTAGGTATGTGAAAAAATAAAAAAAAAGAATAATAGGACTAAAGAAAAGGGTGTGTATATCTTTTCTTATGTATATAGAGCAAAACTGTAACAATGAAGGTAAAATATTTGTAATTAAATTATATTTCATTAAGAAGCAATGTATATATGTATATACATATATATATATATATACATATATATACATATCTTAGTATTAAAAGGAACACAAAGCAAACAGCACAATAAGGGTGCGCCTAAAATATATACTAAGATATATAAAATACAATCAATTAATAGATAATAAAACAATTTTAATAATATATATAAAATAAACAATAGTCCAAAACTTATCACAGTTCGTGATGGTAGGTCCCACGTGTATAAAAGAAAATTCTTGGGATGTGGAGTGAGATCTTGAGATGTGGAGTGAGATCAAATCTTCATAACCGTATGCTTGGAATTCAGTGAAGCATATGTGAAGAAAAGAGAAGACAGAACTCCAATGGCACAGTATATAGATGCGTAAAAAGTAAATAAAATAGTGAAAAAGGTCTTACTCACACTTTTCAGAGCTGAAAAATCCAGCTCTGATATTGCGCGCACGAAGTGGAATTGTCCCCACTCAAGGACATACAGAGTAGACTTCAGTTGGTGGTTCTCTGACACACGTTCGACGTCCCAATTGATGTTATTAGACCTGTATTCAATCCTGAAACTGTAGTCTGAATGCTGTTTGCCTCAGAAAAACATGCTGTCTGCTAACATCATAAGAAGTGGTAGCCTGATCCAATGACAGTGCTTAAGACAGTGTGAGTAAGACCTTTTTCACTATTTTATTTACTTTTTACGCATCTATATACTGTGCCATTGGAGTTCTGTCTTCTCTTTTCTTCACATATGCTTCACTGAATTCCAAGCATACGGTTATGAAGATTTGATCTCACTCCACATCTCAAGATCTCACTCCACATCCCAAGAATTTTCTTTTATACACGTGGGACCTACCATCACGAACTGTGATAAGTTTTGGACTATTGTTTATTTTATATATATTATTAAAATTGTTTTATTATCTATTAATTGATTGTATTTTATATATCTTAGTATATATTTTAGGCGCACCCTTATTGTGCTGTTTGCTTTGTGTTCCTTTCTATTACCAGGGGATTAGAGGGGATTCCCCTTTGAGGAGTGCAGCCTTTTTTCTCACTGTGGCCATTTAGCGCTGATTTTTTTCCTGTTTTTTCTAATATCTTAGTATTAAGACTAGTTTTCCTGTATTCAGCATTCCTTAAATGTGTCATTTTCTGAATCAGTTTTAGAATAGCCCCTATACATTTGGGCAAAAAAAAAAAAAAAAAGAGAGGGATAAATAAATAGAAGGTAAAAAAATATGATATATAATGAAAATAAAAATAAAAATAAAAATAAAATTAAAAATAAATATAAACATAAAAATAAATAATAAAAAAAATAAAAATAAAAAATTATTAAAATTATTTTATTTTATAAAAAAATTAAAAAGGTCAAATTCAGCGTTCAAGCCCTCAGGAAAAAGAGTCTTAAGTGTAAAAACCCAGTACATTTCTCTTTTGCCTAAAGTTTTTATCATATCTCCACCTCTCCATGGGAGAGTAACTTGTTCTATACCAGTTACTTTTAAGAGTGTCGGGTCTTTATTATGTATTAAAAAATGCTTGGAAACTGAGTGATTCTCATAACCTCTCCTAATGTTACGGCAATGTTCTGCTAATCTCACTTTAAGGCATCTTTTAGTCATGCCCACATATTGCAGCCTGCATGGGCATTCCAATAAGTATATCACATTTTTGGTATTACAACCTATATATTCTTTAATTGTGTAAGAGGTTTTAGTAATGTTAGAGGCAAAATGGATAGTTTTAGAATTTGTAATTCCTTTAGTCGTTCTACACACAATACATTTGTTACACTTAAAACAACCTTTTGGTCTAGATAAAAAAGTTTTATTTTGTTGTACATTCTCTCTTGTATAGTTTTTAGTGAGGATGGTTCTGAAATTGGGGGCCCCTCTAAACACAACATTGGGTCTTTCTGGGATGTAGTCTTTTAAAAGGTCGTCTTGTTTAAGGATATGCCAATGTTTATTTAGAATTTTTTTTAAAGTTTTATTTTTATTGTTAAAATCCAAGATAATGGGTAATTGAGGAGGATCTACTTTTTTCACTTTATATTCAAGAAGCTCCTTTCTTTGTTTAGTTTTAACTGTCTCTAAGGCTGTATTTAGCTTATCTGCCTCATACTTTTTGTCTAAAAACATATTTTTCAATGAGGTAGATTGGGCATTAAAATCAGCTGTTAAGGAACAATTTCGATGAAGACGGAGGAATTGGCTTTTGGGGATACCATCCAACCACGGTCTATGATGGCAACTAGTTTGGTCGATAATCGTATTAGTGCAAACTTCTTTAAAAAAGGTCTTAGTTTGAATACGTCCATCTTGAATAAAAATATTTAAATCTAAAAAATTAACTGACGTTTTGCTAAAATCTGAAGATAAAACTATGCCTCTATCATTGACGTTTAAAAAGTCTAAAAACAATTTAAGAGAAGTTTCCGAGCCTTGCCAAATAAAAAATAAATCGTCTATGTAACGAAAGTAAGAAACCAGGTTTGCCCGCCAGCTATGATCCCCCCAGACCGCCGTAGATTCCCAATCGGCCATGAAGAGGTTAGCATAGCTGGGGGCAAACCTGGTTCCCATAGCTGTACCTTTCTTTTGAATATAAAAAGAATCTAAAAACCAAAAGTAATTGTTTGTAAGGATAATTCTTATACCTTGTATGATAAAATCAATTTGAGAATCTGGAATAGAACTGTTTTGTTTTAAAATTCTTTCCACTGATTGGCAACCAATATCATGAGGAATTATAGTGTACAATGATTGCACATCGCATGTTACCAATATATAGTCATGATGCCAGTTAAAATCACTTAAAAAAGATAAAAGAGTCATAGAATCTTTCAGATATGATCTAGTTTGTTTAACCAAAGGTTGTAATAAAATGTCTATATATTCAGAAAGATTAGATAGGACAGAATTAATACCCGATACGATAGGTCTCCCTGGGGGATTTTCTGCATTCTTGTGGATTTTCGGAAGAAAGTAAATCACTGGGATTTTAGGATAGGGAATGGTGAGGTAGTCAAATTCATGTTTGTTTAAAATTCCCATATCTGATCCTTTTCTTAAAAATACATTTAAAATTTCTTTGACCTTAGCGGTAGGGTCATATAGTAATTTGTCATATACCTCAGGGTCATTAAGTTGGCGATTAGCTTCATTTTTATACATCAATTGGGACTGAATGACTAAACCCCCACCTTTATCGGCGGGTTTGATAACGATTTCATCGTCTTTTTGGAGTTCTTTTAGAGCCTTCCATTCCTTCTGTGTAAGGTTCTGATGGTCATATTTAGTATGTTTAATTTTTTCAAAATCTTTAAGGACCAATTTTTCAAAGATTTCTATAGAACCTGATTTAAAATTGGAAGGATAAAATTTGGAAGGATTTTTTAAAAGAGTGTGAGTAGTAGAACGTTCAGTGGTTATGTCAGAATCGGGGATTTGTAATACTGAACTTGATTCTGTGGGGGTACTACTATTTTGGGCAAAGAATCTTTTTATTGTGGCCTTTCTCACAAACTTATTGATGTCTAAAAATGCTTGGAAAGGTTTAAATGGATTTGTAGGAGCATATTTAAGACCTTTGCTTAAAACTAAAATCTGAGTAGATGTTAAAACTTTATGTGAAAGGTTAAAAATGCCTAATTCTTTCTCATCTATATTTGTTGTGGTCTTTCCTTCCTTTCTCTTTTGTAATCTTCTACCTCCTCTCCTTCCTCTATACTTAGACTTCTTTTCCTTGTTCTGGGTAAGTATGGAGTTTGTGTATGGGGTAGGTTCTGTGTGCGGATGTCTAAAAAATTATCTTCAATCTCTGAATCAATAGATAGTAATTGGTATCTATTGTTGTGGCTATAATTAGGTGGTGACTTAGGGAGATCTGAGTGTTTGTGACCAAACCTAGATCTCTGTGGTCTGGGTGTTAAGGGTTGAGTGTAGTTGGATCTATTGGTGACAGTATGAGCATGTTGGAAATGACGCAAAAGGGATTGAAGGGTTGGTGACAAATAAATGGTATAAGTGAGTAATGCCAATAAATATCCCTTTTGTTAACCAAGTAAATCATTAACCTTAGAACTATATAATGCTAAATGAAATGGCTCATTATACATTCTAATGCACACTATATAAAATTCTTTATATAGGTTGTACAAACACGTTTGCAACGCCACAACAGCGAGAGCAAACAGAATCACAGACATAGTGAGACATTTGATTGGCATTCAAGAACACTGCACATTTTTTAAACGGTAATGTAGAATATGGGAGCATAGAAGCTATGGAGCCACTGGGTACACATTATAATGAAAGCATAAAACAGAAAACCCTCTGCCAGGTTCTCTGCCATGCTGTCCACCAGGGGGCTTCAGTTTATGTTTGCATTATTCTGCTTCCTGACCCCCTTGCCCTTTTCCAGTTAGCTGCATCTAATTAGCAGGCTGTAAAAGCCAGCCCTGCCTGAAACCCAGGATCTGGTCATTTTGCGTGTTTGGTGTTTCCTGACAGATCTCTGCTTCGCTACTGACTGATTTCCTGGACTCTGACCTCTGCCTGCTTTACCAACTACGTTACTCCGCTGCCAGTCCTGACTTTTGCTTTTTGTCTAACCCTGCCTTAGGATTACCCCCTTATCTGTACGGTTTTTGCCTCCTCCTTGTGCCATCTCCTGCAACTGGGCTCCAACTCCTGGTAAACTGTTACATAAGTCCCCTGGTGACTGTTACAGCGGGAGGTTTGCAGGCTTCATTTATCTGTCTTGACTTGATGCGGAGCCAGTAATACAATCTTAGGAATCCACTCAGTGTGAACACAGGCCCCAGGGCTCTGCGGTTTGCATAGAGCCTTCCGGCTACTTGAGTGGGTGGGTGGACGCACCTCTACGTGGGCCTCCTGCTCAGAGCAGGATTGATGAACCATTGCCGCTTCCTTGTTCTCCGGAAACGCAGGTGAGGTATGCAAGGAAGGTCTGTGCTGTAAGCGCCTCCAGAAAGCTTGGCATATCTGATCAAAAACGGATCTCGAAGTGCTTTCTCTATTGCCGGAGCACTGGACCCTCTTGAGTTTGCAGAAGGTGGTGGCCATCTTAAGCGCACGTGTGCCTCGCTGCTTGGCAAGAGATTCCCTTGTTGCAAGTAAGTGTGATCCCCCACTGTTCCAAAGGGGGGGATAGCAGGGACACAGAGGGGCTTTTATGCCACCAAGCTGCCTTCCATGCTAGGCCTCATAAGCAGACCCCAGCAGTCCGGCCACAACCACTTGTGTGGCACTAGAAAGATCAGCATCGTCGCCTGTCCTTTCTCAGCATCAAGTCATTCTCCAAAAATATGGAGGTCTTTTTCATAGCTGTATCAGTATTCTTTGTGTGTGTATTTAGCTTTTCAGGGTTGTGTTGTGCTGTTTTTCCACAGTATTTGTTATGAGGACCAGCAAGTGTCTGCTCAGCTCTGCGTTCAGGCCCCGCCCCACTAATGCACACTTTTTAAAAATAAGCCTGCACAAATCTGAGTTTATATCCAATTCAGGACTAGACAAATTCCACCCGGATGCCTGTAGGGGCCAAATCCTTTTATTTTTTTTTGTCTACAAATTCAGCGTGACATTCTTCCTTTATGAGCGGTCAAGGTAACAAAACCTACATTTTAAAAAGGATCTTGTCTGAACCTCTGTCAGTTTTCTACAGTCATACACTTCCTCCCCAAAAGCCTTCACAACGGTCAACTTATGCCAAATGCAGACAACAAACGACAACACAATATTGAAAAAAAAAACTTGAAATCTTTATGTAGAAAACAAATATTTACATTGCAAAGCTGTTCATTTGCTGAGAAAAACTGAAAAAAAAAAAAAAAGAAAAATGTAAAAACAGTTTTCAAATTTGGGATGCCCACATTAGAAGTAACATATTAAGGAGATTATTGATGCTCGCGCCTCTTTAACTTCTTGTTTATCTTCATCTTTCCAGATCCGCAAATGTTAAAGTCATATTCCGCAGTCACATATGGAATTTCTCCTTTAATTCCACGCTGAAAATTTGAAAATGAAATTTTTTCAGTTAGAAAACAATATATAAATAATAAATGTTTTAAAAAAATAAATAAAAAATTATATATATATATATATATATATATATATATATATATATATATATATATATATATATATATATATATATATATGTGTGTGTGTGTGTGTGTGTTTTGTTTTTTTCCTCTAGCAAGTGTTAAACTTAAATGATCAATCAGCTTAGGAAATACATAATTTAATTAACTTTCTCTCTGGTTACAATCCCACATTAGTTGGGGGCAAACATTTCAAATATTGACAGGACACTCCAAAGCAGATTAACACATTAATTAATACTTTTCCTAAGTGCCCCCATTTTGCAGCAAATTCTCAGCATCAAGTCATTCTCCAAAAATATGGAGGTCTTTTTCATAGCTGTATCAGTATTCTTTGTGTGTGCATTGGTAACGGAGTGTGCACAAATGTGTATAAAACTAAATATATTAGACAAATGTGTGTAAATCAATCTGTAAAAATCAGTCATAGGTGGTCATTTGGGCTTCAATATTCAGTCACTATATAAGAACAGGATTTTATCAGTTTACCCAAAAGATCATTGATAAGGGGCATCCATCTCCAGGCTCCCAATAAGAACATTATAGTTGCCACTTTTACATGAAGGGCCCCTTATTTAAATACCAAGTTTAGGGACATTTTGACAATGTTGGATCTTTGTCAAATAATACCATTTGAGCTTTCTACTACCACTGAAGAAAGGTCAACACCATAAATGAAGCTTTCACCCAAGATATTTGTGAACAACACGTTTTCCTAGGTGCTCAGACAGGTGCCTAAAAAGGTACACGCCACTGCCCAAATACAAGAAATAAATAAAAATAACTATTTGGTAGAAATTATATACCCCAAATGAAAACATGCATGTATTTGAATATCCTTTTTGTTTTTTTAAATTGGGGGTATATCTAAAAACAGTTTGCAAAACATGCAGTTCTCTTTTTCTGCTGCTTCCCCAACCCAGACTATCTGTGGCTATGCAATCACATACTTCCCAATACAGCTCAATGAGAAGTCTTTGCAAGACCAGAGCTTTGGACAATTTCCTGCCTTTTGAGCTAAACAAAATCAGGCAATGACAGGACCGGTTATCTGCTTGAAATCCGGAGGTGTGACAAGGTTAATTTATAAAAGTGAGGAAAAAATATATCTACAGGTGATGGCTGTCTATAAATAGACTAATCCACTCAGCCTGTAGAGATTACACCTTATAAGACACTCCAGTAGTGTCTTGGGGCATAACCCCTAGTCAAAAGTACTATAAGATACTCAAAATGAGTATCCACTGGAAAAATAAAACAAAGATAAATGGTAAAGAGTATAATAAGTAAAGCTATATACCATGAGGAAGTACAATTTAAAAGAATAGTACTACATGGGTCAGACAGACAAAGACATAAATGCCAAATGGCAAAACTCCCTTCCTAATGTCTCTATAAATAGAATTATAATTCACAGGTTTAGACTTTAATATAATCCTAAATGGGTCAATATCTGTGATTACAGATTAATATCAATAAGAAAAACAACAGACATCAGAGACATACAGGGGCTAGCTAATACCTAATAGAGCTCAAAATTAAATAAATATACTATAATACTACTTGTTATGAATTGTATAATAATAAATCCCTTTGGTGGAAAAATTCCCCCACTCACAAGGAAAGTAGTAAAGATTGTATCACATTACTGCATATATTAGACACAGGATACTAAATGGTTAACCGAAATTACACACTATATACTGGGTATCCACAAAGTAGTCCAATGGACATAATGTATCAAGGATATATCTGTTAATAGTATCTGCCACATATGAAAATGGATACGAAAAAAATTCGATAGACAGAATTAGCCCCTGACAAAGGTGCATCATAAGCGCACCGAAACGCACGTCGGGTTCATTTGGGGGGGGGAGGGGTTCCGTTTCCCCTCACTTTCTCACTTTTAGGGCACTCTGTCACAATGTGCAGTGAACCAACATTCTAAGTATGGTCCTGCACATTTAGCACGTTTTTTTCACTTCTCACTTTACCTCCCTTTTTGCCTTATACCTTGAATATGTGGCATATATTGTTATAGACACACTTTGGATACATTCTATCAAATTTTTTTCGTATCCATTGTCATATGTGGCAGATACTATTAACAGTTATATCCTTGATACATTATGTCCATTGGACTACTTTGTGGATACCCAGTATATAGTGTGTAATTTCGGTTAACCATTTAGTATCCTGTGTCTAATATATGCAGTAATGTGATACAATCTTTAATACTACTTTCCTTGTGAGTGAGGGAATTTTTCCACCAAAGGGATTTATTATTATACAATTCATAACAAGTAGTATTATAGTATATTTATTTAATTTTGAGCTCTATTAGGTATTAGCTAGCCCCTGCATGTCTCTGATGTCTATTGTTTTTCTTATTGATATTAATCTGTAATCACAGATATTGACCCATTTAGGATTATATTAAAGTCTAAACCTGTGAATTATAGCATTCTATTTAGAGACATTAGGAAGGGAGGTTTGCCATTTGGCATTTATGTCTGTCTGACCCATGTAGTAGTATTCTTTTAAATTGTACTTCCTCATGGCATATAACTTTACTTATTATACTCTTTACCATTTATCTTTGTTAATTTTTCCAGTGGATACTCATTTTGAGTATCTTATAGTAATTTATAAAATAAAAATAATATATAGATCACACACTAAAGTGCATTAGGGGTCCGAACTTTTCATAAAAAAAAAAAAATAGTGGGTCCCCTTATGGGACGGCCCTTGTACTTAGTGGATAAATAAGATAGGAAGATTACTGGCTGGAAAGCCACTAGCACATTGCTAGTTTCAGAGTTAACAAAAATGCCCTATGGGATTTCTACAGTCTGTCCCCACAATGCTGGAAATGAATCAAAGTGTTCTGTTTTAAAATGGTCTAAAAGTACTAAAAGTGGGGTATTCAACATGGAAACCAGCAGAACCAGTCGGCACGTTTTTTTTTTAGAGGGGGGGGATGGCGGGGGGGGGAGATTCCTCCCTTTTTACATCTTTTTAGAACAGACACTTTAGATCACAGAAATCTGGGATGTCAACTTTGGCCATCACCATGATATCAGTCACTTTCATAGGATTGCATGATAAGAATAAAAACCCACAAACATGTTTGTGTTGAGGAGAATTAATTTGAAAAGAAACATTATTGGTTGTTAAAGATTCTATTTTTACCTGGTTCTTGAAGATAGCATGTGGTATGGAAATGTTCCCAACTAACAAGCAGTTTACTAATCGCAGAGTCTCAGGCGGAACAGGTGTTAGGATGTGGTAAACCTTTCTTTCCATATTAATGCCTCGAACAATTCCTAGAGAGAAATGTTTTAAGTTCACGACATATTTCATCAACCACATGTTATGGATGAAAAGACAATAACACTGAAAGCTTATCCTGCGTATAACAAACACAATCTCTCTGCCCATGATCTGATAAAACAGCCAGACATTTACAAATCTATATTTTAAATCTACTCAGTCATTTCAAATAATAATAATAATAATAAACAAACAGTAAAACTTAACACACAGAAAAAAAAAAATGTCCCTTACCAAATCCCAGGCAATCGCAGACCGGTGTCTGATTTAGTATTACAGGACCATCATCTTCACTTCTGATATCATCTAGAATGTAGCACAGCCCAACCCAGCTGGCGTTAACAGAGTACATGATGTGGGAAGGTGAGACATCGGAATGGATCACACGCAATGCAACAGAGCGGAAAGGCACCTAGAAAAAGGAAGGAAGACAAGATGTTCTGCCAAAACGTTTCATGTTGAACCACTACACTTTAATTCAAAAGAAGATTCTTAGACCACAAAGTCATTTAAGGGTAAACAAAAGGTGCTAAACAGATTTCCTAAAACAGTAAAGCTTTTCAGCTCGGATGTTTGTGAACATTTACAATGGTCATGGGACCATTTAGGCTGGCTAAGCATCATGGGAAATATAGTTAACCATCTGATGTTTTGTCATAGTAAACCACATATTTATAATCATTACTACGTCTTACCCTAAAGAGTAAGGATGTGAAGAAATAATCGAAAATAATGCTGACTACTAGTATTAACTTGTGATAAAAAAAGAAAAGAAAATTGGAATTTAGGAATGTTTAAAGGTAATATGGAAATCAATTCGTATAATTGGTATAACCTTGAGGACAGCACATTGTGTTTGTTTTCTAAATCACTACATTCCGTTCTATCTTCAGAGTACAATGTTCTAAAGATATTTAATCAAACCCTTCATAAAAATACCAAAGCTAAGGTGTAATAAATGAATTTTTAGCCAAAGGAAAAAAATTGTGAAATGCAAGCGTCCGTTATATTAAAATTACACCTGGCAATTTACACGAATATAGAATTAATTTTCTACTTTCACTAGAAATAGCTAAATAAATGTTTTCTACCCAACATTCTTATGCAAAGTTTGCAGGTATTGTTCTCCTAGTAAATCATGGGATTTGCTTCCTCTGCTAGAAAACTAGACTAAGCAGTTTGTGAAAAGAAAAAAAAAAGAAGAAAGCAATGTCAATCTCAAAATCGTTCACACACGCGATCATAACATTGGTTATCATGGGAGAAGCTCCGTGGTGTATAAAATAAATAATAAATCTCACCTCATAAGGCAATAGACTATTCAATGGAATAACCTGCAGAGGATCAAATTGCTGCAATTTACTGAGATAGCCCATCATTGCAAGATCACGCAGAATACTACTATGGCACCTCCTTAAAATTTAATAAAAGGAATAGGATTAATATATGGAAGAAAAAAAACCCACAAAGATCTGCATTTTAATCAAGAAAAGTGCATAGGTTATATAACATATTAAACATACAGGAATTCCTAAATGTTATAAAGGCAATGACAATGAAATAAGAACTTGGATTTCCTACTTACACATTGCCAGATTCTCCAGCTCCAGAAAACTCGGATTCAATAGAAATGAGGTGGTGTTCCAAGGATGATCTGAAGTAAAGGCTCTCTGCATAGTCTGGCTCATCATCTTCAGAGAAATCTGACCTTTTATTTCTACTTCGGGACTGAGAGCTGTTTTTTGTTAGGAACCCTGGAGAGTTCTGAACATAATTCTGTGTCAGGGGCTCCATGTCATCACTGCCCTTAGCAACAATTTGGACAATGTGACTGGGCGACAGAAGTCGAATTAAGTCAATGAGGAGAAGCAATCCAAAACCTTTAAAAAAGGGGAATAAATTGGCACTAATTAGACAAAAAAAAATTTGCTGAAATTTGCTATAACATAAAATCATACCCTAGTAGAAAATAACCTGGCTATTGGCATCGGTGAATCCAGCGTTCACTAAGCTTCCCTAACTATACTCTACTACTACAAAATCTGGCAGACAGTTGTACAACAATAATTACAATTATATACAGAGTGGAGGGAAAAGCTCATGCAGAAGATACCTATCTGTTCATTACCTTCCTTTGCTCCTTATAAGAACCGGGTGCTGAGATACCCCGGAATTTTCAAGTTTGTATCGGTGCAACAGTTTTTTTATGTCTGTCCTTTATTGCATTGTTATGCTATGACAAAACCAAAATAAAGAATATAAATAAAAAAATAAATAAAAATCATACCCTTGTTACAGTCTTGACATAAATAAGGACGTTGTATTAAAGGATCACTATAGTGCCAGGAAAACAAACTCGTTTTCCTGGCACTATAGGGTCCCCCCACCCTCAAAACCCCTACAGCCACTTACCTTTCTCCAGCGCCGGTAAACTCTCCTCCCTCTGACTACGTCAGATCCCAATGCGCATGCGCGGCAAGAGCCTCTCGCGCATTTTAACCGCCCATAGGAAAGCATTACTCAATGCTTTCCTATGGACGTCCGTGTCTTCTCACTGTGATTTTCACAGTGAGAATCACGGAAGCTAGTGGCTGTCTGAAACTGTTCTCTGAAACTGCTATGTTTTCAGCTGCAGGGTTAAAACTAGAGGGACCTGGCACCCAGATCACTTCATTGAGCTCAAGTGGTCTTGGTGTCTATAGTGGTCCTTTAAATTGTACTTGATTTGGCTAGGAAATGGCTGAAAGGCGTATTGGCCACTAAAAGATATACACTATATTTCATTTCACAGCCTGGGTTTATTCACTAAGCCACAATAGCTGTGAATAATTGACAAGTGGGATTGCTAATTTTAGGCCAAACTTGCCAAGCTGAATTCCCAACTCAGTGAATAAACCTGTATGAGTAAACAGATCTTGCCTATTCACGTCAGCTGAAAATCCTAACACCCTCGTTTAATAAGCCATGCACAGGTAAAATTATATGGGGCAAACATAGCCAGGCATGCTTTAAATAGTTTAGTTATTAAATGTCACCATAGGGCATGTGTCACCTTTCTAAAGACATTACAAACACCACATAAAATTGTATATTTATTTTCTGTAACGTTTCCAACAAAATCTCATCTCCCACTTTTTAATGGAGCATTCATAAGTATGTATGTCGTTACAAATATGCAATTTAAATTTATGAATTTCATCTGATGTATTATTTCCACGAAATTTCATCTAAAGTACCAATGTTCCTTCTTTGTATTATTTGGCACCACCTACTCTTTGCGACTAGTTTCAGGAGAAGATCCACAAGACTCGCTTTGTTTTTACTCTTGATATCTCTCTTACCAGCACCATTCAGTGGAATACCTATCTTCATACTTTGTTCATTTGACTTCCTGTACAACTTATACACTGATAACACTCTGATAGAACTTGCGTTCCATCCTGGATTGTGTCAAACTGGATAATTGTCAGTTTCCTGAAACTCAAACTACCACAAAAAAGATCTTATCTTTCCTCTGAAATCAAACCGTTCAATGTTGCCATCATTTCAGGTCAATGAATGAACCGATCACCAAACCTTGCAACGGATCACCTTCAACTAAACACAAGAAGCAACAAAAGGCACTTGTTTATTCACTTATTTCAATCATGCCACTCTATAATCTGTAATGGACTCTGCTGCCAGAATCTTTTCACCCGCTTCCCTTTGCCAGTTATTAAACTGGCTTAGATGCATGCCTCTTCATGACCAGTCGGCTCAACCAGTGCCGTTCGCTAGTCATCTGTTTGTACCCACATGGCTCACTCATTTCCAGGATTTAGAGTAGTACCGTTCCTATGAAATTCACTTTCTGGCCATGTTACTGGGAAATCTCTCAGAACACCAGCCTACCTATGTATTTTATCATATAACTCAACACCTATACACATGCCATTTTTTTATTTATTTATTTTTTTAAAACATGTTTCTTAGGCGTTCCACCTATACTCCTTTGGCTTTCTTTAGACTGAATGCATGTTTCTGAAGAAGTCCCATCTTCACATCTATTCTATTCACCATTTAATTGGCTATCAAGTTTTGTTTTTTTAGGTTTCAATTGCAAAGCATAGCTGATTACATTGGTCGAACATAATTAAAATAATAGTGATCTTCAACTGACAAACTTTAGATATTGTGACCAACACTTTTATTTCCCCATTTTACGGAACTAAATTTAATGGAGAAGCAGTGAAGTCAATCACTACAAACAATTGCCAATAATTACCTTTTACCCATCCCATAGTATTGATGATCAAGGGCTGTTCTCGTTTGTAAGAAGCAAGAACATATTTCACTGATTCAACAAATCGCTCCATTTCTTGTTCACAAGTAGTTTCCCCAAAGTAAACCATTTTCTGTGCATCACGCTGGTGACTGAATGGAGGACCTAAAATTTGAAAACATAATTAAAATATATATATATATAGATAGAGACTTTCATAAATTGTAAGCAACCTTGACATTTCAAATTATATATGGAACCGTGACATGGTAAGTGCAGAAATTTTGGAAAAAAAAAAAAAAAAAAAAGCAGATATAAAAAAACAAAAAAACAAAACAAACTGCAGGTTTTCGTGGCAGTTTGGTTAATTTGGTCTAAAATTTGCAAATCCTTTGTCAATTCTCCACAATTACTGGGGAAAAAAATTCCATTCAGTGATCATACTAGATAGGTAACAGACTCAGACTTTAGATTCCTTCAGGAGCGGCTTAAACCAGTTTCCTCTATTGCATAGATTACATTTACAGAAATGGCTAACTTGGCAACGCAAGCGTTTGCTAAACACCTTCCAACAAGGCATTAGCAGCTCCCAGGCTGGCAGTGTTTCATGTAAATGGTGCAATGCAAAGGACAGGCAGGTTATTTAGCAAAACTCATTTATCCTGAGTGAATCATCAATCTCTTACCAAAAACCGGTTTGGTTATGTTCATCAAAGACACACATCCTGGAGGAGTAAATTCAGTTTGTCCCAAGTCACAATCAAGATAGCCAACACTGGGTATGCTTTATTTTAAAGAAAACAAAAAACAAAGGCTGTTTAGATTACAGGAAGTTGGTTATAAAGCAAGTCTACAAAAAAAAATAATAAAAAAAATAATGTGTATATTCTATTATATATACACATATACATACATACATACATACACACACACACACACACACACACACACACGCAAGAAAAAGTATGTGAACCCTTTGGAATGATATGGATTTCTGCACAAATTGGTCATAAAATGTGATCTGATCATCTAAGTCACAAGAATAGACAATCACAGTCTGCTTAAACTAATAACACACAAAGAATGAAATGTTGCCATGTTTTTATTGAACACATCATGTAAACATTCACAGTGCAGGTGGGAAAAGTATGTGAACCCTTGGATTTAATAACTGGTTGAATCTCCTTTGGCAGCAATAACTTCAACCAAACGTTTCCTGTAGTTGCAGATCAGACGTGCACAATGGTCAGGAGTAATTCTTGACCATTCCTCTTTGCAGAACTGTTTCAGTTCAGCAATATTCTTGGGATGTCTGGTGTGAATCGCTTTCTTGAGGTCATGCCACAGCATCTCAATCGGGTTGAGATCAGGACTCTGACTGGGCCACTTCAGATGGCGTATTTTCTTCTGTTTAAGCCATTCGGTTGTTTACTTCTATGCTTTGGGTCATTGTCCTGTTGCAACACCCATCTTCTGTTGAGCTTCAGCTGGTAGACAGATGGCCTTAAGTTCTCCTGCAAAATGTCTTGATAAACTTGGGAATTCATTTTTCCTTCGATGATAGCAATCCGTCCAGGCCCTGACGCAGCAAAGCAGCCTCAAACCATGATGCCCCCACCAACATACTTCACAGTTGGGATGAGGTTTTGATGTTGGTGTGCTGTGCCTTTTTTCCCCACACAGTGTGTGTTTCTTCCAAACAACTCAACTTTGGTTTCATCTGTCCACAGAATATTTTGCCAGTACTGCTGTGGAACATCCAGGTGCTCTTGTGCAAACTGTAAACGTGCAGCAATGTTTTGTTTTGACAGCAGTGGCTTCCTCTGTGGTATCCTCCCATGAAATCCATTCTTGTTTAGTGTTTTACGTATTGTAGATTCGCTAACAGGGATGTTAGCATTTGCCAGTGATTTTTGTAAGTCTTTAGCTGACACCCTTCGATTCTTCTTCACCTCATTGAGCAGTCTGCGCTGTGCTCTTGCAGTCATCTTTACAGGACGGCCACTCCTAGGGAGAGTAGCAGCAGTGCTGAACTTTCTCCATTTATAGACAATTTGTCTTACCGTGGACTGATGATGAACACTAAGGCTTTTGGAGATACCTATATAACCCTTTCCAGCTTTATGCAAGACAACAATTCTTAATCGTAGGTCTTCTGAGAGCTCTTTTGTGCAAGGCATCATTCACATCAGGCAATGCTTCTTGTGAAAAGAAAACCCAGAACTGGTGTGTGTTTTTTATAGGGCAGGGCAGCTGTAACCAACACCTCCAATCTCATCTCATTGATTGGACTCCAGTTGGCTGACATCTCACTCTAATTAGCTCTTGGAGATGTCATTAGTCTAGGGGTTCACATACTTTTTCCACCTGCACTGTGAATGTTTACATGGTGTGTTCAATAAAAACATGACAACATTTCATTCTTTGTGTGTTATTAGTTTAAGCAGACTGTGATTGTCTATTGTTGTGACTTAGATGATGATCAGATCACATTTTATGACCAATTTGTGCAGAAATCCATCATTCCAAAATGTTCACATACTTTTTCTTGCAACTGTGTATATATTTAACCCCTTAAGGACGGAGCCAAATGTACATGTTGTGAACAAACAAAATGTAAACAAAACCTGGCATTTGCGCTACATGTCTGTCCAACCGTAATTCAACTCTTTCATAGTAAATGCACCCACCGTTATTATATATCATTTTGTTCAGGAGAAACAGGGCTTTCATTTAATATCAAATATTTAGCTATGAAACAATTTATTATTTATAAAATTTAAAAAAACTGAGAAATTTAACATTTTTTTAAAAAAATTGTAGTTCCGCCTCACATTTTAGCTGTAAATGTCATAATACTGTTAAGTTTTACTGCAAAAAAAATGCACATATTTGTAATCAGCGATGTCTCACGAGTACAAGAGTACCCCCCATTACCAGGTTTTATGGTGTTTTGGAAAGTTACAGGGTCAAATATAGAACGTTCCATTTTCACATTGAAATTTGCCAGATTAGTAATGTTACCTTTGAGATGGTGTGGTAGCCCAGGAATGAGAATTACCCCCATAATGGCAGACCATTTGAAAAAGTAGACAACCCAAGGTATTGAACGTGGGGTATGTTTAGTCTTTTTTAGTAGCCACTTAGTCACAGAGACTAAATAAAGTTATGGTACCAGATGGCCCAGGCACCCTCTTACGTTAAGGGGTTAAACCTTGCTTTCAGCATAGATCTCTAGGTGGCATCCAACTTTTAAATCTCACTTACAGGAAGCGCTGAGTGCCTGCTCATTAGCTCCTCGTTGATAATAAAAAAAAAGACCTCCTGGCACCATAACAATTGTCATCTAAATTAAGTTGTTATAGTGACTTGAGTGTCCCTTTAAATTAAAACCAGTAGCAAGTTGTGCAGAGGTACTTATAAGAGCAATACATTTCAATGCATATGTACAATGGATACATTTATAACAATGAAGATTGCTTCTCACTTTACAAATTCCCAAAGAGACGACACATGTAGCTCATGAAGGCTATACAAGGTAAAACAAAGTATGAAACTAAAGTGGTGAGGTGGATGCTGAGTAGATTGAAAGAAGCATAAGGGAAATGTGTATTCTGTTCATAGTTAGCACACACATTACATAATCAAACACAAATATAAAATCTACTTACTGGTTTAATAATTGGTTGATTAAATATCTATTAAAGGTTGATTTTCCAACATTTTTTGGCCCACATACAAGGATGATTGGGCAGCCATGGTCTTCTTCTGTAACACACAAATTAGTAATTATATTCTGAGCCAGTTAGATACACTAAGAAATTAAACTTTTTTTTTTTAACCATTTGATAAATTAAAATTGGTTGTCAAAGGGAAAATGTGGATATTTCCAAGACAGAAGGCTCCAACAACATTAGCACAAAGAAAACAAAATAACACTAACACACCTCAGTTTAGTAAAATTTATAAAATGGATTAAAATAAAGAATATATGAATACAAATATAAATAACCCCTCTTTTGCCATTGTTTATTGTTTTTTTCTTTTAGAACTACAACCATATATATATATATATATATATATATATATATATATATATATATATATATATATATATATATAAAAAATTTGTTTTGCAGCCAAGCTTCTAAATATATATAAAAAAAAAAACAAACAAAAAAAAAAAACACACGTCATGTGACTTAAGAAACTTCAAGACTCCATCATTAGTGATGCCGCGAACCGTTCGCGGCGAACTCCGGTCAGCTGACACATCCCTGCCAATCTCCGGCAGACCCTCCCTCCCAGACAGCATCCATGTTGAAGCTGCCTTCAACGTGGATGCTGTCCAGGAAGTAGGAGGGTCTGGGAGGGAGGGTCTGCCGGAGATTGGCAGGGATGTGTCAGCTGACCGGAGTTCGCCGCACAGCAATTCTGAGTTGCTTACCAAGTAATTCTCAGTAAATCTGAGGTTAGATGTGAAATCTCAGAGCTAACACTAAAGGCAGTATGACAGGCAGAATATTGCTTAATTTTAGTTGAACCTGCAGAGAGTGCCATAAAAAGGTTTATAGATGTTAGGCTGCAAAACAAAAACAAAACACTTTTATAACAAGTAAAAGAGTAAATGCTTTCCCAATACTTACCAATGCAAGCATGAGTTAACTGCTGTAGTGAAGATTTCCACTGGTCAGACACATTAATGCCTGTATCTGGATCATGATTTTCAATTCCAATAGAGTGTAAAACCGCATTGTCAAAGGAGGAAGATATTTTTTCTTTCTGTTTAAGAAGATGAAGGAACAGTAAAGAACTCAAACCATTCAATAAAACATTACCTATAGCTGGTGTAAAATGTTTATGAAATGCGGTTTCCTTTTCCATTTATATTAGAAATGTAACAAATTATAACATAATCCGGGCCAGATAAGACAAATCGACAGAGAGCATTGCTAGTGAAGAGGAGATATACAATCAGTTTCATTTCTCCTGTTCTCTGTATACTTTCTCTAGGTTTGTAAAAAAAAAAAAAAAAATAATATTTATATTCAAAGACTTCTGACATGTAAATATAGCTACGAATACAAAACAGTAGAGTATAAGAGTCTTAGATACATAAAATTTGCTTTGTGTAAGTTGTGAAACAAGGTCACCCATCTAACATTGCACATACACACATTGAGTCCTGGAGATGGATTATCACTAATCAATTATTTAAACACATTCGTCAGGCAGCAGACATTCCCAGATAGGAAGATGAGTGTATAAAACTGGTAAGACAAGGAAGCGTGGATACAGGTGGAATGAGATACATTTTCTCTATGACGACTGCCAATTGCAAAGGACAGAGCTTATTGCAATGATTGTAATGGGGCTAAGATGGAGATGCCCATTGTAGGATCAAAAGGTGTGGAATTCTACATTTAATGTTACTTTTCACACACGCATATTTGTTAAATATAAAGATTAATAAACAATATTAAAAGCTGTGGGATGTTGGGGGCGTGGCCTGGAGGGAAACCGGAGCGGTCGCATGTACTAGCGGCTCCGCTCCGTGACCGGCTTCAACGGAGAAATTAAGCCCGAAATCGGCCACATAAACAAGCATGTCGCAACATAAAGGGAAGAGGACAACAGAGAGAGCGGAGAAAACGAATTTCTTTGTCTCCAGAGCCGGGCAAACCAAAAGCCAGACACCTCATGAGCTGATCCAAGATGGCGCCGAGGACATGGCAGACAGCAGAGAACACACAGAGGAAACTGAACCTGCACTAACCCACAGCACAATCAAAGCTCTGCTAGATGACATGGCAGCAAAATTATTACTACAGCTAGAGTCCACAATAAAGGACATCAGAAAGGATGTGCAGGAGCTGGGGACGCGAACCTCCAGAGTGGAGGACAAAATGGCGGAATATGACACCGCTCACAACAACCTGGTGGGCACAGTAGACTCCATATTAGCCAAATTGGAGGCACAAGATACGAAAATTGCCGACATGGAAGACCGCGCAAGGAGAAATAATCTCCGAATACGAGGCATACCGGAAACTGTAAGTGTGCCTGACCTCATGGCCCATGTAACAGGCCTCCTGAGACACCTATTACCAGACTGGCCTCAAGAGATGCTGCTGATCGATAGAATCCACCGTACAGCAAAACCCAGTTTCTTACCCCCGGAAACGCCGCGTGATGTTCTGCTCCGCATGCATTATTTCCACGCCAAAGAAGCAGCCCTGAACGCCAACAGAACGCACAAAGGTCTGCCGGATCCATATAAACATATAGCACTCTACGCGGACATCTCAGCCTTCACCTTAAAACGCCGCAGAGACTTCAGGGACATCACACGGACCCTACGAGACCATCACCTCCCTTACCGTTGGGGATACCCAACCAAGATATTGGTCAACAGAAAGGGCAAAATCACGGCCATCCAGACACCGGAAGACGGACGAAAAATCTTACAGACCTGGGACATCGCATTACCGGCTACGGTGACCACGGAGGAGAGCACACCAAGACTCTCCCCAGACTGGAGAAAACCCAAAAGAAAATGAACAAAGACTTTCCCGCACCAGGGGTGATCACCCACACAGAGGCAGAGTCGGTTTGAAACCAGGGATGGGTAAAGTAATAGAACTGCAAAGATGACATATAGAATAGATATTGAAGCATGACATTACAGGGACACTTCCCCTAAGAGAGAGAGAGAGAGAGAGAGAAAAAAAAAAAAAGGGGAGAGGGGGGCCATGGAAGGCTCAAAACCCCAAAAAGCTTATGACACCACTGGATAAGTTGAGAGAGGACAGATCGGCATGTAGCCAGTGTCCAAACCACAAACAGACTAAAGACCCATACCCTACCGACAATAAACCCATTAGAATTACCCCACTGGTGTAATACCCACCATCCCACTGACTCAGGAAAAAAAAAAAAAAAATTCTCGAGTAGCGACAAAAAACAACAGACCCACACAGGGCGATACAGTCACTAATTAAGAGTACAAGAAGCCACGGACAGGGTGATGTACCAGACCGAGAAGCTTAGCTTCACCCCCAAGGCACGATGACGCAGTGCCCAGCCATACCTCAGGCAGAATTGTTATTTGTATATACTTTTGTTGTTATGTTACTGTTATGTATTGTACATTTTTGTTTAGTCACTGGTATCCAAATTAAACTCTCAGAGGGGCACACCACAGGGAACCCCGCGAAACCACTTCTCTCACACACCACTCTACTAATGCCCACCCTACTTAGACACGAGCCTACTCCACAAGCTCCACGGGACACCCACGCCCAAACCAAACATGGGACGCTAGCACTCGGCTTGCTGAAGCTGGGAGGAGTGCTGTCCCTTGACGAAACATGCACCACAAAACACTATAGCCCACCACACCATAAGAAACCACCGTGAGGATCTGTACATATAACGTACGGGGATTGAATACCCCCGCAAAAAGACATATGCTACACAGGGAGCTCAAATCCCTAAACGCGGATATTGTATGTCTCCAGGAGACACACTTTAGACACATGGATCACCCCAATATCCAAACACTGCAATTTCCACAACAATACCACGCCACATCACCTACTAAATCTAGGGGCGCCTCTATCCTCTTAAGCAAACACGTAAAGTTTGAACCACAACACCATGAAACGGACAATAATGGCAGATATGTCCTCCTACAGGGCAAAATAAACGATATGGCCTACACAATAATCAATGTCTACACACCTAACACAAATCAGCGAAACTTCCTACAGAGCATTCTCAAAAAAACAAGTGCTATACGACAGGGAATTACGATAATCTGTGGCGATTTCAATCACATCATAGATCCCAAAACAGACACCACCCTATCACGACATAGCCGTCGACAACGCCCCCTGAACAGACAATGCAAAGCCCTACAGAAACTCATACACGAACATCATTTCTATGATGCATGGAGAATCACACACCCAGGGGAAAAAACATTTACCCATTTCTCACACGTCCACAACTCCTACTCGCGGATAGATGGGTTCCTCATCTCAGGGCAACACCTAAACCAAATCCACACCTGCGAAATAAAACAAATCACATGGTCTGACCACGCACCTGTGCTCCTCGACATGAAAAACTTATACGATTTTAAACACCGTAGCCCCTGGAAACTAAATGACATGCTGCTACAAAATAACGAATACACGAAAGAATTCGCAGATGACCTCACTCTATACTTTACACAGAACGACAACGGAGAAGTGTCACCGACCACTATCTGGCAGGCACACAAAGCAGTCATACGTGGGCTGCTAATTAGAAAGGCGGCATACCTAAAAAAACAGACACAGACCACACTAAAAACATGGCAACGAGAGCTATATGACTTAAACAGGAGTAACCAACTACAACCAACGGCAGAAAACAGACACCGCATCACGACCATCACTAGGCTCCTACACCAGCAAGCACTAGATCAAACGCAAACTAACATGACGAGACTCAAAATAGCACACTACATGCAGGGCAACAAAGCGAGCAAACTCCTAGCTAACCAACTGAAACAAAAACAAGTCAGTCAAAAAATAGCCTATATCCTAGACAACAAAGGCCAGAAACAAACCACACCTAGGGAAATCAGTGAAACATTTGCCAAATACTACCATACCCTGTACAACCTGAAAGGAGACTCGGCCACGACGCAACCCACAGACACCAACATAAAAACATACTTAGACAAACTAACCCTACCGCGACTTACGCCACAACAGCAGACAGATTTAACCAAACCTATAGACATACAGGAGATGCTCACAACCATCCAAACACTGCCGACGGGCAAATCACCAGGCCCGGATGGCCTGACAAACTTATACTACAAGAAGCTCAGCCACATATTAGCACCCCACCTAACAAAGACTTTCAATCATGCTATAGCCCAGAAATCCCTCCCAAAAGAGATGCTGTTAGCACACATTGTCACGTTGCCAAAACCTAACAAACCACCCACGACGCCGAAAAACTTTAGACCCATCTCACTCCTAAACACAGACGCAAAACTTTTTGCCAAACTCTACGCGACAAGACTAGGACAAATCATACCACATATCATTCACAACGACCAGGTGGGTTTTGTAAAAGGGAGACAGGGGTCGGACAACACAAGGAAGGCCATAAACCTGCTATACAAACTACAGACACAAAAGGAGGGGGGATTATTCCTCTCTCTGGACGCAGAAAAGGCCTTTGATAGGCTACACTGGGGGTTTTTAAAAGCAGTCTTACGCAAGTTCGGAATACCGGACAAATTTGAGGCTGTAGTGGACGCATTATATAGCTCACCCGAGGCACGGGTGCTGAACTCGGGGTTCCTGTCAGAGCCGTTTCAGCTCACCAACGGAACAAGACAAGGCTGCCCACTATCGCCGCTACTATATATCCTAGCCCTAGAACCACTAGCCACACGATTCAGAGAAAATAGCAACATACACGGAATAAAACTGGGGAAGAAGGAATATAAAACAGGACTGTTTGCAGACGACATTATGCTGACAATCACACAGCCACACATCTCACTCCCAAACATTCTTGCTGAAATAAAGGAGTATGGAGATCAATCTTATTATACATTGAACGTCACCAAAACACAGGCCATGGGGATAGGAATGACTCAAACCTCGCTAGACAAACTAAAAGATAACTTCCAATTTGACTGGAGGGGGGATTACATCACTTTTTTGGGATTAAAATTGCCAAAACACCCTCACCAACTGTTACAACTTAATTACGGCAAACTCCTAAAGGAAAGCGAAGAAACACTAAAAAGCTGGGAACACAAATTTCTGTCTTGGATAGGTAGGATGACTGCCCTGAAAATGGTCTTACTCCCCAAGTTCCAATACCTCATCAGAACACTACAGATATTCCTCCCGAACAAATACCTAAACAAGCTGCAACGCATATACACATCATTTGTATGGGCACACAAAAAAATAAGAGTGGCGTCAGCGATCCTGAGCAGACATACCTCTCAAGGAGGTCTGGGCCTACCAGACGTCCGTCTGTACTACGAAGCCGCCCTCCTGTCCACTAGCCTCACCCTACACACAGGGGGAAACAAGCCACAATGGGCAGAGATGGAGACTGCAGGGATATATGCGGGGGGCATAAAATACATATTCTGGGTACCCCACAAGTTGAGACCCAAACACAAAGATTTATTACCAACCACCTCCCTACTACTAGATACATGGGACTTGAAAACAAAATTCCTAGGGCAAACCAAACACTGGGCAATGGCGACCCCGATACGGAGCCTGCACATAGTCAATCCCACTTTAGACTACCGCCCCTGGACCCAAAGAGGGTGCACACGAGTAGAACACCTCTACAAAGAAGGCAAACTAGAACCATATCCCATTCTGAAAACCAAATATCAACTCCCGAATGCCACTCTGTTCACATACCTTCAGATAAAAGCACTTCTGGAGAACGAGACCTCAATAACAATAGCTACACCCTTAAAACAAATATATCACATATGCACCACGGGCAATATCCCAAAAAAGACACTCTCTCTACTCTACGCCACACTAAACGACAATCCCAAAACACCACCGCAAGACAAATTCAGGGAACACTGGCACGAAGACCTACATAAACAATTCACTGACAGCCAATGGCATAAAGCCTTTATAGCCCACAAAGGGAGATCTAGATGCGCAGCGCACTTAGAGCTCATGAGGAAACTGCAGTACAGGTGGTACATGGTGCCAACGAGACTGGCAACCATGTATCCACATACGTCAAAACTGTGTTGAAGGTGCGGGACAGAGGAGGGCAGCATGTACCATATATGGTGGACATGTAACCAAATACAACCATACTGGAAAGAAGTAGGAGACATTATTCGACACACACTTGACACACAGAACCCCCTCCAGCCAGAATGCGGTCTGTTGTTTATGACCCTGGAGACATATAGCAAGACACAAGCGATACTACTCTTCCATATCCTAATAGCCGCAAACACACTGATCGCAAGGGCTTGGAAACAAACCACGAGACCAGGAAAAGATGCATTACTGACCCAAATCTCCACCAACTTAATGTACGAAACCAAACTAAATGCCAAATTTGGTGCATCTGCTCAGGCAAAACAAGCCAGAGACAGATGGGAAGAGGTGACGAGAACCACATGTAGTGGTTAGGGAACAGCCAGGCAAAGATGAGGGAGATAGAGAGGAGAGGAAGAAAAAAAAAAAAAAGCCACCAAAGTCGCACAGCCATAAATCATAGGGTGAAACCAGACATACGCACAAACCAGGGGCAACAGAGAGTGGGAGAATCATAGTAGACGGATACCAATATGTAAATAGTTATAAAGATATGTAAATAGTTAGATAGATAGTTGACTTGGGGAAAGCACAAGATAAGAGTTACACCCAGATGGAGCAATCACACCGGCTGGCACGGTACGACACGTCTAGCAACAAAAGAGGGAGGTGTATTGTGATTATGTATTACATGCTGCGCCGCAAGGGCCGATGCTTTACCCCGATATGTTGTAACCCCCCCCGCAGGAATCTTGGATGTAACACAGCTGAATACAAGAACATGTATACTGTTTCCCCCCCCCTTTTTTTCCTTTCTGTACCCATAATATGAAAATGCAGAATAAAAAGTAACTTGGAAAAAAAAAAAAAGCTGTGGGATGTTTTCCTTTAGATATTCAGCTCAGGTACATGCATTATAGCAAAAAATAGTATACCAATACCAAACTTTCTTCTAGCAGAAGCACAGCAATAAGTATAGTATTGCAAATAATTAAAGGAGCACTATAGTGTCAGGAATACATACGTATATAACATTTATGTCCTCGGCTCCCCTTACCCTTTTTCCAGTGCCATGTGGGTCCGGTAGCGCCTCTCTCCACCTCCTTTGCGGAGATCAACAAACTTGATGATCTCAGAGAACTCAATGCTTTCTCATAGGAAAACACTGGGAGGACATTACGCATGCGCAGCAAGGCTGAACGTCAGTGCTGCAACCCAGGAAACACCTGTCTGAGTGACTGCCACTAGAGGTGTTACTAGTCAGTAATGTAAACACTTTTTCGGATAAGGCAGTGTTTACATTAAAAAGCCTGCAGGGACAGGCAGTATGCACCAGAACATCTATATTAAGCGGTAGTTCTGATGACTATGGAGTACCTTTAAAAAGTCTCAACTTTGCAAGAATGCAAAGGATATGGAATATGGAGCACCCTGACCTACTCTCAGTCTACTCTTTAAAATTGAGGGTCATTTGCACCCTATTTTTCTTTCTAAGAGAACAACTTTTTCTTGTTTACAATCTAATTTATTTTTCAGACCCTTGTAAAATAAAAATGTGTGAAAATTCCACACAAACAAAAAGCTAAAAAAAAAAAAAAAAAAATGGACATACCGGTTTAGTAGAGAATAAATTTGCATAATCTGAGTGAGACAGGATAAAATTTGTTGCTGAATTTTCTATACGTTCCAGAAGCAAAATTGAGGATGATGATTTAAAGCTCTTCATTAAAGCACGTCTGCAATCTATGATATATGAGACATTGGAAAACACAGGGGGAAAAAAGGAATTATATAAATACATAATTTTTTTTATAATGTGGTAATTGTCAGACAATTTATTAACATGTAAGCACTGTTCTGGTAACAATAGAATTCCGTGATCTGCAAAGGGGTTAAACTACTACATAGTGACCTACAATCCATTTCCGAGACAAAAGTCACTCCTCTAGATAAAAAATAAATATATATTCTCTCTTAATAAATAAAAGTATTTTTTTACCGAGAGAAAGACATCCTCGCATTGATGCCCTGGCCTCCATACGGATCTCTTTTCGAGTTTTGGATGATTTCTTGTTCATTAGTCCTTCAATTGACAATGGTGAAAGAGTATGTGGTGATAAAAGTTCACAATTCGATTGGTTACGGGTGACAGTAAAGCCCAAAACCTGCACACTGCCATATAGGCAAGTTAGGCGGCATTTTCCATAGAAGGTTAATTTCTAAAAGACAAAGCATACAATATGTACAATTAAGACAAAGTTACAAAAGGCTTCCAAAATATGTATCTAATAGTTGTGTTTACAGTAAGAAAAAGGAACACTCATCAACATAGAATATTACATTATTTCAAATAATAAAAGCAGAACATTCCATCTTTGTTGTAGGTTTTCAAATTTCAGTACTTCTTGCTTCTCTTTAAATATATATGTACAACATTGTTAAGTTTATATACAAGAGCGATTAAAAGAAGCGAGTTGGTGAATAAAGCCTAGGAAAGAAGAAGCAGGTAAATATGAAGAAACAATAAAATTAGATTTACCTGCCTTTTTCAGCCTGCAGAGTGAGGCAACTGTCTCATTCAAAACAAAAGGTTTTGAATGAAACAGCTTTCTCAAAGAGATATCAGCATGTCCTTTTAAAAGATGTAGCTGTAGTAGTTATGCCAGATGTGCCTTGGTGCCGCATTGTAAGAAGTCAAACAATTTTAGAGCAGCATTTGCAAGCTGTTTTAAACATACCCCCAAAAGGAAAAGAAAATGCATAATTAAATGCTTGCATGTTTTCATTGGGGATATATTTTCTACATTGTGACTTTTTGTTTACTTGGGCAGTGGAATGAGACTGGGGAGGGGAGGGTTAACCGTGAAGTGGATGCCAATGTGCTTTGTGTCTCACAATGAATATATTTGCGTCCCGGCAAGCCAGGAGTTTGATATGCTTACTTTTAAGGCTCCTGCTCTCCCCACATTGTAGGTGCCTACTCTGCTAAAATTTACCAGGCCGGGGGAGAGGACGCTGGCGGCGGCGATAGAGCTCAGTCTGTTCTTCCTGCTCCTCCCCTCGTGGGCGCCCTCTGTAGTAATGCTGGGTGCCGGAAAACAACACCATTCCGGCCCGGAATCACTAAAGTGCACGCGTGAGGGAGCAGGAAGGGAGATCTCCAGAGAGAAGACCCCAAGGAGAGGCCCCACGCCAGCTCCCAAATGTAGGGGGAGCAATAAATAAAATGATTTGTGAGAATGTGTAAATGTGTGTCTGTCAGTGAGTGTGTTGGTCAGTGTTGCAATGGCCGCAGCTGGACAGTGGAGGACCTGGAGGTGCATGGAGGCACACAATGCCACGTCACACTCCCACGTGACACCAACGTGCTCCACCTTCACAGGATTTCAAGGAGTAGCAGGAGCATCCACTATGGCACAGGGTGCGGACAGCGCCATTGGGGGTAAACCAAAGGCTGTACTCCAGAGTTGCATACTGGCAGCGGCAATGTGACTGGAGTCTGCTTGTTTGCTAATATTGTTTTGTTTTTTTTTAACAGGGGCCAGGGTTTAGTATAGAGGGGGGACAGGGACTGAGGTTTAGTATACAGCGGGAATGTATTGAGAGTAGAGGGGGAGAGACTGGGATTTAATAGAGACGTGGGGAATTGGGATTTAATAGAGATGGGGGAGACTGGGATTTACGAGATGGGGGGGAGATCGGGACGAATAGAGATGGGGGCACTGACGAATAGAGATGGGGTAAGACTGGATTTGTCAGAGATGGGGAGACTGGGATTTAATAGAGATGGGGAACTGGGATTTACAGATGGGGGGAGACTGGGACTTAATAGAGATGATGGGGGAGACTGGGATTTAATAGAGATGATGGGGAGACCGGGATTTAATAGAGATGGGGGGGGACTGGGATTTAAGAGATGATGGGGAGACTGGATTCTACAGAGATGGGGAGACTGGGATTTAATAGAGATGGGGGAGACTCCCCATTAGAGATGGGGGGAGACTGGGATTTAATAGAGATGGGGGGGGGAGACTGGGATTTAATAGAGATGGGGGGGGGAGACTGGGATTTAATAGAGATGGGGGGAGACTGGGGCAGTGATGGCAGTGGTAGTACCAGGCATGGGAGTGGCAGTCCCGGGGCAGGCATGGGAGTGGCAGTCCCGGGGCAGGCATGGGAGTGGCAGTCCCGGGGCAGGCATGGGAGTGGCAGTCCCGGGGCAGGCATGGGAGTGGCAGTCCCGGGGCAGGCATGGGAGTGGCAGTCCCGGGGCAGGCATGGGAGTGGCAGTCCCGGGGCAGGCATGGGAGTGGCAGTCCCCGGGCAGGATGGGAGTGGTAAACCGGGGCAGTGATGGTGGTGGCAGTCCCGGGGCAGTGATGGCAGTGGCAGTCCCGCGCGATGGCGAAGCGGCGTCCCGGCAGTGATGGCAGTGGCGTCCCGGGGCAGTGGATGGTGGCAGTCCCGGGGCAGCGGATGGCAGTGGCAGTCCCGGGGCAGTGATGGCAGTGGCAGTCCCGGCAGTGATGGCGGTGTCCCGCGTGATGGCAGTGGCAGTCCCGCAGTGATGGCAGTAGTCCCGGGGCAAGGGGATGGCAGTGGCAGTCCCGGGCAGTGATGGGGAGTGGTAGTCCCGGGCAGTGATGGGAGTGGCAGTCCCGTGGGCAGTGATGGGAGTGGCAGTCCGGGGCAGCGGATGGGGAGTGGCAAACCCGGGGCAGTGATGGGAGTGGCAGTCCCGGGCAGTGATGGCAGTGGCAGTCCCGGGGGCAGCGATGGCAGTGATGGGAGTGGTAGTCCTGGGGCAGTGATGGGAGTGGTAGTCCCGGGGGCAGGGATGGGAGTGGTAGTCCCGGGGGAAGGGATGGGAGTGGTAGTCCCGGGGGAAGGGATGGGAGT
>OW240921.1:79977149-80004417 GCA_933207985.1 Pelobates cultripes | reverse complement strand
TGCCACCTAGGGGTAATAAGAGGGACACTGCCACCTAGGGGTAATCAGAGGGACACTGCCACCTAGGGGTAATAGGAGAGACACTGCCACCTAGGGGTAATCAGAGGGACACTGTCACCTAGGGGTCATAAGAGGGACACTGTCACCTAGGGGTAATCAGAGAGACACTGTCACCTAGGGGTAATAGGAGGGACACTGTCACCTAGGGGTAATAGGAGAGACACTGCCACCTAGGGGTCATAAGAGGGACACTGTCACCTAGGGGTAATCAGAGGGACACTGCCACCTAGGGGTAATCAGAGGGACACTCAGAGGGACACTGTTACCTAGGGGTAATGAGAGAGACACTGCCACCTAGGGGTCATAGGAGGGACACTGCCACCTAGGGGTAATCAGAGGGACACTGCCACCTAGGGGTAATCAGAGGGACACTGCCACCTAGGGGTAATAGGAGGGACACACTACCATCTAGGGTAATAGGAGACACTGTCACCTAGGGGGGTAATACTTAAAGAAGGGGACACGCACTTTACCACCCACAAAGAGGTAATAAGAGGGACACTGCCACCTAGGGGTAATGGGAGAGACACTGTCACCTAGGGGTAAACAGAGGGACACTGCCACCTAGAGGTAATCAGAGGGACACTGCCATCTAGTGGTAATAGGAGGAACACTGTCACCTAGGGGTAATATGAGGGACACTGCCACCTAGAGGTAATAAGAGGGACACTGCCACCTAGGGGTAATGGGAGAGACACTGTCACCTAGGGGTAATCGGAGGGAAACTGCCACCTAGGGGTAATAAGAGGGACACTGCCACCTAGGGGTAATGGGAGATACACTGTCACCTAGGGGTAATAAGAGGGACACTGCCACCTAGGGGTAATCAGAGGGACACTGTCACCTAGGGGTCATAAGAGGGACACTGTCACCTAGGGGTAATCAGAGAGACACTGTCACCTAGGGGTAATAGGAGGGACACTGTCACCTAGGGGTAATAGGAGAGACACTGCCACCTAGGGGTCATAAGAGGGACACTGTCACCTAGGGGTAATCAGAGGGACACTGCCATCTAGGGGTAATCAGAGGGACACTGTAATAGGAGGGACACTGCCACCTAGGGGTAATGGGAGAGACACTGTCACCTAGGGGTAATAAGAGGGACACTGCCACCTAGGGGTAATAGGAGGGACACTGCCACCTAGGGGTAATAAGAGGGACACTGCCACCTAGGGGTAATAAGAGGGACACTGCCACCTAGGGGTAATAAGAGGGACACTGTCACCTAGGGGTAATGGGAGATACACTGTCACCTAGGGGTAATAAGAGGGACACTGCCACCTAGGGGTAATAGGAGGGACACTGCCACCTAGGGGTAATGGGAGAGACACTGTCACCTAGGGGTAATAAGAGGGACACTGCCACCTAGGGGTAATAGGAGGGACACTGCCACCTAGGGGTAATAGGAGGGACACTGCCACCTAGGGGTAATAAGAGGGACACTGCCACCTAGGGGGGGTGACACCACCTAGGGGTAATGGGAGAGACACTGTCACCTAGCGGTAATAAGAGGGACACTGCCACCTAGAGGTAATAGGAGGGACATTGCCACCTAGGGGTAATAGGAGGAACACTGCCACCTAGGGGTAATAGGAGGGACACTGCCACCTAGAGGTAATAAGAGGGACACTGTCACCTAGGGGTAATAAGAGGGACACTGCCACCTAGGGGTAATAAGAGGGACACTGTCACCTAGGGGTAATGGGAGAGACACTGTCACCTAGGGGTAATAAGAGGGACACTGCCATCTAGGGGTAATAGGAGGGACACTGCCACCTAGGGGTAATAGGAGGGACACTGCCACCTAGGGGTAATAGGAGGGACACTGCCACCTAGGGGTAATAGGAGGAACACTGCCACCTAGGGGTAATATGAGGAACACTGCCACCTAGAGGTAATAAGAGGGACAATGTCACCTAGGGGTAATAGGAGGGACACTGTCACCTAGGGGTAATGGGAGAGACACTGTCACCTAGGGGTAATATGAGGGACACTGCCACCTAGAGGTAATAGGAGGGACACTGCCACCTAGGGGTAATCAGAGGGACACTGCCACCTAGGGGTAATCAGAGGGACACTGTCACCTAGGGGTCATAGGAGGGACACTGCCACCTAGGGGTAATAGGAGAGACACTGTCACCTAGGGGTAATATGAGGGACACTGTCACCTAGGGGTAATCAGAGAGACACTGTCACCTAGGGGTAATAGGAGGGACACTGTCACCTAGGGGTAATATGAGGGACACTGTCACCTAGGGGTAATAAGAGAGACACTGTCACCTAGGAGTAATCAGAGGGACACTGTCACCTAGGGTAATAAGAGGGACACTGTCACCTAGGGGTAATTAGAGAGACACTGTCACCTAGGGTTAATAGGAGGATTCTGTCACCTAGGGGTAATAGGAGGGACACTGTCACCTAGGGGTAATAAGAGGGACACTGTCACCTAGGGGTTATCAGGGGGACACTGTCACCTAGGGGTAATAGGAGGGACACTGCCACCTAGGGGTAATCGGAGGGACACTGCCACCTAGGGGTAATCGGAGGGACACTGCCACCTAGGGGTAATAGGAGAGACACTGTCACCTAGGGGTAATAGGAGAGACACTGCCACCTAGGGGTAATCTGAGAGACACTGTCACCTAGGGGTAATAAGAGGGACACTGCCACCTAGGGGTAATCAGAGAGACACTGTCACCTAGGGGTAATCAGAGGGACACTGTCACCTAGGGGTAATAAGAGGGACACTGTCACCTAGGGGTAATCAGAGGGACACTGCCACCTAGGGGTAATAAGAGAGACATTGTCACCTAGGGGTAATAGGAGGGACACTGTCACCTAGGGGTAATAGGACTGACACTGTCACCTAGGGGTAATCAGAGGGACACTGTCACCTAGGGGTAATCAGAGAGACGCTGTCACCTAGGGGTTATAAGAGAGACACTGTCACCTAGGGGTAATAAGAGGGACATTGTCACCAAGGGTAATCTGAGGGACACTGTCACCTAGGGGTAATAAGAGGGACACTGTCATCTAGGGGTAATCAGAGAGACACTGTCACCTAGGGGTAATAAGAGAGACACTGTCACCTAGGGGTAATCTGAGGGACACTGTCACTTAGGGGTAATAGGAGGGACACTGTCACCTAGGGGTTAATCTGAGGGACACTGTCACTTAGGGGTAATAGGAGGGACACTGTCACCTAGGGGTAATAGTAGGAACACTGTCACCTAGGGGTGTTAGTGGGGTACTACGAGGGACACTGTCACCTAGGGGTAATATGAGGGACACTGACACCTAGGGGTGTTAGTGGGGTAATAAGAGAGACACTGTCACCTAGTGGTTTTATTGGGGTAATAAGAGGGACACTGTCACCTAGGGGTGTTAGTGGGTAATAAGAGGGACACTGTCATTTAGGGGTGTTAGTGGGGTAATAAGAGGGACACTGTCACCTAGGGGTGTTAGTGGGGTAATAAGAGGGACACGGTCACCTAGGGGTGTTAGTTGGGTAATAAGAGGGACACGGTCACCTAGGGGTGTTAGTTGGGTAATAAGAGGGACACTGTCACCTAGGGGTGTTAGTGGGGTAATAAGAGGGACACGGTCACCTAGGGGTGTTAGTTGGGTAATAAGAGGGACACTGTCACCTAGGGGTGTAAGTGGGGTTATAAGAGGGACACTGTCACTTAGGGGTGTTAGTGGGGTTGTTATGAGATATCTCAGGCTACTTAATAATAACAACCAATTATGCAATTAAAATGTAAATGGTAACAATGTATCTTATTTACACAGATTGATTTATAAACACATTTATTATAGTTTAAAGAGCTATTACAGTGAGTATTACTGCTGCGGAGCTCTGTTATACACTCACACCTGGAATATTGAACTCCTAGGAAGGAGACAAATGGATAGAAAAAAGGGACAGAGGGGTTTGGGCCCAAAATAGGGACTTCTTCTTAAATAGTATCCCATTTGGGAGGTATGGCGAATGCCCCTTATAGCAAGGATGCTCTATGTAACAATGAATGCACAATACAGGAATGGTGTGTATCACAAGGCATGAACCGTATAACTCTAGGGAAGCTCTTATAGCTTTTAATGATCTATATAGCAAAGAACATCTAGTATAGCGGGGATTGGTCTATAACAAGGGATAGTTTCCAACATTTGAAAAACAATTCCAGGGACACTTTGTACTATGTATGCATTTAGATATGCACAGGCAAACCAGACAGAGATACCACCCAGACTTCTAATTAATAATTATCTCCTTAATAAACACCGACCTAAAGATTTATGCTACAATTTTAGCCACCAGACTCATACCACTACTGACACCACTGATTCACCCAGACCAAGTGGGATTCATGCCTGGACGACAGCTCTACGAAAACACTCGCAGAGGAGCTAATCTTCTATGGTACATGAGCACCACCAAGAAACCCTCACTAGCCCTCTCGCTAGATGCCGAGAAGGCATTTGACTGAGTAGAATGGCCTTTCCTCTTCCCACTTCTATGAAAGGTGGGCTTCCCAAACCCTCATTACGGGAGCACCTGCAACAGCCTTCCCCCTGCGAAATGGCACCCGACAGGGATGCCCACTCTCGCCACTGTTGTTTGCACTAACCCTTGAACCTTTACTTATAGAAATTACATCAGATCCAGACATACATGGGCTGGAAATAGCAAAACAGCAATTTAAGGTATCTGCATATGCAGATGATGTCCTGCTAACCTTAACGAACCCAATGAGAAGCCTGCCCAAACTCTCGACCCTCGTAGCTGAATATGGGGACATCTCAGGCTACAAAATTAATCCCTCTAAAACGGTGGCAATGCCCTTCCACATGACAACAACAGACATGACCGCCATTAGACAAACATATCATTATAAACTAGAGACGAGATAATTCAAATACTTAGGGGTAACACTGACGGCAGACCCTGCATCCCTATACCAAAAAAACTACACTCCACTGTTTCAAACCCTAACACGAGAACTGGAAAGATGGACCGATAAGCCTATCTCTTGGATAGGACGACTGCATACGGTCAAAATGAATGTACTACCGAAACTGCTAATTCTTCTCCAATCATTACCCATACAAATAACAAAAAGGGACTTGACACCAGTCCAACAAGCAATAGATTCATTTATATGGAACAAAAAAAGACCACAACTGGCCTGCAACTTATTATACAGACCCAAAAACAGAGGAGGACTAGGACTACCCAACCTACACCACTACTATCACGCAGCCCAATTGGCCCAAATCAAACATTGGCACTCACCCTCGGACCGCAGGAGATGGGTAGACATTGAAATGACAGGGGTGGATCTACCCCAATTTTACCTATGGGTATCAAAGAAACATAGGGCCATTCTAAAAACAACATGCCCGGCCATTCTAAAATCCTTTAAAATATGGGACCAAGTTAAACAAAAATATGCAATAGGAACAGACTCATCACCGATGACCCCAGTACTCAGAAACAGGGCATTCCCCCCAGAAACTTTAAAGGCATAGAAGCCACAGGGCTACAAAGGTACACCTGTATGTCCAAAATTACATAGTTACATATGACCACTTAACCACACAGGCCCCATTACACTCGAGGGACTACTTTCGCTACCTCCAACTCAGGGACTTTGCGCGGACGGCAGAGGTACGAACTGCAGAAAAACGAACGATGACCTTCTTTGAGAGGTTGTGCTACAAAGAGTCGACACAGACTAAGTTGATCACATTACTATATCAGCACATTAGTGAAGAATCAGGTGAACTTAGATATACAGAGCAATGGGAAGCAGACCTGGGGGAGATGCTTGAGGGGATGGACTGGCAGGAGATATGGGAGGCATGCACCAAAATGTCAATGTGTGTTACATTACAGGAACAGAGTTACAAGACGCTATTTAGGTGGTATATGACGCCGGTAAAACAATATCACATGCAATTGAGCCCCACAGACACCTGCTGGCATCTATGCGGGAACAAAGGGAGCTTTATACATATGTGGTGGCACCAGGGCCACCATCAGGGGGTGACAACTGTTGTCACACTGGTGGCCCTGGGGGGCCCGGCCACCCGGGCCCCACGTGGAGTGGTGAAACTGCCACAGGTGGCCCATGCATTTAGGGCCACCCGATAAGCCCTATATCTTCAGGGGCCCGATCAGCGCCGCGGCCGTGTAATAGTGCTACCGGGCCCCTTTAAAAAAATTGCAGCTGCCCCGCAAGTGCTGCTGGGAGGAAGTGACAGCCTGTCACTTCCTCCCAGCTTACTCTGCGCGAAGGGGGAGACAGCCGAGGAAAGGAGAGCAGAGGCATCCGCTCCCATCATCCCCAGCCACCCTCCTGCAAGGAAGAGGACGGTGGCTGAAAAATGAGTGTGTATATGTATGTGTCTGCATGTATGTCTGTTTCTCAGTATGTATGTGTGTATGTATAAATGTCAGTATGTATGTCTGTGTGTGTGTGTGTCAGTATGTATGTATATACCTATCAGTATGTATGTGTGTATGTATGTCAGTATGTCTGTGTGTGTGTATGTCAGTGTGTATGTCTGTATGTATCTATCTGTATGTGTGTGTGTATGTCAGTATGTATATATGTCAGTATGTATGTGTGTATGTATGTCAGTATGTATGTCTGTATGTATCTGTGTATGTATATATCTATCTGTATGTGTGTGTGTGGGTGTGTATGTATGTATGTATGTATGTATGTATTTGTATGTATGCCATTATGTATGTCAGTATGTATTTATGTGTGTGTATGTATGTATGTCTGTATGTCAGTTTGTATGTATGTCTGTTTGTCAGTATGTATGTGTGTGTGTGTGTCGGTATGTGAGTATGTATGTACGTCAGTGTGTGTGTCTATATGTCAGTGTGTGTGTATCTCTATCTCCTTATGCATGTGTATGTGTATGTATGTATGTCTGTTTGTCAGTATGTATGTATGTGTGTGTGTGTCGGTATGTGAGTATGTATGTACGTCAGTGTGTGTGTCTATATGTCAGTGTGTGTGTATCTCTATCTCCTTATGCATGTGTATGTGTCTGTATGTGTGTTTGTCTGTTTCAGTATGTGTGTGTCAATATGCCTGTATGTGTGTATGTCTGTTTCAGTATTTGTGTCTGTTAGTATGTGTGTATCTTTCTGTGTGTGTGTCTGTGTATTCCTGTGGATTTGGAGGCGGGGCTTGGAGGCAGGCACCTGGGGGCCCTGACCTTGAGCTGTGTTAGGGGCCCCACAATTTCTGATGGCGGCCCTGGGTGGCACTGCCCAAAAGTCAATGAATACTGGAAAAGAGTAACAGCTATAAGCACCCAAGTGTTCCAGAGACCTATAGAGTTAGACCCTTGGAGCTGCCTCCTCTCCAGACCCACAGAGGGGCTTAACAGATGTGAGCAAAAACTACTTAACATGATAAATTTAGGAGCAAGAAGAGCACTGGTGCAAAAACGGGCAAGCCCAAAAATACCACACATATCTATAGTACTCACCAAAATCAGGGACAATTACCTTATGGACAAACTCACAGCACAAGTGCGTAACACCACCTCCAGCTTTAGTAGGACATGGGAGTTGTGGGAAATAACATGACACCTAAACTGGAGAGTCAAAGGGTATACAAACACACAAACAATCGTGCCCTCCCATATAACGAGACCTTACCACTCACAGCAGCAAGAGCAAAACGAATACACCTCTAAACGCATAGAGCCAAAATGTTTACTTATATAACATGTTACTTTATTCTTTGTTGTTTGATTATTGTTTATACTATATGTAACAATACAAAATGTTGACTGCATAAAAAAGATGCTGTACTGTATCAAGAAACACCGCAGGAATGTTAAGAAAAATGTACCCAAATTATGATATACCTTAAGAGACACCCTGCCTCAATACGGCCTCTGCGCAAGTTCTGGTATACTGTACTGATGGTTTACTTCTATGTCAACACAAAAATAAAGATTAAAAAAAAGATATGCACAGGCAAAAAAACACAGATATGTACAGTGACACATTGGCACCCACACAGTGACAAACTCAGGGCCTGATTAACATAGGGGCTGATGGAGCTGCAGCTCCAGGCCCAGGCCCAGGCCCATGAAATAGGCCCGTTTAAAAAAAAATTAAAATTCTTTACTTTTTTTTTTTTTTTTTTACCCACTACTCTTAGGTTTGCCACCTGACTGGTATTTTACTGGCACAGCTGGTATTTGAGGCTGACTAGCTGTGCAGGTATTGCAGTAATACCAGCAATGCAAATGCAGGTATTACTCTGCAATACCAGCACCGGTCAGTAGGGGTCACTGTGTGTGGAGAAAGGCAGGGATAGGAAGTTACAGTATATCCCTCCCTCTCTCTACTACTCACTGATCCGTGGGAGAGCAGCTACACAGCACAAAGAGTCCAGACAGCAGCTCAGGTAAGTGAGGGATGGAGGAAAGGCAGCAGGGAGACATGGGGACACTGAGACACTAGGGGACACATGGGGACACAGACACTAGGAGACCAGGGGACACTGAGATACTTGTAGACACTGGAAAACATGGGGACACTGAGACACTATGGGACACTGTGAGACATGGGGACACAGACACATGGGGACGCTGTGAGACATAGGGACATTGGGAGACACTGAGACATTGGGATATAGTGTCCCCATGTCTCCCAGTGTCCCCATGTACCCCAGCCAGTGTCCCTAGTGGCTCAGTGTCCACATGGCTCCCAGTTTCCACATGGCTCCCAGTTTCCCCTAGTCTCCCAGTGTCTGTGTCCCCATGTCTCTCAGTGTCCCCATGTCTCCCAGCCAGTGTCCTCAGTGTTCCCATGTCCCCAGTGTGTGTCCCCATGTCTCTCAGTGTCCCCAAATGTCTGTGTCCCCATGTCTCCCAGTGTCCCCATGTCTATGTCCACAAGTGTCCCCAAATGTTTCAGTGTCCCCCTGTCTCTGTGTCCCTAGTGTCTCAGTGTCCCCATTTCTCCAAGTATCCCTAAATGTCTGTGTCCCCATGTCTCCCAGTGTCCCCATGTCTCTATTCACAAGTGCCCCCATGTCTCCCAGTGTCCCCAAGTGTCTCAGTGCCCCCATGTCTCCCAGTGTCCCCATGTCTCACTGTGTCCCCTAGTATCCTAGTGACATGGGGACACTGGGAGAATTGGGGACACTGGGAGACTATGGGACTGGGTGACACGGGGACACTGACACTGTGATACATAGGGACACTGAGACACTTGGTGACTTGCGAGACTGAGACACTGGGAGACAGGGAGACACTGGGAGCAATTCATCTATACAGCAGAATCAAACTGTGAGTAGTTTGTTGGTGATTTTACAGAATTTTCTCTTATTTCACTCCTTGTGATTTACATCATGTGATGTCATGCATAACTAATTAATTATACAAATGATTAAGGCTGGTATTTTTTTTCCAAGAAAGGTGGCAACCCTAACTACTATTCACATACTCTTGCTTAAAGGAACACTATAGGGTCAGGAACACAATCATGTATTTCTGACCCTATTATGTAAAACACCATCTTGCCCCCCTGACCCCCTCTTGCCTCCCTAAATATAGTAAAATCTTACTTGTATTCAAGTCTGCAGATGCTGGCTCTGCCTCTGAACTGACATCATCAGAAGTGGTGGTCTGAGCAAATTACAATGCTTCCCCATAAAATTGGCTGAGACTGTCAACTTGGCAGATCAGGGGCAGAGCCAGTATAAGCCAAACATTGCCCTTGCCAATCAGCATCTCCTCATAAAGATAAATTAAATCAATGCATCTCTATGAGGAAAGTTCAGTGTCTGCATGCAGAGGGTGGAGACACTGAGTGGCAGTGCTGCATACTAGGCAGTACTGCTGCAGGAAGCACCTCTAGCAGCCATCTAAGCAGTGGTGTATCCTGGTTTTGTGCTGCCCTAGGCAGGACAAAACTCAGGCGCCCCCCTCCCCCCGCGCCACCCCCACCCAACCCTTCCCCCCGCCCCACCTTCTAAATACACAGACACACACACAGTCAGACACAAACACACACACACACAGTCAGACACATACACAGACACAAACAGTCAGACACAAACACACATATACAGTCAGACACACACACACACTCACAAACACAGTCAGACACAAACACACACACTCACAAACACAGTCAGACACACACACACACAGTCAGACACAAACACACACACACACAGTCAGACACACACACACACACAGACACACACACATCAGACACACACACACAGACACACACACACACACAGACACACACACACACACACACAGTCAGACACATACACAGACACAAACACACACACAGTCACACACACACATACACAAACACAGTCAGACACAAACACACACTCACAAACACACACACACACACACACAGTCAGACACAAACACACACACAGTCAGACACACACACACATTAACTTTTTTTTAAATTTATATCCCCCCCCCCAACCTCCTTACCTTTGGGAGTGCTGGGGGGGGAGGTCTCTCTCTCCCTGGTGGTCCAGTGGCTGCCGGTCGGGCTGGGCGGCGCTGGCAGGCAGGCGGCTGGCGAGGGAGCACTTCCTATGAGCTGACTGCTCAGCTCCCTCACTCGCCGGCTGCAGAGTGAGGCTGGGAGCCGGAAGATGACGTCATATCCCGGCTCCCAGCCTCACTCTGCGGCGCGCGAGGGAGCTGAGCAGACAGCTCAGGGGAAGAGCTCCCTCACCAGCCGCCTGCCTGCCAGCGCCGCCGCCCGGGATGTCAGTTAGCAGCAAGGCTAACAAGGCATCTGCCCTGGGCATTTGGGGGGCGGCATTTTTTGCCGCCCCCTGAAAAATGCCGCCCAAGGCAAATGCCTTGTTTGCCTCGCGGCTAATACGCCCCTGCGTCTAAGGAGTGGCCAGTGGAGTTATTTTCTCTGAAAAGACAATGCATAATGCAAAAAAGCCAGAAGGGAATGATTCTACTTACCAGAACAAATACAATAAGCTGTAGTTGTTCTGGTGACTATAGTGTCCCTTGAAGTTTGGAAGCTTAAGATGGATGTATGGCAACAAAACTTGTGTGGACTGGCTGACAATAAAATTAGTTTAGGTAATGCAGACTTTGGTTTCTCTAACACTGTGGCATGTCCCCTTTCTTCTACACTCACTACATACACCTTTTCTCTGTCCCAGACTATATACCAGGAACTTCTGCCTGCTAGTAAGACGATAAGGAGACAAGTGGACATGTGAGTGGTAGGGGACAGTCCTTAGAAAGCGTGGAGTAGGCGCATCATTTGATGCATTTATGTCAAGCTCAGGATGTTGCCTGCATAGCATGCCCTTAGTTGGACAGCCTGCATAATTGGCAGGCAGCCTGACATGCATTCATGCCAGGCTGGCCTTCCAATTCTGTCAGTGGCACACCCTTTTACCCTGCCCATTGACTTCCTGCTTCACTGGACACTGCTATTAGGGGGTATGGATTTAGGGGGTATGGATTTACTTGAAAGATGAAAGCATAAATTAGAGAGAGATTAGCATAGAGTATGTGTTTTCGTATTGCTGCATCCTTTCCCTCCAACACCATCTCCATCAGATACACGACGCTTGGGAGGTATGGTTGTTTTAATGTTTTTGGTCGATAAGATTCTGTAATTAGGCCAGTGGCGTACATACCAGGGTCGCAGGGCTCGCGGCTGCGACCGGGCCCGGCCCACCAGGGGGCCCGGTCGCCCCTGCGACCCGGTATGTACCCACAGGGCCAGCCTCTTCTCCAGGGGGGCCCAGGAACCTGAGGCTGGCCCTGCTGACCCCAGCAGGCGGGCGGGCTGGCTGTCTGGGTGGCCGGTGCGCGAGGGAGCACTCTCCCCTGAGTGCTTCCTCTTCAGCTCCCTCGCGCACCGCACTGATACCGGAGCCGGAAGATGACGTCATCTTCCGGCGCCGGCATCCCTTTGCAGCGCGCGAGGGAGCTGAAGAGGAAGCACTCAGGGGAGAGTGCTCCCTCGCGCACCGGCCACCCAGACAGCCAGCCCGCCCAGCAGCACCACTGGACCCCAGGGAATCCCCTCAGCTCTCCAAATGTAAGGAGGCTGGGGGGATTAAATTTAAAAAAAAAATGTGTTAGTGTGTGTGTGTGTTTGTGTGTGTGTGTGTGTGTTAGTGTGTTTGTGTGTGTTAGTGTGTGTGTGTTAGTGTGTGTGTGTTAGTGTGTTTGTGTGTGTTAGTGTGTGTGTGTGTTAGTGTGTGTATATGTGTTTGGGGGCTTGTGTGTGTGTGTGTGTGTTAGAGTGTGTATGTGTGTTTGTGTGCTTGTGTGTTAGTGTGTGTGTGTGTTAGTGTGTGTGTGTTAGCATGTTTATGTGTGTTTGTGTGTGTGTGTTAGTGTTTGTGTGTATGTTAGTGTTTGTGTGTATGTTAGTGTTTGTGTGTATGTGTCAGTGTGTGTTTGTGTTAGTGTTTGTGTGTGTGTTAGTGTGTGTGTCAGTGAGTGTGTCTGTTATTGGGTGTGTGTCTGCTAGTGAGTGTGTTACTGTGTGTGTCTGTTACTGAGTGTGTTTGATGTCTGTTATTGAGTGTGTGTTTGTCAGTGAAAGTGTATGTTTTGTAAGTGAGTGTGTATGTATGTCTGTCACTGAGTGTGTCTCTGTCAGTAAATGTGTGTGTCTGTTAGCTAGTGTGTATGCGTCTGTTCGTGAGTGTGTGTGTGTGTCTTTAGCATTTACCTTTCTCCAGCGTCGGACTCCCTTGGCGCTGGGGATCCCTCCGCCTCTCAGCTCCGAATGCACATGCGCGGCAAGAGGCGCGCGCATTTAAACCGCCCATAGGAAAGCATTACTCAATGCTTTCCTATGGACGTTGAGTGTCTTCTCACTGTGATTTTCACAGTGAGAATCGTGGAAGCTCCTCTAGCGGCTGTCAATGAGACAGCCACCAGAGGCTGGATTAATCCTCAGTGAAACATAGCCGTTTCTCTGAAACGGCTATGTTTTCAGCTGCAGGGTTAAAACTAGAGGGACCTGGCACCCAGACCACTTCATTTAGCTGATGTGATCTGGGTGTCTGTAGTGGTCCTTTAAGTGTGTGTGCATACCTCGGTCGCGGGTTCGCAGCCCTGCATCCCCTGCATCCCCTGCATCCCCTGCGACCAGGTGCCCGCCGCCATGTGTTGCGGCCCCAACCCGCGCTGAGTAAGCGCGGGGGGGGGGCCACGGATCAATTTCCGCACCAGGGCCCCATGGGTCATGTGTACGCCACTGAATTAGGCCCAGGATAATTTTCAGCTCCAGGCCCACTGGTCTCTTAATCTGTCCCTGGACAAACTGACATATACAAAAAAGGGACCTGCACTGGCTTTGGTAGTTCTAGCACTGGAATGCAGGACAGGATCTGGGACTCATTTTTGCCTGGACAGGAGCCTAAAATATGTGACTGTGACAGCACATTTGGGACAGATGGCAACTATGACAAAGAGCGCTCCTCATAGTAAGGAATGCTCAATAATACAAGGAATGCCCCATTTAGCGGGAAGTGCTGGTAGTGGGCAGTGCTCCGTGTAACAAGGAGTGCCCCATATAGCCAAGGCTACTAGAAATCTCAGGGGTCCCTTAAAAATGATGGTTCCCACCTAGAAAAACACTCGTTGCCAGGTATAAAGATCCACACTCTTCAGAATACACATTGCCAGATATACATACACTATCAGGCACACATAAACAGATTCCTGCTTTCATACACACAGTGTCAAAGAGGCACACAGTCGGCCCATACACACCGTCAAACACTCTCTCATATACTTTGCAGCCCTCCAAAAAAGCGTCTATGTTCGCTGTATACAGTATTCATTACGAGAGAATGTGATCGAACCATTATATTTTAAAGAACAAGTTTGTCATTGATAAAAAAAAAACATGATCTGTGTTGAGCCTTCAAATAAACATAAACAAAAATAAAGTGTTAATTACATAGTTACATAGCTGAAAAGAGACTTGCATCCATCAAGTTCAGCCTACCTCACATTTGTTTTTTGCTGTTGATCCAAAAGAAGGCAAAAAAAACCAGTTTGAAGCACAATTTTGCAACATGCTATGAAAAAAATTCCTTCTTGACCCCAGAATGGCAGTCAGATTTATCCTTGGATCAAGCAGTTATTACCCTACATTGAAAGATTATATCCTTGAATATTCTGTTCTTGCAAGTATGCATCTAGTAGCCGTTTGAACATCTGTATGGACTCTGATAAAACCACTTCTTCAGGCAGAGAATTCCACATCCTGATTGTTCTTACAGTAAAACCTTTCCTTTGCCTTAGATGAAATCTTCTTTCTTCCAGTCTAAATGCATGGCCTCGTGTCCTATGTAAAGTCCGGTTTGTGAATAGATTTCCACACAATGGTTTGTATTGGCCCCGAATATATTTGTATAATTTTATCATATCCCCTTTTCTAAACTAAATAGGTTTAAATTTGTTAACCTTTCTTCATAGCTGATATGTTCCATTCCTTTTATTAATTTTGTAGCCCACCTCTGCACTTTTTCTAGTGCCATAATATCCTTCTTTAGAACAGGTGCCCAAAATTGCACAGCATATTCAATATGGGGTCTTACCAGTGATTTATAAAGAGGCAAAATTATATTCTTGTCCCGAGAATGAATGCCCTTTTTCATGCATGACAATACCTTACTGGCCTTGGCCACTGCTGATTGACATTGCACATTGTTGCATAGTTTGTTGTCTATAACAATTCCCAAGTCCTTTTCATGTGTTGTTATCCCTAATTCGCTTCCATTAAGGGTATACGTTGCTTGTGTATTCTTTACGCCGAAGTGCATAACTTTGCATTTTTCAACATTAAATTTCATCAGTGCCATTTGAGTGCCCAGTCCCCCAGTCTATCTAAATCCCTCTGCAGCAAAGTAATATCTTGCTCACATTGTATTGTTTACAGAGTTTTGTGTCATCTGCAAACACTGAAACATGACTTTCAATGCGGTCTTCAAGATCATTTATAAACATGTTAAATAGAAGGGGTCCCAGAACAGACCCCTGAGGGACACCACTTGCCACCTCTGTCCAGCTTGAAAATTTACCATTAATGACAACTCTTTGTACTCTGTTTTTAAGCCAATGTTCTACCCAAGAACAAGCATTTTCATCTAGACCGATTTCCTTGAGTTTGAACACTAATCTATTGTGGAACTGTATCAAATGCCTTGGCAAAATCCAAATAGATCACATCCACGGCAACACCCTGATCTATACTTCTACTTACTTCTTCGTAGAATGCAATCAAGTTAGTTTGACATGACCTGTGCTTCATAAAACCGTGCTGATTTTTGCTGATAACCATGTTCTTCTCAAGGAATTCTTGAATATTATCCCTTAATAATCCTTTCAAATATTTTACCAGCCACAGAAGTTAAGCTCACAGGTCTATAATTTCCAGGCAAGGATTTTGAACCCTTTTTGAATATAGGAACCACATCTGCCTTCCTCCAATCCTCCGGAACACTTCCTGAAAGAAAAGAATCTTGAAAGATTAAAAACAGAGGTTCACTTATTTCTGCACTTAGTTCCTTAAGTACACGTGGATGGATACCGTCAGGCCCTGGAGCTTTGTTTATATTAACTTTCTTTAGTTGCTGCAGCACCTTGTCTTGAGTTAACCAATTACAATTATTCTGCAAGTTTTTAGTAGCAATCATTTGCACATCTATTGCCATGGGTTCTTCCTTAATATATACGGAGGAGAAATAGTTATTTAAAATTCCTGCCTTTTCCTGGTCTTCATTAATTAACACCCCCGTTTCAGTTTTTAGTGTACCTACACTTTCATTTTGTTTTTTTTTTGAATTTATGTACTTAAAAAATGCTTTGGGGTTAGTTTTGCTCTCTTCAGCTATCATTATTTCATTTTGAAGTTTAGCAAGTCTAATTGCCCTTTTGCACGCATTATTTGCATCCTTATATCTTTTATAAGATGCATCTGATTTGTCCGATTTAAATGCTTTAAATGCCCTTCTCTTAGTTGTAATCTCTTGTTTTGCTTCTCTACTAAGCCACATTGGTTTTAATTTGTTTCTTTTATATTTATTTCCCAACGGTACATACTGAGAAATGTACCTTTCTAATATTTGTTGGAAGATGATCCATTTATCCTCAGTGTTCTTTTCACTAAAGAGTTTATGCCAGTCAATATATTGTAAAGCTTCCCTTAACTTATTGAAATTGGCCTTTTTAAAATTATATGTTTTAGTATTCCCCATGTGCTTTTGTTTTTTTGAGTTTATTTCAAAGGACACTATATTGTGATCACTATTTCCCAAGTGCTCACCTACTTGAATGTTGGTCAAAAGATCAGCGTTGTTTGTTAAAACCAGGTCCAGACAAGCGTCCATTCTAGTTGGTGCTTGTACAAGTTGTGACATGAAGGTGTCATTTAACAAGTTTAAAAACCTAATTCCCTTTGCTGAGCTACTAGTCCCTCTGTCCCAATTTATATCCGGGTAATTAAAATCTCCAATAATTAAAGTGTTACCCAGATTTGCAGCTTTCTCAATTTGCTCAAACAGCTGTTGTTCCTCGTCAATACTAACATTAGGTGGTTTATAACATATCCAAACCAATAGTTGGTTTCCCTTCTTTTCCCCCAAGCAGATATTTACCCATAAAGCTTCCACATTATCCTCCTCGCATTCCATTTGCTTAACATTTGGCTTTAAATCATGGTTGACATACAAACATACCCCACCACCCTTCTTGTTTTTCCTATCCTTCCTAAATAACATGTACCCATTTAAGTTAACTGCCCAGTCGTGTCTCATCCCACCATGTTTCAGTTATGCCTATTATATCATAAAGTTAATGTTGCCCGTCGATTAAGCCGCACCATATTACTACAGTAGCTTTGGCACAAACCAATCTTCCATTGTACCTTTTGCTGCTGACAAATTGTCAGTCTCCATGTACCTATTAGCCAGCACTGAAAAGATTGATAGACTGCTGCCATTCACAGCAGTGAAAACCTATTTCCAAGGTTTACAATCTCCCAGTGCTCAGAAATAAAAGTATTTGAATAAATCAAATGCATGTAAACCAAGCAGGTCAAACTCAAAGTCTAGCACGGGCCACATAAACAAAGCTTAAGTTTATGTGGGCCACAAAAAAAAACCCTTAAATTTTCATAGAATCTTAGGTTTATTTTTATACCGCACCCCCTGTGTGTCCTCAGGGCTGGTAATGGTGCTGCAGACGGTGGCCTCCTCCATCTCCAGCGGCCTGGTGGTGAGGTTCCCCTCCCCAGTGGTCTGGCTCTCCCTGAGCACCCTCACTGTGTCTCCCTCCCTGGGCACCCTCCCTGGGCACCCTCCGTGGCTCACCTGACCCCAGCTCTCCTCCTCGGGCCCGGTACAGGATCTGCAGCCCGGGCCCAAGGCTTCAACAGGGCAGCGCGCCTAGACCACGTGGCGCACGGCCTGCTCCACGCCTGGTCCTTCCGCCGCCCCTTGTGTCCGGGTGGTGGCATCTGCTGTGGACCGTGCTCCCACTGGAGGTAGTGGGGGGGGCTACCCCTGCGGGGCACGCGGGGTGGCTCTTGGCCACTGCCGCCGGGTGGGGAGGGGTTCTGTATCCCCCTCATGGGCTCCGGGGGGGTCTGCTTGTCCCGGCCCTCCCCTCCCTCTTTTGCCCAGGCTCCTCTCCCCCCTCCAATGTTTCTCCCATCTATTATTGCCCCCCCTTTTTCATTATTGTCCCCCCCCTTTTTCTGTGTGGTGTCTCCCTCTTCTATTATTGTGTTCCTCCTCTTTCTTTTTATGGTTCCCCCCCCCCGCCCCTTTCTTTGTTGTGTCCTTCCCTTTTCTTTTGTCCCCCCCTCCTCCTTGATGACCTTATTTGCCCTTCCACCCCCCTCTCTCTCTCCCCACACCCCCTCTTTCCCTCTCCTTACCTGTCTCGGCAGCCTCCTGTCCTGGAGCGTTGGCTCTTCCTCTCTCCACTGCTGCTTCAGGCTTTGGGTGCAGTTGCCGGGTCCGTCCAGCAGGTGGCATCTGAAGCTCCAGTTGCCATGGGAACTGCGCTGCAGGTGATGGACTCCTCTTTTCAAGCTGCTGTCTCTTCTTTGGTGCCGCCAGCAGTTCCTGAGGTGCCGTCAGGTGAGTAATGTTTTCCTGCGATGGCTGGGGCGTCTGCGCTAGGCGGGTTTATGTTGGGTTTATTTACTTTTTTTTATCATAATAATAATAATTTTCTACAACCTAACCACAAAAAATAAATAAATAAAAATCAAAGAGTAACAGTCAGCCGCGCTCAGTGTAGTACCCTCCTGGCACAACGGTGCACCCACAGGTGCACCCACTGGTGGGTGGGGGGCAGTGCGCTCGGTCCTCAGCACGACAATTGGAGGGGAGTTGGGCCTCTTCCTCATTGGGGGCTGAGCCCCCCTCTCCCCTGCGCAGTCGCACAAGATATTCCCCTTTTGGCCCTTGTGGGGGGATGATCTTCCCTTGGGGCACAAGGGGGGGTAGGACTCGGGCGGCGATGATGTAAAGTTCCGTTATGGGAAATTTCTAAGACGGCGATTTGGGTTTGGGGTTCGCTATTTTGGAGAGTGTGGTTGGGGAGAGGGCTCCACGGCGCGACGTGGCACTGTTTTGTTATCAGGATACCACTTGGAATGCATGTCATATTTATGGTGGCCTGGGTTGGTGGCGCTATGAAAAACATTTCGGCAGCGCCTCGCAGTTTTGCCCTCTGTAGCGTGGGATCAGATGAACTTCAGCCCCTGGCTCTCCATCGTAATCCGCCCGGCGGCGCGTAAAGGGGGTTTGTCCTCCTTTCCTGGGGGGCGGCTCCGCCCCAGCAGCCTCGCAGCAACGGCCAGGTTGTTAGGGGGAGTTGAATGTCAGCCGATGTAAGTGTGGTGGGTCGTGCTGTTTTAAGCTCAAATGCTCCCATCGTGGTGGGGGCTCACTCTGCCTCCTGCTGTTTCCAGAGGGGTAAGTACGGGGAAAAAAGGGGGCGGCGCAGGGCGGCGACCCCAAGTGCTCGTAAGCTCCACCGCTACTGGAATCGGCGGGCCATGGGGCCCCTGCTGGAGGGGGTCACCCGAGACTTCGGAATCCCCTTCTCAGAGCGCCTGGCGTGAAATACTTAAAGAGCATCAATGCGGTAGGGAGGAGACTATGTTTAAAAGAAGTAAAACTTCCGCAATAAGAATACATAGTCTTAAATTGGAGGGGCAAAGGTTTCACAATCATACCCGGATGTATTACGTTAACAGAAGGGTAGCGAATGCATGCACTAGCCTTCCAGCTGAAGTGGTAGAGGTTAACACAGTAGAGGAGTGGGTGTGGGATATGTGTAAGGCTGTCCTAGCTAAAAGATACGGCCAGGGACTACTGTCAGTGGTTAGAAAATTGGGCAGACTGGATGGGCCGAATGGTCCTTATCTGCCATCACATTCTATGTTTTTGTTTCTAAGTCTGTGCTCGACTTCCTGCAGATGGTGCTGGATGAGCTCCTGTGAGAGGTAGCTTTGGGGTGGTTCGCGGGGTCAGTTGAGGCCCTGTCTCTCCCCAAGTTGCAGGTCCCCCTTGGGCCTGGTGCCCGAGTAGGAGGCAGGGGATTTTCGTCTGATTCATCGTTTGCTCTGCCCTCAAGGGGTTTCGGTGAAAGATGTCGGGCATCCTAGGCATCCTTGATGCTGCGGGATGCATGGTCGGGGCAGTGGGCCCTGGGGCTTTGCTAATGAAGGCCGACGTCGGAGCCGCATTTCGCTTGTTGCCAGTTCATATGGATTGTCATCAACTCCTGGGTGGTGGGTTTGTGGTCGGTATTATATGGATACGTGCTTCCCGATGTGTTGTTCATGTCCTGCTTTTACGTTGCGTGTGTCAGCGCTTTCCTGGAGTGGGTGGTGCGGCAGGAGGCAAGGATTGGCTCGTTGCTGCGTTACCTTGATGGCTTTTGTGTGTGGGCCTTCGCTGACTTGTCGGCTCTTGCTCGACTCGGCAGAGCTTTAGGGTCCTCTTAGAGCACAGTAAGACAGTGGGGCCCAGTGAAGTGCCTTAGCTCCTTGGGTATCAAAATTGACTCTGTGGCCATGGAGTGCTGGCTGCCACGGGATAAGGTTGAGAGGGTGTGGCGATGGCCAGGGGTCTGAGGAGGATGCAGCTGTGCAAGTTGCAGTCCCTGTTAGGGAGGTTGACCTTCCACTGCCGGATCAGGCCCATGGGGCAATTGTCCCGCAGGTGCCTGGTGGTCGCTACTACTGGGACCGCTGCATTTTATCTGGCCCTGGGGTCTGGGTATCCTTCCTGACAGAGTATATTGGAAGGTCATCTTGGCAGGCGCCGGAGGTGTCCAGTTCGGACTTGCCCCTCTATACGGACGTGGCTGGTTCTGTCTGGTTGGGGGCGATTCTGGGATCGCGCTAGTGTGCTAACATGGTCGGCGGCTTGACCAGGAATCTTGCCTTTCTGGAGCTTTCCCGTTGTGGTGGTATTGGATTTATGGGGTCGGGAGCTACAGGACAGTCAGTTGTTATTCACTGTGCCAACCTCGGGGTTGTCCAGGCGATTAGCCAGCTCTCGGTCCCCCTTTTCTCTTTTGGTACTTCCCCTGCTCCAGCGCCTGGTGCTCCGGTGCCCGTGTCTTCATGTGTCATATAGGTCCGGTTCCTCTTGGGCCAAGGTACTCCAGGGTATGGGTGGAATGGCAGACACGGGAGTCAAGGGAGGGTGTATTTGCGGGTACGCCTCCTCATTACAAGGTCTGACTGCCGGAGTGTTGGGTTTCGGCGGATATGTCGCCCTCCGGGGTGTCCTTGCGCGTGTCCAGTTTCGTTTTCTGGTTAAGTCCCAGGGTTGGGTGGCGGTCACCACGGAGTTTCTGGTATGGCATGCGGTGTAGGGCCCGTGCAGGTGTTGATTTCTGTGGATCCAAAGAGGACGGTTTTGGGGGCCCTATGGGCACAATTGTGCCAGGTGCTCCCAGAGGTATGCCTCGCAGTTTCTTCATTTCTTTGGGGCCATGAGGATTGGGGTATTGGTGGGTTCGAACTGGTCAGCCTGGAGGGGAGGATTCTGTTTGTGGATGTCCGGGATGGTCAGGACCCGGTGTCCTTCAAGACTCGTCCATACAAGACCGACATCCTTTGCAAGGGCAGGTGGGTCCCGCTGGCGGTGGTCCCAGGATTGGACGCCTGTCTGGTCTGGGCGCTCAGGGAGTCCGCGGTACAGCCGTACCTGGCTGGCCCGATCATGGTATACGAGGTAAACTTCCTCTCCTATTTTCAATTTGTTTGGCAGTCATTCTTTCCGCATTGGCACTGTGATGGAGGCCTCTCGGCTGGGTATGCTGAATCGGGATGTGCAAGGGTTTGGAAGGTGGGACTCTAGGAGATTTGTTCCGGTGTGCGGGACGCTGGTTTGCTCCGTTGATTGTTTTTCCTTCTCAGGGCGGATGATTGAGCACTCAACGGTGGAGGTTCGGTGGTTCAGCGCCGCAGGTTTTGAGAAGGAGGCGGCAGATTTGTTGTGGCCGGATGGGGTTCATTTGACTGAGGTCGGGCTCTACCGTTTTAATCTGGCCATTCTAGAGATGGTGGAACAGGCCATGGTTGGTTTGTTTGGGGTCCCCCGCTGATTTTAGGCTTAAAACAGCGGGGTTGTGGCGGGGGTGTGTCCTTGCCAAATAAGGGATGGTTTGGTAGATTAGATTAAAAAGGGGGATAATAGCCGGGTCTCATCCTCCCCCTGTCTCTTATGGTGAACCTGGAGGAGGTACCAGGTTGGACGTGTCCCCACTGGGTTGTATGTCGACCAGTGGGGAGCATTATGGTTGGGCCCCACCGAGTTGGTGGGGAGCCCTGAAAAGGAAGATGTTTTTATTATGCCGAGGGAGGGAGGTGAGAGCCTTGGGGAAGTTAGATTGGCAAGGACGGTTTCTTTGGTTACTGTATGACTATATGCAAATTGTTTATGTTAATTTATGATATTTATTATTTCGTCATATGTTACAGGAGTCATACAGTATAATTTCCAAATATACACTAACATGAAGTGAATTGGAGGATGCCTTATATATTGGTACATATTTATATTAGTTCAGCATATAAATCCTAATGCTATGACAGAACCTGAGAGATTGGTCTTCAGTTATGTATAGCTCAGCCTCATATTTGCTATCAAGTATTACAAGCATGACGTATAAATTAAATCTATACCTGAGCAAAGACAAACATGTTCTATGGATGACTGGTTCAGTGTAAGCCCATATTTCTTCTTCTTTTATATTATCCTCTTGTTGTCTTGCAGTTCTGCTGTATTCATTTTTTAAGTACAAAATAGCTGCTTTGTTTACGTTAGAAGTGCTCATTTAAATGTGAAATCCGTATTATTTCCATAGAAACCTTACGTGCTGCTCTTGTTCATAAATGTATACATTCACATTATTTTATTTGTATTTGTATTTGTACCAGTTGTAAAAGTCACTTATAAAGTTTGTTCAGTTTGAATAAAATGTACTGTGATTTGGATGTGATATATTGGATTCTTTATATTCCCTCTTTCATAATAGCTCTGCTGCTACAACATGTAATGGGATACACATACACAAATACTGTATGCTAATTTTGTGGTGGGACCTGTATTTATAATATGCATTTACTCAAAGACCTCATCTGGAGAAAGGCAGAACAAACACTACTATTTATAGACAATAGAGCTAACATTTGCCCATACAGCTTCCTTCTTTTTGTTGCCAGACATCCCATAGCCACGCATCAGAACCTGGTCATCTGAATGAAAATTATGTTTATTTGTAAAAATTCTGTTTACTGGCTGTGTTCTCTTTTTCAGCTGTACTTTGCTTTGGTTTGCCAAGAAGATAACTACGACAATGACTTTAGTATTCCCGGAGATTATATAATTGGAGGTCTATTTCCAGTGCATGTGTCTGGTGCCGCTTCCGGATCTACTCCGCAGATCAGCATATGTAACAAGTAAGGAGAACGTTTATTTTGTAACACTGGTTATACTTTTATTCTCAACTCGCTTACATAGTTATTCATTAAAGTGAGAATTCGAAATCAATTTCAAATTTAGGATGAAACTAGCCAAACTGGAATAATTCTCAGTTTGGCTACTTTCGTCTTAAATTTTAAATTCACTCTGAAAACTTTCCTGAGTAAACACATCTGTTTTCACAAATTCCCACCAATCCACAATTCAGTGAATAAGACCGTTACTGAATGTAAAATTGTATAGTCGAATTGGAGAAATTCACAAGAGGTGTTACTTATGAAACTCTAAATTGCAGCGATTTTTGTCCAGGTGAGCTATTTTAGTCTGAATTTTGCCATTCGACTTTCAATTTTCTACAATTTGGTTTTGTGTACAAACATCTGACATGTTTTCAGTTTGGCTTATTCTGCCCTAAAATTTGAAATCCACTTTGATTTTCTGCTGATTTTTATATATTATACAACTATAAATATATTCAATAATGAATACAGAATTCAAGGACACAAAAATCGATTTGGTTGACCTAGTAAAAGGGGTAATAACATCAGCTGAAAGCTAACTAGCCAAGCTAATGTGCACGTCATTTATGTGAATGTGGAGAAGTTATTGATTTCCTTCCAGCCGAGATCTGCAGTAGAAATGCTTCCATCATATAATTTCTTCCTTCACCACAGGTGGGCTATTCCATGCATTTACAATTCTTGCTATATTCTGCTCAAAATATGTTCCAGGTGGTCACTACCCATTGAAGATGATGTCTGTCTGTTAATTGAGGAACACATTATTATTAAGTCTGTCTGTCTATCAATCAAATTTCATACTTGAGCCGTGTACACTTCATCAGTAAACCTTTCTATATTCTCCATACTCATAAGACCTATCTATGTAATATGCATTTAGCTTTTCCGAATCTGCCTTTGGTGATACATTGACGGCATTTTAATAAAATGCTCCCATGTCACATAATATATTTTTCCCCTTAATAATAATGTGTTCCTCGTTTAAAAGTGAAGCCATCTTCTCCAAAATTCAGAGCTGCCTATGCATATGATTTCTTAAAGTTAACCCCTGTGTTTGTCCGTACAGAGCCGTGTTTAATTCCCAAGGATATCACTTGTTCCAGGCCATGAGATTTAGCATTAAAGAAATCAACAACTCAAGCACGTTGCTTCCCAATCTCACCCTAGGGTATGATCTATTTGACGTCTGTTCAGACATTTCCAATGTGTATGCGACGTTGAAATTCCTCTCCAAGTGCACAGCATCATATATTGAGATGCAAAACAACTATACTGAATACAGCCCTAGAACAATAGCGGTGATCGGACCTTCCAGCAGTAACTACGCTTTTGTAACTGCAAGCATACTAGGATCTTTCCTTATCCCACAGGTAGGTGGTACTCTATTCGCCTTGTGCTGTTATATAATATTGTAGTAAAAGGTACTGTTTGATTTAAAAAAACTGGATTCCATACCGATGACTCAAGTTGGAAACAGTATTACAAATGTTAACAAGTCACAAACAGTTTAGCACATTCATATATTCCCTGATCAAAATCATTAAATAGATGCATAGATAAAAAAATATATAGGTAGCGTCAGACAATGAGCAATACACAGGTTGCTAGGACAATGGAAACAGACAGACAGACACATAGTGAAAAAGAGAGATATATGTGGAAATATTAACAGATAAAAATAGCAATCAGGTGAGATAAACAGAGAGATTAATAAGTAATCTGATAGAAATTATTTCAAATTAATAGTGAATGATAGATAATTGGACAAATAAGCTGGCATTCTAATAGATAAGACGGATGGACTAGAAACTGAGGCGGAAGTAGCCAAGGTGTGACTGTAGCTAAGTTGAAGATATTTTCCAAATCAGCAGTTTTAAACTCAATTTTGAGAGTTTAAGTAATAATCCTGTATGATTAATATAGAAATAACAATATATACAATAGATAGGTTAAAGAGACACTTTAAGCTCCAAAACCACTACAACTTAATGTAGTTGCCTCGTGTCTAGATGCTGCCCATGTAGTTTGATAAATAAAAGTATTGCTGTTTTGGAGAAACGGTAATGGTTACATTTGTCAACTAAATTTCTTCTAATGGTTGTCAATCAGACTGCACTAGAGGCACTTGCCCTGGAACATCTTCATTTTCCTAAGGTGTTCAAGGGTTTGTCATGAAGCTAGATACATTTAAATATCCACATGGAGATTTGTTTGATAAATCTTCTCTATGAGTAGAATCTTGTTAAAACATTGCTTCTGTGATGAAGCATTTCATTAGCCAAAACTGTCTGGATCAAGCAGGTCAAACTCAAAGTCTAGCACGGGCCACATGAACAAAGCTTAAGTTTATGTGGGCCACAAAAAAAACCCTACTTACATTTTCATAGAAACGTAGGTTTATTTTTATACCGCACCCCCCTCTACTAAATCCCAGTCCCCCCCCCCTATGCTCAGGGACGTATTAGCCGCGAGGCAAACAAGGCATTTGCCTTGGGCGGCATTTTTCAGGGGGCGGCAAAAAACGCCGCCCCCCAAATGCCCAGGGCAAATGCCTAGTTAGCCTCGCGGCTAACTGACATCCCAGGCGGTCGGGCGGGCGGCTGGCGAGGGAGCACTTCCTATGAGCTGTCTGCTCAGCTCCCTCGCGCGCCGCACAGTGAGGCTGGGAGCCGGAAGATGACGTCATCTTCCGGCTCCCAGCCTCACACTGCAGCCAGCGCGAGGGAGCTGAGCAGACAGCTCATAGGAAGTGCTCCCTCGCCAGCCGCCCGCCTGCCAGCGCCGCCCGCCCGAACGGCAGCCACTGGACCACCAGGGAGAGAGAGACCTCCCCCTCCCAGCACTCCCAAAGGTAAGGAGGTTGGGGGGGGATTTAAATAAAAAAAAAAGTTAATCTGTGTGTGTGTCTGACTGTGTGTGACTGACTGTGTTTGTGTATGTGTGTGTGTGTGTTTGTGTCTGACTGTGTCTGTGTTTGTGTCTGTGCGTCTGTGTGAGTGTGTGTGTGTGTCTGACTGAGTGTGTGTGTGTGTCTGACTGTGTGAGTGTGTGTGTGTCTGACTGTGTATGTGTGTATGTGTCTGACTGTGTGTGTGTGTTTGTGTGTGTTTGTGCCTGACTATGTGTGTGTATGTGTGTGTGTTTGTGCCTGACTGTGTCTGTGTATGTGTGTGTGTATGACTGTGTGTGTGTGTTTGTGTCTGACTGTGTGTGTGTATTATAAATATTAGTAATGTAAAAGAAATCTGTCTGGAAACAAACTTTGCACAATATTCAAACAGCATCTTCTCTAGAACTGCTTAAAGGACCACTATAGGCACCCAGACCACTTCAGCTTAATGAAGTGGTCTGGGTGCCAGGTCCAGCTAGGATTAACCCTTTCTTCTATAAACATAGCAGTTTCAGATAAACTGCTATGTTTATAATAGGGTTAATCCAGCCTCTAGTGGCTGTCTCATTGACAGCCGCTAGAGGCGCTTCCGCGCTTCTCACTGTGATTTTCACAGTGAAAATACGCCAGCGTCCATAGGAAAGCATTGAGAATGCTTTCCTGTGGACTGGCTGAATGCACACGCAGCTCGTGCCGCGCATGCGCATTCATCCGATGACGACGAGAAGGAGGAGGAGAGTCCCCCGCCCGGCGCTGGAAAAATAGGTAAATTTAACCCCTTCCAACCCCTTGAGCCCGGCGGGAGGAGGGCCCAGAGGGTGGGGGGGACCTAGAGACCCTATAGAGCCAGGAAAACGAGTATGTTTTCTTGGCACTATATTGGTCCTTTAAGCTAAAATGCACACATTTCTTTGCGAGTATGCTATGACCTAGATTAATTCAAGAGAATTAATGAGCTGGTGCGGCTGCAGTGTGCCGCCGTGGTTGCCGCTTCTCCCGACAGCGGTTACGGTCTCCTGCCCCGGCCCATTTTAGTTCCTCTCGTGAGGACCGGGCTCGGAGGAGGAGATGGAGCCCTGTATCCGGCTCATGGCCTGGCCGCCATGCGGCTGCGAGCCGTGGGACGGCTACGCACAGTAGCCAAGCCTCCCTGCCCCCCACTCTCAATGAGCCATGTGGCCACGAGAAGGGGTAGTGTGTCCCTGCCTGCTTCGGCTGCCCCAGCTCCAGCTACCTTGCGGGCCGGGCGCCTTGCG
>OW240921.1:79962942-79977049 GCA_933207985.1 Pelobates cultripes | reverse complement strand
CCAAACACAAATCACCAGGCCTAGATGGGTTCACAAATTTATATTATCAAACATTTAGCAAATATCTTCTACCACACATGACAGACTTATTCAATAGTTACTAAACGACAGGGTTTATGCGATCAGAAATGTTACAAACTCACATCTCAACACTACCCAAGCCTGGCAAACCCCCGAATCAATGCCGTAACTTTAGACCCATATGCCTTCTGAACTGTGACACTAAATTATATGCCAAACTGATGGCGAATAGGCATACCTCAATCCTCCCTAGACTAATTCACACTAACCAATCAGATTTCGTGAGAAGGAGACAGGGCTCGGGCAACACGAGGAAAATAGTGTACATACTCTCCCATGTGTCAGCACATGGTGTCGAAGGCCTTCCCCTAGCATTAGGCATGAAGCTAGCACTAAATGCTGCACGTGCTACAAAAATATGGTTTTCCTGAGGAGTTCTCCCGAGGTGTTACAGTGACCCAACCGCAAAAATATCTAATGCGGGATTTCTCATATACCCTATGAAATGTGCAGATATACAATAGGCAGAACAGTAGACTTAAAGGGAGACAATAGTCACCAAAACAACTACAGCTTAATGTATTTGTTCTGATGAGTATTAATCTTTCCCTTCAGAGAAAATTCTATCCATTCTATTCAGAGAAAAGGCAGTGTTTATATTGCTCCCTAGGGTCACCTCAGTTGCCACTCCTCTGCATGGAGATGACGAATTTTCCTCATCAATGCATCTCTATGAGGAGGTGCTGATTGGCCATTCCTGTATTTGACCCCACCCCTATCCCGCCTTCTTGATGATTTCAACCAATCCAATGCTTTCCCTGTGATGTCAGCAAGGCAGGTCGGGGGCAATGCCAACACCAGCTGACCCATGCGCTGCTGGAAATAAGGTAAGTTTTATTACATTTAAAACTTACAGCCCTATAGACTGTAAGCTCGTTTGAGCAGGGTCCTCTTCAACCTATCGTTCCTGTAAGTTTTCTTGTAATTGTCCTATTTATAGTTAAATCTCCCCTTTCATAATATTGTAAAGCGCTACGGAATCTGTTGGCGCCATATGAATGGCAATAATAATAATAATTGCATTTTAAGGGGTAAAGGGAGGGCACTATAGGGTCAGAATACAATTTTGTGTTTCTTACCGTAAAGTGTTCCTTTAAGAACTGATATGATAAAACTTTCATGAATAGGGCAGTTCCCATTCTGCCCTACATTGTGATGACTATGTTTTCAGTGCTATAGGGATGAGAACATTTGTGTGCTTTCTGAAATGCTATCTGAGTGGAATTCTTCATCATATATGGTATATAACTGCTGGAAGCTCAGCTCACTACACTACCTACTGATTAATTTAAAAGCTTGTACTTTGAGTTTCCTTGGGGAGCAAACAGAGTCATGAAAAAAATGAAATAGCTGTTATTATTATTATAATGCCATTTAGATATTTATTAAGATGGAATACAGAGAAAGAAGCCCAGGACCATGTGGCCACTTCGATGGTCGCCTTTTGCAGTGCGGTGAGTTGTTCTTGCTGGAGGAATATATAATCGATTCTTGAGTATCTCGCATGGACCCTTGAGTAGTGTGTGTAGTCCTTCACCGTGGGGTGCAAGGCTCTCCAGTAATCCACTAGTCGTAGGTGCCTGAGGGCCTTCAAGATGCTTCGAATTTCTCTCTCTGGGATGCTACTTCGCCCTGTGGAGGTGTCTAGGTTGGAATCTAGAGGGACGTTAATGTCTCCTCCGAGTATAAGGGTGCCTTCCGTAAAGTCTGCCAGGGCTGTCAGTGTTCTGCGGATATATTGCGATTGTTTCCGGTTGGTGGCGTATATGCACGCTAGAGTTCTGTTTGCAATTGTGCCTTTCAGGAAAATGTGTTGTCCTTCCGGGTCCAATATTTTATCAGTTTCCGTGAAGCCCAACTGCGCGGCGAGCAGTATTGCCACTCCTGCCTTCTTGGATGAGTGATGGTTGCTGAGGAATGTGTGTGGATGTCCTGTCCCCAAGGGTTGGGGCGGTGCCTTCCTGAAAAGGAGTTTCCTGAAGGAATGCTATTGAAATTCGCTGTCATCGAAGTTCCCGAAGAAGGTGTGTTCTCCGCTCTGGGATGTTCAGTCCCCTGCAATTGTGGGTGAGTATGCAGAGTGGACAAGAGCGATAAGCTGTCCCTGTGGGGTGAGGGGCCCGTGACCGGCGCACGCCACTCGGGCACCCCGAGGAGCCGCTCTCCGTCATAATTGCCATGCTGACAGCACCTTCCTGCCGCGCAGAAGGTGTGGGCAGCGGGGATGGGAGTGCCTAGGGTTCCCCAAGCTCCTCCTCGGTCCCAGTGATGTATAGTCAACCGTGAGTGTGTAATACTGTCTAGTTGTGTCGGTGTTTAGGCTTCTCTAAGTTGTCGACCTTGCTCTAACAAGGTAGTCTGCGTGACCGCGGATGCAGACGGTGGGGTGTTCGGTCAGAGAGTATCCCGAACCAATGCCTGCCGGTTCACCGCCTTAACTATTGTTCACACAGGTGATGTGGGGTATGTGTCTGTCGTCGCCCAGTCGGCAAATAGTAGTAGTTCAAGGTGTGTTGGGTATGTTGTCCCCCAGTGGAGATGTGTATCTGTGGGTAATGTGAGTGTTGTCTACAGGGCAGTTCCACCACCGTGTGAAGTCGTGTATGTATCGTAGCCTGCTTACCGATGTGATCTGGTTAAGTTTATGGGATCATTATTATTGTCTTGCAATCCCTTTCGACCTAGTCTGTGCCTCGGTGCCCCACGCCCTCTCCCGCGTTCCCTGGGCTCTAGGTACTATGGTCGTTGCCTTCCTCTCCTGCTCTCACTTGTTAGCTGTGTGTGCTCCTCACCTCTAGTCTCTGCTCCCTGCCGCTATTGTGTCTGTCCCACTTCAGGTGGTCCGATGGGGGTGGTGAGTTCGGGCTGCATCCGCTGAGGGCGGTTACTAGGACATTGGTGCGCTTTTTGTTCGTGCGTGTCTAGGTAGCTGTCAGGGATACAAGCACCTATGGTGGCCCTGGGGGGTACGTGCTTTTGTGGATGCCTATCCCTGAGCGAGCTGTGTGATTGGTGTTCTCAATTACTGCTAGAGTTCGTAGCGTTAATGGTCGCCGTGCTGTCATTGTGGTCAATACGGTCGTGTGCAGTATTGGTGCAGTAGGGAGTCATATCCAGGTAGATGATCATAAGCTAAGACAGCTAATCTAAAGTAAATTAATCAGGGTATATCACACTCCCGTTAGAAAATTATAGGGCAACCTCTTGGCGCGTTTGAATGTGACTTATTATGGAATGTCCCTCCCCCCCTTTTCTATCTCTTCTTCCCCCCCCCCCTCCTGCACGCTATCGGCCCTATTGCTATGTTCCTATTCCTAGGGTGGGAGTAATGCAAAATGTAGTAATAAGCCCTTACTCCTGGTGTAGAAATTAAGGGGGGTTGTTTTCCTGTCCCCCGTAGTCGTCTTATACTTGAGAAATAAGGGGCACAGGTTGACTTCACTGTTGTGCTGGTACAATTAGTCAATATATTCAATCTATTTAAGTGTTAGAGTGGAGGATGCGTACCATTAGAAATCCTAATTGAAGGTTGACCAGTTGCCAGTTCATTTTAATTAGTTCGGTAAGAACTAGTGCCGTTTGGTGTAGCATTGTTTATGTGGCTTTGCGGATGGGTTTACACTCTATCGCGATGCGTGGTCTCCGCTGATACCGCTGTAGCTTAGGGTCCTTGGTGGCCTGTGTCCATCTGGGGCCTGGCGTAAGAGGGGAGCCCCAATCTCCTGTGTTGTGCATATAGTTCCTGTGTTCCGTGTTTGATCCCTCCCCAGTTGCCCCTCTACCCCCCTCCCAGTCGTGCTCTGTTTCCCTCCCTCTTTGGTTTGGGTACCCCCGCCTCACTTTTTTTTTTTTTTTTGTGTTGAGATGTATATATATTTATCCTTGGCTCCCTCCACCCTCTCTGTCTTTCTCCCCTTCTCCGTCTACAGCTTGGGTTAGTGGGGTAGATTGGGTAGGTCCACCGAGCTGTGGAGCGGGTTCAGATGGTGTCCCTCTTCCCCCCGAAATCCCCCCTCCCCAAATGGTAAGGTGATGTGGCGCCCTTGTCCTTTTGGGGGTTGCCCGGGTCAGGGTGGTCATCCGTCTTACCGAGGTTCAGAGTTCTTCGGGTCAGAGTGTCGGCATGGTGTGGCAGGAGGTTGACGTTCAGGACCGTAGTGTCACTAGTTGTGTTGTCGGAGAGGTGTGAGGACTGCCCAGGGGCGGTGTTATTCTTCGGGCTGGGCCAGGTCTGGCCTCCAGCTGCTCTCTGGCTGTTCCCTGCCCCTCCAGTGTGGTGGTCTTTGCGGTTGGGGCGTGAGCTCCAGAGGTTGAAGGATCCAATTCTGCACTGATATATTAGGCAGGTCCAATTTTCTCAGGAAGGTAGGTATCTCTTCTGGACTGCGGGCTGATATCAGTTCGTTGCGGTGTCGAACATTTATGCTGAAAGGGTACCCCCATCTGTAAGGGATGTTTCTATCCCTCAGTGCAGTTGTCAATGGTCGCATGGCACGTCTGGCATCCAGTGTCAGTGGAGACAAATCGTTGTAGAGGGTGACCTCTGTGCCTCTGTAGGTCCAATGGGTGCGAAAACGGGCCTAGGTTCAATGGGTGCGAGAACGGGCCTTCAGCATTATTTGTTGGATGTGGATGAATGAATGAATGAGTGAGTGAATGAATGAATGAATGGATGCAACATATTATGTCGCGCAGAGCTCCTTCTGCCGTCCATGGTCTGAGGGCCCTATGCGCCCTGTCGAATCTGAAGTGGTCCGGGGCCTCCTCGTGGAGGATAATGCGGAAAAGTTGGGTGAGAGTTTCCGCTACGTTCTCTCACAAGCTGTCTGCTTCAGGTACACCTGTACGTTGTTGCGGCGACCGCTATTGTCTAAATCTTCCAGTTATCGCCGCATGGCCAGCAGTAGGTCCCCTTGCCGTTTAATTGCGGTGTCTGTAGCCTTAGTTCTTCCCTCTGCATTTTCTGTGCGTTGTTCCATGGCGGTAATGAGTGCGTCGTGCAGTGTGATGTCTGCTCTGATTCCTGCCACTTCTGCCTTCAGCGCTGCATGCAGGGTGTCAGAGGCCCTGTTGAGGTCTTCTTTTGTGACCATCTCCGCTGACATACAACGTAAGTCCGCTCTTATATCTGCCAGAGTAATGTGTTCCTCTCCAGAGCATGTGGATGCTGGGGAGGCCGGCACCATGTTGGGCGTGAGGGCTCCCATTTGGTGGCCGGCGGGAGTGCCCAGGTAGTCGTGCATCGGACCCGTTTGTGAGTGCGGCTGCTTGCTCCTGGAGGTCTGTGGGGTGTCTTGCCTCTTTGTTCTTCCCATTTATGCGGTGGGTGAGGGATGTGATAATGTCTGAGAATTGAATGGTAACTACACAGTGATGTCATTCAAACAGATTCCAATCATGTCTGGAATAAAGGAAGAAGTGAAATAAACGAACAAACAATGGGGAATGGAATGACAGCTTATATTTTCTTTAAGTTTATCTATTTGCTGATAAAGATGACATAGTTATATTGAGTGTTGTCTTCATTTGTAGAGTAGTTTCCTGGTTTACAGAACATCCAGCCATCAAAGGGGACACTGGCTAATGATAAATTGAGGTAAAATATTAAATAAACAAATATTGTGCAAGTTTGGAACACAGTGATCAGTATACAATTGTTTGTTGCGATTCTAAAATGATATTTCTTAAAGCAGGATAAGGGTTGTATTTAGCCCTTCTACCCCATACCTAGCACCACTCATTCCTCATATTACCCCAAACACACCCCTGCTGCACTCTCACCCATTCTTCTCATCACTTCCACTCAACACTGTCTCTTACCCCATACTCCTATACCTGCCACCTAGCAATCACTCCCTTTTACACCATATTCATATAACCCTCAACTACCCTCTCCTTTTATTCCTATCACTCACATCCATCCGATCTCCTGACCTCACCTATTCATCCCTCCTTTATTCTTCTATTCCTCTCACCCCATTCTTCTGCCAGTCCAAACCTATCCATTTCTCTCTGTTAAGCCTATTACACCCAATCATCTCTCCCTCTTCCCATCACTTCCAGCCATCCCTCCATCTCTTCCATCTACTATGATTTGCAACACATCCCTCCATCTCTCCCCATCCTCTGATCATTCCCATCCTCCTCAACCAGCTATTTCTCCAACTCATGCCTTCTTCTCCACAACCCAATGTCACTCCCACACCTAACTTTCTTGCCCTATTCTTATCATTCCAATCCCACCTTCCCCACTCACACTCATCTGCTCATACAGGCCTAACAGCTACCCACATATGGCAATACCATTCACTCACAGTTACCTACACACAGTAATACCATTCACTCACAGCTAACCACACATAGCAATACCATTCACCCACAGCTACCTACATACAGCAATACCATTCACTCACAGCTACCCACACACAGCAATACCATTCACCCACAGCGACTGACACATAGCAATACTCTTCGCTCACATCTACCAGCACACAGTAATACTATTCACTCACAGCTACCCACACACAGCAATACCCTTCACTCACAGCTACTCACACACAGCAATACCATTTACTCACATCTACCCACACAGAGCAATAACCTTCACTCACAGCTACCCACACACAGCAATACCATTTACTCACATCGACCCACACACAGCAATACCATTCATTTACAGCGACCCACACACAGCAATACCCTTTACTCACAGTTACCCACACATAGTAATACCCTTCACTCACAGTTACCTACACACAGCAATACCATTCACTCACAGCTACCCCCCACACAGCAATACCCTTCACTCACAGCTACTCACACACATCAATACCCTTCACTCACAGCTACTCACACACATCAATACCCTTCACTAACAGCTACTCACACACAGCAATACCATTCACTAACAGCTACTCACACACAGCAATACCATTCACTCGCAGCTACCCCCCACACAGCAATACACTTCACTCACAGCTACTCACACAGATCAATGCCATTCACTCACAGCTACTCACACACAGCAATACCATTCACTTACAGCTACTCACGCACAGCAATACCATTCACTCACAGGCACCTGACAGTGATGTCACACATCAACGGCATATGCAAAAAAAAATATAGGAGACCAATAGTTTTGCATATGCCGTTGATGTGTGACACCACTCCGTAGACATCTTATTCAACATTTGAAGACTTTTAAACATCATAAGGACATTTTTATCTTTTACTTGGTACCTTTTTGATTACTTACTACAATATTATTTTCATTTTGGTGCTACCTGTATCCTTTGTTTTGTTTGTTAGATTTATTCTTGAAGGTTTTGAGGGTTACCTTCCCATTCAGGTGTGCAGCCCCCTTGTGATCAGTTATTGTAGCGCCGTTCCACCCTTGCCTTTTGTGTTCTATCTGCCTATCTGTCTATCTATTTCTATATCTATCCATTAATCCATCCATCTATTTTTCATGATCTACCTGTTATGTGATAATGTTTTAGAATTCTGCAATTCATGGATGGTGATGTTATTTGTGCGATTATTCCCTGTAATGAACACAAAATAATGTACGGACCGCTTCTGTGTATTCTGGAGGCCTAATCTCAGGCAGAATCCAGACAAAAATGCATCCTTCTGCCCAAGCTTAGTGTGAGTTTCAATCATTAGTGGTATCTGCTGCCATTTTAATAATGGTAACTAAATTGGCTGCTGCCCAGGACTGTATGTCCCAGTGATACCCTAATAGTAAAGACCAACCTTTAACCTTAGACTACCATAACTATACTACGCATTCATCCGCACACTATACAGTTACTAAATATTGGTCCTATGATGCACAAACACTATTGATAAATATTAGCCCCAACACCAATTGAACATTACCCCATACACTCCACCAACACTAAACATTAACCCCTACACTACCATAACACTTACACTAACTGTAATGTAGAAATATCATGCAATATAAAAGACACATAATAACATAGAGTGTATTAGGAGAAAATAATTTCAAGTTTGGGTTCTGGAGCCTTATACAGTACACTTTTCTAACCTATTTTATGCAAAAATGTCTTTTGTATTTTTTTTTATTATTATTGTATATTTGTATTACAGAATGTATAGATTGTATAATTTTACACTCTTTGAATATTCTTATGGTATGATCAATGATCGGTGAAGTTTCAAGGGATACTCTAAGCATTATAACCAATACAACACGCTGGCATCATCCCTCCATAAGCTGTTAAATCATTTAGTAACAGTTTTGACGCTCTCAGGCAATGACTAATGTACAAAATTGATATTACAATGGAGAAGTTTAAATGTCTACTTCAGTGTAGATTGAAAGGACAGGAGGGAAACAACAAGTAAGCATTAAACAATTTGTAGATGCATTGACAGCTTACTGTGAAATGGCACCAGGGCGCTCCAGACACCATAACCACTGCAATGTGTTATAGTTGTTTTGTAGATTAGAGTGTCCAATTTAAGGACAATACACCAAACATGTATCCGTTTGTTATAGTAGAATTCCTGTATAATTCCTATTTTCAACACTCGGCGTATATAAATCCTGTCCTAACGTGTCTTATACCCCACCTCCTATAGACTGTAAACTCGTTTGAGCAGGGTCCTCTTTAACCTATCTTTCCTGTAAGTTTTCTTGTAATTTCCTATTTATAGTTAAATCCCCCCTTCTCATAATATTGTAAAGTGCTACGGAATCTGTTGGCGCTATATAAATGGCAATAATAATAATAATAATATAAATAGCCAGATTGAGAACTTTATACCATCACAGCATGTTTCCCACCTTCAAACGTTAAAGTTTTTTTTTTTTTTTTATATTTTAACAGAATGTTATCCCAAATAAGCAATACAATATGCTTACATATCTGACACAGAAAGCATTACTATTAATTATTTGAATTAACATTGAATTAATTTGGAATAAGGCATAAATCCAATAATAAATGCTTGAAATGTAATTTATTGAATTGAATAGAACCGGGATGTGTCTTTATGGTGAGAATCAGGCCTAGAATAAGCTGTATTTTTATTAGAGTTTTATTCCCTTAATTGTATTGTAGAGATAAACATACATCATATCTAGCATAAATTATTTTATTTACATCGACAAGAAATACATCTGCAGTTCAGACATCAATGTCATGGCAATTGTCAATTTGAATATTAATTGAGCTTATCCAAAATTCACATGTTTAAAGTACAGATAATCCCTGCAAACATTGCAGACAGTGTAAAATACACAATACTGTATTATCATCCTAGTGTTGGAGATAATAACAGAACATATAATAAAAGTCACATATCAAATGCATGTAACTCAGTCACTGCTAATCATGTAATAACACATGATACAGTACATACATCCAAATATTGAATGGATAAACATTAATAGTCCTCACAGAGAATACAGCTATTGTAATTTACAATAAAGGTTTATAATTTAATATTTTGTAGCCTTTAATTACCCCATGGATTAGATGATAATATATCATAATATATTGCAAACCCAGGGTAGGAAACATTAAAGAGCTGTGTCCCAGTCACCATAATATGGCATTTACTGGCTGAACAACCCCAGCTCTCCTTACTCAGCTAGTAACACTGTACCTAGAATTACATGGTAATAATAATATTATTATACTCTGCAATAAACAACCTTCATAGAAGGAAACTAATAACATTCTTAACAATGTATTACAGCCCTGGTCCAATGACTCCAATCATTTCATGTAAGATTGCAGTAATTCCTGGCCTGGGCTGTTGTTTTAATATAAAACATAATTGGCTAATAGCATTAATAGCATGCTTACACTTTCATTATATGATAAAACACTAGCCATGTAGAATATTACATATTCTATCCAATCATCCTTAACAAATAAATATTTATGACAAGCCACCAGTAGTACATTGCCCATGTTACTTGGGCAGGCACATGGTGATGAGGGCTATCATCTCGTGTCTGCTAGGACTATATTGTCTCTAACAGGTCATCCCAGGGAAAGGTGTGTAACTGGGTGACTATTAAATAGAAGACAGGCGTCTAGTTCCAATTCAGTCCATAGAGTAGCTACCAGGGTCTCCACATGGCTTTGGTGGTCTCTGATGCTGTGTGTTTGCTTGTGGTCTGGTTAAAAGTAACATTAGAAAATAATTCCCCTTCTGGAAGAGTTTGTGTCCAATTGATTTTCTGCAGCAGCTTCACCTGGGCCTCTGTCTGTCTGTGCTGGGATAGGAAGCACTCAGAGATCTGGATACACTTGGAGTAACCTTCTGGGTAGCTCTGGCTGGATGATGGAGCAGCTAAAGGGGGAGAAGAGAATACCATTATTAGAATATTTCATTTAATGTTTGAGTCTCAGTGACAGATGATCATTTCTCCTGATGTGAAAGACACACAGGTCAGGATACTTACTTTTCCCAGCCAGGTGCTGCTGCAATAAGGTCACTGTCATCTCCAGAATATCCGCTTTCTCTGGTTTGGATGGAAGATGCTGTTTGTGAAACTCTTTCTCCAGTAACATCCTGAGCTGCTCAATGCTGCTGTTAATCCGATCTCTCCTCATCTTCTCAATCACTGGCTTCCTGAGCTGGAGAAAGGAACAAACACATTACATTAGTATAAATACAGCTTCATCTGACACGACATGGGTTAATGTTCAAACAGTAAATCCTAAATCCTGATCTAAAATTAAATTATTAGAAATTAAATTAAGCTAAAAATCCTTATTAAAAATGTAAAATAAAAATGACTATATAAATTATTCCCATTATCGTTTACTCCTGTCAAACTATTGATTTTCCAAAATCCCCCCCCAGTGTCCAGTATCAGCCATTGATCAGGGCTTACCTTTCTCATCCCTTGTGCACTGTGCCCATTGCCATCAGCTGGCACCATGCTAGGGCTAGAAGGGGCCATGCTGTCCAGTCAGTGGGTGAGAGCTGGAGTCCTGTCTGCTATGTGATCCAGTGATATGCAGCTAGTGAGGCAGGCAGGCCCTCTATATACTGCTCTCTCTGTATAATGATATGTGAGGATCAGACTGAGCACAGGTTCCCACACTCAGCAGCCAATCACAGCCCCTGCAGGGACAATAGGAGTGTGTCCATTAATAGGGCATCTGGTGCTGTGAATAGAGGAGGAAGCAGGGGGGTAATCTGTGGCATAAAGCTGGAGTGTGGGAAAGAGCTGCTTCAGGACGAGATTACGAAACATGACACCAGTTCTTCACATTAATAATCACTTTGCAGAAAATTAAGAATTACCTCGATACCTTGATATCTGTCCCTGACTAGTATAAAGATCCATGTCAGCCTTGAAGTGGTTACATTCTTACCTGGACATGTAAACCTATATAGATAACATTGAGCAACAACACACATTACACAATATGTTATTTATTATCTGGGAGGTCAATATAACCCACTTCTGACAGTTGTTCTGAATGATACACTATATTATATTGTAACACAGGATCAGACAGACAGAATCAGACTGGTACTTTAGGTTTGTAGAAGATGCTTACAATGTAAATCGTTACAGGAAATGTCAGGCAAGATGACGAGAAAAACTAGTTAATGACTCTTTCTCTCTCTCTCTCTCTCTCTCTCTCTCTCTCTCTCTCTCTCTCTCTACACACATAGCAAATAATGCATTTACAAATCAAAATAATTCCATGGAAAATCAGAAAATGTACAATCAACATCTAAAAAATAAATCAAAATAATTTGAGAATTGATCTTAATTTTCCCCTAACTGAATTATCCCCTAATTGAGAATTATCTGGCAGTTGCGATTGACTAGGTCAAGAACTGACAGCTGGACGAAAGTTGAGTGAACATGGGATCTGTTGACTGTATACTGAATTTCGAAATTCTTGAAATATTGAATTTTATATAAGATAGCCTCTGTGCCTTACTTACGTCGGTTTGATGCACGCTATGCGCATTTGATACAATTTACACCTTTTCCAGTTGTAGATGACCCTGATTGGGCCACTTGTATCCTGTGTATAGATAGAAGGGGCACTGCTCAGTTTGTATCCTTATATTAAATAGTATATCAGTGTATATATACGTATTTCAATAAATAATGTATTTCCATAAATAATCTGAGAAGTATTTGCCGTAAAACTTCTAAGCACTTTGCCAGCCAAGACTTCTCTTCTCAGCAGAACACATATTATTCATTAAGATACATTATTTATTGAAACACGGTACGTATGTATACGCTGACATAATATTTGTTACAGCTCTGCCCCATTTTGCAGTGTTTGTTGAAGGTTTTTGATGTGGGTTAAGGGGGATACCACACGGGAGTGTTTAGAGCATTTTGGCCATCAACTCTGTGTATATTTTTTTTGTAAATCTTTCTTTTATTGAGGCAATGTGATTTCCAACAGGAGTAAAGGAATTAGTGCATACGGTAAGATCGGTAACATAGTCAGTGGCTAGATTCCTGGCAATCTGTCTCATTTTTTAAAATGTGGAATAAAAGGATGAAGGTAACTTATTACAGATTGAGTCAGAGGTTGTGATATGCGATATACTGGCTCTATGTGTTGTGAGTAGCGGTTTCCCTGCAAGTTGTGGGTGGATATGGGCAATAGTGATGTCCCGAACGGTTCGCTGGCGAATAGTTCCTGGCGAACATAGCGTGTTCGCGTTCACCACGGACGGCGAACATATGCGATGTTCGATCCACCCCCTATTAATTTACTAATACTAAGTAAAAATTACTTAGTATTAGTAAATTGTGCCCAAACTCGCAATACCGCGAGTAGGGGCATGTCTATTAAACAGTGAGCAGCCTGTGGCTGCTCACTGTTAAAAAAAAAGGGTCCCCCCCCCGGTGGGGGCCCTAAATACTAATGGGGGGGACCTATTGTCCCCCCCTCGGCCCTCACCCCTGAGCGGTGGGAGGGGGCCCTAAAATGAACAATAAGGGGGGACCTATGGTCCCCCCCCGGCCCCCACCCCTGCGTGGCGGGTGGGGGCCATATTGATAATGAGGGGGCGACCTACTGCCCCCCCCGGCCCCCACCCCTGCGTGGCGGGTGGGGGCCATATTGATAATGAGGGGGGGGACCTACTGTCCACCCCCCCTCTGGCCCCCACCACTGGGTGGCGGGTGGGGGCAATAAAGATAATGAGGGGGGGGACCTACTGTCCTACCCCCCCCGGCCCCCACCCCTTGGCTGCAGGTGGGGGCCCTAAGTAAATTCTCCCCCCCCCAAGGTGACTAGGGGACCCACCCCACCCCCCTAAATAAAAAGTCCCTACCTATCCCCCTCACCCTAAAAAATAGTGAGGGGGGAATAAAATAACTAACCTGTAAAATAAAATTAAACTTACCATTCAACGTCTTATTTTTTCTCAAATCTTCATTTTTCAGCCCCAAAAAAGGCCAAAGAAAAAACCATCATAACTGTCGAACAAAAAAAAAAAGACAAATCCTGAGTGAAAAAAAAAAAAAACAGACTAAAAAGAAAACCACGGAAGCTGCTATAAAAAATAATCCATCTTCACCCATGGAGGGCTCCGCGCAGACTGAGCTCTGCAGGGCGGGGGAAGGCTTATAAAACCTTGCCACGCCCTGCAATTAGGCTAAGAACACTCTGATTGGTGGGTTTAAGCCAATCAGAGTGCTCTTTGTCATTTTACACAGCGTGGGAAAATTCAAAAGAACTTTCCCACGCTGTGTAAAATGACACAGAGCACTGTGATTGGAATGGGGGGGGGAGAATTTACTTAGGGCCCCCACCCGCAGCCCTGGGGAGGGGGCCGGGGGGGGAGGACAGTAGGTCCCCCCCCCCTCATTATCTTTATGGCCCCCACCCGCCGCCCAGGGGTGGGGGCCGGAGGGGGGGTGGACAGTAGGTCGTCCCCCCCTCATTATCAATATGGCCCCCACCCGCCGCGCAGGGGTGGGGACCGGTGGGGGCAGTAGGTCCCCCCCCCATTATCAATATGGTCCCCACCCGCCACGCAG
>OW240921.1:79939894-79962842 GCA_933207985.1 Pelobates cultripes | reverse complement strand
GAGTTAAAGGTCTGAATATTTAAAAAAAAATGTTGGATTTGCAATAACAACACATAGTGGTAAAAATAAAAAAAACAAGTTATAATGGTCAAGAAACCAACTTTATAACTATAGGATAGTGGACTGACACATAATTTAAAAATATATATTTTTGCATCTTTGGTCCTTGAGCAATTTTTCTTTCATAATCCCCATAGACACTAATTTAAATTCATCACAATTGTCTTTCAGCTGAATAATGTTTTGGATCATATGATTTAACCATGAAATCATGTTTGTGTCATATATGCAGTACATTTTTTTATTATTAAATATAGAGATTGCATTTCAATAAGGAAGATCTTTATTGAAAGCCATTTATCTGTTGGACAGGAATGTTTATTTGCTGCTGTTGAATAGAACAATGCGTAGGAATGCAGCATTAATAAAAAAAATTAAAATTGAAAAAACATTGAAAAGGAGAACACTGAAAACCTTAAAGGACCACTATAGTGCCCTCAGGGTCCCCCTCCCGCCGGGCTCTGGGGAGAAGAAGGGGTTAAAATTTTACCTTTCTCTAGCGCCGGGCGGGGAGCTCTCCTCCTCCTCTCCTCCTCCATAGCGACGTCATCAGTTGAATGCGCATGCGTGGCAGGAGCAGGGCGCGCATTCAGCCAGTTCATAGGAAAGCATTTACAATGCTTTCCTATGGACGCTGGCGTCTTCTCACTGTAAAAATCACAGTGAGAAGCACGCAAGCACCTTTAACGGCTGTCAAGAGACAGCCACTAGAGGCTGGATTAACCCTAACATAAACATAGCAGTTTCTCTGAAACTGCTATGTTTATATATAAAAAAAAAAAAAAAAAAGGTTAATTCTAGCTGGACCTGTTACCCAGACCACTTCATTAAGCTGAAGTGTTCTGGGTGCCTATAGTGGTCCTTTAAAAACACAAGTAAAGTTAGTGTTAGGTTAAAAGTAACATTTTAGGATTAGGAGGGTTGTGGTAGCATTAGGGAGATTTCAGGGTTTTGAGTTAGGGGAGCCTGGGGGTTTTACATTTCAGGAAGCATTTTATTAGGGCAGGGGTGCCTAATAAGTAGATCGTGAGATGTTGTAGAACTACAACTCCCATGATGCTTTTCATGCATCTAGAATGCTTATAAAATGGCAAAGCATCATGGGAGCTGCAGTTTTAAATATCTGGGATTCTACCTTTTGGGCACCCCTGTATTAGGAGATATCTGCCTTTAAGATGCTGTGGACTATAAGTCCTATTATCCATTATCAGGTGTAGATTTTAATGTATCTATATCAATGTATGTAGTTTTATCACAACACCCTCCTATCGAGAAGCGGTGACATTTAAAGCAGGCTTCATTCGTTACAGTATGCTAGCATTGTTTCCATACAGAGAAGAACTTTTGCATTTTCAAAGCAGAAAAAAAACAAAAATCTAAAGGAATTTTCGCATCACCTGATATTAAACAAACAGAACGCAGAACGTTCATTATCACACATCACATTATAACTCCACCAGACCTCCATTCTCATTTACTAACATGCCAGGAGATAATAATTATCACAGTCATAAATTATGAACCTAGCACAGACACAAAACATCATCAGATCAGGTCATCTTCAGGCATCCAAGACCTTCAGCGTGCAGCGGTATACGCTGGATCCACATGAATGTGCTCTGCTCTACAGAATACAGTGTGAATGAATGAGCCTGATGCCTTCTGCTCTGATGAATTTATTTGGAGGGCAGCACTTGCCTGGTCTAAAGGTGGAACGTGCAGTGACTGAAGAATATATCTTGCTGCTGTGGCAGTTTTATTAATATCACAGTGAAGCAGGGCTGGGGACAGCTCACTCAGATTATACATAATGCAGTGGCATAAAACACTCACTACTGTGACAGGTAATACTGTGTCCAATGCAGAAATCTCTACCATCCTCTTCCTCTGTGTCAGATAAGAGAGCTAAGGGGGGCATATACATGAGATCATTTGTAGAGCTGGCTCCCTTTAAGACCATGGAGAATCCGCCTTCCCTCTCCATCTCTCTAGTCTACCTCTTCTGTGCAGGGCTGTAAATTACTGTCAGCAGAGCAGTGACTGCCCTTATCTCCCACCTTCACATCTCATGCAGCCTCTCCTTCTCTCTTTTATAGTATCCATCTCTCCCTCTTCTCTCTGCTGAGCTACGTTAAAGGCAGCAAAATTCACTCGCAGCCCAGTGCAGGCTGCAGTGGAAAAGTTGGCCCCATCCTGCCATGCAGGATATCTGTCACCCCCAGCCTGTCCCCCCTACCCCATCAAGTCGCTTGTATCATCTCACTGCAGTTTGAAGTGAAGGATCTGCAAAGCTCTCCCAGCCTGGTGATTCCTATTCTTGTATGAAGCCTTGCTGCTACATTGTATCAGTGCACCCCCTCCCTGCTCAGGTTCTTATTATATTCACCAGTTGGCTGCTCTGGGCTGAGTGCTGCTGATCACTGCTGTAAGGGGATCACAATAATATCTCGACCTGTTTCTGCCAATCAGTCGGCGACCGGATTCCACCAACATTCTTTCCATGGAACATTCAGAGCAGCTACCTTCTAATTAGCAGAAATCACATACTGTGTCTCCACTGCCAGGGGATTCACCTTAAAGGTAAGAAGATCTTTTATCTTCACCATCAACATGGATGTCCTCTAACTATTTATACTGAGCCCAAAAGTAACCCAAATCCCCAGGTGTGCTTTAGCCCCCCACTTTGATGCACTGCCAATGCCTGTGTGGCTAGGAGTGGGTTAATGCTTAGCTAATTTGCATGCTCATTATAATGCCATTACCATATGGCTTTGGTGTTGGGGGATATGTCACAGGTGATGGAGTTAGGCACTCTCTTAGAGTGGGAGCTTTGGGTCTCGTAGCGAGCTGGTGGGCTCTCCATTCAGGTGTTAATGCAGTAGAGACCTGCTGTTTGGTTGATATGCACATCACATCTGGCGATGAGGCTATTGAACTGGACTACTGTGCAAGGGAATGCTATTAGCAGTTTGACTCCCATATCTAGACTAGTAGTCTGTTTAAACCCCTTACGGTGACTGGCAGGGTTCATGGATGATGTGCTGCAGTTTGTAAACAACACTACTGCAAATGTATTTAATACGTGATCTTAATTGTTTCTTTCTAAAATACTTCCATTTTATCCAATCGCACACAACTTGTAAACCTGTGCTGGCTAATTAGAAGGTTATGTTTTAGATAGAACACTTTTACTACGAGCAAAGCATATCATCATTTTAATTTATGCATTTTACATGTATTTTGTAAAATTTGCAGAACTTATAAAACATTCACAAATAAACAAAATATAAATCAAAGTGATAATCAATAAATCACAAATAGATAGGCACTGGTTAGCTGAGCTACTGATCTGCAGGGGGTAAAATAGTGGACACATGTTTGCAGTACCTTTATTTTGTAGAATAGAAACTCAGCATTTTTCCTTTTTATGAAATGAAGAATCAGTTAAATATATTTAAATATTCTGTTGCAACATTCAAGTATATGTACTGCAATGCAATTGAATGGCACTCACTGTAAAGTCATTTACTGCAGAACTGCAGTGAATGAGCCAAACAACATAATGACTACTGAGTACAATTCCTGACCTCTGCTTTTTGTATTGCAGTCCTATTCTATTGTACACATTAAACTGCTTAGTAGTCAGGTGCGTCTTCCAAGTCTAAGTGATTATCTTCTGGAATTCTTTTTCAACACAGCAGGTAGAAGATCATTTAGTGGAGTGTAAGATGTAATGTTGGTTAATGAAGTTTGTGTACACAGTTGTTTGATGATAGTGACTGCATGATGTTGTTTAACACACTACTTATCTATGAACTAAATATAGATATGAAAGTGAAGAACTATTGGCATCCCTGTGTGAGTGCCTTTTCATTTACAGCTAATACTCTGTGTAATAACTGTCTTCATCGTCTGTGCTGTAGAGCCTATGTATTATGTAGCTTTTCAATTTCAACAATTAATATATGCATAAATGATTTTTTAAGAACCTTTATCAACTTGGTAACAAATTATGGCTATCGTTATCCATTTTTTTAATGTCATATCACTAATTCTTTGATGAATTGAACAATCATAGCACTTTAAATCTCCTAACCCCCTAAGGACACAGCTTTAGAAGCAAAAGGCCAGCATGACGGAAAATGTCTATCATGTGTCCTTAAGGGGTTAATCTGCCTTTCATCTCTAATTTATGTTATTTAACTATTTAACCCATTATTGAACAAACACATACCACGTGGGTCATAATATAATGAAGTTTGCTTAACCCCTTAAGGACACATGACATGTGTGACATGTCTGATTGCCTTTTATTCCAGAAGTGTGGTCCTTAAGGGGTTAAACACCTGTCAAGAATGGGTCATGCACATGAAAACAAATACCGGTAGTTGTCTTCTACAAGGTTCTCAGAATTGTCCAACACTTAAATATTTTTAACCTGTTTAGAGATTTGCGTTGTACTAAGAAGCAACCATTTAAATCCCACTGCCATGAGCAAGCACTTCACTGCACTGGTTGCTTCCTGACTATTAAATCTTGTTTTACTTTTTCTTATCTGAATGTTTGTAAGATATTGTTGCTGGTTTATATGCTTTAGAATGGCTTTGACCTATAAATAAATAAAAAAAAATTTTTTTAAAAGCCACACACGGCTTAAAATTCATGGTGGCTCTATTTATGGTGTGCATAATATATCTTTGTTTTGGAATCCAGTATTGCCCAGTTGTGTTACAGTCGTTGTCTGAAGGGAAATCATGAAAAAAGAATTAAGCGTCGCCTTTGCATATTAAGTGTTCACACAGATTTCTTACAAAAGGGATACGAGACCTGCACTCACCCCTGAGACCTGTACTTCGCTCTGATGACATTACAGAAAATCTACCGTAAATCACTATAATACTGATATCTTTGTCTATAACGTTATTCATACTGAAAGAGTGGCCCAGGGAACTGAAGCCTTCATTAGATCAGTTTGTAGATATCATTAATATAACTCTGATTCAATCATTCAAATGCTAATGGGATAAGTGTAGTATGCAGTAGGGTACTTGTGACACTTAAAGCATTGAATCTTAACACGAGATCTAAAGGACCACAGACTGTACTTTATTGATGATCTGTACACTGACACTCAACTTGGTTAAACCTAAACCTTGGGGCAGGAGTGATGCTTGCAGTGGGTTAAAATGTATTTTGCGTGAGTGAGGAGAAACATTAATTTTGTCTTTTGTACTAGATGAAAAATGAATTCACTTAAATGCTATGATATTATGGAGATGACGACACCATTTGTAGACAGGAAAAAAATGCAGGCATGATTGGCACAGTACCTTATAATTGGAAGGGTTTTATTATTAATTTATTCTTCCCTACTTCATTATATGACACTTGAAAAGGATTTATTTTTGTCTTCAGTACAATGGAAAACAAAATCATTGATGGATCTGCATTTCTATAAAATGATGCCGGGTTCAGTCTCATGGGGTACACTCATCCGGAGAGCCCAACACAAAAACCACAACATCACGCTTAGATAATTACAATGAGATGTGGACATGGCAGTATTCAAAACAATCCACACATGATTCTTTGACAAGTTTTGACACACAGGGTTATTCACTGAAGAATTGTTGAGAATTCAAAGTGAATTTAAAGTGAATATCAATTTTTTCACCCACCACTGAAAAATGAGTATTACAAGATGGAATCATTGTGAAATACTCATATTGACTGTGTTGGAATTACGTTGAAATTCCAACTCAGTCAAGAGAATACTAAGGCAAACTAGAGACAACTTTGTCGAAGTATTTCTCTTACACCTGACACTTCTAGACACTGAGCAGAGCTACCGCCGTCTAGAAGTTTCAATACCCCCCAGCTGGCACCAATGAGTTGAATTTATCCATGGTGGTACCCGTGGTCTAGACCTCAATGCGTGCACAAGAGTACAGCAGTGATGACGGCTCCTGGAACTGAAGCGCCAGGGGCTGAAGAAGATCTCCTAGAAGAAGATGGTGGCTCCCACGTGGGATAGGTTCAGGTACTAGTGTGTATATATACCAGTTCTATAGATCAATGTTGACTTGAGGTATTATGGAACCCGCCAAGATGAGGATCGCTATTGGTCTCAGCAAGACTTTTGTCGGCTAAGTTCACACACATGCGCAGTGAACTTGTCACCAGCGTGAATCTTGGTGGCCATCTTTTGGGTTCTGCTCTCATTTCCTCACATGTAGGGGTTCCTGAAGAACAGCCGACTTGTAGCCCCACTGAGATGATCATCAGAGAGAGGAATGTTTACCTACACTTCGAGCGATTTGATCGCTGACGTTAGTAGAGACGACAGGTTAAATTCTACAGCCAAACAGGATCCCGGCGGCCATCTTTTTGGTAGGAGTTTTCATCATGTAGACAGGAAACACATGTTACACACACAGAGAGACAGATTAGCCCTGATTGGTGGGCTATAAAAGCGGAACTTTCATTTTTTTAAGCTAAGCTCAGCCTTGAGGAAGTCCAGTGAGACGAAACCAGTCAGCACATAGGAGCAATCCAAATGTATTTCTCCAGTTTGGTGTTTCCTAAGTTTGGATTCTGTTTCTACTCCCCCACTTGAAGGAATCCAGACCCAGCACAGGAGGGTGGACTGAGAACTGATTCCATTTACAAAGACATACCTGCCAAAGACTACAGGTGTAATGATATTGATGTTACAAAGTTTTGGAGTCCAGTAGCCAGATCAGCAATGTTTTCTGCCAGAGGTAGCCACTCGTTACCCAGGTGGTTGAGCCCCTGAGCCTTGAGTGGCCTTCTGGTCTTAAGCAGAGATGGGAGACTGGAACAGAAAGATGATAATCGTAGTCAGGCAAGCCGAGGTCAGTGGGAAGGAGAAGCAGCAAAGTCAAAACAGTCCAAATTCAGCAACAGGAAGGAGAAACAGGAACACGCTGGATTAGAGAGTACAGGAACCACAATAATCTGGCAAAGGTACAGAGACAGGAAGTGGCTTTTATAGGCCAAGGACCAGACACCTGACCAGACACAGCTGAAGTGAGTTGTCACTGATAACCTTGACTCTACAAACAATAGTATCAGATCTCAGGTAAATTTGCAAAAGGCAGGCTGGTGTACTGGTAAGGAAAAGGTTTAGCACCATGTAAACCAGGGTTCGAAACCCAGCAGAGTCAGTTCCTCACATTACCTCCACCTCTACAGGCGCAGCCTCTGGATGCCCTATTTCCTGGTTTAGCAGGGTACTGTGCATGGAAAGACTGAAGAAGATCAGGAGCATGAATATTGTCCACTGGTTCCCACGATCTATCCTCCTCACCATAGCCTTTCCAATGAACCAAGTATTGAAGCTTGTTGCGGAAGATCCTGGAGTCAAGAATTTTTCCCACCTCGTATTCATCTTCACCATCCACGAGGACTGGTGGTGGGGCAGGCAAGGCTCGACCAGGGAAAGTATTTTCATGAAAAGGTTTAAGCAGTGCCACGTGAAACACCGGATGTATTTTCATGGAATCCGGAAGTTGCAGACGGAAGGTGACTGTATTGATCTGAGCGATTATCTTAAAAGGTCCCATGAACTTTTGACCCAATTTATGAGAAGGAATCCTAAGCTTAAGATTCTTTGTTGACAGCCAAACCTTGTCACCAACATGATAAACTGGGGCCTCCTTTCTGTGCCTATCAGCAGCTCTTTTGTAACATTCCTGAGCCTCCGAAAGAGTCTCCTTCAACAGTTCTTGGGAATCTCGTAAGGCGGTTAGCCGGTCAGTGACTGCAGGAATGGGAGTAGTAATTGGGAGACTCACTAGAAAGGTTGGATGGTAACCATAATTGGCAAAAAATGGGCTCAGAGAAGTGGAGCAGTGTTGGGCATTGTTATAGGCAAACTCCGCCGTGGGTAGAAAATCCAGCCAGTCATCCTGCAGGTAACTAATATAGCACCGCAAATATTGTTCTAAAGTCTGGTTGGTTCGCTCAGTCTGTCCATTACTTTGTGGATGAAAAGCTGAAGACAGATTTACATTAATACCTAGAATAGAACAAAAATATTTCCAAAAATGAGATGTAAACTGCACTCCCCTGTCAGAAATTACTTCATCAGGCACTCCATGCAAGCGAAATATTTCCCGAATAACAAGGTCAGCAGTCTGTTTAGCTGAAGGGAGACCACGAGCTGGTATGAAATGACTCATCTTGGTTAACCGGTCCACAACAACAAGAATAGTAGTGTGTTCCTTAGAGGGAGGTAGTTCCACAATAAAGTCCATGGATATAGATCCCCAGGGACGATGAGGAATCGGAAGAGGCTGAAGCAAGCCAACAGGGGATGAGCGAGGAGTCTTATGTCTGGCACATACATCACAAGAGGACACATACTTCTTAACATCCTCATAATATTTAGGCCACCAAAAGGATCGGGTAAGTAGTTCTTGTGTCTTTCGGATTCCTGGATGACCTGCTGGTTTAGAGTCATGGTAGAGGCGTAAAACGTCCAGTCGCACTGATTCTGGAACAAACAGACGTTGTTGAAAAATCCAAAACCCATTAAGCATGGTCATATGAAGATCACGAGGAGGATCACGAAAAACTGGATCTTTAGAGTAGCCCTTTTTAATGCGAGACATTAGATCAGAAGGAAAGGTAACTCCTAAAAATCTGCTCTCCGGCAAGATGGTGGCCTTGGTTACTGTAGTATGGAGGGGGTCAGCTATCCTAGACAAGGCATCCGCCTTGCCATTTCTGGAACCAGGGCGGTATGAAATAAAAAAATTAAACCTTGAGAAAAATAGGGACCAGCGTGCTTGTCTGGCTGACAGTCTCTTAGCGGATTGGATACATTCCAGATTTTTGTGATCTGTGAGGACAGTAATTGGATGGGTGGCTCCCTCCAAGAGATGTCTCCATTCGGTGAAGGCAGCTTTTATAGCCAAAAGTTCTTTATTCCCTATGTCATAATTTCTTTCTGCTGGTAACATCTGGCGGGAATAGAAGGCACATGGATGTAACAACATCTTAGGTCCAGTCCTTTGAGACAGTATAGCCCCAACAGCTGAATCAGAAGCATCTACCTCTACAGTAAATGGCAATTCTGGCTGAGGATGTACCAAGATAGGGGCAGATGTAAACAGAGTCTTTAATCTGGAAAATGCAGTGTCAGCCTTATTGGACCACTGAAAAGGAGTCCCTTTACGTGTAAGTTCAGTGATCGGTGTAATAACGGCAGAGAAATTCTTAATGAAACGCCTGTAAAAATTGGCAAACCCCACAAATCTCTGTATATCTTTTTCATTCTTGGGGATGGGCCAGTCCAGCACAGCTTTAATTTTACTTGCGTCCATACTTAAACCTTTAGGAGTTATTACATACCCCAGGAACTGAATTTCTGTTTGTTCAAACTCACATTTTTCCAGTTTAATGTATAGGTGGTGGGTACGAAGGCGCTCAAGAACAATGCAGACCTGTTTTCTGTGATTTTCAAGATTATCAGAAAATATCAGGATATCATCCAAATATGCCACAACAAACTGATCCAGGAGATCCCGTAGTACATCATTGATTAGATGCTGAAAAGTTGCAGGGGCATTACAAAGCCCAAATGGCATTACTAGATATTCGTAATGTCCGTACCTGGTTCTGAAAGCTGTTTTCCATTCATCATTTGGTCTTATGCGAACCAGATTATATGCCCCCCGTAGATCAAGCTTCGTAAATATTTTAGCTGAACGAAGTCTCTCCAGAAGTTCAGGAATGAGAGGCAAGGGATAACGGTTTTTAACAGTGATTTTATTAATGTCCCTGTAATCGACACATGGCCGTAGACTGCCATCTTTCTTTTCTACAAAGAATATAGGAGCTCCTGCTGGAGAAGTGGATGGTCGAATAAAGCCTTTGGCAAGATTTTCTTGTATGTATTCACGAAGTGCTTTCAATTCAGGCTCAGAAAGGGAGTATATACGGCCAAATGGGATAGCAGCTCCAGGTAGCAGCTCTATGGGGCAATCATAAGGCCTATGAGGTGGAAGCTGATCAGCATTCTTCTTATCACAGACATCTGCAAAATCCTGATATTGTAGCGGAAGCTTGGTTAAGTTTGTAGCAACCATTTCATTAATTGTTGTGGTAACAGGTGTCGCCTTAGAGGGTTGACAATTCATTAAGCAGTGTTCTGAAGGAAAGGACAAAGTTCTAGTCTTCCAATCAATCTGTGGGTTATGCAGAGCAAGCCAGGGTATACCCAAAATCACTGGAAACTGTGTTGAGGAAATTAGGTGGAAAGATATAGACTCATGGTGATTCACTTCCAGAATCAATTTTAAGGGCACAGTCTCATGTGTAACCGGGCCTGACGTAAGTGGAGAACCGTCTACTGTTTCCATTAACACAGGTGAAGATTTAGGGATAGACTGAATTTTATTTTCTGCTGCAAATTTAATGTCCATAAAGTTTCCGCCTGCTCCGGAATCTATCATAGCTGTAGTTGAAATTTTATTATTACCATATTGCAAAGTGATAGGCACCACCAAATGAGGATGTTGAGTCATCATACCTTCTTCACCCTGAGCCAGAGAAAACAAGGGTTGTGTGACAGAATCCAGTTGGTCTGAAATCTGGGATTGGTGTTGAATCTGTGCACCCTCAGCAGTCATAGCTATTGTTCTTTTAGACTTGTTAGGGCAATTGATGGCATAATGCCCTGTACTACCACAATACAGGCATAAGTTGTGAGTGCGTCGCCACTGTTTTTCTTCATTGGATAATGGCCCTCTTATTAGATCTACCTGCATAGCCTCAGGTTCAGAGTCTGTAGGTGTTTGTGGGGTCGGAGTAGAAATTCTTGAATAGAAAGTAGGAGTAGCACTTGGTTTAAAAGAGCCCTGTCTTTCCAATCTTCTTTCTGAAAGTCTCCGATCAATACGGATAGCCAACCGCACAAATGCATCAAACTCAACAGGAAGATCAACACGAGCTAGCTCATCTTTTATAGCTTCTGAGAGACCCCTTCTGAAGTGGAACCTCTGGGCTGATTGGTTCCAAGTAGTATCAGTAACCCACTGTCTGAATTCAGCAGCATATTCAGCCACAGAGCGCCTCCCTTGATGTAAATGAAGGAGAGTGGCTTCTGCTGTAGCACAGCGATTGGGATCATCAAAAACTAGGCACATGGCCTCAAGAAAGTCTTTTAAATTTCCCAAGATTGGACTGTCCTGTTCCAGAAAAGGGGAGCCCCAGGCCAGGGCTTCATCTTTGAAGAGGGAAAAAATAAATCCCACCTTCTCTCTTTCAGATGGAAAACGGTTAGGTAACATCATGAAATGCAAACGGCATTGATTTAGGAAACCCCTGAATTTTTTGCGGTCTCCTCCAAATTTTTCTGGTAGAGGCAAGCGGGCATCTTGTGCAGGTGTAACAGTAGTAGTAGCAGCAGCCGCAACATCATGTGCCCTGTAGCTGGTAAGCTCACTATGCATTGATCGAACTTCATTTTGCAGTTCAGCTACCTGATCCTGCAGCACTTGAATGGTCTGTGCCTGGGTCTGCATAGTTCTTGCATTAAAAGCAACCTGCTGGGCCAATGCAGAATCTGATCCGACGGTCTCCATGAAAAGGCCAGATTATTCTGTAATGATATTGATGTTACAAAGTTTTGGAGTCCAGTAGCCAGATCAGCAATGTTTTCTGCCAGAGGTAGCCACTCGTTACCCAGGTGGTTGAGCCCCTGAGCCTTGAGTGGCCTTCTGGTCTTAAGCAGAGATGGGAGACTGGAACAGAAAGATGATAATCGTAGTCAGGCAAGCCGAGGTCAGTGGGAAGGAGAAGCAGCAAAGTCAAAACAGTCCAAATTCAGCAACAGGAAGGAGAAACAGGAACACGCTGGATTAGAGAGTACAGGAACCACAATAATCTGGCAAAGGTACAGAGACAGGAAGTGGCTTTTATAGGCCAAGGACCAGACACCTGACCAGACACAGCTGAAGTGAGTTGTCACTGATAACCTTGACTCTACAAACAATAGTATCAGATCTCAGGTAAATTTGCAAAAGGCAGGCTGGTGTACTGGTAAGGAAAAGGTTTAGCACCATGTAAACCAGGGTTCGAAACCCAGCAGAGTCAGTTCCTCACACATAGTTTGTTGTTTATAACAATTCCCAAGTCCTTTTCGTGTGTTGTTATCCCTAATTCGCTTCCATTAAGGGTATACGTTGCATGTGTATTCTTTACGCCGAAGTGCATAACTTTGCATTTTTCAACATTAAATTTCATCCGCCATTTGAGTGCCCAGTCCCCCAATCTATCTAAATCCCTCTGCAGCAAAGTAATATCTTGCTCACATTGTATTGTTTTACAGAGTTTTGTGTCATCTGCAAACACTGAAACATGACTTTCAATGCGGTCTTCAAGATCATTTATAAACATGTTAAATAGAAGGGGTCCCAGAACAGACCCCTGAGGGACACCACTTGCCACCTCTGTCCAGCTTGAACATTTACCATTGATGACAACTCTTTGTACTCTGTTTTTAAGCCAATTTTCTACCCAAGAACAAGCATTTTCATCTAGACCGATTTCCTTGAGTTTGAACACTAATCTATCTGTGGAACTGTATCAAATGCCTTGGCAAAATCCAAATAGATCACATCCACGGCAACACCCTGATCTATATTTATACTTACTTCTTCGTAGAATGCAATCAAGTTAGTTTGGCATGACCTGTGCTTCATAAAACCGTGCTGATTTTTGCTGATAACCATGTTCTTCTCAAGGAATTCTTGAATATTATCCCTTAATAACCTTTCAAATATTTTACCAGCCACAGAAGTTAAGCTCACAGGTCTATAATTTCCAGGCAAGGATTTTGAACCCTTTTTTGAATATAGGAACCACATCTGCCTTCCTCCAATCCTCCGGAACACTTCCTGAAAGAAAAGAATCTTGAAAGATTAAAAACAGATGTTCACTTATTTCTACACTTAGTTCCTTAAGTACACGTGGATGGATACCGTCAGGCCCTGGAGCTTTGTTTATATTAACTTTCTTTAGTTGCTGCAGCACCTTGTCTTGAGTTAACCAATTACAATTATTCTGCAAGTTTTTAGTAGCAATCATTTGCACATCTATTGCCATGGGTTCTTCCTTAATATATACGCAGGAGAAATTGTTATTTAAAATTCCTGCCTTTTCCTGGGCTTCATTAATTAAACACCCCCGTTTCAGTTTTTAGTGTACCTACACTTTCATTTTGTTTTGTTTTTAGAATTTATGTACTTAAAAAATTCTTTGGGGTTGGTTTTGCTCTCTTTAGCTATCATTATTTCATTTTGAAGTTTAGCAAGTCTAATTGCCTTTTTGCACACATTATTTGCTTCCTTATATCTTTTATAAGATGCATCTGATTTAAATTCTTTAAATGCCCTTTTCTTAGTTGTAATCTCTTGTTTTACTTCTCTACTAAGCCACATTGGTTTTAATTTGTTTCTTTTATATTTATTTCCCAACGGTACATACTGAGAAATGTACCTTTTTAATATTTGTTGGAAGATGATCCATTTATCCTCAGTGTTCTTTTCACTAAAGAGTTTATGCCAGTCAATATATTGTAAAGCTTCCCTTAATTTATTGAAATTGGCCTTTTTAAAATTATATGTTTTAGTATTCCCCATGTGCTTTAGTTTTTTTGAGTTTATTTCAAAGGACACTATATTGTGATCACTATTTCCCAAGTGCTCACCTACTTGAATATTGGTCTAAAGATCAACGTTGTTTGTTAAAACCAGGTCCAGACAAGCGTCCATTCTAGTTGGTGCTTGTACAAGTTGTGACATGAAGGTGTTATTTAACAAGTTTAAAAACCTAATTCCCTTTGCTGAGGTACTAGTCCCTCTGTCCCAATTTATATCCGGGTAATTCAAATCTCCAATAATTAAAGTGTTACCCAGATTTGCAGCTTTCTCAATTTGCTCAAACAGCTGTTGTTCCTCGTCAATACTAACATTAGGTGGTTTATAACATATCCAAACCAATAGTTGGTTTCCCTTCTTTTCCCCCAAGCAGATATTTACCCATAAAGCTTCCACATTATCCTCCTCGCATTCCATTTGCTTAACATTTGGCTTTAAATCATGGTTGACATACAAACATACCCCACCACCCTTCTTGTTTTTCCTATCCTTCCTAAATAACATGTACCCATTTAAGTTAACTGCCCAGTCGTGTCTCATCCCACCATGTTTCAGTTATGCCTATTATATCATAAAGTTAATGTTGCCCGTCGATTAAGCCGCACCATATTACTACAGTAGCTTTGGCACAAACCAATCTTCCATTGTACCTTTTGCTGCTGACAAATTGTCAGTCTCCATGTACCTATTAGCCAGCACTGAAAAGATTGATAGACTGCTGCCATTCACAGCAGTGAAAACCTATTTCCAAGGTTTACAATCTCCCAGTGCTCAGAAATAAAAGTATTTGAATAAATCAAATGCATGTAAACCAAGCAGGTCAAACTCAAAGTCTAGCACGGGCCACATAAACAAAGCTTAAGTTTATGTGGGCCACAAAAAAAAACCCTTAAATTTTCATAGAATCTTAGGTTTATTTTTATACCGCACCCCCTGTGTGTCCTCAGGGCTGGTAATGGTGCTGCAGACGGTGGCCTCCTCCATCTCCAGCGGCCTGGTGGTGAGGTTCCCCTCCCCAGTGGTCTGGCTCTCCCTGAGCACCCTCACTGTGTCTCCCTCCCTGGGCACCCTCCCTGGGCACCCTCCGTGGCTCACCTGACCCCAGCTCTCCTCCTCGGGCCCGGTACAGGATCTGCAGCCCGGGCCCAAGGCTTCAACAGGGCAGCGCGCCTAGACCACGTGGCGCACGGCCTGCTCCACGCCTGGTCCTTCCGCCGCCCCTTGTGTCCGGGTGGTGGCATCTGCTGTGGACCGTGCTCCCACTGGAGGTAGTGGGGGGGGCTACCCCTGCGGGGCACGCGGGGTGGCTCTTGGCCACTGCCGCCGGGTGGGGAGGGGTTCTGTATCCCCCTCATGGGCTCCGGGGGGGTCTGCTTGTCCCGGCCCTCCCCTCCCTCTTTTGCCCAGGCTCCTCTCCCCCCTCCAATGTTTCTCCCATCTATTATTGCCCCCCCTTTTTCATTATTGTCCCCCCCCTTTTTCTGTGTGGTGTCTCCCTCTTCTATTATTGTGTTCCTCCTCTTTCTTTTTATGGTTCCCCCCCCCCGCCCCTTTCTTTGTTGTGTCCTTCCCTTTTCTTTTGTCCCCCCCTCCTCCTTGATGACCTTATTTGCCCTTCCACCCCCCTCTCTCTCTCCCCACACCCCCTCTTTCCCTCTCCTTACCTGTCTCGGCAGCCTCCTGTCCTGGAGCGTTGGCTCTTCCTCTCTCCACTGCTGCTTCAGGCTTTGGGTGCAGTTGCCGGGTCCGTCCAGCAGGTGGCATCTGAAGCTCCAGTTGCCATGGGAACTGCGCTGCAGGTGATGGACTCCTCTTTTCAAGCTGCTGTCTCTTCTTTGGTGCCGCCAGCAGTTCCTGAGGTGCCGTCAGGTGAGTAATGTTTTCCTGCGATGGCTGGGGCGTCTGCGCTAGGCGGGTTTATGTTGGGTTTATTTACTTTTTTTTATCATAATAATAATAATTTTCTACAACCTAACCACAAAAAATAAATAAATAAAAATCAAAGAGTAACAGTCAGCCGCGCTCAGTGTAGTACCCTCCTGGCACAACGGTGCACCCACAGGTGCACCCACTGGTGGGTGGGGGGCAGTGCGCTCGGTCCTCAGCACGACAATTGGAGGGGAGTTGGGCCTCTTCCTCATTGGGGGCTGAGCCCCCCTCTCCCCTGCGCAGTCGCACAAGATATTCCCCTTTTGGCCCTTGTGGGGGGATGATCTTCCCTTGGGGCACAAGGGGGGGTAGGACTCGGGCGGCGATGATGTAAAGTTCCGTTATGGGAAATTTCTAAGACGGCGATTTGGGTTTGGGGTTCGCTATTTTGGAGAGTGTGGTTGGGGAGAGGGCTCCACGGCGCGACGTGGCACTGTTTTGTTATCAGGATACCACTTGGAATGCATGTCATATTTATGGTGGCCTGGGTTGGTGGCGCTATGAAAAACATTTCGGCAGCGCCTCGCAGTTTTGCCCTCTGTAGCGTGGGATCAGATGAACTTCAGCCCCTGGCTCTCCATCGTAATCCGCCCGGCGGCGCGTAAAGGGGGTTTGTCCTCCTTTCCTGGGGGGCGGCTCCGCCCCAGCAGCCTCGCAGCAACGGCCAGGTTGTTAGGGGGAGTTGAATGTCAGCCGATGTAAGTGTGGTGGGTCGTGCTGTTTTAAGCTCAAATGCTCCCATCGTGGTGGGGGCTCACTCTGCCTCCTGCTGTTTCCAGAGGGGTAAGTACGGGGAAAAAAGGGGGCGGCGCAGGGCGGCGACCCCAAGTGCTCGTAAGCTCCACCGCTACTGGAATCGGCGGGCCATGGGGCCCCTGCTGGAGGGGGTCACCCGAGACTTCGGAATCCCCTTCTCAGAGCGCCTGGCGTGAAATACTTAAAGAGCATCAATGCGGTAGGGAGGAGACTATGTTTAAAAGAAGTAAAACTTCCGCAATAAGAATACATAGTCTTAAATTGGAGGGGCAAAGGTTTCACAATCATACCCGGATGTATTACGTTAACAGAAGGGTAGCGAATGCATGCACTAGCCTTCCAGCTGAAGTGGTAGAGGTTAACACAGTAGAGGAGTGGGTGTGGGATATGTGTAAGGCTGTCCTAGCTAAAAGATACGGCCAGGGACTACTGTCAGTGGTTAGAAAATTGGGCAGACTGGATGGGCCGAATGGTCCTTATCTGCCATCACATTCTATGTTTTTGTTTCTAAGTCTGTGCTCGACTTCCTGCAGATGGTGCTGGATGAGCTCCTGTGAGAGGTAGCTTTGGGGTGGTTCGCGGGGTCAGTTGAGGCCCTGTCTCTCCCCAAGTTGCAGGTCCCCCTTGGGCCTGGTGCCCGAGTAGGAGGCAGGGGATTTTCGTCTGATTCATCGTTTGCTCTGCCCTCAAGGGGTTTCGGTGAAAGATGTCGGGCATCCTAGGCATCCTTGATGCTGCGGGATGCATGGTCGGGGCAGTGGGCCCTGGGGCTTTGCTAATGAAGGCCGACGTCGGAGCCGCATTTCGCTTGTTGCCAGTTCATATGGATTGTCATCAACTCCTGGGTGGTGGGTTTGTGGTCGGTATTATATGGATACGTGCTTCCCGATGTGTTGTTCATGTCCTGCTTTTACGTTGCGTGTGTCAGCGCTTTCCTGGAGTGGGTGGTGCGGCAGGAGGCAAGGATTGGCTCGTTGCTGCGTTACCTTGATGGCTTTTGTGTGTGGGCCTTCGCTGACTTGTCGGCTCTTGCTCGACTCGGCAGAGCTTTAGGGTCCTCTTAGAGCACAGTAAGACAGTGGGGCCCAGTGAAGTGCCTTAGCTCCTTGGGTATCAAAATTGACTCTGTGGCCATGGAGTGCTGGCTGCCACGGGATAAGGTTGAGAGGGTGTGGCGATGGCCAGGGGTCTGAGGAGGATGCAGCTGTGCAAGTTGCAGTCCCTGTTAGGGAGGTTGACCTTCCACTGCCGGATCAGGCCCATGGGGCAATTGTCCCGCAGGTGCCTGGTGGTCGCTACTACTGGGACCGCTGCATTTTATCTGGCCCTGGGGTCTGGGTATCCTTCCTGACAGAGTATATTGGAAGGTCATCTTGGCAGGCGCCGGAGGTGTCCAGTTCGGACTTGCCCCTCTATACGGACGTGGCTGGTTCTGTCTGGTTGGGGGCGATTCTGGGATCGCGCTAGTGTGCTAACATGGTCGGCGGCTTGACCAGGAATCTTGCCTTTCTGGAGCTTTCCCGTTGTGGTGGTATTGGATTTATGGGGTCGGGAGCTACAGGACAGTCAGTTGTTATTCACTGTGCCAACCTCGGGGTTGTCCAGGCGATTAGCCAGCTCTCGGTCCCCCTTTTCTCTTTTGGTACTTCCCCTGCTCCAGCGCCTGGTGCTCCGGTGCCCGTGTCTTCATGTGTCATATAGGTCCGGTTCCTCTTGGGCCAAGGTACTCCAGGGTATGGGTGGAATGGCAGACACGGGAGTCAAGGGAGGGTGTATTTGCGGGTACGCCTCCTCATTACAAGGTCTGACTGCCGGAGTGTTGGGTTTCGGCGGATATGTCGCCCTCCGGGGTGTCCTTGCGCGTGTCCAGTTTCGTTTTCTGGTTAAGTCCCAGGGTTGGGTGGCGGTCACCACGGAGTTTCTGGTATGGCATGCGGTGTAGGGCCCGTGCAGGTGTTGATTTCTGTGGATCCAAAGAGGACGGTTTTGGGGGCCCTATGGGCACAATTGTGCCAGGTGCTCCCAGAGGTATGCCTCGCAGTTTCTTCATTTCTTTGGGGCCATGAGGATTGGGGTATTGGTGGGTTCGAACTGGTCAGCCTGGAGGGGAGGATTCTGTTTGTGGATGTCCGGGATGGTCAGGACCCGGTGTCCTTCAAGACTCGTCCATACAAGACCGACATCCTTTGCAAGGGCAGGTGGGTCCCGCTGGCGGTGGTCCCAGGATTGGACGCCTGTCTGGTCTGGGCGCTCAGGGAGTCCGCGGTACAGCCGTACCTGGCTGGCCCGATCATGGTATACGAGGTAAACTTCCTCTCCTATTTTCAATTTGTTTGGCAGTCATTCTTTCCGCATTGGCACTGTGATGGAGGCCTCTCGGCTGGGTATGCTGAATCGGGATGTGCAAGGGTTTGGAAGGTGGGACTCTAGGAGATTTGTTCCGGTGTGCGGGACGCTGGTTTGCTCCGTTGATTGTTTTTCCTTCTCAGGGCGGATGATTGAGCACTCAACGGTGGAGGTTCGGTGGTTCAGCGCCGCAGGTTTTGAGAAGGAGGCGGCAGATTTGTTGTGGCCGGATGGGGTTCATTTGACTGAGGTCGGGCTCTACCGTTTTAATCTGGCCATTCTAGAGATGGTGGAACAGGCCATGGTTGGTTTGTTTGGGGTCCCCCGCTGATTTTAGGCTTAAAACAGCGGGGTTGTGGCGGGGGTGTGTCCTTGCCAAATAAGGGATGGTTTGGTAGATTAGATTAAAAAGGGGGATAATAGCCGGGTCTCATCCTCCCCCTGTCTCTTATGGTGAACCTGGAGGAGGTACCAGGTTGGACGTGTCCCCACTGGGTTGTATGTCGACCAGTGGGGAGCATTATGGTTGGGCCCCACCGAGTTGGTGGGGAGCCCTGAAAAGGAAGATGTTTTTATTATGCCGAGGGAGGGAGGTGAGAGCCTTGGGGAAGTTAGATTGGCAAGGACGGTTTCTTTGGTTACTGTATGACTATATGCAAATTGTTTATGTTAATTTATGATATTTATTATTTCGTCATATGTTACAGGAGTCATACAGTATAATTTCCAAATATACACTAACATGAAGTGAATTGGAGGATGCCTTATATATTGGTACATATTTATATTAGTTCAGCATATAAATCCTAATGCTATGACAGAACCTGAGAGATTGGTCTTCAGTTATGTATAGCTCAGCCTCATATTTGCTATCAAGTATTACAAGCATGACGTATAAATTAAATCTATACCTGAGCAAAGACAAACATGTTCTATGGATGACTGGTTCAGTGTAAGCCCATATTTCTTCTTCTTTTATATTATCCTCTTGTTGTCTTGCAGTTCTGCTGTATTCATTTTTTAAGTACAAAATAGCTGCTTTGTTTACGTTAGAAGTGCTCATTTAAATGTGAAATCCGTATTATTTCCATAGAAACCTTACGTGCTGCTCTTGTTCATAAATGTATACATTCACATTATTTTATTTGTATTTGTATTTGTACCAGTTGTAAAAGTCACTTATAAAGTTTGTTCAGTTTGAATAAAATGTACTGTGAGCATACATTGTATTTACATTTGGATGTGATATATTGGATTCTTTATATTCCCTCTTTCATAATAGCTCTGCTGCTACAACATGTAATGGGATACACATACACAAATACTGTATGCTAATTTTGTGGTGGGACCTGTATTTATAATATGCATTTACTCAAAGACCTCATCTGGAGAAAGGCAGAACAAACACTACTATTTATAGACAATAGAGCTAACATTTGCCCATACAGCTTCCTTCTTTTTGTTGCCAGACATCCCATAGCCACGCATCAGAACCTGGTCATCTGAATGAAAATTATGTTTATTTGTAAAAATTCTGTTTACTGGCTGTGTTCTCTTTTTCAGCTGTACTTTGCTTTGGTTTGCCAAGAAGATAACTACGACAATGACTTTAGTATTCCCGGAGATTATATAATTGGAGGTCTATTTCCAGTGCATGTGTCTGGTGCCGCTTCCGGATCTACTCCGCAGATCAGCATATGTAACAAGTAAGGAGAACGTTTATTTTGTAACACTGGTTATACTTTTATTCTCAACTCGCTTACATAGTTATTCATTAAAGTGAGAATTCGAAATCAATTTCAAATTTAGGATGAAACTAGCCAAACTGGAATAATTCTCAGTTTGGCTACTTTCGTCTTAAATTTTAAATTCACTCTGAAAACTTTCCTGAGTAAACACATCTGTTTTCACAAATTCCCACCAATCCACAATTCAGTGAATAAGACCGTTACTGAATGTAAAATTGTATAGTCGAATTGGAGAAATTCACAAGAGGTGTTACTTATGAAACTCTAAATTGCAGCGATTTTTGTCCAGGTGAGCTATTTTAGTCTGAATTTTGCCATTCGACTTTCAATTTTCTACAATTTGGTTTTGTGTACAAACATCTGACATGTTTTCAGTTTGGCTTATTCTGCCCTAAAATTTGAAATCCACTTTGAATTTCTAACAATTCACATTTTAGTAAATACCCTGGAAACCTGACGTTCTGTTTGATTTACCTTATGGTACTCAAGGCAGTATGTGACCCATACGTAATGCTGATCAGTTGGAGACACTTTGTTGGATTTTCTGCTGATTTTTATATATTATACAACTATAAATATATTCAATAATGAATACAGAATTCAAGGACACAAAAATCGATTTGGTTGACCTAGTAAAAGGGGTAATAACATCAGCTGAAAGCTAACTAGCCAAGCTAATGTGCACGTCATTTATGTGAATGTGGAGAAGTTATTGATTTCCTTCCAGCCGAGATCTGCAGTAGAAATGCTTCCATCATATAATTTCTTCCTTCACCACAGGTGGGCTATTCCATGCATTTACAATTCTTGCTATATTCTGCTCAAAATATGTTCCAGGTGGTCACTACCCATTGAAGATGATGTCTGTCTGTTAATTGAGGAACACATTATTATTAAGTCTGTCTGTCTATCAATCAAATTTCATACTTGAGCCGTGTACACTTCATCAGTAAACCTTTCTATATTCTCCATACTCATAAGACCTATCTATGTAATATGCATTTAGCTTTTCCGAATCTGCCTTTGGTGATACATTGACGGCATTTTAATAAAATGCTCCCATGTCACATAATATATTTTTCCCCTTAATAATAATGTGTTCCTCGTTTAAAAGTGAAGCCATCTTCTCCAAAATTCAGAGCTGCCTATGCATATGATTTCTTAAAGTTAACCCCTGTGTTTGTCCGTACAGAGCCGTGTTTAATTCCCAAGGATATCACTTGTTCCAGGCCATGAGATTTAGCATTAAAGAAATCAACAACTCAAGCACGTTGCTTCCCAATCTCACCCTAGGGTATGATCTATTTGACGTCTGTTCAGACATTTCCAATGTGTATGCGACGTTGAAATTCCTCTCCAAGTGCACAGCATCATATATTGAGATGCAAAACAACTATACTGAATACAGCCCTAGAACAATAGCGGTGATCGGACCTTCCAGCAGTAACTACGCTTTTGTAACTGCAAGCATACTAGGATCTTTCCTTATCCCACAGGTAGGTGGTACTCTATTCGCCTTGTGCTGTTATATAATATTGTAGTAAAAGGTACTGTTTGATTTAAAAAAACTGGATTCCATACCGATGACTCAAGTTGGAAACAGTATTACAAATGTTAACAAGTCACAAACAGTTTAGCACATTCATATATTCCCTGATCAAAATCATTAAATAGATGCATAGATAAAAAAATATATAGGTAGCGTCAGACAATGAGCAATACACAGGTTGCTAGGACAATGGAAACAGACAGACAGACACATAGTGAAAAAGAGAGATATATGTGGAAATATTAACAGATAAAAATAGCAATCAGGTGAGATAAACAGAGAGATTAATAAGTAATCTGATAGAAATTATTTCAAATTAATAGTGAATGATAGATAATTGGACAAATAAGCTGGCATTCTAATAGATAAGACGGATGGACTAGAAACTGAGGCGGAAGTAGCCAAGGTGTGACTGTAGCTAAGTTGAAGATATTTTCCAAATCAGCAGTTTTAAACTCAATTTTGAGAGTTTAAGTAATAATCCTGTATGATTAATATAGAAATAACAATATATACAATAAATAGGTTAAAGGGACACTTTAAGCTCCAAAACCACTACAACTTAATGTAGTTGCCTCGTGTCTAGATGCTGCCCATGTAGTTTGATAAATAAAAGTATTGCTGTTTTTGAGAAACGGTAATGGTTACATTTGTCAACTAAATTTCTTCTAATGGTTGTCAATCAGACAGCACTAGTGGCACTTGCCCTGGAACATCTTCATTTTCCTAAGGTGTTCAAGGGTTTGTCATGAAGCTAGATATATTTAAATATCCACATGGAGATTTGTTTGATAAATCTTTTCTATGAGTAGAATCTTGTTAAAACATTGCTTCTGTGATGAAGCATTTAATTAGCCAAAACTGTCTGGATC
>OW240921.1:79876575-79939794 GCA_933207985.1 Pelobates cultripes | reverse complement strand
AAGCAGGTCAAACTCAAAGTCTAGCACGGGCCACATAAACAAAGCTTAAGTTTATGTGGGCCGCAAAAAAAACCCTACTTACATTTTCATAAAAACGTAGGTTTATTTTTATACCGCACCCCCCTCTACTAAATCCCAGTCCTGCCCCTATACTAAATCCCAGTCCTTCCCCCCTCTACTAAATCCCGACACCCGTCTCTAGCCAACAAGCAGACTCCACTTACATTGCCGCTGCCAGTATGCAACTCTGGAGTCCGGCCTCTAGTATTCCCCAAAAGGCACCGTCCGCACCTTGTGCCAAAGCGGATACTCCCGCTACTTCTTGAAACATGTCGACTTCACGTCAGAATGTGACGTTGCGTGCCTACGTGCACCTCCAGGTACTCCACTGTCCAGCGTTGGCCATCAAATCACTGACCGACACACACTCACTGACAGACACACACACACTCACTGACAAACACACACACAGACAGACTCACACACAGACACACAGATAGACAGACACAGACATACACACACTGACAGACAGACACACTTACTGACAGGCACACTCACTGACAGACACACACAGACAGACACACAGACTGACAGAAATACACACACACACTGACAGACATACACACACACTGACAGACACACACACACTGACAGACACTGACAGACAAGACAGACACACACACACTGACAGACATGACAGACACACACTGACAGACATGACAGACACACACACTGACAGACATGAAATCACACACAATGACAGAGTGACACACACACTGACAGACATACACACACTGACAGACACACACACACTCATTCACTTACATCATTCCATGGGGTCCAGTGGGATCTTCTATCTGGAACTCAGTGTTCCTGCTCCTCACTGCTCCCTCGTGCGCAATTTAGTGAGGGAGCAGTCAGGAGCAGGAACACTGAGCTCCCTTGCTGCCGACCGTTTCCTGCTTCCTCTCCCCGGTCAGGTAAATGATAGCAGAGTAGGCACCTGCAATGTGGGGCGAGCAGGTGCCTACTCTGCTTTTACACTAGGCATGTACTCGCGGCTCGCAAGGAGGTCAATTGTGCATGTCCTCATGCATGTGTGTCTGTATGTGTGTTAGTATGTGTCTGTCTGTCACTATGTATGCCTGTGTGTATGTCTGTTTCAGTATGTCTGTCTGTTAGTATGTATCTGTGTCCTTTTGTATCAGTGTGTGTCTTTGTGTCTGTGTGTGTATTCCTGTGGGCGGTATTTGGAGGCGGGCCCCAGGGGGCCCAGAACCTGAGTTGAGTTAGGGGCCCCAAAATTTCTGGTGGCGGCCCTGAACAGACAGACAGATTAATCAGAATGTCTTGCATATACAGTATTGCATATGGAACAATATTTTATCACAATTTGTTCTACCTTTATAGTTTTGCAAGCATTGTTCACTGCCTTTGTACACTTTGCTTTATTTTGTTTAATGGCCATCCTAAATTGCTTTAGTACAGGAAGCAACCATTGGCATCATGATAATCACCAGGAGGCTCTTTTTTAATTTAAAGGATCACTATAGGGTCAGGAACACAAATATGTATTCCTGAACCTATAGTGCTAAACTCACTATTTAGGTGGCTTGCTCTCCCTTAGCCCCCCTATAAAAGATGAAAACTCACCTTATTTCCAGCACTGGCTCCGCCCCCTTTGTGACATCATGAAAATGGCAGATTTTTAGCCAATCCAATGCGGGGCCAAATGCCGTTCTGGCCAATCAGGACCTCCTCATCAATGCATCTCTATGAGGAAAATTCAGCTTCTCCATGCAGAACGTGGGGACGCTGAACGTCAGGGCTGCTTTTTCGGCAGCACTGAGCCAGGAAACACCTCCAGTGGCCATCTAAGGAGTGGCCACTTGGAGATGTCCCTAGGGGCAAAGTAAACACTGTCTTTTCTTTGAAAAGGCAGTGTTTACATGAAAATGCCTGAAGGGAGCTATTATACTCACCAGAACACATTCAATAAGCTGTAGTTGTTCTGGTGACTATAGTGTCCCTTTAAAGAACTGTCATGTCTCTGAAATTTACACCATCAAATAAAAATTTGAAAATCATCTATATCTTGTGTTAAGTTGTTTTCATAAAATGCTCAATTTTCTGTTAAAGTCATTGTAAAGATTTAGAGAATATTTCTCCTATCTTATTTTAATTTTATGTTGTATTACATATAGGTACAGCCTGTTTTTCTAAAATTTGATTAATAAACCTTTTGGGGCCCATACCTACAACCTTAAGCATAACTAATACTATCGTCAGCCTAGACTTGTTATCATAAACTTCTCCATGCCTAGCTAGTTATGCAATTTACAAAACTAAATGTATACCTCGTTAGTTCAATCTCTTATGCTAGTTTATGTTCTGATCGCTAGAAGCTAGACTTGACTGAATAGCTTCAATAATGATATAACTACCTAAGCCTGCTTATATTATATTACAAAAATTGTGCTTGTTACTCATTTATCCCACATGTTAAGCGAGGAACACGCCTGAGGACTGTTTTGGGGGCACCTCAAGCCTGCTTGTACCATTTATATGCACTGCAAATAAATAAATAAAAATAAACCTTTTGGGTTGACTTTTTATTTTTCAGATAAGTTATTCAGCTTCCAATGAACTTTTAAGTCTTAAGCAAATCTACCCATCGTTCCTTCGAACCATTCCCAGTGACAATCTCCAAGTTGAGGTGATGTTACGTCTACTGCAGAGGTTTAACTGGACTTGGATTGCAATTGTTGGCAGTGATGATTCCTATGGAACTCAAGGTTTGCAGGACTTGTACACATTGGCCAGCAGCAGTGGAATTTGTGTAGCTTACCAGGGGCTCATTCCAGCCAGTCTAAACAAAACAGAAATAAAGAAAATGATCACAAATATAGTTCAAACCAAAGTCAAGGTGATCGTGGTCTTCTCTGCTTACACCTATACAAGAGATTTTTTTAAAGTTGTTGTGCAAGCAAACATTACTGATTATGTTTGGATTGGCAGCGAAAGTTGGTCGATAGATGTCCAAACTGCTAGCACCCAAAATATAAGCACCATTGGTACTGTGTTAGGGGTTGCAGTGAGCGAAGTCAATCTCCCAGGACTGCTTGATTTTGAAAATGATTATATCAGATCCCTCAGTACCGGTGTGACCCGTAAACATGCTTGTAACCAAGCCTGCAATATATGTGAAACTTTCACTGAGCAGACTATGCCAGGCCAAACTCAGTTTTCGATGTCAGTCTCGTTCAATGTGTATGCAGCCATTTACGCCATTGCATATGGCTTGCATGAACTGCTTAACTGCAAATCTGGACAATGCAGTAAGAACACGTTTTACCCATGGCAAGTAAGTATTTATTTTCTGTACAAATACAGTGTATTTATGTCAGCATCACATGAGGCACATTTTTTTTATTGTACTATACAAAGTGTTAGAATGTGTGTTCTTTATGTATCCCATATTACAGAGTTATTCATTAAAAAAACTGATTTTGTCCACATGGATAAAATCTGATGAAAATGGCAGAAATCTGATTGGAATGTTGGAATGTCAATTCTCATATTTACTAAAGTTAATTCCAATCGGAATTCAGTCAACCTGACCAAAGCAGGGTGCACGTTCATACACTATTGTTCTCTTGCTTTTATGTTAGCGAATGATAATTTGAAGTACTATTTGTCACATTGCAGCGCTAGCAGTTAGCAGGCAAATAGTTTAAAAAAAAACCTTGTGTGAACGATAATCATGTGGCTGCAGGTCAGTGCTTGCTAGCCAGCCTCCACATTATAAGAAGTGAATTTAAAAAAAGCCTATGTTGGTGTAATGTTTTGGGGTGAATGGACTCAGTATGCAGATAAGAGAAAGAGCAAGGAAACTTTAAGAGTGAGACTCTGAAACTTAAAAACTAGTAAGGACAATCCAGAGGCAGGGTCGGGTAAGCAAGGGTCAAAACCAAGCAGCAAAGGTTCGGGATCAGGCAACAAGCTTAAAGTATTTAAACATCACAGACTGACAGTAGAGGCTTGTTACCTCTAGAGAGCTCATAAAACATCTGAGCAATGAGCCATGGTAGGACAAGATTTAACTAGGGAAGTGGGAAAGGGAACCCATGGGAAGCTGTCTAGGGGCCCACATAAGTAGGGATGGCTTCCCCCTAAGTTGTAGGTGACCATGCCCAGGGGCAGGGGGAAGGAAAACACAGGGAGGGGGAAGTTGAGGAGAACACAGGGAGGGGGGAGGTGAGAAGAACACATGGAGGGTGGAGGGGGGATGAGAAGAGCACAGGGAGGGTGGGTGAGTGTGAGAAGAGACCACTAGGGGAGGGTGGGGGAGAGGAGAGACCACTAAGGGGCAGGGGAGAGCTCTAAGGGACAGAAGGGACAGCTCTATAGGACAGGGGGCAAGACAGGGAGCTCTTTCACACTACGCACACACACACACAATGCATCCCTATACATACACAGAAACACACAATGCATCCCTACACACACAGAAACACAACATGCTTCCCTTACACACAGAGAAACACACAACGCATCCATTACACACACACAATGCAACCCTTATACACAAAGACAATGCATCATTTGCACACATACACAGAAACACACAATGCAAACCCTTACACACACATGCAAATACACACACTGCTTTTCTTACATACACACAGAAACACAATGCATCTCTTACACACACTCAATACACACACATACAGACACACACACCTTGCATCCCTTATGCATACAAACACAGATTCACACAATTCATTCCTTACACACAACCAGAAACACACAATACATCCCTTATACACAAATACACTGCTTCTACTACACATGTACACGTGTATGGGGGGCAGAGTGTGTATGGGGGGCAGTGTGTGTATGGGGGCAGTGTATGTGTGTGAGGGGCGGGCAATGTGTGAATGTGTGGTGAGGAGGGTAGGGGAGCTTTTTGATAAAAAAAAATAAAGAAAGAATTTATAAAATTAAATATATTACATTTCTTAGTCCCTGGTGGTCCGGTGGGGATTCCCTGGTGGTCCCAGTGGTGATGAGGTGAACTCTAGCCCTTAGCTCCAGGGCTAGAGTTCACTCTCGCGAGATTTGGAGCATTGTCGTGGTAACCACGGCAACGCTCCGTGCTCGCGAGAGTAGGACCTGGCGTAGCTGCAGGCTGAGCTCCCGGGTCCTCTCTCACTCCCCGATCTCTAATCTCCCTCCACGGTCCGCAGGCACATTGCAGGGCTGGCACTTGGAAAATGCCAGCCCTGCACTAGCTGTGGAGAATCTCCTTTGCCCCCCCACCACGCACCGCTATCCGCCAGTGCTCTCACCAGACTTCTCTGTTTGCACTGGCCCCTTAATTGTTAGAGGATATGAGCTTGTGTCCACCTCCATTACTAGCTCCTCCTGTAGCCCAGCCTCTTCCTCCCTTCCCTCATTCAGACCTGAAGTACCAAGGGCTAGCTCTAAACAAACTTGAAGCTGTATCTCCACAGCTTAAAGCTTCCTGTTTCAACTGTTCTAGGTTTCACCAATACTTACCCAACAGCCTCTGCTCCATCAAACCTCATGAGGCTTGCTCCTAATGCAGTCCGCGTGCCCGACAATACAGCTACAAAATAGCATACAGAACAAATGATCAGTAGTGGATATTGCAGTTTAACTTAATAGCAGAAAGTCAGGTCATTAATGGGGACCTTCAAGGAATTATTTCTATATTGCCGACATATTATTGTAAACTAAACTACTAATTGGAGATAGTGACTGTGAGCTCAGAGCAGATCATACTGTAACGTTAGATAGCTTTGTGCAGATAATGCGAACACAAACCTTGTTCATTATTTGAGCTGTAGGAGATGGGTCGGGCTTTGAATGCCAGGAAGGCATTTTTATGTGAAACCTCTCAAAAATGATTTAATAGAAAACAGGGGGAGAACACCCAATTATTCCTTGTACCTAACTATTATAATGAGTCGTAGTGGTTCTAGTTCTGAGAATGTCCATTTAACCCCTTGACGACCGATGACGGTTCAGGACCGTCATCGGAAACATCCCCTTGAGGACCGATGATGGTCCTGAACCGTCATAACGGTCTGGGGGAACGACTGCGATCAGTGTTTCTCCTGGTCCAGGGGGACTGCCTGTCTGCTTAGACAGGCTCCCCATGGCAGATCAGGACCACGCGGCCACATGATTGCGTGATCATATGGCCGCAATAGGTGCCTGTGTATCTGCCTGCAGGGGGACTGTCTGTGCTGACAGGAAGTCTCCCTGCATCTGTAAAATAAAAAAAAGTAAAATAAAATCAATCAGTGTAAAAAAAAACCAATAAATGTTTATATATATAAGATATATATATATATACATGTATTATATCTATATATAATATATGTATATATATCATATATATAATGTCATACTAAGTGTATTTTTATATTTATATATACTTATATTAATCTAAAAATACACGTATAATTAAGTTACACACGTATATATATAATATATATAATAACTACATATATTGTATATATATATATATTATTATAAAATATAACTAATAAGTAAATAAAAATAAATTAAAAAATGTAAAAATAATTTTTTATAATTTATTATTTATACATTATTTTGATATTAATATATATTTATATCAAAATACACTTAGAATGGAATTATATATACACAACCACCCACTATTAACTAAACACTGGATTTTGTCCAGATAGGTGGGGGGCATTCAAATAAAAAATGGGGGTAGGCAGATCACAGTCCCCATTCCCACCCGTGGCCAGTGGGTGGGAACTTGTCATCACACAAGGGAGGTTAGGTGACATCCTTATGTACCCCATGCTGCCTGCTGAAGTGGAGTTTGGCTGGAGGACAAGCATGTTGCACCTCCTACTCCCGGCACTCCGCAACCCACGTGGAGTGACTGCAAGGGTCGTCAGCTGGGGAGCAGACACCATGCACCTTTCACTCCCGGCACGCTGTGACAACGGGTCAATACAACATTTATGTTACTATATGGAAAGTGTAAAATTATACTGGCCATTATTTCTGCTCAATCACTAGAAATACTGGGGGGACCCAGCACAGATTACGGTCAAATATTCCCATGTCATTCATGTCATGAGACATGAGACTTGCCGATTTATTGCCTCCTTTTACTATTAAAGGACCACTATAGTGCCAGGAAAACATATTTGTTTTCCTGGCACTATAGTGCCCTGAGGGTGCCCCCATCCTCAGGGCCCCCCTCTTTCTCCAGCTCCGGGCGGGGAGCTCACCTCCTCCTCTCCTTCCTCTTCTTCCGTAACCGGCTGAATGCGCATGCGCGGCAAGAGCCGCGCGCACATTCAGCCAGTCCATAGGAAAGCATTCTCAATGCTTTCCTATGGACACCGGCGTCTTCTCACTGTGAAAATCACAGTAAGATGTATGGAAGCCCTCTAGTGGCTGTCAATGATTAATCCTAATCACCCCACTGAAACTGCTATGTTTATAAAAAAAAGTGTTAAACCTAGCTGGACCTGGCACCCAGACCACTTCAGTAAGCTGAAGTGGTCTGGGTGCCTATAGTGGTCCTTTAATAGGTTAAAGGCATAAGTTTTTGTTTTTTTATTGAGGGTAGCTGTGGGCTAGGGGAACCAAACCCGACCAGTGGGGACAAATAACCCTAACTACTGGGCGTACAGTACCAGCCTCCTCCTTTTGTTTTGATACTCCAAATCCAAGTGTGGGGTGTGAATAATAGCATTCACACCCCACACATGGGGTGGACATTAGTACTTTAGTAATAGAGCCCCCACCTGTCACCCTTATGATTGATTTCTAATCCTCCAACCAATCCCCACAGGTTAGTTAATGGGGGAACTGTGACAGGTCCTGCCCAGTATTTTAAAGATGTCATGACATCACCATGGGATAGAGCCTTACTAGTGAATGGGCAATATGGGTGCTCTCTGTAGCTAGTTTTTAATTACAGTGAGCAGCCTCTGACTGCTCATTGTTTAGTATATATGCCTCAATCCATGACATGGTAGGTGGATACATAAAGGGATGTTCCCCCTCAGGTGTCAATAAGACAACTGGTCCTGTTACTTCCTGGTTGTTTAGCTCAGTAAAGTTTAACTCAAAGGCAGGTTATTTCCCAGAGCACCTGCCTTGCCCAGACCTCTCACTGAGCTGCATTGGGAAGATGGACAGATAAAGAAAGTCTGGCCGTGGGAAAAAGGGGAGGGCTTACAAAAGGCTTCAGGCAAGAGAACTGCAACTTTTAAAAAAACTGTTTGCAGACATACCCCCAATAAAAATGCATTGTTAAAGCATGCATATTTTTGTTGGCACTATATCTACTAAACAGTGATTTTTTTTTAAATTATTTTTTTATTTGTATTTGAGAAGTGGAGTGTCCCTTGAATGTAAATTAATTTAAATAAACCACCTCCAATAAATTCTGTTGCAAGTTGGCTATTTGTGAATAGCCAAATCTGCTAAATTATCTGGAGGTTTGGCAGAATTCATCAAGGAATTAAATTGCACCTGAATGGATGTTAAAACTTGGTTTAAATAACCAAACTTGCTTTTTTATAAATAGCTGAATGCATTCCATCCGGTTGAAACAGTGAACTACAACAACCGAACAGCATTTGACTGTCATTTGGAATTTAGTTGATATAATCCAGTAATGCTGAAAGCTGTTTTCCATCTCTGCTAATGTGATTTACATTTTGCATGTTGCTTCTAAAATTGCCACAACTTGCACTTTAGCGAATGACACTCCTCAAAACATATGTACAAAATGTTACTATATATGCCATGCTATTATGTAATTTTTACATTACCCTGCAAAAAGTTACATCAAGTTAAGTTACACCATCTCCATATACACCTAATTAATCATTAAAGGGACACTATAGTCACCAGAACAACTACAGCTTATTGAATTTGTTCTGGTGAGTAGAATCATTAACTTCAGGCTTTTTGCTGTAAACACTGTCTTTTCAGAGAAAATGCAGTGTTTACATTACAGCCTAGTGATAACTTCACTGGCCACTCCTCAGATGGCTGTTAGAGATCCTTCCTGGGTCATGGCTGCCTAAAATGCATCCAAACATTCAGTATCTTCTCCTCTGCATGCAGACACTGAACTTTCCTCATAGAGATTCATTGATTCAATTCATCTCTATGAGGAGATGCTGATTGGCCAGGGCTGTGTTTGACTCATGCTGGCTCTGCCCCTGATCTGCCTCTTTGTCAGTCTCAGCCAATCCTATGGGGAAGCACTGTGATTGGATCAGGCTACCACTTCTGATGATGTCAGCAGACTGCTTGTTTTTCTGAGTCTAACAGAATGCATTGTTACAGCTTCAGGCTTGAATACAGTAAGATTTTTACTATATTTATGGAGGCATGAGGGGCCTAGGTGGGCTAGATGTTGGTTTTAACACTATAGGGTAAAATCTGTGCCATGCTCTTTCCGTATTCAAAGTCTATTTCAACCTTTCTGTGTTTCCAGCTTCTAGAACAAATCAAGAAAGTAAATTTTACCCTGTATAACCAATCTGTTTCTTTTGATGAAAATGGTGATCCTTCAACTGGTTATGACATTGTTATGTGGAACGGGAGTGGAGGCAATGTATCCTTCAGTATCATTGGCAAATTCAGCAAAAATCCTGAGAGTCTGGAGCTTAATAAGGATGTCATATGGTACACAAAAGACAACTCAGTAAGTCACTTACAAGTTTTACTTTATGTAAAAGAATTCTATACAGCCTCCAAAAATGAGTGTGAGAAATGTACGTTAATTTGAGATAGACCAGCGGTTCTCAAACTGTGTGACGTGCACCCAGGGGTGCTGCAGAAACATTACTGCTCAACAGGGGCCCGGTCGGGTGCCGCTGTCCTTTAACCCCCTCTGATGAGCTTCACTGGCGAAACGTGCACGTCAGGGGCTCTGGACACTTACTGACACATTATTGGTGTCGGCACCTAACTCTCTGCTTATCTATTGCTAAATTACCGACATCAAGTTCATTCATGTCCAGCATCTCAGGAGTGCATATTGGAGACTCTTAACACTAATTTTGTGTACTCTGTACATACTTTATTTCTCTTTCTTTTTCCTTTATTATGTTTATGGGGGGAGATTGATAAGACCAGGCATTTTACTAAGGGGTGCCCTCGAAGGCACAAGACTCAGGAATCTTTATTCTATATGCCTTCCTCTGTCACTGTCTGTATATTTTCTACTACCTAGGCAACCTGTTTAAAAACTGTTTGTAACCTTTTCTTTATACTTTGACCTATTATTTAAATGCAGCTAGCATTTAGGCAACTTGTGTGATTTTTAACCGGTTAACTGCTGCCTGTCAGCAGTCCTTCACATGTGTGTCTGTGTATCTGTATGTGTGTTGGTATATGTGTATCTGTATGTGTCAGTGTGTGTCTGTGTATCTGTTTGTGTGTTTGTGTATCTGCCTGTGTATCTGTGTTTATATCAGTTTGTGTGTCTGTGTTTGTATCAATGTGTCTGTATGTGTGTTTCTCTATCTGTATGTGTGTCTGTGCCTGTGTGTCTCTCTCTGTGTCTGTATGTGTGTGTGTTTGTATCTGTGGGTCTACCTGTATGTGCCAGTGTTTGTCTGTGTATGACTGTTTCTATGTAACTGCATGTGTGTACCTATGTTTCTGTGTATGTGTGCCAGTGTGTGTATATGTAAGTATATATATGTATGTATATGTGCATACATCTCAGCATTTTGCCTACACTACACACAAATACAACCCTGCATCCAAATGTCAACACTACAAAATAAAAACACCACGGGGGGTGTGGCAAGCTGTCTAACGAGGAAGACGCGTTCTCGTGCAGCTCCGATATAGAGACTCAAAATAGAGACCAGAAACCTGCAAACGGGACCCTCCAAACACAACAAATACAGCCCCCACACAGTAACGGACATGGGGCGAAAAAACAAGAAATTCCGCCTTGCGGAACCGCTTAAAACACCCAACATTCGGCTTTCCTTTATGAGGCCTAATCTGGCGACACCAGCCAAAATGGCGCCCGCCGCACCCAGCGAGGAGGAAGCCTCGGATGACTCCCAGGAGGGCAGAAACAGCCCCACCTCATCTCAGGCAGAAGACGGAGCCCAGTGTCAGGCATCTGAATCTGAGGAAGACTCATCCCCAGTCACAAAAAGGGATACTAGAGATCTCCTAGAGGAAATGAGGGGGGGGTGTAGGGCAGACTTGCAGACCACAAGGAAGGAGATGGGGGTCATCCAGAAGAGGCTCACCGAAGATGAAGCCAGAGAAAGCACCAGAGATGCCCAGCAACAGATCTCCAGTGACGCTGTGCAGGATCTATGCTCACAACACTGGAGGTCCACCACAGAAGGCGAAACATTCGCATCAGAGGCATACCGGAGACCGTTGGGGAAGAAGCCCTGTTGAGGTACATAACCCGCCTTATCACCAGAATGGAAATAAGGTTGCACACCGAACCAGACAAAATAGTAACCGCATTCAGAATACGCAAAGCCACCACAGCGCCAGCAGAATCCCCAAGAGACGTCATAGCGGTCACGAAAGATATACAAACCCGCTCAACGATCATGGCCCGCTCCCGAGAAATAGGAAGCGTTCAATTCGAAGGCAATACAATGTCCCTCTATGGGGACCTCCCATTCGCAGCCCTAGTGGAGCGGAGACAACTAGCATCAGTGGCTAAACAATTGAGAGCGGAGGCAGTCAAATACCGGTCGGGGGCAGATGGATCCCTAACAGCAATGAAGGAAGACCGGACATTCACAGTCACCTCCGCGGACGACCATGAGCAATTTCTCCACCAGCTGAGAAGGCAAGAGGCGGAAAACAACAAACCCAGAAAAGCCGACACTTGGAAGCAAAGACACACACAGAGCAAACCAGGGCCCACAAAGAGTCACTACACGTCAGCATCACTGAGGAGACAAACCCTCACCTGAGCGGCTTACCACAGCACTCACTCAGAGGACCACCAAATCCCAGGTGACGGAGAGTAGATACGCAACACCACACTGATAGGGAAGACCATCAACCAAGTTATATGCCCCAGAAATCCAATTCCAGATGTTATACCATTTTAGCTAAAGCTAGAGACTTTCCTCTCCCTGATGTTTAGCTTACAGAGAGCATAATGTTGGAGACCCCACAAACACCCATAAAAATGGGACTGTCTGCATTAATACAGGCCTGAGACGAGGCGTAACAAGGGGGCACAAGGGACCTGAGGTTACAGAGTAACAAACAATAGACGCTTTAACAACTATACCACGGACTAACTGTTACAGAAACGTTGCTTTGTTGCTTTTACATTGCCCATACCGTGACACTGTTGTATTTTGAGTACTAGACCTCTAATAAAATACAAATGAAAAAAAAACTGAAAAAAACACCACCATATTCAAAAACCACACTATAGAAAAATGCACTCTTGCATTCAAATGCCAATACGTGCAAACACACCCGTACATTCACTCACACATACAAAAACATGCTTACATTCAAACACACAAACAGTGCTTGGTCCTAAATACATAAAAATAAAAACACTGCTCAGTGCTAAAGACATTTAGAAAAAATTTGCGGGTGTTTTTTTTACATTTTTAAGGGGGGGGTAGGTGCCAAATATAGGATCCGCCCCAGGTGCCAAATGCTCCAGGTACGCCCCTGGTGTATATGTCTGTGTTTATATGAATTTTTGTGTATGTGTCTGTGTATTTATATGCATCTGTGTGTTAATGAGTATGAATATCTGTGTAAGTATGTATGTATGTATGTATGTGCATACATCCAAGCAGTCAAACAGCAGCACAACATACAAGCCAACTCCTGCAATCTAACACAAATATTTCATTAAAAAAAACACACACCTTCACGCAAACACAAATACTTCACACAAATGTACATCGGCATTTTAAAATGAACATTACATTCAGACACACCCCTGCAATCAAACACAAACATTACATACAACCACACCTCTGTATTAAACACAATAACTACACCCCTTCAAACACCAACAGTGTACATTACACTATAGCGCCACTAAATGCAGCAGCATATACAACCTCAAAATTTTGACTTGGGTTGCCTTGGAAAAATACTCAAATATTAAGGGTGCCTTGAACCTAAAATGTTTGGGAACCACTGAGATAGGCATGTCATGTCATACTTGTATTTATTTTATTTTACAATTCTTAAATAGGGCTCTGATCCAGACTTCTTAATAAATTAAGAAAAAAAAGAACATACTAGGTTTACGTTATTTACATTATTAGACAGAGGGATTAGAGTAGAGAATTCACAGATTTTACTATTAACATCATGTTAAGTCATGATTTTATTAACAACACGGAGGAGTGTATTATGCTGCACTCTTTCTTTATTTCCCTCAGCAGTAAAGAAAAATATAACAGTATGGTAACAATAAATAGTCTGAGTGGTACATCTTCCTAGCGACAGGAACAGCCAATCGGATTCCACTCTCCAGCATAAAAGGCGATGTTTAGTAAACTGTTTCCTCTTTATTTGCGATCCCGAACAAGGAGAAAAGGGAACACCAACAAAGAAAATGCCAATAAGGATACAATGTCAAATTAAGCTGTAATAGAGAGGAGAAATATGGTAACATCCTAGTACAAAACTGGATGTGCGCATAAGTCATGGTGCATATCATCAAACATAACTAGGCAAAATAGAGCGACATACTACAGATTGAATTCAGACAATCATAACAGAAAATCCAATACTCAAAGACTTACCGTGAAGTCAACTTACCCATATTCAATCAGGATCCTCAGGATGGGAGAGAGGGAGAATACTCGCCTCCGTGTCGGTAATAAAATCATGACATTACGTAATCTGTAAATTTTATTAAGACATGGAGGCTCCTATTATGCTGGTTTAAAGCTGGGAAACTATAGTCCCTGCAAAGTGCTGTATAGGTCTAAAATAAAAATCACGAAAGGTAGACTCCGAGGACCAGTCAGCTGCTTTCAAATTGTCCTCAAGGCAGCAACCAATCGAGGAGGCCTTAGAGGCCATCACCCCTCAAACTGAATGAGGTAAAAATAGTGAGGTATCAATCAAAGCTAGAGACATCATCCATTTGACCCAACGAGCCAGGCTAGACACTGGCCTATGCAGTTTCTGGAAGGAAACGAAGAGCTCATGTTTCGATGGGTCTCACAATGAAGAGGTGTAAAGTTCATATGTTCGTAGGCATGCGACTGGACATAAGAGTGGTCTGTTAGGGAAAGATGGATATAAAACTTTTTTTGATGAAGTATTAGTTCTTCTAAATGTATCGAAAAGTACTCCTTCTGAAATATAGGAATGAGCGGTAATATCCAGATGTTACGAACACTGGTATAGAAGGTACCCTGTTCGCCTATTTCTCCCGAACTGTTGAACCTGGTTGATTATAGCTGCAGTTCGGGTGTAGATACGAATAGTTTCAGACGAATGCAGCTTCCAAGTAGTTTCTCCCCAGCAAGTAGACAGTTATCCAAACATGAGCCTAGACTTCATGAAGGGTACAACAGGAATGAATTTTAATGGTGCCCCACTGGCTTTTATGCAAGTCCCCATGCAAGGGGCACTCCCACACGGACCTTGTGGGGGACAGGGACACAAAGGTTACAGCCAATAATATTACAGTGACAAAGATGAACACTCCCAATGCAAACAGACAATCCCCTCCTCTCTACCTGTGAGATAATTGAGTCAGCTAACTTGGAAAGGACCCTAAAACGCAGAGTATCCCCATAAAAGTCACATCCCCTGATAACCCTGATCTGGGTGACCAACATATTAAAAAATCACCCAGATCAATTCAGGGGTTTTCGAATTTTATGGAAGTCCCATTTGACCGACCGCACACGAGGCTCCTGCCCAGAAACAGTTCCACGAGTTTAGGCTGTGCGGTTGGTCTATTTCGAAAAGTCATAAAAACTAATAAATGCACGAACGGAGCCCCCTGGCTCATAGTAGTGATTGTTCCCATGGTTTGTGGGAACCAAACTACCGAACAGCGCTCTCCTAGCTGTTCGGGAAAAGGAAGCAGGCGTTTGTATGGTTTGACCGGTGTTCGGGAAGTTGAGTGTCCGATTTTAGTTCCAGACACTCGATGACCAAGTCCCGCTGCCTTCTTTCGTGCAAACAAGATGGCCGCCATTTTCTCTCACACGTGACGTTCGGCTATACGAACAGTGGCCACACAGGAAGATCGCTTAATCAACAGTTTTCTTTGAAGATAATGAACCAGGGGGTGGTCGGTGTTCGGAAGCTACTGAACCAATAAAACATAAAAAGTGGCAATAAAAGTCTCAAATAACATGCTATTTTCTTCACACCAGAGCTCTGACATCAGAAACCCTCTTGCAGGATATTCGACAGAGGATCATGACTAGTTGTGCCGACAGTTGCTTCAGAGATAGTCGGCCAGAATTTGAGAAAGTTGAGGATGATAGAAATGCCCTATAATACTGAATAACTTGGCAATGGAGGACGTGCAAATCTGATACCACGTAGGACATAGGATGCCGTCTGATTGGGGCTCCATACACACCTTAGTGTCCAGCCGATATGGAAGAACGGTAGAGGTTCACTGTTCGGTAGGCTTTACCATCATCAAATAGTCAGGTTAGGAAGTGGAGAATCGAGGTCAGAAGAGCCAGTCCACTGTGGTGTTGCAGAGACCAGGAATATATTCCGCTGTAACGGAAATGCCTTATGCCAGGTAAAACTGCCAAAAATCTTGTGCCATGTTCGCTAGGACCTTTGATTTCGTACCTCCTGGGTGGTTGATGTAAAGGACAGCTGATATATTGTCCATCTTCAGGAGGATAGAGCACTGGGTCTGAGGAGAAAGTACGGATTGCAAAAGAACCGGCCAGTAGTTCAAGGCAATTGATCTGGAGGGAAGATTACAAATCGGATCATCTGCCACTAGTAGAGACATTTCCACAGCGAGCACCCCAACCGTGTAAACTTGCATTGGATTCTATTATTAAATCTGGTGCGGCGCCACCATTCCAAGCTTCCATGTGAAGAAGCCACCATTTCAGTTCATCTTTTGCCTCCGAGTCCAGAGTGCCCATATCTGTGTAGGATACGCTGTCCTTCAGATGGGAGGTCTGTAAGCGTTGTAGGGCTAGATAGTGAAGAGGGCCTGGAAAATTAGCTTGTATGGAAGCCAGCAGGAGACCAATCATTCTCGCCAATTGTTTGAGAGTAAGTTAAGGGGCTGCCAGCATGTGCCTGATTTCCTTTTTGATACAGGTCAGTTTTGTCATTGGAAGATGTAGAGTCTGAAGAGCAGAATCTGCGATGAGACCCAAAAATTCTATGTGTTGTTTGCGAACCAAGATAGTCTTTTTCCAATTGATTAGGAAGCCTAAATTCTGCAACAGAGTCAGAGTCTAGTCCAGATGATGAGTTGAATAGATTGAGCCAGGATGAGGATGTTGTCCAAGTATATTATGAGACGTACTCCTCGACTCCGTAGTAGAGCTATCACGGGCTTCATGAGTTTGGTGAAGCACCACAGGGCTGAAGACAGTCCGAATGGGAGGAATGTGAACCTCCATTTCTTTCCTTGCCACATGAACTGCAGGAAGTCTTGGTGTTGTAATGCAATCGACACTGTGAGATAGGCATCTTGTAGATCTAACATCGCCATCCAGTCCGATGGTTAGAGAAGGTCTCGTAAACAATGTATTCCTTCCATCTTGAAATGGTTGTAGGTTACATAAGCATTAAGTTGCCTCAAATTTATCACTGGGCAGACACCTCTGCCTTTTTTGGCAACCAGGAATAGGTATTCACATAGCCCGGTGTAAACATAGGGATTTCTATGATGGCTTGTTTGTGCCTCAGATCCAATAGTTCCTTGGTGACAAGGTTTGCATCTTAGATTTGCGACACTCTGTGGCCATCGCAGAGTTGGCATTAACAATTAAGCAAATTACTCTTTGGATCCAACCACGTATGGCGGTGCGATCTAGCTCTCGATTGTCTTCGACCACTTCAAATATCTTGGTTGCCGGGCCTAAGATGTCTAAGACTTCATCCTGGCAGTTGCACAAGGAAAAATCTAGGCCTTTATTAGGCTTCCAGCCCGTCTTCCCCAGAAATTGAATAATTTTTGGGTCAACTGCAGGCATCCTGCATGTGTCATCTGGCACTGTAGAGCTTGGGCATTCTGCCCGCAATTTATTTTGGTTCGCCTTATCTAAAGGCTTGCATACTCTTGACGCTATATATCTGACTACGTGGTCTGAGGGAGAACATTCTGCTGACCGTGGGTGGCGCAGATCATTGGGGGCAAATAGGGGTACACCATGGGGATCCAAAACCATACCTGTGTCCCCTGAGGCCCCATGCTCTATGTCAATGTTAATGGCTTTAACCGTACTAGGGTCTTGGGAAGGGTCAGATTCCTCGACTCCAATGTCAGAATCAGGATCCGGTGGATCCTCCAAATCTTCCGTATAGGACTCCTCATCAATATTGCTGAGATTTGACTCAGAATCTAATTGGGCTTTTACCCTCTTCCATAGTCTAGCCAATTTTGCCCGGCTAGTGGCTCTTTTGCGCAGTGACAGATTAATCGCGCCATCTGTGACAGGTGTAAAGCTGTCCATATTGAGGAGTGCTTAACCTTAGCAAGGGCTTTGCGGCCAGAATGAAGCTGCACAGGAGTTGTTAAAGGCAAAGCCTGGGTAGTAGTCGGCTGAGCCTATCTCTGTGCCTGAATCAAGGCTTGTGCAAATGTCTGTGACAGGGAGTCAAACATCACTCCCACAGCCAACTTTAAGGCTTTAGTCATGGCTTTTAATGTAGAATTGTCAATCAGGGTCTGCATTTTAGCAGAAGCATCAAACTCAGCGGAGAAAACCGCTCCATCTCCAGAGGCACCTGGTGCATCAAAACCAAAGGTGCATCAAAACCAACCTGACTAGGTGCAGTAGTCCCAGAGGGTGCTGAAGCATCTTTGTCAGATGGCATTTTGATTAGGTGTAGAACTGACAGGTGCAATAATACAAAATATAATACCAAATATAACCTAGGTGAAGGGTTGATTAACCCAGAAATAGAGGATCTAGTGGGAAGGAAAATTGTTTTACTCACAGAAAGTGAAACAGTAGTAATTATTAGCAGGAAAACCAGAGCCATCCTACCACCACTAAAACTAAACCCCAACTCCAATTCTGGCTGTTGGGGGCAGTACTAGCGTCCTATGCGTTCGCGAGAAAAAACTCCAGAACGCTGCGTTGCGGGAAAAAACTCCCGAACAGGATAACTGAATGAAACGCGCGTGTGCACATTCAAATCCAGGAAATGGCGGTTGGACGGTTAGAAGTGAGGGAAAATGTTGTGAAGGCGCCGAACAGGACACCAGAACTCCTTGCAGACGTCCCTGAGCCCTATTAATGAACACTGGGCCTAGGGAAGTCAGAAAGGAAATAAAACAAGATCAAAATGGAAAATTTTATATATATATATTTGTGTTAGGTGCTTAAGATAGTACAGTGTGAAATACCATGAATAAGCGTAGGATGATAAAAGGAGCAAGTCGGTTGTGGTGTGCCGAAACCGACGATGAGGTAGGCCTGAGAAAGAAGAGGGCCCACCCAGGAAAAGAAATAGAAAGGAAAATAAATGTTAAAAGTGGTGTGGTGGGAGGGTCATTCAACGCTGACCTCGAACGGTAAGGAGCCAGGCAAGGGGAGTGCCTTAAGTAGGCTAGGGGTAGAAAACCAGCACCTCCCACAAATGCAGGCAAATTGCCTTAATACTTGTGTTAGGTGCTTAAGATAGTACAGTGTGAAATACCATGAATAAGCGTAGGATGATAAAAGGAGCAAGTCGGTTGTGGTGTGCCGAAACCGACGATGAGGTAGGCCTGAGAAAGAAGAGGGCAAAAATTAAGTAATCCAATTTATTAACAGACAACCAATACATATACATTTATCAACCAGACATGTTTATGAAAGCATCTCTTAACTCTTGTACTGGGTTCGGTATGTACCGTGAGTAAGCGGATGACTTCCAGCGCCCCAGTGTTTTGATAACATGAGTTGGGACGTTGAAACTGGAGGCTGTGGACGCGGCTCCTATACGAAAGGAGTGTCCTGAGTAATTGTTTGCGTTGAGGCCCAGTTGTGTGAGCAAGGACCTGACGTAGGTCATGAAGGTTGTAGTGGTGAGTACTGCACCTTGTAGTTGTAATAACGGTTGCGAGGGCAGTAAGTGATGGTGCTGTATGTAGGCATCAAGAATTTTTACGGGACACCATCTGTTGTGCGTGGGGTAGTACGGAATGTTTACAGGTATGTGCTGGCTGGTTTTGGAGTGAGGTAAAGACAGGATGTAATGATCCATATGTTTTGTCAAGTGGGAATAGAGGAGGAATGGAGTGGTTTGGGTCGTGGAGGTCGTAGTGAATTCTCTGGGTCGTAGAAATCCATAGAAAGCGATGTATATTGCTGTTTTGATGATAGAATTCGTATTAGTGTCAAACGGTTTCAGGTCGAGTAGGTTAGATAAAGCTTTGAAGATATGGTTATCTATGGGTAGCCTCTGGGCCAAATGTGTGGGTTCTGATTTTTGAATACCTCTGAGTATGGTCTTAATTTGGTGACAGGCCATGAAACTGTTGTTATTTGGGTGTAAGATGAGCATGTGGTGTTGAATGCCAGTGAGATAGAGTTTGATGGTGTTATATGACAATTTGAGTTTAAGGTGGCAAAAGGAAGCAAACCCCAAAAAAGATGTCATAACAAACGGTTGTATGATGTTATGTTCCAGAAGGAATCGTTTGAATAGTGTGAAAGCCCTGTTGTATGTTTTGTTTGTATTGTGTGAAAGTGCCAACTGAGACAATGTCCTGCTATGCTGCATGATGACGTCTAGTCCAGTATGAGTTGTTGAAATGTTGGAGTGATGGTGGCTGTGGGTGCTGCTGACGGGAGTGCTTGATGAAACTCCTGAAATTTAAAGCGAGACAAACTGTCAGCAGCTGTGTTGTATACACCTGGCACATGGAAACAACATAGGAAGAAATTATGACAAGCTGCCAACCAAGTGAGTTTCCTCAGAAATCTCATAATCGTAAGAGATTTGGAACGACCTTTGTTGATGATGTGACAGGTCGCCCTGAGTAACAACGCACTGGCGTATTAGCCCATAAATGACCCCACGCTACGGCAGCCGCCACTATGGGGTAGATCTCAAAAAGAGCTGAGGTAGTGGAAAAACCTTCCAAATCCAGAACTGCTGAAGGCCAGCTGCCCCAAAGCCATTCGTTCCCAAAAATTGCTGCAAAACCAGTGGTAGATGCCGCATCTGACCAAATGGTAGGAGATGATTCAGTCAATTGAGGGAGGAACATACTTTTACCATTCCAAGTGGTTAAAAACCTCTTCCACATGTTTAGATCTGCCGTAGCTTGGGCATCTAAAGACAACCTGTGCGTGTCATGTAGAAAAAGTGGGAAAAGATGCAATAGTCGTGAAATAAAGGAGCGGCCTTGAGGTATGATGCGCATTGCAAAATTTAGTGACCCCAGCAGGGACTGTAGTTCTTTGCGGTTGCAAGTGCCGAGCTGTAGGTAGTTGTTTATGTAAGTGAGAATATTGTCTATCTTTTCGTAAGGTAGGCTTGCTTGCATTGTGGCAGAGTCTAACTGGATACCCAGAAAAGTGATAACCGTGTCTGGCCCTTCTGTTTTCTTTGGGGAGATGGGTACACCTAGTTGCTCAAACAGCTTAGTGGTAGCTTTGAGGCTAGTGGGAGGTGCAGTATTCTCCTCGACCAGTAGGAAATCGTCCAAGTAATGTAATACTGTAGGGCATCCGGCTATGTTCAATAGTAACCAGCATAGTGCTTCGGCAAATGTGTCGAAAATAGCTGGGCTACTTTTGGACCCAAAAGTTAACCGGGAGAAAAAATAGTAGTTCTCGGACCACTTGATGCCATGCAGGTGCCACAGTGTGGGGTGGATAGGGAGTAATTTGAAGGCGTTAGTAATGTCGGTCTTACTGAGCCAGGCTCCCACCCCTGCTTGTATGATGGCTGTAATGGCGTGATCTATGGTGGTGTATTGCAGAGAGAATTCCTCAGAGGGTATGAGGGAATTAAGACTGGGGTTGGCCGATGAGTGGGGAGCCGATAAGTCAATGATGAGTCTCTGTTTTTGGGAAGATTTCCCTGTGACAATACCAATAGGGTTGGTGCGCCATTCTGTGAATGGGGGAGTTCTAAAAGGCCCCAATACAAAGCCCTCCTCCACTTCTTGGTTTATGAGGGTGTCAACCACTGTGGGGTTGTGTTGGGCGGATTGTAGGTTTGGGCATTCCAGAGTGCCAGCTGGTATGTGTAGGATACCTGTGTGGAAGCCTTCTGTTAAACCAGAAATAAGAAAATCTACCAGGTGTCTAGATGGGTGCTGAGACATCAATGCTGTGAATACTGGCATATTAATGGACGTAAGGTAAGGCTTAGAATACATTTTATTTGGACACATGGTCTTAGCATGTGCCCTAAAACATTTTGAACAGACATGCAATAGTCTACATCCACTGTAATTACAAGACCCAACATTGAAATTATTACATATCTGGGACTTGCCCAGAAACTTGATTGGGCGTCCCAATTTGTCTTTGGATAGTTTCCCTGGATCCCCAGAGGAACTAGTTCCTTGTGTGGAGGCATGTCCGTCTGCCGTGTTGGGACAAAAATTAGTAGTATGGGCTGTGGAGGAGCAGTATGCACAAGCTGGTGTTCTTAGACCTGCAAAGTGTCTGCAGAATAAGACGGTATCAATCCTTCCCCAGTTGGATCGTGTACCGTACTGGGAGAAGGCTCCAGCCACTTTTGCAGAAAAGACCTATGGTAGTCATAGAATGCTGAACCACCATATTTGTTGCCCAGGTCTACCAGCTTGTGCATATAGAGATCAAACTCCTCTCTTCTGTTGGGATAAACCGCACAGACGACATCCCTGTAAATACCAAACGCTAGTACAAATTCAGGGATAGTCAGTTTCCTGTTCAGGCGGGCATCCCTAGATCTGACAATAACAGAAACATCATCATAAGCATACGTCTTATGTTCCACAATGTCCTGGGAGGCAATCAACAGGGAAGCCAGGTTGACGTCTTTACCTTCCAGGATATCCCTTTTGATATGCTCAGGTATCATGTGGGCCGGGCTAACTTCCTGGTCATCCAGGGGGCTGGCTGGAGCGACTAATGGCAAGGCTGGTGTTTGTACCGCAGCCGCGGGTGGCCCTGCTAGAGTGAGGGCCGTGGTGACCGACTCAAGTTTCTCCAGCCTGGAGTTGACCTTGCCCATGGATGCCATGAGTGAGGATAACATGGCATGTATGTCCCCTGGGTTGGACTGGCTAGATCCTTCCCCGGCTTCCATGTTATTGGTTGATGTGCGTAGCAGTTTGAAAAGTTCTGCCTTCCTTGCTGTAGCGGGGTAGGGGATTTGTCGTCTCCTTAATTCCGTGGTTATGCGCGGGATTGTCCAGGATCTAATTGATGCTGGACTAGCTAGCTCTCCTCCTTGTGTGGGAGTGACAGCTCTAGCCGGGGTGCTAGGCAGGGAGAAATCCTCTACCCCTTCCTGAGACATACTATAAATAAAACAATAATTAGTATATAGAACCACCAAATTGTACTGGCAGGCTAGCTAGGCCGGATGGCGAAAGTATTATACTTGTTTGGTGACAGGTGAGGCCCTGCTAATTGCCAAGCGGCTTGAGAGGCTCTATCTATGCGTTGGCGCGAGGGGTTATTGAGGCCACTTGACGTAGTGGCAGGAGTTTTAGGCCTCTCGGTGACTGTACGACAGAAAACAGGGGAAGGGAGTGACAGGTGAGGCCCTCTCTTTGCAACATGCGAGGCGGCTAGCTAACGTGTGGCCCGATGGGTGTTTGCCTCCGAAACGTTTGAGGCGGGGTGTTGGCCTCGCGGGACCACTAACTAATGGCGACAGCCAAGATGGGGTAAATACCTATTGGGAATCCTGTGACCCTATTGCCAGTACTCTAAACTAGGGGGATGAAATGAAATGTATGGTAGAATACCATATGAGCAGGTGTACGTACCTGGTAGTATGATAAATCACAGGAATAAACCGTGTGGAGCAATTATATAAGCTCGACAGCCTAAAAATGGGTAAAAGAGAGTAGTACGATGAGTGTGGGGTGTAAAAAGAACCAGACTTATAGTCTGTAGCAGCAATGTATAAAATTATGTTGATACCATGGGAATAGCTATGAGTGGCTCAGAAATGTTTGCATGCTTGAATAAGACATCTGAGGGAGGCCGTGGCCTATGTACAAACAATCTATGTGTTACGTGATAATGGTGTGTAAAGGAAAACATGAAACGTAGGTTATATACATATGTATATGACTGTGTAGGGGACGTATGATTGGTTGGATCAGTACGTGTGATTCAACCCGAGTATGCATGCAAAAGGATTTAAGCCTTATGTGTCATCGTCATGACAGAGAAATGAGGCCTGTAATGTAGGCTGAGTAAATTGAAATGAAATGGATAGTTATAAAACTCCTGGCGTGGGAGTTCAATGATCTGTACCGAAATGTAACTGGTTTTATAGAAAGGGACATGGATGAGGTCATGGCCTAATTAACACAGCGTTATGTATGATATGTAGCAGAAAGACCAAAAGCAGGGATACCCCAAAATGATTTAACATGATGTAAAGTGATGTATATCTATATGATATGTATGTATAGCAAAGACGTATCAACCCGAGAATTATTGCTTAAATTAAACTATCCTTGTATATGTTGTATTAATAACCCAGAAATGAGGCTTGTAACATAGGCTGAGTCCATTCGTATAAATGGATAAGTAATGCAGACCCCTGAAAGCGTGGGAGTCAAATGGTATACACAGAGAAGTGGACTTGATTTGTGGACGTAATACAATACTGACAATTTGTTAAAAGTAATCAACAATAATCTATTTAAGCAAGCAATACTTTAACCGAATGTTATATACACATGAAATGGTGAATATAATTCATGAAAGGATTATACGTGAACACACAGAACAGCCGAAAGCAAATGTGAGGGGAACACAGAAGTTAGAATAGTTTAACCGTATGATTTATGCGAACCAAAGCGTGTATGAGCGTATGTAAAATTTGCCGAACGGCAAAACAACCGAATGAACATTCGTTTAAATAACATGAATAGGATATGCGAAATGACTATTGAACGATTTAAAACATGTTCAGCCGAATGACCGTACGAATGAAAAGCCCGCGAATGGCTTGAAACATTCGTGTCATAACCAGGGAAAAGCCGTAAAGCGAGGACCCGTGCTGTACCGTACGCCGTGGGAACCAGTCCTGGCGTGACAGGAAGGTCTGACTTACGGTTTAGGAGTCCCTGGGACGCGATCTACAACGGAGAACGGAGTCAGAAGAAGCTGGACGGGCGGAAAGGCCTGAACAGGATTCCTGGACACAGCTTAACGTGGTGAAACCTCCTGGATACTGAAACCAAGATGGCGTCTGAGAGAACCCGGAAGTGGATCCTCATTCAACGCTGACCTCGAACGGTAAGGAGCCAGGCAAGGGGAGTGCCTTAAGTAGGCTAGGGGTAGAAAACCAGCACCTCCCACAAATGCAGGCAAATTGCCTTAATACATATATATATATATATATATATATATATATATATATAACAATAAAAATTAATAAGTAATCATACAATCAAATAGTAATACTGAAATAACTAAATACAATATTACAAATATTAAACTCCACAATATAATACTGTAAGAAATATGTAATAATAATTAGGAATATTGTGTAGAAGAAGATCCCACAGTTAAGAAACCATGGGACCTGGTGTTACTTAACTGAAGGAGCAGCAAAGAAAGAGGAAACAGTTTACTAGACTCCGCCTATTATGCTGGAGAGTGGAATCCGAATGGCTGTTCCTGTCGCTAGGAAGATGTACCACTCAGACTATTTATTGTTACCATACTGTTTATGTTATATTTTTCTTTTCTGCTGAGGGAAATAAAGAAAGAGTGCAGCATAATAGGAGCCTCCCTGTCTGAAAGAGACACTCCAGGCACCCAGACCATTTCTGCCCATTGGAGTGGTCTGGGTGCCAACTCCCATCACCCTTAACCCTGCAAGTATAATTATTGCAGTTCTGTTCTATCAGACAGCCACTAGAGGGACTTCCGGGTTCATAAAACCTGAAAAGTGTTTTAAACTACGCTGGACGTCCTCGCGCTACGCATGAGGACTTCCAGCATCGTCGGAATCCCATAGGAAAGCATTGAATAATGCATCCCAATGAGGAGGTCTAATGTGCGTGCACGGCCATTACCATGAATGCGCATTAGGTCTTCCCCGCCGACATCAGGGTGATCGTGGGCGGAGCCTGACCCAGCACCGAGGGACATCGGCGCTGGATTCAGGTAAGTCACTGAAGAGGTTTTAACCCCTTCAGCAATATGGGATGGGGGGGGGGGAGAGAGGGGCACTGCAGTGCCAGGAAAACGGATATATTTTTCTGGCACTGGAGAGTCCCTTTAATAAAATCTTATCTGTGGGCTTGCAGCTCCTCCTATGAAATGTTGACTGTGAGCTTACAATCTAGTGGGATACTGTGCATTGAGGCAAAAGGTTGCAGAGATAACATACCATCACTAAAGTCATTTATTACTGTGCCAATATATGAAGTCATGCTCAGCAATGATTGTGCTGTAAATAAAGTAGAAAACAAGAAATAATGAGTATGCAGTGAGCAGAATAGAATATAAAACAAACAAGTTTGATTGATAAGGAAGGAGACAACTTGCGAGTGAAGACTAAGAGGAGGTGAAGAGGTGTGTCCATTAGAGAAGAGAGGTTAACATCTGTGTAGTTTGCATACCTAGTTGGCCATGTGATAAGAGTCAGCTTGAATCAGACAGAAGCCGGGGTGATGATTAAACTGGGGGAGCAAGCATTATATACATGTCCACAAATAGAGCCATAACTAAACTTCTTAAGAAACGTATTAATGTAGTTCTGGCATGATTACATTTAGCTAACAATCATGGATTGCAAATTTTATTTCAATACTATGACATGGGCTTTGATCTAGACTTTATGTGTTTGCATTTAATAAAGTGAATCACCATTTATTTCCTCTTAAGACTCGAGTAGGTCTTACAGAAATGTTCGACAAAATATACTAAATAATAGTATGTATTGCAAAACTAAAAATAGTGTACTATTCATTTGCTATATAATTTCACTATAAATCCAGGTCCCTGAATCAATTTGTTCCAAGGAATGTAATCATGGAGAGAGAAGGGTACAGATGGGTTCTTTCGTATGTTGTTTTGAATGTATTCCATGCCCTGAAATGACCTTCCTCAATAGAAGTGGTAAGTAGCACTCTTATTTGTTTTTTGTTTTTTTGCTGCTAGAGTTTGTCATAATAATGAGTTCTAAGTTCTGAGATTAAAGGATTCATCGCTATATTAATTAAAAAGATGATGAACATGAAAAACAGAACATTATTACTCATAAACATTTGGATATGTACTGAAAGGGGCACGCTGGGCACCAATACAACTTTAATGCATTTGAAAGTTTATGACCTCATTAATATGCTGGATTTTTTGCATGCTCAAATCATTATAGTTTTTGCAGAAAAAATAGATGTCTTGCAGACTTCTGCTCCATAAACCTGCCAAACCCCCTTGTGCCAGAAATACCTGACTGCAGATAGTCAGAGAACATACAAACAGGCATCCTCTCCTTCTAATGCATCTCATTATGTTGTTCAGATCATTCAGTACTGCCAGTGACTGAGCTATGTGCATACATTAGATAAGGAAGTATCTTTCTGGTGTGAGGGGGTGTGGCTAAAGAGGCTGGTGCAGTATTCTGCAGTACATGTATTTATTTTATGCATAAACTATAAGGAATTGAGAATGCAAAAAATACAGCATATTAAAGGACCACTATAGTGCCAGGAAAACATAATCGTTTTCCTGGCACTATAGTGCCCTGAGGGTGCCCCCACCGTCAGGGACCCCCTCTCGCCGGGCCCTGGGGAGAGGAAGGGGTTAAATCTTACTTTTTTTCCAGCGCCGGGTGGGGAGCTCTCCTCCTCCTCTTCGCCTCCGATTCTCCTCTTCGGCTGAATGCGCATGCGCGGCAGGAGCTGCGCTCGCATTCAGCCAGTCTCATAGGAAAGCATTCATAATGCTTTACTATGGACGCTGGCGTCTTCTCCCTGTGATTTTCACAGTGAGAAGCACGCAAACGCCTCTAGCAGCTGTCAATGAGACAGCCACTAGAGGCTTTAGAGGCTGGATTAACCCATTTATAAACCTAGCAGTTTCTCTGAAACTGCTAGGTTTATAAAAAAAACGGTTAATCCTAGAGGGACCTGGCACCCAGACCACTTCATTAAGCTGAAGTGCAGAAAACAAAAGTGGGATACCGCGCCAACGGGGTATATAGAGTATAAAGTGACAAAAGAGAAAAAATATATATATATATATACATACAGGATAGCCCAACAGTATAACAGTTGATGTCAACCCTTAAAAAAAGAGATAAAATATGGACAATAATAGTGCAGTATGCCAAATTTAAAATAATTTCATATAAGGTATTCGGGAAACTGGTAGAAGGACTAACTCACACTACTAAGAGCTCTACTGTATAGCGCCTGGACGGTAATCCCCGTTTTAGGATATGGGAGTAGTGATGAGGCGTAACTTCTAGGTCTCCACGATTGTACAGAGAACACAAATATAATCCAATAGTGCAGTATATCTGGTAAATAATATATGGCAGAGAAGGTAAGTATCTTACTTACAATTTCCAGAGCAATAAACTTTGGATTTTTTAGATGCAATTGTTGTGCAGCCTATTTTGTATTCCTTATTTGCCCCGATCTATATTCAGGGCGCCGCCATCTTTGTGTGGGACTTTTATTGTTTCTTCCCATATGCCAGGGTAAGGAAAATAAGAAAATAAGAAATAGCTGAATTATTAATCTAGTAAGGGTTCTGCCATATACATGAACCAGTACACATAAAGATAAATATGATAATTGGGAAAGTACATTATCCCACTATAGTAGAAATCCAGCTGTGTCAGTTATATAGTGTAGCCGACAGGGTGCTTATTATAAAAGATTTTTTATTAGTCCATCTAGGGTTAACCCTGCCTGCTGTAAACATAGCAGTTTCAGAGAATTAGGGTTAATCCAGCCTCTAGTGGCTGTCTCATTGACAGCCGCTAGAGGCACTTCCGCGCTTCTCACTGTGATTTTCACAGTGAAAAGACGCCAGCGTCCATAGGAAAGCATTGAGAAATTAAGCAGATGACGTCGGAAGAGGGAGGAGAGTCCCCTTCCTCCCCCTTCAGCCCATCGTGAGTGGGACCCATAGGGTTGGGGGGACCCAAAGACCCTATAGAGCCAGGAAAACGAGTTTGTTTTCCTGGCACTATAGTGGTCCTTTAACTCTGAATAGTATTACAATGTGCTATAAGTGATGTTGCACTCAGATGTTTAAAAGGGCATGGGACATCCAGGCCAAAACCTTTATTAATTATTCCCCCCTCAACTATAATTCCATATCCTTGACAAATTACAGGTCCCTTGCCCAATAAATTATTTATTATAATCCCTACATAAGTAAAATAGTTAATTATTACAGTATATATATCCTCAAAAATTTATTTAAACATGGAAACATAGAATGAGATGGCAGATAAGAACCATTTGGCCCATCTAGTCTGCCCAATTTTCAAAATACTTTTAATTAGTCCCTGGCCTTATATTAAGTCTATGATAGCCTTATGCCTATCCCATGCATGCTTTAACTCCCTCACTGTGTTAACCTCTACCCCTTCAGCTGGAAGGCTATTCCATGCATCCACTACCTTCTCTGTAAAGTAATACTTCCTGATATTATTTTTAAACTTTTGCCCCTCTAGTTTAAGACTATGTCCTGAGTGGCTGAGCTTGGCAATTCAAAACAAAATAAATTGTCTGAGTTTGGCAATTAAAAATAAAACAAAATCATACTATAATGCACTGCATCAAAAATGAACAATACACCACATTAAATCAATTAATTCCTCTCTTTATTAACTGTTCAAAACATTAAAACATTTTTTTTTATATATATTTAGTGGCCCCATCCGCTGGCCACAGGTTGGGGTAAGGGGGTGGACAGTGACCTGTCTACCCTCAGTTTGTAATTCATAGTTCCCAACCCAATGCCTATCTAGTGACTGGACAACAAAGGCTGCCAAGTCGCTAGTTTTAAATATTTAGTAGATATGCTTCCATCTGCCACATGACAGGTGGGAGCATAGGGAGGTTTAAAACCTCTCTTATAGTAATATGGGGGTCTTTTTGACCCCCATATGCTTTTTGATTTATTTATTAATTTATTCACTTTTTTAATGTGACAGATTACAAGCAAGGGCTGGCCACGTGCCACTTGGTTAACCCCTGCAGTGCCAAGGGTTTTTAACTATTTGCCCACCTGGTGACACTGTGAATACCATAAAATATACAATCTGCGAAAAAGACTTGAATCTTGTCAATGGCGAGTATATTATCTTGTAATTTGTGATAACAATCAGTTTGTTTTTGTGTTTATTCTCCAGACCTGTATACATGCCAAAAATGCCAGCTCAACCAGTGGTCTCCAGCACGGAGTGAAATATGTTACAATAGAACCACAGAATATCTTACCTGGACCGATCCAATATGCGTTGTTCTTCTGGTTATAATTACACTGCTATTACTATTGATCGTCACGGTAGCAGTAGTTTTTGTCAGGAATCTAACTACCCCTGTGGTTAAATCTGCAGGAGGAAAGATGTGTTTGGCGATGCTAACATCATTAGCGCTATCTTGCTTAACGTTGTACTGTTATTTCGGAAAGCCAACCCCCGTCATGTGTATGATTAGACAGCCGGTCTTTGCTGTAAGTTTCACTGTGTGTTTTTCGTGCCTTGTGGTTCACGCCTTCCAAATAGTATGTATTTTCAAAATGGCCACCCATTTTCCCAAAGTCTATGAAATTTGGGTTAAAAAGAATGGATCGGATATCTTCATTGTCGTAAGTTCTACGGGACAGGTGTTAATCTCTGTTATATGGATTGTTGTAAAGCCTCCGCAGCCAGTTGAAGATTATTCCACGTTCCAGGACCAAATAATTTTCAAATGCTCTGAAACAGACTCCGTGGGCTCTTTTATTGAAATCATTTACATTGGGATCCTCAGCATGTTCTGCTTTATTTTCTGTTACATGGGAAAAGATTTACCGGAGAATTACAATGAAGCAAAATGTATCTCGTTCAGTTTGCTGGTGTATTTTTTCTCTTGGATTGCGTTTTTCACCACCTATATCATCTACCAGGGGAAATACATTGCAGCGGCCAATGTCATCACCATATTGTCCAGTGTCTTTGGCATCCTTGTTGGCTACTTCTCTCCAAAATGTTACATTATTCTGTTTAGAAGAGAATTAAACACCACTGAACATTTCCAGACTGCAATACAGAACTATACAAAGAAGCAATCAGAACAGTAGTATTCAGTATGTTGTAAATCTTGTTATATATTTCCTGCATTAAAATATATTTTATGGCATTAACAAAAACAAATGTATGACATTTCTTCCTTCCGTCACTGGTAGATAGAAGGGACACTATAGGCACTGTATCTGCTTCATCTCATTAAACTGGTTATTGTTTGTGGAGTTCTCTGGTTCCATAATTTCATTCAGCATTAAACAGTGTTTAATATTTTTATGGTTTAATGTTAAATGTGAGTCCCCAGCTGTCCCTTCCATCTGTGCTTCTTGGGCTAATGAGGAAGAATTAGCCTAAGCATCAATGGGCAGCTGTGATTGGCTGAGAGTGTCAGCTGACTGCATTTAGCCTATCAGAGCTCCAACTTATGGTATGAATGGTATGACTACAAGAAGTGTGAAAGCTCTGTCCACCATAAGGGGCGTACTGTTGGTTGCCAGGGACCCTTATTTAATGTTAAACTTCTCTTAAATGCTTACATTTTTTAGCACTCAATGGAGGTACAGTGCCATCAGAATCCAGGCACTATAACCAATTCAAAGAGATGAAATGGTTATAGTGACTACAGGACCCACTGGAAGTATCCTGAGTCTGTAATGTAAACGCTGCTTTTTCTCTAAAAACACAGTGTTTACTGCAAAAAGCCTGAAGGGAATGATTATACTCACTATAAAAAAAAAAACACAGTTTAGATGGCCAGCCCCCTTGCCTCCCTTTGAAAAGGTAGTTTACCTACCTTTTTCCAACGCCACGCAGGTCTCGCCATGGCTGACTATGCCCTGCCCCCCCTCTTAGTTGAGATGTTCACATTTCATGATACCAGCCAATCCAATGCTTTCCCATAGGAGAGCATTGGTAGACTACTGCGCAAGTTTTGCAAAACATCGTGATGTGCCAATCAGCATCTTCTCATAGAGATGCGTTGAATCATCGCATCTCTATGGGAAGCGTTCAGCATCCATGTCTGAGTGATTGCCACTAGAGGTGTTTCTAGGCAGTAATATATAAAAAAAAAATCTCTGAAAAAAACAGTGTTTCAATTGAAAAGCCTGCAAGTACAATCTATAGACACCAGAACAACTTAAAGGAACACTATAGTCACCTAAATTACTTTAGCTAAATAAAGCAGTTTTAGTGTATAGATCATTCCCCTGCAATTTCACTGCTCAATTCACTGTCATTTAGGAGTTAAATCACTTTGTTTCTGTTTATGCAGCCCTAGCCACACCTCCCCTGGCTATGATTGACAGAGCCTGCATGGAAAAAAAAATGGTTTCACTTTCAAACAGATGTAATTTACCTTAAATATTTGTATCTCAATCTCTAAATTGAACTTTAATCACATAAAAGAGGCTCTTGCAGGGTCTAGCAAGCTATTAACATAGCAGGGGATAAGAAAATCTTAAACAGAACTTGCAATAAAGAAAGCCTAAATAGGGCTCTCTTTACAGGAAGTGTTTATGGAAGGCTGTGCAAGTCACATGCAGGGAGGTGTGACTAGGGTTCATAAACAAATGGATTTAACTCCAAAATGGCAGAGGACTGAGCAGTGAGGCTGCAGGGGCATGTTCTATACACCAAAACTGCTTCATTAAGCTAAAGTTGTTCGGGTGACTATAGTGTCCCTTTAATTAAGCTGAAATTGTTTTGGTGACTATAGTGTCCCTTTAATGATGGGATTGGATTAATTTGTTTGGGATTAATTTGCTTCTGGATGAAAATTAAATGATGAATAACAAGTAGATTTCCAGTGGCTGTAAGAACCTGCTAAATTATTTTGGCATAAAACCTGTCTAAAAGTTGATTAATAAAAAAAAAATCTGATTAGGCAACTTTTACAGTATTTAGATAATTACAAATATCCTACATTCATCAACGGCCAGTTCCTGATTGAGAGATGCATTTGTACATTTTAACAGATACATTAGCTTTACCGCAGGCTTTTGGTAGGAACCCCTAAGCAGCCTGTATCTCTGATTTCTGTCAAATGAAGTCATGTATTAACCAGTTTTCTTTGAACTTTTTATGAGCTGCATTAATAAATCATGATAATGTCAACATAAATGAAGTGTTGCCAATAGTTTTATCTGTAACTTTTGCAGAACAACCACTCCCATGATGTTGTCACTCTACACAAACTAGGAATCTACATTTGGACCATTCCTAACATAAGTAATAAATATAAGATTGTAAGCTCTTTTGAGCAGGTTCATCTGTGTTGTCTTTGTTAACAATTCTAACTGTTTTATTTATTTTTCTGTTATATCCCTTTTTCAATTGGAAAGCATAGCAAGTCTCGTGAACATAAAATCTCACACCACCCTGGTGTTTTTAAGACTACCCACTAGGGGGAACCATATCATATGTTTTTTCATAGTTACCTCTGTTGTCTGAAAATGACAAGATCAAAATATCCAAGCTTCACTATTTGGGCCTAAAAATGTTAATTCTCTGGGCAGTTCCCAACAATGGATTCAATTTAATATTTTGGCGTCATTGATCCCACAGATACACAATTTTAGCATTACCTCTTTTTATGTTATTAAAAAAACAAGCCGACCAGAAGAAGTAACATATTCCTCCTCGTTTGAGGAATATATATTACATTTTTAAAATACACGTTCCCTAGCATACTCGGCACATTTGAACATGCTGGTGCTTAATAGTGAATGCATAATGATGAAATTTTTGAAAATTTTGGACCATAGAGCACTTCAATGTATGTTGGCGCTTTATAAGTATTATAATAACATTTAAAGTTTAAAATGAGACAGAACCCAACTTTGTACTATTCAAAAACCTTAAACACAAAATTCTAAGCAAAACCCTAAAGACTTAACAAAACTGAAACTTAATATTTAAGTGTATCCCAAAAGGGAACTAATCAGTAACTATAAAACGACACAAATATTAAGGCAGTATAGATTGTCTACCTGATAAATATTCATAAGGAAAAATTGTAAAAATAATGAATATCAAAAACAAAAAACTTTAATCAATGTGGATACAATGACACCAACCAGTTAAAAATAAATGCAACATTCAAAGGTTGGATTAGTGCCTAAGTGGTAATAGTGAACAAATGTTGTTGGCTCTAGGAAATGGCTCTAGGAAATGACTGTTCTAGAGTCCTTATTTTAAATCAATAAAGGGTTAAACACTAGCTGTCAAGTCTATCTGAACGAGACTTTTGGTACACAAAAACTGTCATCCAAAGGGTCCATAATACAGTCTTTTTAAAACATTAGGTAGCGCTGCTTGATCTATAATGTCAAATGAGCATCCCCTTATGTGACGCAGTAGGCAGTACAAGTCAGCTACATAGTATTAATTAAACAAGCTTAGCAGTTACCTAGTGTCTAAGATCGATAGCCCACCGTAACGGTTTCAATATATGCTAGCAGCTAGCACATCAATGTAAATCGCTTATATTGATGTGCTAGCTGTCTGCAAGTATGAGGACACTCATATACTCGTCTATCCGGTAATGCCCAGAGAGGAGGAAAAAAAGAGTGAATGAGAAAAGATATTCGGGTAGATCACAGGAACCTAAATTAGCACTGTAGCCATGTAGAGTCAGATGATTTCATAGATGTTCTTAGTGAATATCCCCATGGGAATTCTATGAAAGTCTTATAAATCTGAGTCTATAAGATTTAAAAGACTTTCATAGAATTTGGGTGAATTTGCGAGGAACATCTAAGAAACCATCTGACTCCACATGGCTACTGTGTTAATTTGTGTTCCTGTGATCTACCCTAATATCATTTCTCCTTCAAATAAATAAACTTGGCTTGAGATGTTTTCTAATTTGGTTATTTATGGCTTAAATCAGTGGTTCCCAAACTATTTAGGTTCAAGGCACCCTTAATATTTTAGTATTTTTCCAAGGCACCCCAAGTCAAAATTTCTATGTTGTATATCTGTAGAGCGCTGCCGCATTTATTGGCGCTATAGTGTAATATACAGTGTTGGTGTTTGAAGGGGTGCTTGTGTTTTAATACAGGGGTGTGTCTGAATGTAATGTTAACTTTTAAATGTGGATGTACATTTGTGTGAAGTATTTGTGTTTGAATGAAGGGGTGTGTTTGTATAATTTTTTTTAGTCTGAATGGAGGGGTGTGTGTATGTAATATTTGTGTTAGATTGCAGGAGTGTGCTTGTATGTTGTGCTGGTGTTTGACTGCTTGGATGTATGTGCATTAACACACAGATGCATATAAATACACAAACACATACACACAAATTCATATAGACACCGACACATACACACATACAGATATACACCGACACATACACACACACATAGATACACACCAATATATACACACATGCACCCCGACACACACAAACATTGATACATGCCCACACCATGACACAGATACACACTGACATAAAAACACACACCCTGACACACAGATGCACACTGACATATGTAGACACACAGATGCACACCCTACAAAACATGCACACACTCATACACATACACTCACTCACACACATACAAACACTCATACACTCACACGCTCATACACATACACACACTCACACACAAGTGATTTTTTTAAAGAATCTCCAGCCACCCTCCTGCTAGCTTACCTTATGTGCCAGGAGGGTGGCTTGGAGTCCTGCTGGTGGTGGGATTGAAGGGTCTGGAGCTCTTCATGCTCCTCTCCCCTCACGCTGCGGCTGCCTACTCTCCCTCCCACGCTGTCTCCCTGCAGGATGCTGCGAGGAAGTGACAGGTTGACACTTCCTCCCAGCCGGCCGACATTACAGGGGTCCGGCACTCTACCGGTTCCCTGTTGAACAATAATGTTTCCTCGGTGCTATAATTATAGCACCGGGGAAACATTCCATGGCACCCCTATGTGCATGTCGCGGTGCCCCAGGGCATTGCGGCACACTGTTTGGGAACTGTTGGCTTAAATAATTAAGTTTAAAGTATTTTTAATATTTTTTAGTTATGTTAGCTGAAGCGGTCTGGGTGCTTATAGTGTCCCTTTATTAAGTTTCTTATCAGCATATTAAAACTCATTTCAATGAAAGACCCTAGTATTTTACTTTTAGGGCTATTTATTAAAGTGAGAAATTTTTGAAATTTAAAATGAGCTCAAAGTGATTTTCTTTTTAAATTTAAGGTCAAAGTAGCCAAACTGGAAAAATTCTCCAAGTCAGTTATGTTTTTGGTTTTGTCTATCTTAAATTTGAAACTTTCTTTGAATTCTATAAAATTCTAATTTTACTAAGTAACCGTGTGTACAATAGGATAGAAAATTAAGAAGAAAATGAATGTGTACAAGGCAATGTGTTACAACCCAATACAGCCAACAAAGGGATAACATTGTGAATTCCAAAGGATTTTAGGACAGCTATTTACCTAAAAGTTCCAGAAACCAAAAAGAATTGTAAAAATAAAACAAGATCCATTTATTTTGTTTATATATATATAAGAGTAAAATTTTATTCACAAGGTTACTGTGTTGCTTTCTTTAACCTACGGTTAACATCTAATCAACGACCCCCATAGATGTATAAACCTTAACAAAGTTTTTCATTAAACTATAATCAATTGGAGTTTATATCTGGGGTACAAGAAGTTGACTGTCCCCATTGCGCCACCTTGTGGCACTCGGAGTTTAAATATTTTTGAACGTCTATACCTTCATTATGAAGAAAACCCTGAATGTATTCAGAGGACCTTCCGCTAAGGAAGTTTATTTGAGACATTATCTCTACTGGATAAGAGGATCACACTGATTGCAATAATCATACTATCCTCTTAATTTAATCATTAGCATGTGCGCCCATATCAATATGATAGGGTTAAATGTCAGCTTGTCCATATGTTCTTCTACCAAGGTCTCCAGAAGGTCTTGCTGCTTGTGGAGAGCAATGCTTCATTCATCTGGTAAGAAGAGTTTTTCAGGTTCCTCCTGGGCTGGCTCCAGCCTTCAGGATAAGATTCGAATTGGTGGAAATGATTGAGCAGTTTAACTTGTGTGTGCTCCTGGATGCGATGCGTGGACAGAAAGGAGAGAGTTTCATGCAGACACTTGGAGTATCCATGGCTGTATTCTAGGGTGTTATTTCTCGTTTCTCTTTTATTATCTGTAAATGAAAAAAAGAATACACTTGTGAGAACAAAGCTTATATTCGAATATCATCAAATAAAAGCTGTTAACACTTTGAGAGCTAGACAACGTTTAAGCAAAATTATATACCTAACTATATTATTTATTCCCAGAACTCCATATTTTATCTATAACAATAGAAGCAATGAATGTCATATGTAGCGGAAGGGGCAAAAATTGAATAATAAAACTATTCATGATAATGGTTTCTAAATTAACAGCTTTGATGCATTGTATGTCATTGGCACCAACAGAAAATTAACCAACTGGTGTTGAGAAAAAACTTTAACCTCTAATCTCTAGGCACCAGTTAGTCAATACGAAGTAACGTGTGTTTTCTGAGATTTGTAAGTGTTGTAGTTCAATAGAACTAGCTGATCCATTCCATTGATTGTAACAGAGTTTAATGAAGTTAATAAAACAGTTGGTGGCGATAGCACATTAAGAACATTTTGTAAAGCACAAACCAGGTATGGTTTTAACTCCCGAAGGACCAATGAGATTTGATGCCCTCATTTCAGTTTGGCCCTAAGATGCTTGGGCTAGCATGCAGTGTTTTATTTAGCATCAGAAACTCTATAGCGCCCTGCTGTGGATTAAACAAATATATTAATCTATCTTCAGTGGTTTAGAATATCATACAGGGCTATTCAATAAAGTGTTACCTGCTGGGAATTCAAATGGTCAATTGGTTCAGGTTACATCTACAACACCTGAACGAAGGTATAACTACAAAACTACAACTAGACTCTTTCTGAGCATGATGGGAGTTGAGATATACAGCAACGTTTGGGAAACAGAAAAGATTTGAAGACTTGTTGGGTAATATTGATTATTCTAAAATACAAAATTCAGAGAGTTACAAGGATTTACCATTTGGATAACGGCAGATCTGTTGTTTAAGGAACTGCACAGCAATTTCTAGAATATCGGCTTTCTCGGGCTTGGAGTCTGGTTGGAGAAGCTGGAATTCCTGTTCCAATAGTTTTCGCAACTGATTGATGCTGAGATTAATGCGATCCCTACGCATCTTCTCCACCACTGGTTTCCTTATCTATATGATAAAAAATTTTTATAATTATTAGTAAATATAAAGTATGACAAAACAATAATCATACTAAATTCCATAGACTCAAAAAACAGTCCCTGTGTATTCAAAAAATAGATTGACATTTTTTTAAATTTCCAAAGGCGGGCTAGCCAATCATTTTTTCCCCTTTAGAGATGGAAATTGAATAAATGGAGATACATTTTTTAAGTTTTTTATTTTACACCTGTCGATTTAAGCTAAAGTTTTCTTTCGTTTTTCCTTGTTGACATAAAACAAAATATTACTGGAAAACAACTTTCTTCTGGATATTGAAAATATTTATAATACAATTATAATATTTATACCATCTATATTTTCTTTTTTTACAACTTTATAATTTATTTTTATTTTTTTACAACTTTCTTCTGGCAACTGAAAATATAATCTAAATATAATATTATATATTTATAATATTTATTTTTACCACTATAAAATGGTCCTGCAATGCACTTGTACTATTCAATGAAAACTTTAACCTATGTATTTTAGAAAATGGTCAAAAAGCCAATTACTAGATTTTCTGGCACTACAATTCCCATCAGGCTTTGCCATACTTGAGTTTGGCATCATGTGATTTGTAGTTATGCCCTTTGACCATCCCGGGTTTAAAACTATTACAAATTCCACTATAGGGAATGGTTGTAAAAAGAAAAAAAAATGCTATGAAAATATTTACTTTTACACAAATCTCAGTAAATTTATTTTTAGACTTACCCGATTTTTCTCTTTAGTAGTGAGTTTATCTTCTGGGTATTCTTTGGCTGTGAATATGGCAACACCATTGACATCCATGGTATCACTTTGTTTGTCAGTGTAGAAAGATATTTAGCTACAAGCTTGAGCTAGCTCATATTTATAGTCCCAGTTCTGCAACTTAATGCATGTGTGCCTAGCAGTTCAGAGTTTCCCACACTAGGCAGCCAATCAGAGCACCAGAAGGACAACAGTCACTTTCATTCATGCTTGTGAAATTAGCTGCTGTTGCCAAAAGACAGGACCCCCACCCAGATGTCAGGAGTGTGTGCTGTACAAAGGACAGTAGATCATCCACTTGGACTGACTATCAGAACCTGGGAAAGTCCCACCCACAATATCTCTGACCTGCTGCCAGAGGCAGACTTGACAGATAATAAGGAGGATTGGTTTAAACATAACACAGACTTGCTACATTTATGATGCCTCCAGGGTGGAAGAGGCGTTAGGTGACATTTAGGACTATACACTTAATGGTTTCAAGACACGATAGTCAGTACAGCGTCTGTTGCTGAACGTCCTTTAGTTTTGCAGAAACCCGACGCTTAAATAGATTTGTTAAACAAAAATTCATACAGGGTTATTCACTCAAGTGAGAATTTAAAGTGAATTTCAAATTTAAGGTGAAAGTAGTCGAACAGCAGAAAAATTCTCCAAGTCAGACGTGCTTTAAGTACGGCTGCTCTGGTCTCAAATTTTTTATTCACTTTGAATTCTCAGTTTAGTAAATAACCACGTTAGTATTATTAGTATCATATTTAAATAAGTCATCTTCAAACCCACTTATGAAATACGCCATCGTAATCTAGCAGTGTTTTGACGTGTTACATTATATCGGCAGCCCTGCTGGTTTTCTAGACAAATTGTGATGTAAGTAAAAAAAAAAAAAAAATGCTAAAGGGCTTATTAACTAAATTCTAAACTGTAATTAATATAAATTTGAATTGCAAAATTAATGCTAAAATAACCACATTGTCTCTATAGCTTTAATGGAAAATGTAAAAAAAAAAAAATCTATTTAAACCTTAGTTATGCCGTTTGGATTGCAATTTGCTACAATTTGGAGTTTAGTGAAAAAGCCGACAGTGCACCGAAATGGCTTCATGATTCTGTTTTAGAGTTAAAAACAGAATCCGAGAAAGCCGATATTCTAGAAATTGCAGTGCAGTTCCTTAAACAACAGATCTGCCGTTATCCAAATGGTAAATCATTGTAACTCTCTGAATTTTGTATTTTAGAACAAGCAATATTACCCAACAAGTCTTCAAATCTTTTCTGCTTTCTGTCCAAACTTTGCTCTATATCTAAATGATTTTTCTGAAATATAGAATTAAATATTCAACAACTTTGGAATAAAAATGCATTAAGGGAAATAAGGTAGAAAGATATTATAAGAGGGGTATGAACATGTTTGATGTTGTTTTGCCGTTAGTCACTCAGGTATAGTCTGTACGTATCATTTCATTTTTTATGTTTTTATTATTATTCTATTAAGAAAAAAACACATATATGGTTTTTCCATTGTATCAGTTAATATTGAATTATTTTGTAATATTATAATTTTTTTGGTGCAATCCACAGGTAATTATAACATTACATATACAGACAATAATATAAAGCGTATACAGTATTGTATGAGCAAATGAGGAATCAGAACATGCATTATGCAAGTCAATTAATTATTTAAAAAATTTTTTTTCGTTATGAGACTTATTATTATTATTTTATTATTTATATAGCGCCAGCAAATTCCGTAGCGCTGTACAATGGGTAGGAACTGTGAACCGTACAAGATACATCTAGAATGACTCTACATAAAATAAAAACATTATAGACCATGTACCTTGTAAACCTAAACAGAATGCAACAATAATCATTAGATAACAGATAATGTATTATGGAACAAGTACATTTTACGCCTAGCTATTGCAATACTCAGTATGTCGAGCTCTTAGCAATATTTCGAACCTGGGGGATATTTATTTGCTACTTAAACCATTTGATCTGAGGAATGCATCTAAACAGCGCACAATATAAAATTTAAAACGATCAAACATAAATAGTAGAGAACTTGATAAGGCCACATTAAGTGAGGACAACTTGTCACATTAGAGGATTCATGTGGTAACTGCAACATATAAGTTCGGTGTGGACTCTCTTGGGGTAAGTGTGGCCACATTTGCCGGATCCCAATGGTGGATTATAGAATTGGCTCCTGGGGGCCCTTTATGTTACTATTCTAACTATGTACACTTGTAATTCTTTTCCGCATAGGCTACATCCTTTTTAACTAAAATTACTTAACTGAATTATAATTAAGCATATAATTCAGCATATCATTGCTGCATACTACAGGGCATGTCTTTTTTATGCATAAAGGACCAATATTGTGTTCAGAAAACATATTCAATATATCAAACTACTGAGCAGCAAGTGAGCTTGCAAATGGCTTGTAAAAATAATATCCAGATTAAAAACCACACTGTCAGTTGATTTAACCTTTATAATTTAGGAATTTGGTTAAAATCCCACACTAAGAGCACAAACCCCGTGGGGAGTCGCTGTTAGGAAGCTGGGGCTCAAAACGTACACTAGTCATTGTGAGTAGATATTTAGCCCTGTCACAGCAGAAATTCATCCCTGGTGAGTTGGCCATGGACCCTCCAGGTTTGCAGTGGTGAATATCTTATAAAACCTGGTTAATAGTGTAGGACTTTAAAGGTACACTATAGGCACCCATAACACTTCAGCTACTTGAAGAGGTCTGAGTGCCTATAGTGTCCCTTTAATTTTAATATTTTGATCTTGACGGTAAGCAATTTCACCTGTTAGCCTTGTCATTTAATTACAATTTATAGTTTTGGGATAAAGAAAAGAAACATTAAAGGCAAATCATCTACATGACACTAATGACCCCTGGTCTCTTAATACTTAATCACAGACTTGCAGACACACTCCTAAAACAGTATTAGACAAATGCTAGTACTCCCAGAAGCGATGTCTGTCAAGCTGTCCCACAGTAGTGTAACTGGAACACCAAGTAATTCATCAAGCGCATTTAACATTAAATGACAGCCAGAGGGGGTAAATGCACACACGCCATATCGGCCTATTTGGAATACATTATTGCAATCAATATAGAACAAGAATAACGGCCCATTAAACCCGTTTCCCATAGTGGCCGTTTTGCCTCTGGCTTTTCAGATTTTGTTTGACGTTAAGTAACCATTGTTTAAAGAGATAAGAATCTTTTAAAACTGTACATTAACCTGTAGTCATATTACATGTAGTGTCTCTCAACAGTATTTTCTAAATTAATTTCTCCTACAGTACATCATTTTTATAGCGTCCTTTAAAACAACTATAATAATAATATCTCTGCGTGATCTTTAGACTGTAAGTTCCTTTGAATTGCCACCCACACCTTCTGTTCCTGTGCACACTACATGATGTCTTCTTCCAGCTATTTGAAGGTTAGGATTGTACAATACTGCAGCAAAATGTTGGAAATAGCAAAAAAAAAAAAAATACCGGTAAAAGAAATAAAAAAAAAAGAAATAATCTTTATCATTACTGTATGTGAGGGGGAGGAACAGACGTTCACTGAAGGGTACACCATTCCCAGAAATTCTTGGATTAGAAATAAAATGGATGTGGCAATATTTCAACCAGACCATCATCGGTCAAAACATTGCCGCATACCACCCAACTGTCAGGAATCCAGCCCTGATGTTGGGTACTGTTTACAGACAGCACAATGCGTGTACATCAGTAGACGCGGAGGACACTGGGTCCATTCAGAGGACGCTTCAGCAGTGCTGTCTGCATGATGTGCCTCTCCTGTGAATGTCGTAGCCACTTTCTGGGAGAGGAAGGTCATTTTAGGCACCACCATTGTGGTCACCAGCATGACCCTTTAGGCTCCCTGCTGTTCCAAGTACGAAAAGACAGGACTGAAGAGAAAGATCATGACTGCCCTGGAGGATTTGTCACAGTTGGCATGTGATATATTATATATAAGTACTTTCGGTTCATAAAGTAGGATCTAAATTTGGGAGAAAACTTGCTTCTTTCCTAAAACAAAAAGGTTTCATGAAACTGTGAGAACACCTGCAGGAGGAAAATACTTTTTAGCAATCATAGTGGAGAATATTTTCTGTAAAAACTCGATTTAATGTTTTGTTTTGTTTTACCTACTTTAGGAAAACCAGAAGGTTTTTTCCCCCAGAAATCCCATGTAAAACATATCAGGTTTGTTTTGTTTTGCTGTTTTGGAGAGACATTTCACCCATTCCTGGCTAAATACACAAATATATCATTGGTACTGATAGAACCCTGCACTAAAGGTGTGAAAGTTGAGCAATCTCCATAGAAACTAGTGGGAGCAACAGTAACATTTAATTTGTTTCCATGGTGCTTCACTTTTAGGACTTTGACCCATTTTCCATTAGTGACACTTTGCTAAATCTCACCCAGCGTGTTCTGAGGATGTGAAATGTAAACAGTGCTGCTTGCTAAATCTGACCCATCTTGTTTATTCTTCCAAATGTCTTTACCGAATGGGCGCTGTGCTGTGTTTTACTGGAAAGATTTATCTGCTATTTCTCACAAGCTCCTTAGGTAATTTTAAAAAAAGAATTACACAAGCGAAGCCGCACTCAAACTGATAGAAGCTGCTGTGCAGGGGTACATGCACATGTGCCCCAGGATTGTCTGAGAGACTTAGCCACTTCCTGGCCTGGGCAGACCTCGATGCTGAGGTTGCAGTCCCTATAGATTTATAAATGCAAAAACCACCCATAATTATTATTATCGTATAATTAATTTTTTAAATAAACATTTTATTATATATTAAAAGTTTTACGTGTTGTACCATGTTTAATGTCACTGGACATACCTGTACATAACTAAAGTAATGACAAATTAAAGGGACACTATAGTCACTAAAACAACTTAATGAAGACATTTTTGTGTATAGATCATACCTATGAAGTCTCACTGCTCACTGCACACTGCCATGTAAGAGTTATTTAAGAGTTAAATAATTTTGGTTTCTATCTATGCAGCACCAGACACACCTCCCTGCCTGTGACTCACTTGGCCTGCATGAAAAATATGGTGTAATTTTCAATCACATGTTAACTTGTCTTATAGGTTTTTAGCTCCTGCTCTTTAAATTTAACTTTATTCATAGACAGTGGGTTCCTGTAGGCAGTGGCGTACACACAACCCATGGGGCCCCGGTGCGAAAACTAATCCATGGCATCCTCCCCCCCCCACGCGCGCTTACTCTTTGCGGGCTGGGGCCGCAACACATGGCGGCGGGCACCTGGTCGCAGGGGTCGCAGGGTTGTGACCCCTGCGACCGCAATATGTACGCCAGTGCATGCAGATACACATACACTTAAAGGACCACTACAGACACCCAGATCACATCAGCTCAATGAAGTGGTCTGGGTGCCAGGTCCCTCTAGTTTAAACCCTGTAGATGAAAACATAGCAGTTTCAGAGAAACTGCTATGTTTCACTGAGGGTTAATCCAGCCTCTAGTGGATTTCTCATTGACAGCCACTGGAGGAGCTTCTGCGATTCTCACTGTGAAAATCACAGTGAGAAGACGCTGAACGTCCAGAGGAAAGCATTGAGTAATGCTTTCCTATGGGCGGTTTGAATGCGCGTGCGGCTCTTGCCGCGCATGCGCATTCGGAGCTGAGAGGCTGATCGGGGCGGAGGGATCCCCAGCGCCTGACTCCCTTGGTAAGTACTGAAGACACACACACTCTCACGAACAGACGCATACACACTAGCTAACAGACACATACAGACACTCTCACGGACAGACACATACACACTAGCTAACAGACACACACATTTACTGACAGACACACACTCAGTGACAGACATACATACACACTCACTGACAGACAGACACATACATACTTACTTACAAAACACACACTCACTAACAGACACCAGACTCACTAACAGACGCACACAAACTAACACACTCAGTAACACACTCACTGACACACACAAACTAATACACACACTGACACAAAAACTAACACTAACACACACTCAGGGCCGGACTGGGAAGATAATTCGGCCCGGGCATTTTTTAATTACTGCGGCCCACTACAAAGGGGGCGGGGCCAGATAGGGTGTGTGCTGTGCATGTCAGGGGTGCAGTGTGTGGGTGCTGTAAGTGTTAGGGGTGCAGTGTCTGTGTGTGTGTGTGTGAGGGTGCTATAAGTGTTAGGTGTGCAGTGTGTGTGTGTGAGTGAGGGTGATGTGAGTGTGTGTGTGTGTGTGTGTGCTGTGTCAGGGGTGCAGTGTGTGTGAGTGAGGGTGCTGTTCATGTCAGGGGTGCAGTGTGTGTGTGTGTGTGTGCTGTGAGTGTCAGCGGTGCAGTGTGTGTGTGCTGTGAGTCTCAGGGGTGCAGTGTGTGTGTGTGTGAGGGTTCTGTAAGTGTTAGGTGTGCAGTGTGTGTGTGTGAGTGAGGGTGATGTGAGTGTGTGTGTGTGTGTGTGCTGTGTCAGGGGTGCAGTGTGTGTGAGTGAGGGTGCTGTGCATGTCAGGGGTGCAGTGTGTGTGTGGGTGCTGTGAGTGTCAGCGGTGCAGTGTGTGTGTGCTGTGAGTCTCAGGGGTGCAGTGTGTGTGTGAGTGAGGGTGCTGTGAGTGTCAGGGGTGCAGTGTGTGTGTGTGTGTGCTGTGAGTGTCAGGGGTGCAGTGTGTGTGTGAGGGTGCTGTGAGTGTTAGAGGTGCATTGTGTGTGTGCTGTGAGTGCCAGGGTTGCAGTGTGTGTGCTATGAGTGTTAGGGTTGCAGTGTGTGTGTGTGTGTGTGTGTGCTGTGAGTGTTAGGGGTGCAGTGTGTGTGTGCGTGTGTGTGCTGTGAGTGTTAGGGGTGCAGTGTGTGTGTGTGTGTGTGTGCTGTGAGTGTTAGGGGTGCAGTGTGTGCTGTGAGTGTTAGGGGTGCAGGGTATCTGTGAGTGAGGCTGTTGTGATTATACCTGAGTGAATATTTCCCCCCTCCCTGCTTACATTTAGCCTGGGAGGGGGGATCCTGCTGCTGGGGCCGCCATCCATCCCTGGTGGTCCTAGTGGTGAGTGAACTCTAGCCTGTGAGGCTAGAGTTCACTCTCGCGAGATCCGGAGCGTTGCCATGGCAACGCTCCGAATATCACGAGAGGAACCCGGCGGAGCTGTAAGTTAAAGCTCCGCCTGGTTCCTCTGCTGGCAGGCTGGCACCCTCCCTCTCTCCCCGCCGGCGGCCGCAGTATACTCTATGTAGGCCCGCTGTAGACTACTGTAGGGCCGGCGCTCAGATAGTGCCGGCCCTGCAAAGACCGGCAGGAGAGATCCTGAGACCTCCCCTGCCGGCCTCGGCCCATGGCCACCGCGGCCCACCGGGCATTTGCCCGGTGTGCCCGATGGCCAGTCCGGGCCTGTGTCCACCCAGAATCCCTTGAAGTAGTAACAAAGGTTTTTCTTTCTTTAAAATGCTGAGTGTACCGGCAATTAAACTTACTGATAATGCATAATTTCTAGAAGTGCCTATCAAGAATTCAATTTGAGTAAAGATGGGGATATAATGCACTGTTGCAGATAAATCTTTAATAACTTCCAAGCCATACTGCAAGCTAAAATTGTGAAATGTTAAGCTTATTAAAGTAAATTACAAACACAGACAGGGATATTCACTAAATTGAGAATTGTGAAGAATTAAAAGTGGATTCATAGTAAAATTCAAATTTAAAGCAAAGTAGCTGAAGTGGAAGAATAGCTAACTTGTATAATTTTTCCAGTTTGACTATTTTGGAAATTCTGTTTGAATTCACTTTGAATTCCTGACAATTCTCTATTTAGTGAATAGCAATGAGAAAGGCAGATTTTAACCTAGGAGGGATTCTTCTTATACATCGCATACCAATATATATGATGCGATTTCTGAAAGTGGTTCACCCCAATTTAGAACCTCATGAAAGACTAACCATAATAAATGGAGGGATACAACTGTCAGCTTGTCAATCTATTTATTAACCACTCCTAAGCAAGGTGTTCACCCTCCTCATATAGGCAGAAGAGGACTAATAATAGGGATTGATACCACCAACTGTGCAAATATTGTCTTTCTGTCCATGTTAAAGAGACAATCCAAGTACCATAAACACTTCTACTTATTGTAATGGTTACGTGCTTGGAGCTATAGGTGAATTCCATTCCATGTGCTTTGACAAAAAATGGGTATCTTTCAAGCAACCAATTTCAAGCACTGCTGCCACCAAGAAGATAACAAATAAGTGTGACAGGAAGTAGGAAGTCAGTATCAGGAAGTGAAATTTGAGGTCTAATCTAAGCTGGGTGACACTCATATAGCATCAGGGCCGTCTTTAATATTGATTGGACCCTGGGCAAGCATCTGTTTGGGCCCCCTGGGCATGCAATCACTCCCTCCACCCCAACCTAGAGGCGAAACTAATGTAGAGAGTGCCTTGGTGCAACAACAAAAAAAATTCAGGCCTGCCCTGTAGCACAAGAGTAAAGAAAAGATAGATCCCCATCTGTCATACAACTCCTGCGATGCTATGCCAGCTGGGGATCTACCATCCTTGCAGGGTTGTATTTTTGAGCAGTGTTTGTGCAAATGAATGTCAGCATGTTATTGTATAGAGTGTATGTGTGCATGTAGGAGTGTATTTGTATGTACTGTTACCATTGGAATGCAGTGGTGTACTTGTGTGTAGTGTTTGCATTTTAATGCAGGGATGTGTGATTGTTTGTAGTGTTGGCTTTTAAATGCAGGTGCACTTTTGTGTGTAGAGTTGGTGTTTGTATATAATTTTAGCGTTTTAATACAGGAATGTGTTTGCATGTAATGTTTGTATTTGCATGCAGGGGGGTGTTTGGATGTAGTGTTGTCTTTTAAATACATGTGTACATTTGTGTGTAGTATTAGTGTTTCAGCAAACTGGTGTGTTTGTAATGTTTGTGTTTGCAGGGGTCTGTTTCATGTTGTGTGATTTCTATAACACATATACACATACACATTAACACGCAGATACACACATGCCCACACTGACACATGCTCACACCTTGACACATACTGGCACATACACATACACACACACTCAGATACACACCCTTTGACACACAGATACAAGCACTTTGATATACACACACTGGCACATACACACACACACTGACACAGGTATATACACACACACTCAGATACACACATACATAAAGGTATAAATGCAGGGGTGTATATGTGTACAGTGCTAGAGATGGAATGTAGGAGTGTATTTGTGTTGGCATTAAAATGCTGGGATGTATGCATTACCACACACTCAGATGCACACTTACACACACACCGAAACACACACACAGGTGCACATACAGGTGTATGAGGTATACATACACACAGAAACACTGACACACAGACAATCACAGCCAGATACACACAAGGGCATAAACACAGCCAAATACACACATATATATGTGTATATTTACATATTTTAATCTCTGCCTTCTAGCAGCTCTTGGACAGCAACTCCCAGCAACCTTGGCCAATATAATGTCTCAACTCTGTTCTTACATACCCTGGTCCAGAATTTGGCAGAAGTGACATCTGAAAATGGTGTACAGCCTTTGATAACACTTGATGCAATATGTTAAAATAAATACTTTTTAAATTTATATTTAATAGGGAACTGTCAGGTTCTTCTAGGATTTTTAACATGTACTTATTCCCTGTGTGTTACATTACAAACACCAACACACTTAAATAAAAGTGATATCAGAAATTAGCAAAACAAAAAACAAAACATATTTAGCCACCCTCCTGTCTCCTTACATTTTGGGTACAGAAAGGTGGCTTCCCTGGTGTCCAGTGAGAGCTTGCTGGCCCAGGCTGATGGGAGTCTGCCATCAGCTTTCTCAGTCCCTCTCCCCCACAATGCTTGCATCCTCCTCCATGTGGTGTGTGCCTCCTCCCCAGCGGCACTGAGGAGGAAGTGATCAGTTCTTACTGGGAGGAAGCAATCTGACCTCACTTCCTCCCAGCATGCCCAGGAAACAAAGAGACTCACAGGGCAGTATGTGAGGGGGCTAGCTGTGAGTATGTAGTCAGCCACCCCCCATATAACAGGGGCCCGGGCCGGTCCAGAGCAGTATTAAAGGGCTGTGGCCTCTGATTACCTCAGGTGCCGCAGGAGGCCCATGGGGCAGCTGCCTTAGGGCCCCCAGGAGTAACTGGGCCCGGGGCAGCTACCCCTTTTGCCCCTCCTTAAAGACGGCCCTGTATAGCATTAATGTCTGCCATATTCAATAAACTACCTATCAAACAATAGGCTTCAGGGAGAATCACTTACATTAAGATTGGTAACAGACAGGATGAATCTGGACCCTGGATGAACCTAAACATACTCCCGCCCTGTCTAGCCACATATCTTGACTGTATCCCAACAGATCTCAAAAGTCTTAGAGGCATTCATTTTTATATTTTCACTACATTTCTGTAAAACACTACCAGTGATTCACATTAGCAAGATTAGAAGACTCTGGCAGCATTTATCTATCTTGTCATCCAGAGGACTTCTGCATGTCCTATGTCCACATTGATACATGGTTCTCTGGAGAGGGAAACAGGAGAGAAGGGTCCCTTTATCAGTAACAGTGACAAGATCTCCTTTTTAGGCCCATTGAAGGGTACGTTTCTTATTAGCATGGAAAGAGGTTGTGAGATTTATGCACAATTCTCGCTCTATAGAGACATGCCCATATATTTAGTTAAATAAATACTGAACAATCGACATTCAGTAATTCAGTGGAATCAAACTGCAGGAAGAAAGGGTTAAACCTTTGAAAATGTAAACTTCTAACATTTTTCTCTCCTGTAGCATTCTGGCCTTTCTAGTCTTGATGTTAAGATTGATTTCACTGCTTGCTGGGAGAGGTGAGAGGGTAAAAAGATTGATCCCTGTTTAAAGGTAATTTTTGATTTCTCTGACTTGAGAAATGGCAGGAAGTTTTTTGATTCAACCTACCGGCATAGCATGGATTTTTACCTTCCTGCAATTTAAGCTAAAACAATTAAAGTGATAGAATATTCCGACTTAACACAGGGTGAAATAAGATTGTTTTAAACTGATATATAGTTAAAAGACTTTGTGGAATTGCAGCAGACTAGAGTATTTATAATCTGCCTATCATGTGAATTAGATTTTTTTTTTTTGTAACTGGTTTGAAAATGTTGTTTAAAATCAGCTCAAAAGTATTCAGTGATACTAGTAAAACTTTCCTATCCTATATACGCACTTTACTAAACACATTATCTGGCATCACTAAATAAGTGAAGAGAACGTTTAAACTGTAGCAGCAGCCCATGTATCATAATAATGCTTCCTGAAGAGAAAAGAGAACTTCATATATTCACAAAATCTTCAGATTCTCAATTTTAAGTTATTCTCATATGTGTCAGGATACAACTGAGATCCAACACGCAGAATGTAGATACAAGGTCACGTATACCGCACTTTAGAATGGCCAGGCTGACATATAAGTACAGGGGTAGTCAAAGTCAAGCCAAGGTCAAGGAGTACAGAAATCAGGACAAGCGAGAAGCCAAAGCCAGGTCAAGGAGTATAGAAAACAGAATAGTCAAACAAAGCCAAGGTCAAAAGCCAGAATACAAATCACTGAATACAGAATAGCACTATTGGGACCAAAAATGAACCACGACAGGGCAAGGAAGCTAACTCATGAAATCCTTTTTATACTGTGGCTGTAGCTTGTTAGGACAGTAGCCCCGCCCCAAAACATAATTCAGACGTTTTGGTGATCCATGACTTAATTTGTGTCATGACGGCGACACCCTTTTTCGCGTTATAAAAAAGACCGGAGCTATCGCGGCCAGCGCGAAAATGGCTGGAGCAATATCACCCTTTTCCCAATCTATGATAGGGTTGTATTTTATCAACCAGGGGAATCCAAATACTACTGGAAAAGACGGAGAGGAGATAAGTTGAAATACACCTATCTCATAGTGTAATTCACCTGTCATCAACTGCAAGGGAACAGTTTCACAAGAAATCACAGGCATTGACAGTGGTTTGTCATCTATAGCCTCAATGGCCAAGGGTGTATTTCTTAACCGGGAAGGAATTGATTGTGAAGCAGCGAAGTCTAGATCAATAAAACTTTCTGCTGCACCTGACTCAATCAACACCATAGTCTGTACTCTCTTCTCTTCCCAGATTAAGGTGATGGGGATTAGAAGCCTGTGATCTTGCTGTTTTTTGAAGGAGGACAAAGAGAAAATACACATGGTCTGTCCTCCACCGGAACTTAGGTGCAGGAGTTTTTTCCGGCCTGTTTGGGCAACGTAGGCGGAGGTGTCCTCATTGTCCGCAATACATACATAAACCCTCCCTCCTTCTGTACTGTCTTTCTGCTTCGGATAACCTAGTAACCCCTAATTGCATAGGTTCTGGTAAAGCCAAAGCCATTGAATCAGGGGGATTAAAGGCAGGAGCTAAACGGATAGACGTTCTCCTAGGACGGTCTCGGGTATTCTGTATGAATCGCATACGTTCGTCAATACGAGATATAAAAGATATAAAATCTTCTAGATTCTCTGGGAGTTCCCTGGTAGCTATCTCGTCCAACATAATATCAGACAGACCATTGAGAAACACATCTACTTATGCTTGGTTGTTCCAAGCTACTTCAGCAGCTAAGGATCTGAACTCTAAGACATAATCGACCAATGATCTAGTAACCTGTTTCAGATGTAATAAGACTCTGGCAGCATTAGCCTTCGTGCCCACAGGCTCAAAAGTGTGTCTCAATGCAGCCACAAAAGCAACATTATTGTAAACCAAAGGGTTTTTGTTTTCCCAGAGAGGATTGGCCCACGTTGATGCTTTATCAACTAATAGGGTTATGATAAAACCAACCTTAGCTTTATCAGTAGGATAAGAACAAGGTTGTAATTCGAAATGGATACTAACCTGGTTCAGGAAACCTTGACATGCATCAGGTGCACCACCATAACGTAATGGTGATGTAACATGTGAGGAGGCCCCAACAATAGCAACCTCTAAGCCCGAGGGTACCAGAGCCGAGGCAAGGTTACGACCTTCCTCCGGACTGGGGTTGGGTCTATTCATGAGGGTTTGAAGGGCTAGTGCTATCTGGTCCATACGATGGTCTTTTTGTTCAAAACAGGTATCATATGAAGCCCCTTGAGCACCTACACCTGCAGAATCCATAAAGGCCCTGTTGTAATGTCAGGATACAACTGAGATCCAACACGCAGAATGTAAATACAAGGTCACGTATACCAGACTTTAGAATGGCCAGGCTAACATATAAGTACAGGGAAAGTCAAAGTCAAGCCGAGGTCAAGGAGTACATAAATCAGGACAAGCGAGAAGCCAAAGCCGGGTCAAGGAGTATAGAAAACAGAATAGTCAAACAAAGCCAAGGTCAAAAGCCAGAATATAAATCACTTAATACAGAATAGCACTATTAGGACCAAAAATGAACCACAACAGGGCAAGGAAGCTAACTCATGAAATCCTTTTTATACTGTTAGCTTGTTAGGAAGGTAGCCACGCCCCAAAACATCATAATTTGGACGTTTTGGTGATCCATGAGCGTCATGAGAGTGACGTCCCTTTTTTGCGTCATAAAAAGAGGCGGAGCTATCGCGGCTGGCGCAAAATGGCTGGAGCAGGAAGGGGAGAGCTTCAGCAACAAAGTATGGGAGGAGAACGCCGCGCTGCGCGGGCCCGGCGGGGAAAGGTAAGTGATTGTTACAGTACCCCCACTCGAGAACTGCCCACAGGATGGGTAGAACCAGACCTGCGTGAACAACACCTCTCAAATAAACGAACCAGACGAGGGGCGTGAACATCAGAGGCATCCACCCATGAACGTTCCTCGGGACCGTATCTTTTCCAATCTATGAGATACTGCAATTTACCCCTAGAAATATGGGAATCTAATATAGACTTTACTTCGTATTCATTTTGATCCTCTATGAGTGCAACAGGAGGATTCGAGGTTTTTTGAGTAGAACGATTACATATTAAAGGTTTGAGGAGGGAAACATGAAAAGAGTTAGGAATCTTCATGGCATTCGGCAAGCGCAGGCTATAACAGACTGGGTTAATGCGTTTGAGTATTTGGAAAGGACCTATGAAACGGGGAGCGAATTTCATTGAGGGGACTTTTAATTTTATGTTACGAGTACTCAACCATACTCTGTTACCTGCTACGAATGTAGGAGCAGCTCTACGACGTCTATCCGCATTATTTTTGTTAATCTGGGCCTTCTGAGTTAAAATATGTTTAACCCCTAACCAAGTCTCTCTCATATAGTTGATAGTGCTGTCAACACTTGGCACTCCTGTAGATGAAAAAGAACTCGGCAGAGTTGTAGGGTTAAAACCATAATTAATAAAAAAGGGAATATGGTGAGTTGATTCGTGCACCAGATTATTATGGGCGAATTCAGCCCATGGAAGTAGCTCCACCCAATCGTCCTGATGCTCAGAAGTGAAACAGCGGATATATTGTTCAAGGCATTGATTCATCCTTTCCGTAACCTCATTTGATTGTGGATGGTAAGAAGAAGAAAGGTTAAGATTAATACCTAGTTGGTCACAAACTCCAGAACCGAGAAACAAATTGTGACCCTCTGTTGGAAGTAATATCTTGAGGCCAGTTCGGAAGAAGAAGGTAATTTGATTAACGGGACCAGATGGGTAATTTTAGAGAATCTGTCGATAATAGTCAACATGACACTATGATTCTTGGAGGGAGGCAGGTCCACTACAAAATCCATGGCAATACTCGACCAGGGTTTATCGGGAATGGGCAATGGCAAGAGGAGACCAAAAGGATGACCTTTGGGTGATTTAGTAGAGACACAGATCCTACATGCAAGAACAAACTCACGAATGTCCTTCTTGTATGAAGGCCACCAGAATAGTTTTTCGAGTAAAGATTCAGTTTTGTGAATACCCGGATATCCTGCCAATTTGGAGTCATGTACAAGGGATAAGACCTTTTTTCTATAAGCCAACAGTACATATAATTTTCCCCGGGGAACGGTTAATGAGGCACGATCCTGGAATTTGGATCGTTCCTCCATTAACCCAGAAGAGACTTTGGCATGGACAGTGGCAATTATGTGGTTGGTTGGGATTATGGAGGAAAAGTGGGTTACAGGAGGTCAATACCCGGATATCCTGCCAATTTGGAGTCATGTACAAGGGATAAGACCTTTTTTCTATAAGCCAACAGTACATATAATTTTCCCCGGGGAACGGTTAATGAGGCACGATCCTGGAATTTGGATCGTTCCTCCATTAACCCAGAAGAGACTTTGGCATGGACAGTGGCAATTATGTGGTTGGTTGGGATTATGGAGGAAAAGTGGGTTACAGGAGGTCATAAATGTTCATGTTGACGGGATAAGGCGTCAGCCTTAGTGTTCTTTGAACCTGGTCTGTAAATTACAATGTAATTAAACCGTGTTAAAAATAAAGACCATCGAATCTGCCTTTCTGACATTCTTTTGGCCTCTCCAAAATATGAAAGGTTTTTATGATCCAAAAGGATGGTAATAGGAATAGCTGACCCTTCTAACAGATGGTGACACTCTTTAAGAGCTGAGATAATAGCCAATAATCCCCTGTCTCCAATATCATATCTTTTTTCGGTCTCCGTTCATTTCTTAGAAAAAAATCCACAGGGATGCAGCGGTTAATCATCAGAGGGTCATTGAGATAACACAGCCCCAATACCCGTTTCTGATGCATCCACCTCTAATAGAAAGGGATGTGAAGGACCGGGATGTCTCAATACTGGCGCTGAGGAAAAAGCCCTTTTTAATCTCTCAAAAGCTTCCTTGGCCTCGAGACTCCATTCCAAGGGATTCTGTCCCTTTTTGGTCATAGCAGTGATAGGAGCAGTGATAGAGGAGAATCCCTTAATAAATTTCCTGTAATAATTAGCAAATCCCAGGAAACGTTGGATGGCTTTGAGTCCAACGGGCAAGGGCAAGTGTAGAATAGCTTCTAGTTTTTTTTTTTTCCATTTGAAATCCAGACCCTGAAATTATATTGCCCAGGAAATGTACTTCGTCTTTATCAAACAGACATTTCTCTAACTTACAGTAAAGTCCATTTTCTAAGAGTTTAGAAAGAACCAACCTGACATGACTATGGTGGTCCTTAATATTGTTGGAGTAGATTAGGATATCATCTAAATAGACTATTACAAACATCTGTAAATACTCTCTTAAAACATCATTAATGAAGTCTTGAAAGACTGCTGGGGCATTACATAACCCAAAGGGCATGACCCGATACTCGTAGTGACCATAACGAGTATTAAAAGCAGTCTTCCATTCATGCCCTTTCTTAATTCTGACTAAATTGTATGCTCCCCGCAGATCCAATTTAGTAAATATTGTTGCCCCTTTCAATCTGTCGAAAAGTTCTGTAATCAATGGAATAGGATAAGCGTTACGTATTTAAACCCTGATAATCAATACAGGGTCTTAAATCCCCCTCTCTTTTGGAAACAGCCGGGGAGGAAGATTTAGTAATAAATCCCTTCCTTAAGTTCTCTGTGATGTACTCTTCTAGTACTTTATTCTCGGCCACAGAAAGAGGATAGATGGTGCCTTTGGGGGCATAGTGCCGGGTAATAAGTCAATGGGACAGTCATATGTCTGATGCGGAGGTAATTTTTCTGCTTCTCGTGGTTCAAAAACAGCTTTAAGATCCAAATATTGTTTGCGTATCTGAGTGGTTAAAGGTTCCATAGTAGGCACATTAGGTAAACCTACGTGTTTAATTGGAGTAATACACTTTCTAAGACAAGTATCACCCCATTTAAAAATGTCTTTTTTCTCCCAGTCTATTGAAGGATTATGTTTAGAGAGCCAGGGAAAGCCAAGGATAACAGGAAAGATGGGAGAAGTGATTTGTTGCAGGATTATAACCTCCCTATGCAGGGAACCTACGGACAATACCACTGGATTAGTCTCTTGTGTGATAAAAGGGATTGACAGTGGTCTACCATCTATGGCCTCAACGGCCAAGGGTGTTGATCTATTTTGAAATGGGAGAGCATGTTTCTGTCACGGGTGGCGATACAGAAACCGGGACCCCTGAGTGCCTGATGAGAAGTGGGAGTCTTCAGCGTGGAAGTGGATTATCAGGGCCTGGTGCAGGGTAACCGCACGCCCCCTTGTGTTGAGCACCAGTGTTTGTGCAGCCACATACCAGAACCCTGATTCAGCTTATGCGGATCTCAGGAACTAGGAGCTTGAAATGCAGACCTCCCAGGAGCTGAATAGGGAGACTCTGCAGCAGGGATGTATCCAGTACTGAAGCAAGGCAAGGCTAGAGATAGGCACCATACATGAAAATAAGACAAAACTAGGAGAACAAGGCAAGACTAGAGATAGGCACCATACATGAAAACAAGACAAAACTAGGAGAACCCAGAACCAGAACAGGACAGAAAGCAGAACCCAGAACATGTACACAAGACATGAGGAAAACAAGAACATAACATGGACACGACTGGACAGGACTGTACATGGACTGGGATTACAAGATAAAATAAAACAAGACAAGAGATACAAGGTAAAACAAGAGGAGACATAACTAAGCACTATATATGAAAAGTATGTGAATTTAGTACATTGCATAAACCTGCCAACAACGCCAATGTACCCCATATCTGGCAGGTCCTACACTGCCTAATGTATGCTAAAACAACCACACTAAACCACAATAGCACTTACCTGCAAGAAAGGGCAGAGGCTTGAAACACTGCTGCAGTTCCAGGCTGAAACAAAGGGAAAGTGGAAAACAAACGGGTGTGGCAACATAAAACAAATATTAAGTGAATCCAAGAGACTGGGAAATCCAGGGACGGAATACAAGAATGAACCCAGAAACCCAGCAACAAAGAAAACCAGACATAGACCAGAAAACCAGAAAAACCAAGCAAGGACAGCAAAAAGAGTACTGGATACCAGAAGCCAAAGCCAGACATCTTCACAGAACAACAAAATTCTCGGCCTCCCCAGAATCTATCAAGGCAATGGTTGGCACATTCTTTCCTTCCCATTCAATAACTACTGGTAGAAGAAGCCTGTGATCTTTCTTACCATTAAAGGAGGACATACACATTACACCCAAGGCCTGTCCTCCTTTTGGGCTTAGGTGTGGGAGTTTTCCAGATGTTTGGGACAGGTTGAGCGAGAATGGCCCTTTCTACCACAATATAGGCATATACATACGACGGAATTGTCTTTCAGTCTCAGACAAACGCGTAACTCCCAATTGCATAGGTTCTGGGGGAGTGACTGCTGTTGTCTCAGATGAAGGGAAAGTCAATGCCAGGCATTCCAGCACCCATCTAGGTCTATCTCTGGTGTTCTGTCTATGTCGGAGGCGCTCATACATGTGGGCAAGATATGTGATTAATTCTTCCAGCACATTTGGTAAGTCCCTGGTGGCTACCTCATCTAAGAGTTTATCAGAAAGCCCGTTCATGAATACGTCAACAAACGCTTGTTCATTCCATCTAACTTTGGCAGCATGCGTACGGAATTCTTGAGCGTAATCAACAAGAGAACGAGACCCCTGTCTCTTACCTAATACCTTATTTGAAAGCAGCCTCTATTAAGTAGACTCTTTCAAGTAGGAGTTAGAAAACCAGGAGTTACTTGGAGTGGTTTGTATACTGTGGAGAGTGGTTTGTATTTTATTTTTGTTTAATCTTTAAAGTTGGTAAGGTTTAAAAAAAAAAATTGTTTTTTAAATTTACTTTTTTTTTTTGTGTTCTGGTTTTCCCCCCTTTTTTTGTGCTGCTGCTTGATTGATTGGGGGAGTGTTCATTGTTTGCACCTGTGTGGGATTTGTATCCCCATAAAGGCACACCCCTAACTCACTGAGCTTGCTCACATTATTTGAAAGCAGCCTCTATTAAGTAGACTCTTTCAAGTAGGAGTTAGAAAACCAGGAGTTACTTGGAGTGGTTTGTATACTGTGGAGAGTGGTTTGTATTTTATTTTTGTTTAATCTTTAACCCCTTCCCGACCCAGGACGGTTCAGGACCGTCATCGGCATTTTTGCGTTGCCGACCGATGACGGTCCTGAACCGTCCTAACGGTTTCCATTACTTACCTGATCGCCGTCGTTCCCCCGGCGGCGATCAGCGTGGCTCCGGTTGTGGGGAGACTGCCTGCAGCCCAGACAGTCTCCCCACACTGAATTAGGACCCCCTGTGGCCATGTGATCGCTTAACACAGCGATCACATGGTCACAATGGGTGTCCATGTGTCTGCCTGCAGGGGGACTGCCTGTGCTGACAGGCAGTCTCCCTGCAAGTGTAAAATCAGAAAAAAAAATAAAGTTAATGTTAATTAAAAAAATAATAATAATTATATAGGTGTATATATTATATATAGACATATATTATACCAATATAATATATGTCTATATATCATATATATAATGCCATACTAAGTGTATTTTTATATTAATATGTACTTATATTAATATAAAAATACACTTATAATTAAATTACACACGTATATATATAATATATATAATAACTATATATATTGTATATATATATTATTATAAAATATAAATAATAAGTAATTTAAATTAAATAAAATTTTTTTTAAATAATAATAAAAAATTTAAAAAAAATTATATAGCTATATGAAATTTTATTCTAACTGTATTTTAAAATTAATATATATATATTTATATCAAAATACACCTAGAATGAATTTGTATATATATCTATGTATATAAAAATAAATAAAAATAATAAGAAATATACATACGTCCATATACAAAATTACATAAATAATTATATAAATATACACGTAGACTTCAAATATATAAATATGCATATATATTTAAATTCTACGTGCGTATTTATGTAATATTTTTACATAATTCAGTAATTTTATTGATTGCAATTTGAGGGACCTGCCTGCCAACCCAGGCCGAAATTCCAGAGAATTTAATTTGCTAGCACTGTATTTTACCCTGTAGCGTTCTACGACACCCTAAAACCTGTACATGGGGGGTACTGTTTTACTCGGGAGACTTCGCTGAACACAAATATTAGTGATTCAAAACAGTAAAACATATCACAGCGATGATATTGTCAGTGAAAGTGACTTTTTTTGCATTTTTCACACACAAACAGCACTTTTACTGATGATATAATTGTTGTGATACGTTTTTCCAGTTTTTAAACACTAATATTTGTGTTCAGCAAAGTCTCCTGAGTAAAACAGTACCCCCCATGTACAGGTTTTATAGTATTTTTTAAAGTTACAAGGTCAAATATATGGGTCAAATATTTTTACATTGAAAATGGCCAGGTTGAGATTTCACGTTGCCTTTTGAAAGGAGAGCGTATGGTAGCCCAGGAATGAGAATTACCCCTATGATGGCATACCATTTGCAAAAGAAGACAACCCAAGGTATTGCAAATGGGGTATGTCCAGTCTTTTTTGGTAACCACTTGGTCACAAACACTGGCCAAAATTAGCGTTCAATTTAGTTTTTTTACTTTTTTCACACACAAACAAATATGAATGCTTACTTTGGCCAGTGTTTTCGACTAAGTGGCTACTAAAGAAGACTGGACATACCCCATATTGAATACCCTGGGTTGTCTACTTTAAAAAAAATATGTACATGTGGGGTGTTATTCAGAGATTTATGACAGATAATAGTATTACAATGTCATTATTGATAAATTTTAAAAATGTTTGTTTTTGAAAACACATATCCCTACTTACAGCACCTATAGCCACATAACATGCAAAAAAAAAGCAAAAAAAAGCACGTAAACACTAGGTATTTTTAAACTCAGAGACAAAATTTTGAAGATCTATTGCTTGATTTTCCATTACGCAGCAGAAATTAGAGAGTCAATGTCGCATTAGCTTAGAATGCTTGGTGCAGGAAGGAGGGTTTGGGGTTTTTAGAGCACTGGGCGACTTTGCGATTGGGTACAACCTTTATAGTGGTGATGGATTGCACCTAAACGGGAGAGGGTCTGCAGTGCTGGGGGATAGGATGGCTAGAAGGTTGGAGGAGATTTTAAACTAGTAGTAGGGGGGAGGGTCATAGCAATCTACAAAATGGAGATAGGACAGAAAGGAGATGGGCTTTAGCACAGTACAAGGGGGGTGGAAACGGGGGGAGGGACAAGCTCAGAACAGAGAAGCTGTGTAATGTTGAAAATTTACAAAATATACAAGTGATGCATAATATTAAATGTATGCTTACTAATGCAAGGAGCCTAAATAACAAAATGGGGGAACTAGAGGCATTAGCATACACTAAACAATATGATATAATAGGCATAACTAAAACATGGTGGGATGAGACACATGACTGGGCAGCTAACTTAAATGGGTACACGTTATTTAGGAAGGATAGGAAAAACAAGAAGGGTGGTGGGGTATGTTTGTATGTCAAACATGATTTAAAGCCAAATGTTAAGCAAATGGAATGCGAGGAGGATAATGTGGAAGCTTTTATGGGTAAATATCTGCTTGGGGGAAAAGAAGGGAAACCAACTATTGGTTGGGATATGTTATAAACCACCTAATGTTAATATTGACGAGGAACAACAGCTGTTTGAGCAAATTGAGAAAGCTGCAAATCTAGGTAACACTTTAATTATTGGAGATTTTAATTAACCGGATATAAATTGGGACAGAGGGACTAGTGCCTCAGCAAAGGGAATTAGGTTTTTAAACTTGTTAAATGACACCTTCATGTCACAACTTGTACAAGCACCAACTAGAATGGATGCTTGTCTGGACCTAGTTTTAACAAACAACGTTGATCTTTTGACCAACATTCAAGTAGGTGAGCACTTGGGAAATAGTGATCACAATATAGTGTCCTTTGAAATAAACTCCAAAAAACAAAAGCACATGGGGAATACTAAAACATATAATTTTAAAAAGGCCAATTTCAGTAAGTTTAGGGAAGCTTTACAATATATTGACTGGCATAAACTCTTTAGTGAAAAGAACACTGAGGATAAATGGATCATTTTCCAACAAATATTACAAAGGTACATTTCTCAGTATGTACCGTTGGGAAATAAATATAAAAGAAACAAATTAAAACCAATGTGGCTTAGTAGAGAAGTAAAACAAGAGATTACAACTAAGAGAAGAGCATTTAAAGCATTTAAATCGGACAAATCAGATGCATCTTATAAAAGATATAAGGATGCAAATAATGCGTGCAAAAAGGCAATTAGACTTGCTAAACTCCAAAATGAAATAATGATAGCTGAAGAGAGCAAAACCAACCCCAAAGCATTTTTTAAGTACATAAATTCTAAAAAAAAAACAAAATGAAAGTGTAGGTACACTAAAAACTGAAACAGGGGTGTTAGTTAATGAAGACCAGGAAAAGGCAGGAATTTTAAATAACTATTTCTCCTCCGTATATATTAAGGAAGAACCCATGGCAATAGATGTGCAAATGATTGCTACTAAAAACTTGCAGAATAATTGTAATTGGTTAACTCAAGACAAGGTGCTGCAGCAACTAAAGAAAGTTAATATAAACAAAGCTCCAGGGCCTGACGGTATCCATCCACGTGTACTTAAGGAACTAAGTGCAGAAATAAGTGAACCTCTGTTTTTAATCTTTCAAGATTCTTTTCTTTCAGGAAGTGTTCCGGAGGATTGGAGGAAGGCAGATGTGGTTCCTATATTCAAAAAGGGTTCAAAATCCTTGCCTGGAAATTATAGACCTGTGAGCTTAACTTCTGTGGCTGGTAAAATATTTGAAAGTTTATTAAGGGATAATATTCAAGAATTCCTTGAGAAGAACATGGTTATCAGCAAAAATCAGCATGGTTTTATGAAGCACAGGTCATGTCAAACTAACTTGATTGCGTTCTACGAAGAAGTAAGTAGAAGTATAGATCAGGGTGTTGCCATGGATGTGATCTTTTTGGATTTTGCCAAGGCATTTGATACAGTTCCACACAATAGATTAGTGTTCAAACTCAAGGAAATCGGTCTAGATGAAAATGCTTGTTCTTGGGTAGAACATTGGCTTAAAAACAGAGTACAAAGAGTTGTCATTAATGGTAAATTTTCAAGCTGGACAGAGGTGGCAAGTGGTGTCCCTCAGGGGTCTGTTCTGGGACCCCTTCTATTTAACATGTTTATAAATGATCTTGAAGACCGCATTGAAAGTCATGTTTCAGTGTTTGCAGATGACACAAAACTTTGTAAAACAATACAATGTGAGCAAGATATTACTTTGCTGCAGAGGGATTTAGATAGACTGGGAGACTGGGCACTCAAATGGCAGATGAAATTTAATGTTGAAAAATGCAAAGTTATGGACTTCGGCGTAAAGAATACACAAGCAACGTATACCCTTAATGGAAGCGAATTAGGGATAACAACACATGAAAAGGACTTGGGAATTGTTATAGACAACAAACTATGCAACAATGTGCAATGTCAATCAGCAGTGGCCAAGGCCAGTAAGGTATTGTCATGCATGAAAAAGGGCATTCATTCGGGACAAGAATATCATTTTGCCTCTTTATAAATCACTGGTAAGACCCCATATTGAATATGCTGTGCAATTTTGGGCACCTGTTCTAAAGAAGGATATTATGGCACTAGAAAAAGTGCAGAGGCGGGCTACAAAATTAATAAAAGGAATGGAACATATCGGCTATGAAGAAAGGTTAACAAATTTAAACCTATTTAGTTTAGAAAAACGTCGCCTGAGAGGGGATATGATAACATTATACAAATATATTCGGGGCCAATACAAACCATTGTGTGGAAATCTATTCACAAACCGGACTTTACATAGGACACGAGGCCATGCGTTTAGACTGGAAGAAAGAAGATTTCGTCTAAGGCAAAGGAAAGGTTTTTTTACTGTAAGAACAATCAGGATGTGGAATTCTCTGCCTGAAGAAGTGGTTTTATCAGAGTCCATACAGATGTTCAAACAGCTACTAGATGCATACTTGCAAAACAGAATATTCAAGGATATAATCTTTCAATGTAGGGTAATAACTGCTTGATCCAAGGATAAATCTGACTGCCATTCTGGGGTCAAGAAGGAATTTTTTTCCTAGCTTGTTGCAAAATTGTGCTTCAAACTGGGTTTTTTTGCCTTCTTTTGGATCAACAGCAAAAAACAAATGTGAGGAAGGCTGAACTTGATGGACGCAAGTCTCTTTTCAACTATGTAACTATGACTCTATAAAGTAAATGGAACTACAGCAATGTATATGTGATTGTAAATTGTGTATTTATCCTGATCAGCCACAACATTAAAGGACCACTATAGGCACCCAGACCACTTCAGCTTAATGAAGTGGTCTGGGTGCCAGATCCAGCTAGGTTTAACCCTTTTTTCTATAAACATAGCCGTTTAAGAGAAACTGCTATGTTTATAAATGGGTTAATC
>OW240921.1:79821081-79876475 GCA_933207985.1 Pelobates cultripes | reverse complement strand
CTGTGTGTGTTTGTGTGTGTGTTGACTCAACAGTCTGTGTGTGTGTGTGTGTGTGTTTGGACTCAGCAGTCTCTCTGTGTGTATGGACTCAGGAGTCTGTATGTGTGTGTGTGTGTGTGTGTATGGACTCAGCATGGATCTCAGCAGTCTGTATGTGTGTATGGACTCAGCAGTCTGTGTTTGTGTGTGTATGTGTGTATGGACTCAGCAGGCTGTGTGTTTATTTGTGTGTGTGTGTGTGTGTGTGTGGACTCAGCAGTCTGTGTGTGTGTGTGTTTGTGTGTATGGACTCAGCAGTGTGTGTGTATGGACTCAGACGTCTGTGTGTGTGTTTGTGTGTGTGTTGACTCAACAGTCTGTGTGTGTGTGTGTGTGTGTGTGTGTGTGTTTGGACTCAGCAGTCTCTCTGTGTGTATGGACTCAACAGTCTGTGTGTGTATGGACTCAGCAGTCTGTCTGTGTGTATGGACTCAGCAGTGTGTGTGTATGGACTCAGCAGTCTGTCTGTGTGTATGGACTCAGCAGTGTGTGTGTATGGACTCAGCAGTCTGTCTGTGTGTATGGACTCAGCAGTCTGTCTGTGTGTATGGACTCAGCAGTCTGTATGTGTGTATGAACTCAGCAGTGTGTGTGTATGGACTCAGCAGTCTGTCTGTGTGTATGGACTCAGCAGTCTGTATGTGTGTATGGACTCAGCAGTCTGCATGTGTGTATGAACTCAGCAGTGTGTGTTTATGAACTCAGCAGTGTGTGTGTATGGACTCAGCAGTCTGTATGTGTGTATGAACTCAGCAGTGTGTGTGTATGTACTAAGCCATCTGTATGTGTGTATGGACTCAGTAGTGTGTGTGTGGACTCAGCACTGTGTGTGTATGACTCAGCAGTCTGTATGTGTGTATGAACTCAGCAGTGTGTCTGTGTGTATGGACTGTATGTGTGTATGGAATCAGCAGTCTGTCTGTGTGTATGGACTCAGCAGTCTGTATGTGTGTATGTATGGACTCAGCAGTCTGTATGTGTGTATGGACTCAGCAGTCTGTGTTTGTGTGTGTGTGGACTCAGCAGTCTCTGTGTGTGTGTATGGACTCAGCAGTGTGTGTGTATGGACTCAGCAGTCTGTGTGTGTGTGTGTGTGTGTGTATGGACTCAGCAGTGTGTGTGTGTGTAAGGACTCAGCAGTCTGCGCGTGTGTGTGTATAGACTCAGCAGTCTGTATTTGTGTCTGTGTGTATGGACTCAGCAGTCTTTGTGTGTATGAACACTGATGTTCAACGTCCCTACACACTGCATGGAGACTTGAACTCTTCCCACAGAGTTGCATTAATCCAATGCATTTTTATGAGGAGATGCTGATTAGTGCAGCGTGACCTTTTGCCGCACATGTGCAATTGCCTCCTAATGCTTTTCTATGAGAAAGCATTGGATTGGCTGAGATCATCAAATCTGACAAGACCAGCGCAGCACAGGAATAAAGGTCAGTAAAAACACATTTTACTCTTTTACTCCTCTGACAGGGGGCTGGCCACTTAAACTATGCTTTCAAAACTTAAGTGTCAGAAATAGACAATTGTATTCCTGATGCTATATTGTTCCTTTAAGTAAATGTTAAATATATCTTTCAAAACACCCTGTCAGGTTTATTCTCTCAAGTGAGAATTGCTGGGTAAAGTGAATTTTAAATGATAGGCCTAAATAGTTGTATTAGAAAAATTCACCAAGACAATTTTGTTGTTCACTTTGATTATTTAGGCATTCAAGAAATGCAGAAGTTTCCTTGCATGTAGTAAATGTGTAAATGCATTGTTCTATGAGTGAGTGGAGCAGATGTTTGTAAAAGCAGGAGTGTGTTTGTATGGAATGTTGAATGTGAATGCAGGGGTGTATTTTGTGGAGGACTTGTGTGTGAACACAGGGGAATGTTGGTGTATGAATGCCAGGGTGTATTTGTGTGGAAAGTCTGTGTATGAATAACAGTATAGATTTGTATGGATTGTCAGTGCGTGAATGCATATATGAATGCTGCAGTGTATTTGTATGTGTGCAGAGTGTAAGAGGGTATTTATCAGACATGTATCAGTAATGAGGGTATGTATCAGACATCTGAGGGTGTATGTGTGAGTGAGGCGTGCATCTAAAACCTGGGTCATAGTGTGTGAATGAGAGGTGTATTTGTGTGTATGTGAATCAAATTAAGTTAGTGTCAGCGAGGGGAAATGAGGGATATTTATATGCTGCAAGCATATTTGTTGTTTTTTGACTATCCACCTTCTAATGAATTTCTGTCTATCTCAATCTTCACCAATCTGTATGTGTGTCTTCCCATTAACGTCTTCTTGTGACTCTCTAACACCACTTGTCACCCATTTCTGTCCCCCTCACACCTCACTCGGTTGTGCCTCTTCTGCACCTCTTACTTCTCCTTTCCAAATAACCCACATTTGTCTTCCATCTCACTTAAAGGGACACTATAGTCACCTTTAGCCACTATAGCCACTAAAGCTCATTGAAGTGAACTGTCCCAGGTCTCTTAACCTTGCAAAGGTAATTATTGCAGTTTTTAATAATCTGCAAAAATTACCTTTGAGGGTTAACTCCACCTCTTGTGGCTGTCTACCAGACATCCACTAGAGTGACTTCCGGGTTGTTTGGCGAATTTTGATCCCCTAACTCAGGGGTTCTCAACCCGTGGTACACATCTACTCACATTAGTACTTCCCCCAAAGGAATTACTATCCTGTCTTGCCACAAGGCCTGACAGAATTCTGTATATTATTTTTTTTTCACATTCGCTACAGCTGGGTGCCCAAAAGGTAGATGCTTTCCTATGGGGTTTTATATGACGCTGGATGTCATGTATGAGGTTTTACATGACGCTGGATGTCATGTATTAAGTTTTACATGACGCTACATGTCATGTATGGGGTTTTACATGATGCTGGATGTCCTCATGCATAGCGTGAGGACGTCCAGCATCAGTTAGGTCAGGGGTTCCCAACCTTTTTTCACTTGAGTACCCCTAGGCAGCCCATCCCTGCCTGCACCGCCGCCATTGCTATATTGCTATATTAATAACAAACATTTCACTAATTTGAAGGGTACAATTTATGGAAATGGGCTGCCAAGTCGTACTAAAGTGAAAAAAGGTTGTGAACCACTGATCTAACTGATGCTGGACGTCCTCACACTATGCATGAGGACGTCCAGTGTCAAGCATTATACATGCTTTCCTGTGGGGAGGGGGGGGAAGTACTAATGTAAGCATGGCCATTGCAGTGCATGCGCATTAGGTAATGAAGGAGCGAAGGCGGAGCCTGAACCATCACAGAAGAACATAGGCGCTGGAATAAGGGAAGTGACAAAAGGGGTTCTTAACCCCTTCTGCACTACGGGAGGGAGGAATGCGGGAGGGCCGTGACAGAGGAGGGCAATATAAGGAGCTGTAGTGCCAGGAAAACAACTTTGCTTTCCTGGCACTTTATTTTCCCTATAATTTTTTAAAACAATTCAATTAATTATTATTATTTTAATTTAATTTAATTTAATCTTTCTTAAATTTTGGACAATATAAAACATTCATGACACATTTAAATATTCCTAAGCATTGTTAACTCGCTTAAACAGCAAAATAAGTAATATATAGGGAGTTGTACAAAAAAATTATGTAAGCAGGCAAGCAATATGGTAATGGCACCTTAGTTAAAGGACCACTATAGTGCCAGAAAAAAAAACAAAACTTGTTTTCCTGGCACTATAGGGTCTTTCGGTCCCCCCCACCCTCAGGGTCCCCTCCCGCTAGGCTGAAGGGGGCTAAAGGGGTTAAACACTTGCCTTTCTCCAGCGCCGGGCTCCCTCGGCACTGGGGAAATCTCCTCCCTCTTCCTTAGTCAGGGCTGAATGCGCGTGCGCGGCAAGAGCTGTGTGCGCATTCAATCAGTCCATAGGACAGCATTTCTCAATGCTTTCTTATGGACATCCAGCGTCTTCTCGCTGTGATTTTCACAGTGAGAAGCGCAGAAGTCAATAAGACAGAAACTAGAAGCTGGATTAACCCTATTGTAAACATAGCAGTGTCTCTGAAACTGCTATGTTTTCAGCTGCAGGGTTAAAACTAGAGGGACCTGGCACCCAGACCACTTCATTGAGCTGAAGTGGTCAGGGTGCCTATAGTGGTCCTTTAAAGGACCACTATAGTGCCAGGAAAACATACTCGTTTTCCTTGCACTATAGTGCCCTGAAGGTGCCCCCACCCTCAGGGACCCCCTCCCGCCCGGCTCTGGAAGGGGGAAAGGGGTTAAAACTTACCTTTTTCCAGCGCTGGGCGGAGAGCTCTCCTCCTCCGATCCTCCATCTCTCCTCCCCGTCGGCTGAATGCGCACGCGCGGCAAGAGCTGCGCGCGCATTCAGCCGGTCACATAGGAAAGCATTTACAATGCTTTCCTATGGACGCTTGCGTGCTCTCACTGTGATTTTCATAGTGAGAAGCACGCAAGCGCCTCTAGTGGCTGTCAATGAGACAGCCACTAGAGGATTAGGGGGAAGGCTTAACCCATTCATAAACATAGCAGTTTCTCTGAAACTGGTATGTTTATTAAAAAATGGGTTAACCCTAGCTGGACCTGGCACCCAGACCACTTCATTAAGCTGAAGTGGTCTGGGTGCCTAGAGGGGTCCTTTAAACTAATAACAATAAAAATAAAAAAAAAAACCTATTAGTGGAAAACTCATGAGTTCTCAACTGAAGATAAAAACACACACATCAATAAATATTGGACAAAAATATCAAGAAATAAAAACAAATGAAAAGAGAACCAACCAAAATATCTTAAAACAATAAATAAACAAAAAACAAATCATTGAGGTGTCTCACCACATCTATCCCTCATCTCTACAAAACCCCTGTGTGCTCTCTGTAACCCCTTCACCCCAAGCCTGCTTACCTGTACCAGCCTGAGTTTTATTCCCCCTCCTTCCAGCTTGGGAGGATCTGCAATGGCTGCTCCTGTTCTCACCCTCCATCCATGCTGTGAGTGCTCCGTGTGAGAGGGGAGCAGGGGGTGTGATGTCACTTCCTGCCCTCTCACATGGAGCACTGTGCACTAGCTGCAGGGAGAGAGAGCGGAGACCTGGCAGTGAGAGCAAGGTATGCTGCCAGGTCTCACGCTGAATGGGGGAATGGGATTGCAGGGTGACAGGTTGCAGGGGCCCCCTATATCATCATGGGCCCCTGCAACCTTACTTCTGACTTTGGAGATCTCTGATCTCCACAGCAGAAGCATAGCTGTGCTGCCGGGCCCCCTGACCGGCTCGGGTCCTCGGTCCATAACCGATCTGCCCGACCTGTCAGTCCGCCCCTGCCCATATCCACCCACAAGTTGCAGGGAAACCGCTACTCACAACACATAGAGCCAGTATATCGCATAGCACAACCTCTGACTCAATCTGTAATAAATTACCATCATCCTTTTATTCCACATTTTAAGCTGCACTGACACTGCCTCCTCACTGTTACACATCGTTATATAGCATAGCCAGTTGTTCTTAGTTTGACTGGCATGTTTACTACTATATATAAAAAATGAGACAGATTGCCAGGAATCTAGCCACTGACTATGTTACCGATCTTACCGTATGCACTAATTCCTTTACTCCTGTTGGAAATCACATTGCCTCAATAAAAGAAAGAATTACAAAAAATATATACACCGAGGTGATGGCCAATATGCTCTAAACACTACCATGTGGTATCCCCCTTAACCCACATCAAAAACCTTCAACAAACACTGCAAAATGGGGCAGAGCTGTAACAAATATTATGTCAGCGTATACATACGTACCGTGTTTCAATAAATAATGTATCTTAATGAATAATATGTGTTCTGCTGAGAAGAGAAGTCTTGGCTGGCAAAGTGCTTAGACGTTTTACGGCAAATACTTCTCAGATTATTTATGGAAATACATTATTTATTGAAATACGTATATATACACTGATATACTATTTAATATAAGGATACAAACTGAGCAGTGCCCCTTCTATCTATACACAGTATACAAGTGGCCCAATCAGGGTCATCTACAACTCGAAAAGGTGTAAATTGTATCAAATGCGCATAGCGTGCATCAAACCGACTTAAGTAAGGCACAGAGGCTATCTTATATAAAATTCAATATTTCAAGAATTTCGAAATTCAGTATACAGTCAATAGATCCCATGTTCACTCATCTTTCGTGCAGCTGTCAGTTCTTGACCTAGTCAATCGCAACTGGCAGATAATTCTCCATTAGGGGATAATTCAGTTAGGGGAAAATTAAGATCGATCCTCAAATTATTATTTTTATTTTTTTTTAGATGTTGAGTGTACATTTTCTGATTTTCAATGGAATTATTTTGATTTGTAAATGCATTATTTGCTATGAAGAGAGAGAGAGAGAGAGAGAGAGTCATTAAATCGTTTTGTCATCTTGCCTGACATTTCCTGTAACGATTTACATTGTAAGCATCTTCTACAAACCTAAAGTACCAGTTTGATTCTGTCTGTCTGATCCTGTGTTACAATATAACATAGTGTATCATTCAGAACAACTGTCACAAGTGGGTTATATTGACCTCCCAGATAATAACATATTGTGTAATGTGTGTTGTTGCTCAATGTTATCTATATAGGTTTACATTTACAGGTAAGAATGTAACCACTTCAAGGCTGACATGGATCTTTATACTAGTCAGGGACAGATATCAAGGTATCGAGGTAATTCTTCATTTTCTGCAAAGTGATTATTAATGTGAAGAACTGGTGTCATGTTTCGTAATCTCGTCCTGAAGCAGCTCTTTCCCACACTCCAGCTTTATGCCACAGATTACCCCCCTGCTTCCTCCTCTATTCACAGCACCAGATGCCCTATTAATGGACACACTCCTATTGTCCCTGCAGGGGCTGTGATTGGCTGCTGAGTGTGGGAACCTGTGCTCAGTCTGATCCTCACATATCATTATACAGAGAGAGCAGTATATAGAGGGCCTGCCTGCCTCACTAGCTGCATATCACTGGATCACATAGCAGACAGGACTCCAGCTCTCACCCACTGACTGGACAGCATGGCCCCTTCTAGCCCTAGCATGGTGCAGACTGATGGCAATGGGCACAGTGCACAAGGGATGAGGAAGGTAAGCCCTGATCAATGGCTGATACTGGACACTGGGGGGGGATTTTGGAAAATCAATAGTTTGACAGGAGTAAACGATAATGGGAATAATTTATATAGTCATTTTTATTTTACATTTTTAATAAGGATTTTTAGCTTAATTTAATTTCTAATAATTTAATTTTAGATCAGGATTTAGGATTTACTGTTTGAACATTAACCCATGTCGTGCCAGATGAAGCTGTATTTATACTAATGTAATGTGTTTGTTCCTTTCTCCAGCTCAGGAAGCCAGTGATTGAGAAGATGAGGAGAGATCGGATTAACAGCAGCATTGAGCAGCTCAGGGTGTTACTGGAGAAAGAGTTTCACAAACAGCATCTTCCATCCAAACCAGAGAAAGCGGATATTCTGGAGATGACAGTGACCTTCCTGCAGCAGCACCTGGCTGGGAAAAGTAAGTATCCTGACCTGTGTGTCTTTCACATCAGGAGAAATGATCATCTGTCACTGAGACTCAAACACTAAATGAAATATCATTCTAATAATGGTCTTCTCTTCTCCCCCTTTAGCTGCTCCATCATCCAGCCAGAGCTACACAGAAGGTTACTCCAAGTGTATCCAGATCTCTGAGTGCTTCCTATCCCAGCACAGACAGACAGAGGCCCAGGTGAAGCTGCTGCAGAACATCAATTGGACACAAACTCTTCCAGAAGGGGAATTATCTTCTAATGTTACTTTTAACCAGACCACAAGCAAACACACAGCATCAGAGACCACCAAAGCCATGTGGAGACCCTGGTAGCTACTCTATGGACTGAATTGGAACTAGACGCCTGTCTTCTATTTAATAGTCACCCAGTTACACACCTTTCCCTGGGATGACCTGTTAGAGACAATATAGTCCTAGCAGACACGAGATGATAGCCCTCATCACCATGTGCCTGCCCAAGTAACATGGGCAATGTACTACTGGTGGCTTGTCATAAATATTTATTTGTTAAGGATGATTGGATAGAATATGTAATATTCTACATGGCTAGTGTTTTATCATATAATGAAAGTGTAAGCATGCTATTAATGCTATTAGCCAAGTATGTTTTATATTAAAACAACAGCTCAGGCCAGGAATTACTGCAATCCCACATGAAAAGATTGGAGTCATTGGATCAGGGCTGTAATACATTGTTAAGAATGTTATTAGTTTCCTTCTATGAAGGTTGTTTATTGCAGAGTATAATAATATTATTATTACCATGTAATTCTAGGTACAGTGTTACTAGCTGAGTAAGGAGAGCTGGCGTTGTTCAGCCAGTAAATGCCATATTATGGTGACTGGGACACAGCTCTATAATGTTTCCTACCCTGGGTTTGCAATATATTATGATATATTATCATCTAATCCATGGGGTAATTAAAGGCTACAAAATATTAAATTATAAACCTTTATTGTAAATTACAATAGCTGTATTCTCTGTGAGGACTATTAATGTTTATCCATTCAATATTTGGATGTATGTACTGTATCATGTGTTATTACATGATTAGCAGTGACTGAGTTACATGCATTTGATATGTGACTTTTATTATATGTTCTGTTATTATCTCCAACACTAGGATGATATTAATACAGTATTGTGTATTTTACACTGTCTGCAATGTTTGCAGGGATTATCTGTACTTTAAACATGTGAATTTTGGATAAGCTCAATTAATATTCAAATTGACAATTGCCATGACATTGATGTCTGAACTGCAGATGTATTTCTTGTCGATGTAAATAAAATAATTTATGCTAGATATGATGTATGTTTATCTCTACAATACAATTAAGGGAATAAAACTCTAATAAAAATACAGCTTATTCTAGGCCTGATTCTCACCATAAAGACACATCCCGGTTCTATTCAATTCAATAAATTACATTTCAAGCATTTATTATTGGATTTATGCCTTATTCCAAATTAATTCAATGTTAATTCAAATAATTAATAGTAATGCTTTCTGTGTCAGATATGTAAGCATATTGTATTGCTTATTTGGGATAACATTCTGTTAAAATATAAAAAAAAAAAAAAAACTTTAACGTTTGAAGGTGGGAAACATGCTGTGATGGTATAAAGTTCTCAATCTGGCTATTTATATTATTATTATTATTATTATTATTATTGCCATTTATATAGCGCCAACAGATTCCGTAGCACTTTACAATATTATGAGAGGGGGGGATTTAACTATAAATAGGAAATTACAAGAAAACTTACAGGAAAGATAGGTTAAAGAGGACCCTGCTCAAACGAGTTTACAGTCTATAGGAGGTGGGGTATAAGACACGTTAGGACAGGATTTATACGCCGTAAATTAATATTTTGAGTGTTGAAAATAGGAATTATACAGGAATTCTACTATAACAAACGGATACATGTTTGGTGTATTGTCCTTAAATTGGACACTCTAATCTACAAAACAACTATAACACATTGCAGTTGTTATGGTGTCTGGAGCGCCCTGGTGCCATTTCACAGTAAGCTGTCAATGCATCTACAAATTGTTTAATGCTTACTTGTTGTTTCCCTCCTGTCCTTTCAATCTACACTGAAGTAGACATTTAAACTTCCACCATAGTAATATCAATTTTGTACATTAGTCATTGCCTGAGAGCGTCAAAACTGTTACTAAATGATTTAACAGCTTATGGAGGGATGATGCCAGCGTGTTGTATTGGTTATAATGCTTAGAGTATCCCTTGAAACTTCACCGATCATTGATCATACCATAAGAATATTCAAAGAGTGTAAAATTATACAATCTATACATTCTGTAATACAAATATACAATAATAATAAAAAAAAAATACAAAAGACATTTTTGCATAAAATAGGTTAGAAAAGTGTACTGTATAAGGCTCCAGAACCCAAACTTGAAATTATTTTCTCCTAATACACTCTATGTTATTATGTGTCTTTTATATTGCATGATATTTCTACATTACAGTTAGTGTAAGTGTTATGGTAGTGTAGGGGTTAATGTTTAGTGTTGGTGGAGTGTATGGGGTAATGTTCAATTGGTGTTGGGGCTAATATTTATCAATAGTGTTTGTGCATCATAGGACTAATATTTAGTAACTGTATAGTGTGCGGATGAATGCGTAGTATAGTTATGGTAGTCTAAGGTTAAAGGTTGGTCTTTACTATTAGGGTATCACTGGGACATACAGTCCTGGGCAGCAGCCAATTTAGTTACCATTATTAAAATGGCAGCAGATACCACTAATGATTGAAACTCACACTAAGCTTGGGCAGAAGGATGCATTTTTGTCTGGATTCTGCCTGAGATTAGGCCTCCAGAATACACAGAAGCGGTCCGTACATTATTTTGTGTTCATTACAGGGAATAATCGCACAAATAACATCACCATCCATGAATTGCAGAATTCTAAAACATTATCACATAACAGGTAGATCATGAAAAATAGATGGATGGATTAATGGATAGATATAGAAATAGATAGACAGATAGGCAGATAGAACACAAAAGGCAAGGGTGGAACGGCGCTACAATAACTGATCACAAGGGGGCTGCACACCTGAATGGGAAGGTAACCCTCAAAACCTTCAAGAATAAATCTAACAAACAAAACAAAGGATACAGGTAGCACCAAAATGAAAATAATATTGTAGTAAGTAATCAAAAAGGTACCAAGTAAAAGATAAAAATGTCCTTATGATGTTTAAAAGTCTTCAAATGTTGAATAAGATGTCTACGGAGTGGTGTCACACATCAACGGCATATGCAAAACTATTGGTCTACTATATTTTTTTTTGCATATGCCGTTGATGTGTGACATCACTGTCAGGTGCCTGTGAGTGAATGGTATTGCTGTGCGTGAGTAGCTGTAAGTGAATGGTATTGCTGTGTGTGAGTAGCTGTGAGTGAATGGCATTGATCTGTGTGAGTAGCTGTGAGTGAAGTGTATTGCTGTGTGGGGGGTAGCTGCGAGTGAATGGTATTGCTGTGTGTGAGTAGCTGTTAGTGAATGGTATTGCTGTGTGTGAGTAGCTGTTAGTGAAGGGTATTGATGTGTGTGAGTAGCTGTGAGTGAAGGGTATTGCTGTGTGGGGGGTAGCTGTGAGTGAATGGTATTGCTGTGTGTAGGTAACTGTGAGTGAAGGGTATTACTATGTGTGGGTAACTGTGAGTAAAGGGTATTGCTGTGTGTGGGTCGCTGTAAATGAATGGTATTGCTGTGTGTGGGTCGATGTGAGTAAATGGTATTGCTGTGTGTGGGTAGCTGTGAGTGAAGGTTATTGCTCTGTGTGGGTAGATGTGAGTAAATGGTATTGCTGTGTGTGAGTAGCTGTGAGTGAAGGGTATTGCTGTGTGTGGGTAGCTGTGAGTGAATAGTATTACTGTGTGCTGGTAGATGTGAGCGAAGAGTATTGCTATGTGTCAGTCGCTGTGGGTGAATGGTATTGCTGTGTGTGGGTAGCTGTGAGTGAATGGTATTGCTGTATGTAGGTAGCTGTGGGTGAATGGTATTGCTATGTGTGGTTAGCTGTGAGTGAATGGTATTACTGTGTGTAGGTAACTGTGAGTGAATGGTATTGCCATATGTGGGTAGCTGTTAGGCCTGTATGAGCAGATGAGTGTGAGTGGGGAAGGTGGGATTGGAATGATAAGAATAGGGCAAGAAAGTTAGGTGTGGGAGTGACATTGGGTTGTGGAGAAGAAGGCATGAGTTGGAGAAATAGCTGGTTGAGGAGGATGGGAATGATCAGAGGATGGGGAGAGATGGAGGGATGTGTTGCAAATCATAGTAGATGGAAGAGATGGAGGGATGGCTGGAAGTGATGGGAAGAGGGAGAGATGATTGGGTGTAATAGGCTTAACAGAGAGAAATGGATAGGTTTGGACTGGCAGAAGAATGGGGTGAGAGGAATAGAAGAATAAAGGAGGGATGAATAGGTGAGGTCAGGAGATCGGATGGATGTGAGTGATAGGAATAAAAGGAGAGGGTAGTTGAGGGTTATATGAATATGGTGTAAAAGGGAGTGATTGCTAGGTGGCAGGTATAGGAGTATGGGGTAAGAGACAGTGTTGAGTGGAAGTGATGAGAAGAATGGGTGAGAGTGCAGCAGGGGTGTGTTTGGGGTAATATGAGGAATGAGTGGTGCTAGGTATGGGGTAGAAGGGCTAAATACAACCCTTATCCTGCTTTAAGAAATATCATTTTAGAATCGCAACAAACAATTGTATACTGATCACTGTGTTCCAAACTTGCACAATATTTGTTTATTTAATATTTTACCTCAATTTATCATTAGCCAGTGTCCCCTTTGATGGCTGGATGTTCTGTAAACCAGGAAACTACTCTACAAATGAAGACAACACTCAATATAACTATGTCATCTTTATCAGCAAATAGATAAACTTAAAGAAAATATAAGCTGTCATTCCATTCCCCATTGTTTGTTCGTTTATTTCACTTCTTCCTTTATTCCAGACATGATTGGAATCTGTTTGAATGACATCACTGTGTAGTTACCATTCAATTCTCAGACATTATCACATGATACATGTAACGATTTATTCCATCCTAACATCACTGCTCCATTATTACAATCTGTCAAGAGGTTTCACTTCAAATTCAGACTAGGGAATCGCTTCTCCTGATAAGAAGTAACATGACAATTAGCCATAGGCCAGGTAACACATGTGGCTATCAATATTTATTTGAAGTAGCCCGTTGGAGCAGCTCTTTCCCACACTCCAGCTTAATGCCACAGATTACCCCCCTGCTTCCTCCTCTATTCACAGCACCAGATGCCCTATTAATGGACACACTCCTATTGTCCCTGCAGGGGCTGTGATTGGCTGCTGAGTGTGGGAACCTGTGCTCAGTCTGATCCTCACATATCATTATACAGAGAGAGCAGTATATAGAGGGCCTGCCTGCCTCACTAGCAGCATATCACTGGATCACATAGCAGACAGGACTCCAGCTCTCACCCACTGACTGGACAGCATGGCCCCTTCTAGCCCTAGCATGGTGCCAGCTGATGGCAATGGGCATAGTGCACAAGGGATGAGGAAGGTAAGCCTTGATCAATGGCTGATACTGGGCCCCGGTGGAGGAAGAGGGGGATTTTGCAGAAAAATGTAACTTTATTCATTGATTGTTCATATTACTTAGTTAGACATTTTACCATGCCAGATGAAGCTGCATTTATACTAATGTAATGTGTTTGTTCCTATCTCCAGCTCAGGAAGCCAGTGATTGAGAAGATGAGGAGAGATCGGATTAACAGCAGCATTGAGCAGCTCAGGATGTTACTGGAGAAAGAGTTTGACAAACAGCATCTTCCATCCAAACCAGAGAAAGCGGATATTCTGGAGATGACAGTGACCTTCCTGCAGCAGCACCTGGCTGGGAAAAGTAAGTATCCTGACCTGTGTGTCTTTCACATCAGGAGAAATGATCATCTGTCACTGAGACTCAAACACTAAATGAAATATAATTCTAATAATGGTCTTCTCTTCTCCCCCTTTAGCTGCTCCATCATCCAGCCAGAGCTACACAGAAGGTTACTCCAAGTGTCTCCAGGTCTCTGAGGGCTTCCTATCCCAGCACAGACAGACAGAGGCCCAGGTGAAGCTGCTGCAGGCCACCCATTGGACACAAACTCTTCCAGAAGGGGAATTATCTTCTAAGTTAATCATGAACCACACCCCCAGCAAAGACACAGCAGATAAGACCAGCAAAGCCATCTGGAGACCCTGGTAGTGACTCTATGGACTTAACCGGAAATAATAAAATATTTATTTTTTTCGGTCATCCTGCATAAAAAAATGTCTATGGATAATCTTCTATTGGACTAGAAAGGGTCACTTTGTGTCTGCCAACCTCACATGGACAATGTGCTACTGGTGGCTAGTAGTAAATATGTATTTATTAAGGATGATTGGATAGAATATGTAATATTCTAAATGGCTAGTGATTTATCATATAATGATAGTGTAAGCATGTTACTAATGCTATTAGCCAAGTATGTTTTATATTAAAACAACAGCTCAGGCCAGGAATTACTGCAATCCCACATGAAAAGATTGGAGTCATTGCATCAGGGCTGTAATAGGTTGTTAACAATGTTATTAGTTTCCTTCTATGAAGGTTGTTTATTGCAGTGTATAATAATATTAATATTACCATGTAATTCTAGGTACAGTGTTATTAGCTGAGTAAGGAGAGCTGGGGTTGTTCAGCCAGTAAGATGCCATATTATGGTGACTGGGACACAGCTCTATAATGCTTCTTACCCTTATAGAATATGTAATATTCTAAATGGCTAGTGATTTATCATATAATGATAGTGTAAGCATGTTTACTAATGCTATTAGCCAAGTATGTTTTATATTAAAACAACAGCTCAGGCCAGGAATTACTGCAATCCCACATGAAAAGATTGGAGTCATTGCATCAGGGCTGTAATAGATTGTTAACAATGTTATTAGTTTCCTTCTATGAAGGTTGTTTATTGCAGTGTATAATAATATTAATATTACCGTGTAATTCTAGGTACAGTGTTATTAGCTGAGTAAGGAGAGCTGGGGTTGTTCAGTGAGTAAGATGCCATATTATGGTGACTGGGACACAGCTCTATAATGTTTCTTACCCTGGGTTTGCAATATATAATGATATATTATGATCTAATCTGTGGGGTAATAAAAGGCTACACAATATTTAATGATAAACCTTTATTGTATATTATAATAGCTGTATTCTCTATGAGGACTTTTAATGTTAATCCGTTCAATATATGGATATCACAGTATTACAGCATATACAGTATCAGGTGTTTTTACATGATTAGCAGTGACTGAGTTACGTGCATTTGATATGTGACTTTTATAATATTATTGTATCCGTTACTTGGGTGTTATTAATACACTATTGTGTGTTTTACACTGTCTGCAATGTTTGCAGGAATTATCTATATTAAACTAATGTGAATTTATGGCATGTAATCTATGCTCAAATTTATTATTTATTAATTAGCAAGTGAATATTTAAGTCTGAATTTCAGATGTGTTCGTTGGTGATGACAATAAAATGTGTTTTTTTTTTGTTATCACACTCATTTTCTGTTTTAATCCATACAATCTATTTTGCTATAATCATTATAATACAATAAGAGATAAACATATTCCAAAAGTAAACTACACAACAGTATGAAAGGTTATTTAAAAGTACACATCTTTAGGACCCAATTCTTTAAACATTTATACATTTCCCATGATTGGACGTGCTTATCATTAGATTTGTCATAATGAAGTGCAAGGTTTCTTGAAGGAACACATCTTACAGATAAATCTATAAATAGAATTCAATACTATATTCTCATGTAATGTACCAGCTTTTGCTTTTTTTTTACTGCAAATTGCCAAGTTTTCCAGTTTTGCAGTAAACTGTCACCAAACAAATAAGTAACATGTAACATTTAATAGCACAGTGAGATTTTCCTTTAAACAATGCCTTAAAGTCAGTCTATTATGTTCATAGTCTTTGCATTCTTTGCAAAGAACCTGCCCACCTCCCCACTCCCCAAAGTGCTAGCGAATGAAAAAGAGAATGTCAGCTTTTTAACAGAGCCTAAGGGCACAGCAAAGGTTTTTGTGCGTTGTAGTTCAATTCAGGGATGTGCTGTGAGATCAGTGGCTGGTGAGGCACGAAAAAAAAATAGTTTTATCTGAACAAATTTTGTTCGATTGTTTATTCGTTTTCGGAGTTTATTCAGTCATTGTTATAAAGAAGTATAGGGGCAATAGTGGCTGGATATGAGCTGTAGTGGGTATTAAGAACAGAAGTGGGGATTAGAAGATGTAGTGTGGGCATAGGGAAGGTTAGTAGGGGTCAGGAGCATTAGTGGAGGCTAGAGGAAGTAGTGGGGGGGGTGTTAGAGGCAGAAATGGGGGCTAGGATCTGTAGTGAGGGGTGGGACAAGGTTAGGGGTTGTAGTAGGGAGTTAAGACCTGTAGTGTGGGTTATAGGCCTAATGTGGGTTAGAAGCGGTAGTGGGGGTTATATAATGAAGTTGGGAGTTCGGAACTGTTGAGGGGGTTAGAACTTCTAGTGGGGTGTTGGGGGTTGTAGTGGGTGTTAAGATATGTAATGGAGGTTAAAGTCTTTAGTGTGGGGCTAGGAGCAGTAGTGGGGGTTAGAGACTGAAGTTGAGGATCGGGCCACAGTTACGGGTTTGGACTAGTAGTCGTGGATAAGGCCAAGTAGGAGAGGGAGGGTGAAATCCTGATCCCTGGTGGTACATGGTAAAAAGCAGCATGCCTGCACCCTCTGGCGCCAGGAGGTTTCGGCTATGTTTTTCCTCTTTCCCGTCAGCATCACTGGCCGGACTGGAACCGCGGTATGCAGCTTCTGGAGAGGTGACACGGCACCAGTCTATGGAAAACTCTTGATCTCCCCTACGACATTCTGGTTGCATTAGGGTACAGCAGCAGAGGCAGCTCTAGACTTTATGAGGCCTTAGGCGAAACTCAAACATGAGGCCCCACTAACACCATAGTAAAAAAAATAGAGTTGTAATACATGCACGCTGTCACACATTCACATTGATGCACTGTTAACCTGTGTATGTGCCTGAGAGTGTGTCTGACAGAGAGTATCCTTGTGTGTGTGAATGTATGTCTCTGTGAGCATGTTTGCATTTTTATCTGGGACCGTAAGTGTATAGGGTAGCTGCTTGAAGTGTGCTGTGTGTACGGGGGTCTGCCTGTGGCTTAGTGCATTGTGTTTATGGCAAAGCTATGTTTCCTGAGTGTGTGTATGATGAATGTCTTCAGCTTATGACTGTGACAAGGTGAGTAAAGGGGTACCAGTGGCAGGGAGAGTGTGACAGGGCAAAAGGGGGTAAAGGGACGGTGGGGGTGGGGGGTTGTGAGAGCGAATGAGGGAGTATGACATGGTTTGATGAGTAAGTGTGACAGGGCGAGTGGAGGTAAGTGTGTCAGGGCAATTGAGGCATGGTAGAGGGACGAGTGTGACAGGATTAAGGGGGGTTAATGTGACAGGGTGAGTGTGGCAGAGTGAGGGCAGGTGAGTTTGGAGGGGATGAGGTTAACAGGATTAGGAGTGGTTAATGTGAGTGTGGATGCATGAAGATGCTGACAGTGTGTGTGTGTGGGGGGGGGTTGATGACAGTGTAGGGAGGGGTGACAGTGTGAGGGGAGGTGACAGTGTGAGGTTATGCTAACAGTGTGTTTGGGGAGGCTGTGTGTGTAAGGGGGTGATGCTGTGTGTGTGGGGGGTGTTTCTGTGTGTGAGTAGGTGATCGTGTGAGTAGGTGATGGTTATTGTGTGAGGGTGGGGTGATGGTGATGGTGTGAGAGTGAGACTGCGGAGCTGCAGACCGGTGTCTACAGTGGCTGGCCGGGCAGATAGGAGGGGCCTCGCACCCGGCGGCATACTAAGCAAGCCACCGGGCCCCTCCAGGTGTCGGGTCCTAAGAAAGTGACAGAGGACCCGACATAGTCTGCCCTCAGGTGGTTTAGGCGGCCGCGAGGCCCCAGCCCGCGCGAGACCTTAGGTGGCCGCCTAAACCACCTAATTAGAGAGCTGCCCCTGCACAGCAGGCACACCCCATGGGCACACACAGAGAGAAAATAGGCACACCCACTAATAAGAGTTCTCCGACAGAAACGTTTTGAGACTTCCCTGTCAGAGCACTGGATTGGTTGACTTAAGTCATTATAAACAATTCAATCAAAAGAGTCCAACTTTGCGAGGTGGCAAATGGAGCTCATTTAAAAAAATATCTTCTATACCTAGTCAAACAAATCTCTATATGCTAAGCATTCATTATATTTAATATAATAAAAAGTTATTGTCTCCTCAAACCCTACTCTGAACTTTGACCCATCCTGTACATTCTTTAACAGGGTTCCCCGCTACTACACTGCCCTGTTGATAATGAGTTGCTTCACAACACTTTAATGGCTGTCCATTTCATAAAGCAAGAAACTTAGACTTTCTTATAAATATATCTATATATCTACGGCCTGAGTAATATAGATGGGATTTGAGGTCCAATATTAACTAAAGGTCATGTTAGCCGCTCACAACACTACAGATTCCAAAACATACCAAAAGATATGCACAAGAGCTTGCTTCCTCTCTATCTTTTATTTGCTAGAGTTGTCTCTTTGTCCACATTTTCTCAAGCACTTGTATTGTCCCCATGCTGCTGGAAGATGCATGAATAATGCTGCCCAGAAGTATGAATGATTCACATGCTGTTAGAGAACATCAATAGATAAATAATCTCAATTCCCCTTAGAACAGTTTCATATTTAATCAATTTATTTCCAGTATGTGAATTCTACATAATGCCAGGACGCACTATTCATTTACCTTCCAAAACATGTGTGTGTTCCAGCTGTCCTGGGAAGCATGGCCAAGCTGACAATTGGTTTCCTGTTAGATGGTCTATTAAAGACATGTTAAGACTTTTATTACTAAGCCAAACGTAGTAAAGTCAGTGTCAAGTCTAAATGTCTGGATCCATTAAACAGCCATACTGCGTGCTATAGTTCTAATAAATAGGCGAAGGGGGGCATCCACAGAGATAATGTGTGTTATTTGTGAACAAGGAGGGTTACACGTGTGAATTGTTGGGAATTAATTGTGAAATGAAAGTGAAAATTTAATTAAGCCAAAACAGCTAGATTGGAAAAGTATTCCAAATCATCATTTCAACAGTTTTGCACTATAATTTAAAATTAACTTTGAAATCACTTTGAATTCCCAAGTTATCATACTTGAAATATTGAATATCCCATTATCTACCCTCAATAGACTTGAAATTGCTTTTTAAAATAGTAATACCTTTCACAACCTTTGTTAACCTAGTCTAAATCTCGGATAAGGAGTAGATGGAATTTACCCCCCAGCTCCCATCATGCCACTGGATGAATGATCACACATAGAATTAGCTAATTGGATGAGTAACTGCACCAAACGTCACTGTATTTGCCTTATCGAACACAGTTCAACCTGTGTAAAGTTGTGTATGTTAATAATTGTTTGATTAATAAAGTTTGTTGACATATTGCACTCTACGGTTCCATGCTCACATACGATCATTGCTGTGCAAAACCAAAGCTAAAGCAGAGGATGGCTGTTGCTGGGAACTCCATGGTTCGGAGGATGGAATTTGATATAAAGAGATTTGATAAAGCCTCCATCCTGCTTTACTTAAATATATATGGATTGTATCATTCTTGATCAAAATCGGAATAATGCCTGCCTCATTGTATCATTATCAATGGTATACCACCCTCATATTCCATATTCTGATTTCCAAATTTGCCCATTTTGATATTTTAAACAATAATATCATTACCTATCACTGCTGGGTGTTCACTTGGTTTTTATTAATATTATTGTTATCATTTATAACATATTCTGCAGCATTTTACAATTATAGCAAGGGTATATCTAAAAAACTAATATTTGACAGAGACAAAAGGTGTAGAAGGCCCAGCTCCTATGAGCTCACAATCTGCGAGTTTAGTTATGCATTAAACTTCTTTATATAACGACTTTATAATAAATTACTAAATACTGTATACAATCACAAAAGAGTAAATTAGACTTTTGTGGTCTTATCAAGATAACTTATATTGGTAAAAGAGTGAATAGTACTATAGGTAACCAATAAGATTATTTTCTGCATATTGCCGGTAACAACGTTACAGTTAAGTTTTATTTTCCAGAGATCCAATAAGATAATAGGTACTGGTTCTCAATGATATCATATCAAGCACAGAATAAATAAAATCAACTTTACTGGAACCAAATCCAGGTTCTAGATTGTACTTATTATTCTTTCATAGCATCTCCCACTCTTGGCCTCAGGTATTGTCATGAGATATTCCCGATTTATGGAATTTCCATTAAGTTCTCTACCAGATAAGTCTTGTGTTCTGCTCAGACAATCCATCCATAGTTCCCTGTCTTTTAGGGGAGCATAATTGTATATTTGTATTTAACTCATGATATATGCAAATATACATTAATTTCAATATCTCTGCTCCATCAGTACAAGCAGTGAAAAGGCATCACCTCAATTAATTAATTATTATTTTTATTGGAATAATATATCTACTATCTGTATTGACAGACAAACATTATCTCGTAAAAACATCCTCCATCCCATGAGACCCCAGCAACAGACGGTCATTAGTTTTACATTGCTGTCAACATGACAAAAAAATGTGTTTCCTCCCCTCATTCTTTATTAGATCTAAATCTATACTATCTATATAATAGTGAAAACATAGATCCCAACTGCTGTGAAACAACAACTCCAAAGATGGTTTGTCAGCCTTACAGCTGTCAAAGCATTCTGGAATTTGAAGTTCAAGTATCGCTGATGATCTTCCTATTGGCTATCCCTGCTCTTGAAATAAAGCTCATCGTAATGTAAGAAAATTCTACCTTTGCTGTAACATCATCCTTTCCAACATTTCCATTGGACAAAGAGGGACACTTGACTCAGAAGTAGTTCTGCTCACATTTTGGTTTATCAGTTTGTTGCCTATAAGGTTAACATGATTTTATAATCTGTAGATTTTATGAATCTCTGTCTCACTTATTCCAGATGGACATAGCCCATTAAAGCCAGGGAAGGAATGGCCTCTACTGATAACCACTAAAATATAGCATATCAATTAGCCATGGGCCAGGTAACACATGTGGCTATCAATATTTATTTGAAGTAACCCGTTGGAGCAGCTCTTTCCCACACTCCAGCTTTATGCCACAGATTACCCCCCTGCTTCCTCCTCTATTCACAGCACCAGATGCCCTATTAATGGACACACTCCTATTGTCCCTGCAGGAGCTGTGATTGGCTGCTGAGTGTGGGAACCTGTGCTCAGTCTGATCCTCACATATCATTATACAGAGAGAGCAGTATATAGAGGGCCTGCCTGCCTCACTAGCTGCATATCACTGGATCACATAGCAGACAGGACTCCAGCTCTCACCCACTGACTGGACAGCATGGCCCCTTCTAGCCCTAGCATGGTGCCAGCTGATGGCAATAGGCACAGTGCACAAGGGATGAGGAAGGTAAGCCCTGATCAATGGCTGATACTGGACAAGAGGGGTGGGAATTTTGGAAAAGAATATGGTTAGATAGGATTCATTATTTTTAACGAATAATAGAAATAATTATTTATACAGTACATTTTGGTTTAATTCTTTAAAATAATGCTATTTGAACTTTATCTCAGATCAGGATTTAGGATTTATTGTTTGAACATTAACCCATGTCGTACCAGGTGAAGCTGTATTTATACTAATGTAATGTGTTTGTTCCTTTCTCCAGCTCAGGAAGCCAGTGATTGAGAAGATGAGGAGAGATCGGATTAACAGCAGCATTGAGCAGCTCAGGGTGTTACTGGAGAAAGAGTTTGACAAACAGCATCTTCCATCCAAACCAGAGAAAGCGGATATTCTGGAGATGACAGTGACCTTCCTGCAGCAGCACCTGGCTGGGAAAAGTAAGTATCCTGACCTGTGTGTCTTTCACATCAGGAGAAATGGTCATCTGTCACTGAGACTCAAACACTAAATGAAATATCATTCTAATAATGGTCTTCTCTTCTCCCCCTTTAGCTGCTCCATCATCCAGCCAGAGCTACACAGAAGGTTACTCCAAGTGTCTCCAGGTCTCCGAGTGCTTCCTATCCCAGCACAGACAGACAGAGGCCCAGGTGAAGCTGCTGCAGAACATCCATTGGACACAAGCGGTAGCAGAGGGGACCTTATCTTCTAAATTAATCATGTACCAGACCCACAGCAAAGACACAGCAGACGAGACCAGCAAAGTCATCTGGAGACCCTGGTAGTCACTCTATAGACTTGGCTGGACTGGAAATAATATATACATATATATATTTTCAGTCATCCTACATAAAAAAACCTCTATGGATAATTGTCTGTTGGTTTGGAAAAGGTCACTTTGTGCCTGCCCACCTCACATGGATAATGTGCTACTGGTGGCTTGTGATAACTATGCATTATTAAGGGTGATTGGATAGAATATGTAATATTCTACATGGCTAGTGATTTATCATATAATGATAGTGTAAGCATGTTTACTAATGCTATTAGCCAAGTATGTTTTATATTAAAACAACAGCTCAGGCCAGGAATTACTGCAATCTTACATGAAATGATTGGAGTCATTGGATCAGGGCTGTAATAAATTGTTAACAATGTTATTAGTTTCCTTCTATGAAGGTTGTTTATTGCAGTGTATAATAATATTATTATTACCATGTAATTCTAGGTACAGTGTTACTAGCTGAGTAGGTGGAGCTGGGGATGTTTGACCAGTAAACGCCATATTATGGTGACTGGGACACAGTTCTATAATGTTTCCTACCCTGGGTTTGCAATATATTATGATATATTATGATCTAATCCATGGGGAAATGAAAGGATACAAAATATTAAATTATAAATCTTTATTGTATATTACAATAGCTGTATTCTCTATGAGGATTATTAATGTTAATCCATTCAATCGATGGATGTATGTACTGTATCATGTGTTATTATATGATTAGCAGTGATTGTGTTACATGCATTTGATATGTGACTTTTATTATATGTTCTGTTATTACCTCCATTACTGGGATGATATTAATAGTGTTTTGTGTATTTTACACTGTCTGCAATGTTTGCAGCAATTATCTGCATATTAAGCTAGTGGGCATTTATGGTATATATTATCTTGTCTCAAATGTATTATTTATTAATTAGCAAGTGAATATGTAAGTCTGAATTTCAGATGTATTCACTGGTGATGTCAATAAAATGTATTTTTTGTTAAACATGCTTTTTGGCTCTTTTAATCTTTCTAATACAAATACGGGTAAAAATATTCCACAAATGAACTATATAACATTATAAACAGTTATTGAAAAGTACACATCTTTGGGACCCAATTCTTTAAACATTTATACATTTCCAATCATGGGACATGCTGATCAATACATTTTTCATAATCAAGTACAAGGTTTCTTGAAGGAACACATCTGACAGATAAATCTATCAAATAAAATTCAGAACTATATTCTCGTTTAAAGTACCAGCTTTTTCTGCAAATTCCCAAGTTGTGCAGTTTTGGAGTAAGCTCTCACCAAACCAATAAGTAAAATGTAACTTTCAATAGCTGTGAGCTTATCCTGTAAACAGTGCGTTACATTGGCTCTATTATGTTCATAGTCTTTGCATAGTTTGCAAACACACATCCCCAACCCAATGTGCCATGGCCTGCTTTGTATGCAGTGGACTGGGACAAAAAGAGAATGTCATCTTTCTGACAGAGCCTCTCTAAGGGAACAGCACAGGTTTTGGTGAGTTGTAGTTCAATTCAGGGATGTGCTGTGAGGTCAGTAGCTGGTGAGGCATGAAAAAAAAAAGTTTAATCCGAGCCAAATTTTGTCAGGAAGTTGCGGTTTAAGACCTATAGAGTGGGGCTAGGGGCAGTAGTGGAAGGTTAGAACCGGTAGCAGGGGGTCAGGACTTGTAATGGGGAAAAAGTACGGCTAGTGGGGGGGTTGGGGGTTACACAAACACACTATGCTGTAACTATACACAAACTACATGCCTATACCAACACACACTCTGCATTCACTACACACACTCTGTATTCACTACACGAACACACACTCTGCAGTCACTATACACACACACTCTGCATTCATTATACACACACAATATTCACTATACACACTCAAATGTAATGCGTACATGGTGAATGCAGAGTGTGTATAGTGAATGCAGTGTGTGTGTAATGAATATAGTGTGTGTGTAGTGAATGCAGAGTGTGTATAGTGAATGTAGTGTATGTATAGTGACTGCAGTGTGTGTATAGTGAATGCAGTGTCTGTTTAGTGAATGCATATTGTGTTTGTGTGTAGTGAATGTAGTGTGTGTAGTGAATGCAGCGTGTGTATTTGTGTAGGAATATAGTGTGTGTATTTATGTAAGGATGTAGTGTGTTCATCATGACTGCGGTGTCTGTGTGTATGTGTAAGAATATAGAGTGTCTACAGTGACAGCAGTGTGTATAATGAATGTAGTGTGTGTAGAGTGAATGCGGAGTGTGTATAATAAATGTAGTGTATCTATTAAATGAATAATATGTATAGTGAGTGTAGTGTGTATATAATGATTGTAGAGTGTGCATAGTGAGTATAGGGATTACAGAGTGTGTTTGTGTAGTTAATTTAGTGTTTGTGTAGTGAATGCAGAGTGTGTATAGTGAATACAGGGTGTATGCAGAGTGTGTATTTGTGTAAGGATGTCAAAGAGATAAAGAGCTTTTTTGTTAGTTTTTTAACTTTTATTTGAAGAGACGCTATAGTCACCAGAACAACTACAGCTTAATGTTTTTCATGTAAAGACTTTCTTTTCAGAGAAAAAAACTGTGTTTACATGGCCCCGTTAGGGACACTTCCAGGGGCAGTGCTGAATAATGCTGCCCAAGAAGTATGAATAATTCACATAATATTAGAGGACATCAATAAATAAATCATCACACTTCCCCTTAGAACAGTTTCATATTTATTCAATTTATTTCCAGTATGTGAATTCTACATAATGCCAGGCCACATTCATTCATTTGCCTCCCAAAACATGTGGATGTTCCAGCTGTCCGGGGAAGCGTGGCCAACTGACAATTGGTTTCCTGTTAGATGGTCTATTAAAGACATGTTAAGACTTATTACTAAGCCAAATGTGGTCTCTTTGTATTTTTTGTATTTTCTATATGGGCAATCACTGCCCCCCAAAAAAAAACGACACAGAGCGGCAAAACCCAATGTCTCCTAACTGATTAAACATTTAACCACTGTTGAAAGCTAAGTAACACTGTTTTATGATCGGCCCCTGCGTGAGCCACTGTATTTTGATATGCTGCATTCTGTGTCGAATCAAAAATAAAGAATTTAAAAAAAAAAATGTGGTAAAATCAGTGTTAAGTGGTCCTGTGGTGGCTTGGATTAGCCCCCACTTTTTGTGGAGAGGGTCCTCCGAACCCTTACTGGACCCCTTTACTGTTTTGTGCTTCTAGGCACTGTTTGCTTATATTTATTGCATGTTTCACACATTGTGTTGTCTGCTTAGATTTATTACATATGTCTGACATTGAAATGCAACGTGGGTTTAACTTTGTGGGTCCCTTCCCTCCTCACTGCTGTGGGGTTTCCCCTCCCAGGGGGCCTCCCCCTCAACATGCGCCCACTTTGCTCATTGTCCGACTAGCCTTAGTTCGCAGGGGCCATCTTTTTGGTTCTGCCGCCCACTGGAGACGCCCATTTTCACAGAGCCTTACACAACCGCCCGTGGCCACCTTGTTGGGGTCCCTGTGGGTGACAGTGGCCATTTTTTCTGCGCGGTTTTCACACTTTGCACGGGAACTGCACTTACATTGGTGCTGCCCAGGTGTTATTTCCCTTAGCTTGTTTTGACACCCGGGTGGCTCCTTGCTCCTCTGAATAACTGTGAGTTTACTTTGCTTGTTTTTCCTACAGTTTCTAGTCATTTTTTCCCTGAGGGTCTTTGGGTTACTTATGCTCATCATACCTTGTTACAGGCACTCTACAGATCATTACTGGATTACCCTGTTTATTTTACCATATACTCTGTTTCGGTAGTATTACTATATAAAACACATTACATGAACAGTCAGGACTATGTATTCATGCATACGAACAAAGACCACCCGGCCCTTGGCGTGTGCCGCCACTTAACCTTTTTCACCTCTAAAACAACCGAACGGCCGACCACCTTACAAGCGGAGTGTGGTTTCAATTGACCACCGAGAAGCTGCGGTCTGCGGTTAACCACAAGCCTAATTGACTGCCTCAGGGTGGCCTCGTTCGGATAATTCACCGAACTGAAACTCCCGAAAGGCTCCCGAACGAGGACCACCTACACCCAGGCGTGTGCCCCCAATTAGAATGTTGAGTCTGTGGTTAACCGCAAGCTAAGTAGCCCCCTTCATGGCAGTCTCTGTTCGGCTCCCAAAGGGCTGGGACAACCATCCACTGAGCGGTATTTGCGCAACTGTTCATCCGTTACTCGCTCCAAGGATTTTAGGGCCAGGTGCCGCTCTCTATTCACCAGCCGGAAAACATGGCCGCCGTCTCATGTTCGGGACAAAAAGGCATGAAAGGACTCTTTGAAAAGACTGGCTATACCGTTCATGAGATCCAAGCGCTATTCGCCTATCTGCTGCGCTCAGATCTGGGCTATCCAACGAATGGTAGAATATAAAATGTGTCTATTAAAATGTTATAATTATGTATTTTTATACTGTTTTACCTGTTACAATAACACGTGGGATTTCAGACGCTTGGAGATAATTAAATTGCCATAACCGTTAGAGTCATTATCTCCAAGCTGGGCGGTAACCATTTCAAATGATACACTATAATGCCATTGGTCAACAGTTTGTATTGTCCTTGTATCCCATCAGGTCCAGAGGGGGCTCTCCCTGGACCTGGGGTTTTGCATAAATAGCGATGTCTTTGTGCCACTAAAGCCAGTTTGTTTTGACCCTCAAATCGCAGCCTCGACTCGTTTTGTGGGAACAAGGGTATCCTAGCTGTACCATAGCTAGTGGGATTGCTTTGTATTTGCAGGATTGTTAAGCTGAACGAAACGGTGCCTCCCTCTCTCCACACTCGGGAACCAGGACATCCAAGTGGTCCAGCCTTCAGCTAGCTTGGAGGTAACCGTAACAGACCTCTCCTCCAAGGGACTGAAGCCCCAGTGGCCAGCCTCTCCTCGGCTCCGGTAGCCCGTTTCTGTCGATGGTCGCGGATGGTGAGCGTTTATTTCCTCCAAAAGAGGAATTAATGGGTCAATTGTGTCATGTTGTGCGGGAGCTTGTCTCTCCTGCGACCGCTCGGCGGCCCAGCCCCGCCCCGCCCCCTTTTTTTATTCTTTTAAGTTTTATTGTGGACTCTCTTTACATCCTGTGTGGTTTTTTTCTTGCTCTTATTATTATATACTATTGTGTTTGGAGTATTTTTCTTGGCCTACCTGTATATTGCTGTTTGACTAGTTCTAGCTTTCTTGGGGGTTGGAGGGATCCCCCTATTATCAGGTGTGCTGCCTCCCATCCTAGTGTTCTTAGTTTGTTTAGCGCTGCTCTATCCCTTGTTCAGTTTTATAGTCTCCATCCTGCTTTACTTAAAAATATATAGTTTGTATCATTCTACATCAAAATCTGAATAATGCCTGCCTCGTTATATCATTGTCAATGGTATACCACCCTTCCATTTCCAAATTTGCCTTTTTTGACAGTTTGAATTATGTCATTAACTACCACTGCTAAGTGTTTGTTTGGTTTTTATTAATAGTATTATTATCGTTTATAACATATTCTGCAACACTTTACTATTACAGCAAGGGTATATCTGACAACAAATAATTGACATACAGATTATTGACAGAGACAAAAGGTGAAGGGGGGTGGGGGGGGGGTTGTCCTGGTCAAATAAGCTTACAATCTATAAGTTTAGTTATGTCTTTAAATTTGTTATATAACGATTTTATAATAGATTAGTAAATACTGTACTCAGTCACTAAAGGGTAAATTATATCTTTGTGATGTTATCAAGATATTGATTAAATAGTAGGATAGGTGACCAATAAGATTATTTTCTGCATATTTCAAGTAACAAAGTAATAGGTAAGTTTTTTATTTAGCAGAGATCCAATAAAACACTAGTTATGGTCTCTCATTGATGTCACATCAAACACGGAATAAATATAATGCAATATAATGCAATTTTTACTGGAACCAAATCCACTTTCCCTCTGAATTGTACATGTGATTTTTTTTTCATAGCATCTTCACAATCTTGGATTCTGGTATTGTCATGAGCTATTACAAATATATGGAATTTCCATTAAGCTCTCTACAGGACATATCTTGCTTAGATTTCACATCCATAGTTCCTTGTGTTTTAGGATGATATAATTTGTATATGATATCTGTAAAGATTAATTAATTTCAATATAAATAATAATATCTCTGCTTCATCAGTAACAGCTGTGAAAAAGCATCACCTCAATGAATTAATTAATTTTTTTATTGGGATTACATCTCTACTATCTGTATTGACGGACAAATGTTATCTCTTCAAAACATCCTTCATCCCATGGGATGATGAGCAGATTGTCCTTAATTTTACATTGCGGTCATGACAGAAATGTAATATCCTCCCTCATTCTTTATTATATCTAAATCTATACTATCTAGATCATGGTCAGAACATAGATACCACCTGCTGTGGAACTAAAACTCCAAAGATGGTTTGTCAGTCTGAAAGCTAGTATCAGCAAGTATCGCTGATGATCTTTCTTTTGGCTCTACCTGCTCTGTATTGTATTTATGAACTATTGTTGTTTCTGGCACCTTCCTGTTAAACCTCTCCTTAACTCAAGCTCGTCCTAATTTAAGAAAATTCTGTTTTTGCTTTTTCTTCATACTTTGCAACATTTCAATTGTAAAAAGAGGGACACTTGACTCAGAAGTATCTTTAGCACTGCTACAATATTGGTTCAACAGTTTAATACCTTTAAGGTTAACATGATTTTGTATTCTGTTACTTTATTACATGTGGATCTCTGGCTCACTTATTCTATATGGACATAGCTTATTAAAGCCACAGAAGGAATGACTTCATCCCAACTAGAAGATAATTGCTCATTTAGCCATGGTCCAGGTAACACATGTGGCTATCAATATTTATTTGAAGTAGCCCGTTGGAGCAGCTCTTTCCCACACTCCAGCTTTATGCCACAGATTACCCCCCTGCTTCCTCCTCTATTCACAGCACCAGATGCCCTATTAATGGACACACTCCTATTGTCCCTGCAGGGGCTGTGATTGGCTGCTGAGTGTGGGAACCTGTGCTCAGTCTGATCCTCACATATCATTATACAGAGAGAGCAGTATATAGAGGGCCTGCCTGCCTCACTAGCTGCATATCACTGGATCACATAGCAGACAGGACTCCAGCTCTCACCCACTGACTGGACAGCATGGCCCCTTCTAGCCCTAGCATGGTGCCAGCTGATGGCAATGGGCACAGTGCACAAGGAATGAGAAAGGTAAGCCCAGAACAATGGCTGATACTGGACACTGGGGGATATTATGAGGGAAGAATTATGAAAAATTAGCAGTTTGGAAGCAGTAATTCTTTTGAGAGGAAAAAAAATAGAATAATTATTTATATAGTATTTTTTATTTTTATTTAAATAAGTATATTTGAACTTTCTCTCAGATCAGGATTTAGGATTTATTGTTTGAACATTAACCCATGTCGTGTCAGATGAAGCTGCATTTATACTAATGTAATGTGTTTGTTCCTTTCTCCAGCTCAGGAAGCCAGTGATTGAGAAGATGAGGAGAGATCGGATTAACAGCAGCATTGAGCAGCTCAGGATGTTACTGGAGAAAGAGTTTGACAAACAGCATCTTCCGTCCAAACCAGAGAAAGCGGATATTCTGGAGATGACAGTGACCTTATTGCAGCAGCACCTGGCTGGGAAAAGTAAGTATCCTGACCTGTGTGTCTTTCACATCAGGAGAAATGATCATCTGTCACTGAGATTCAAACACTAAATGAAATATCATTCTAATAATGGTCTTCTCTTCTCCCCCTTTAGCTGCTCCATCATCCAGCCAGAGCTACCCAGAAGGTTACTCCAAGTGTCTCCAGGTCTCCGAGTGCTTCCTATCCCAGCACAGACAGACAGAGACCCAGGTGAAGCTGCTGCAGAACATCCATTGGACACAAACTCTTCCAGAAGGGGAATTATCGTCTAACGTTACTTTTAGCCAGACCACAAGCAAACACAAAGTACCAGAGACCACCAAAGCCATGTGGAGACCCTGGTAGTTACTCTATGGACTGATCTAGAACTAGAAGCCTGTCTTCTGTTTAAAAGTATGGAAATGGCTGCCCATCACCATGTGCCTGTCCACCTCATATGGACAGTGTGCTACTGGTGGCTTGTAATAAATATGTATTTGTAAAGGATAATTGGATAGAATATGTAATATTCTAAATGGCTAGTGATTTATCATATAATGATAGTGTAAGCATGTTACTAATGCTATTAGCCAAGTATGTTTTATATTAAAACAACAGCTCAGGCCAGCAATTACTGCAATCTTACATGAAATGATTGGAGTCATTGGATCAGGGCTGTGATAAATTGTTAACAATGTTATTAGTTTCCTTCTATGAAGGTTGTTTATTGCGGAGTATAATATTATTATTATTACCATGTAATTCTAGGTACAGTGTTATTAGCTGAGTAGGGGGAGGTGGAGATGTTTGACCAGTAAGCGCCATATTATGGTGACTAGGACACAGTTCTATAATGTTTCCTACCCTGGGTTTGCTCTATATAATATGATCTAATCCATGGGGTAGTAAAAAGCTATGAAATATTAAATGATAAACCTTTATTGTATATTACAATAGTTGTATTCTCTGTGAGGAATATTAATGTTAATCCATTCAATCTATGGATGTACATACTGTAACGTATGTTATTACATAATTAGCATTGAATGAGTTACATGTATTTGATATGTGAATTTTATTATATTTTCTGCTATAATCTCCATTACTGGGATGATATTAATACATTTTTGTGTATTTTACACTGTCTGCAATGTTTGCAGGAATTATCTGTATATTAAACTAATGTGAATTTATAATATATAATCTAGGCTCAAATGTATTTTTTATATTGTCAAGTGAATATTAAAGTCTGAATTTCAGATGTCTTCATTGGTGATGTCAATAAAATATTATTATTTTTTTACATGCCTTTTTGCTGTTTTCATCTGCACAATTTATTTTGCCCTTTTAATCTCTATAATACAATTAGGGGTATATATATGCCACAAAATGAATCACACAGTATAATATATAGCTATTAAAATGTACACATCTTTAGGATTCAATTCGTTAAACACACATTTCCCATAATTTGACGTGCTGATCATTAGATTTCTCACAATTAAGCACAAGGGACACATCTTACAGATTAATCTATAAAACTAAATTCAATGCTATATTCACACATGAAGTATTAGCATTTGCTGCAAATTCCCAAGTTTTGCAGTTTGCAGTAAACTCTCATTAAACCAAAGAGTAACATTTAACTTTCAATAGCATGGTGAGCTTATCCTTTAAACAATGCTTTAAATTGTTTCAATTGTGTTTGTAGTCTTGGCATAGTTTGCAAAGATTCCCCCTGGCCCTGCTGTGGTGGGGGGTCAGGAGCTGAAGTGGGGTTAGAAGATATAGTGTGGGGATAAGGAACTTTTGTAGGCGTTAGGGGCAGTAGTGGGGGACATGGGGGCTAGATGCTAAAATGGGGGTGTTAGGACCTGTAGTGGGGGTTAGAGGCCTAAGTGTGGGGTTAGGAATAGTAGTGGGGGATTAGAGGCTGAAGTGGGAGCATAGGGGCAGTAGTTGGGGTTAGATGCCAAAGTTGGGAATTAGTACCTATAGGGTGGGGTTAGGGGCAATAATGGTGGCTTAGGACTTGCAGTAGGGGGTTAGACCGTGTAGTGAGGTGGGGTTAGGGGCTGTAGTAATGGGTTTAGGAACAGTAGTTGAGGTTAGAGGCCTAGGTGAGCCAGCAGCTTCTGGCAGGGTGTCACTGCACTAGTCAAGGAGACCTTTTGATCTCCTGACTGGCTTGATCAGCAGCTGCATTCCAGCTTCATTACGGTGTGTCTAGGCACACCCCATGAGCATGCCTATTTGTATGCATAGTGTCTTCCCCCCGTACCTCACAAATCCGAGTTCTCTGACAGCTGAATCTTGAGGCTCACCTGTCCGTCTCAAGATTTACCTGTCAGAGCACTGTGATTGGTTGGCTTCAGTCATTATGAAGAATGCATTTGAAAGAGACCAACATTGTGAGGCGGCAAATAGAGCACATTTAAAAGACGTCATCTTGCTGTTTCTCAACCCTTTCATTGCTGGCCATCTTGTCATACAGGAAACTTGGACTTTCTTCCAAACTGTTGTTGAACTAAAATTATTATCTACTGGCTGAATAATATAGATGGTATTTGAGGTCCAGTAACAACTAAAGATCATTTTAGCACCTTAAAACACTACAGATTCCAAAAAGTATCATAAAGTGTATATACAGAAGAGCTTCATATCTTTATATTACTTCCTAGAATTGTCTCTTTGCCCACATTTTCTCACGCAGTTGTAACGTCCCCTTGCCTGCTGGAAGATGAATGAATAACGCTACCCTTAAGTATAAATAATTCACATAGTATTAAAGGAGATCAAGAATTGTCGCACTTCCCTTTAGAACAGTTTCATATTTAATCAATTTATTTCCAGTACATGAATTCTACATAATGCCAGGCCACACTATTTATTGACCTCTCAAAACATGTGGATGTTCCAGCTGTCCTGGGAAGCGTGGCCAAGCTGACAATTGGTTTCCTGTTAGATGGTCTATTAAAGACATGTTACGACTTTTACTACTAAGCCAAACGTAGTAAAGTCAGTGTCAAGTCTAAATGTCTGGATCCATTAAGCAGCTATACTGCGTGCTATAGCTCAAACTGCAAAGAGATTGTGTGTGCTAATTATGAATAAGGAGGGTTACACTTAGTGTGAATTGCTGGGAAGTAGAGCAAATTACACTTTTGTTATATTGATAACATAACAAATAGTACTATAAGTGGCCAATAAGATTCTTTTCTGCATTCTGCAGGTAACAAAGTTAAAGATTTAGATCTCCCATTGTTCCAATAAGATACTAGTTAGAGGCACTCTTGTCACATTAAACAAGAAAAAAATCAACTTGGTGCAATTTTTACTTTAACCAAATCCAGGCTCTCTCTAGATTGTAAAACAAAACCAAAAAAAAGTGGCGCTAGGACAGCTGCTAGAACACACTAGTAGGATTTAATCACAGAAATTTTGAACAAATTACACGCGCTGCACACTTCTTTGTATGGTTGTCTCTCTAGATTGTACTTATGATTCTCTCATAGCATCTTCCCACTCTTGACTTCTGGTTTCTTCATGAGATGTGTATGGAATTTCCATTAAAGGGACACTGTTGGAACCCAGAGCTCATTGAAGTGGTCTGTGTGCTGTGTCCCTTTTTGCACTTAGTGCTGCAATGTTAAACAATGCAGTTCCTAAAAAAACAAAAATGTTTACATTGCAGCACTAAGTCGGCGCTTCTTGCATGAGGACATCCAGTGTCAGATTTTTCCCCATAGGAAAGCATTGATTCAATGCTTTTCTATGGGGAAGTCTAATGCGCCTGTGGCATTTGCCGAGCATGCGCATTAGCGCCTGCTCGTCGCAGGACATCAGAGGAGGCTGAGTCACGAACCAGCACAGAGGGAAATCAACGCTGTGGTAAGGAAAGTAAATAAAGGATTTTTAACCCTTTGTTCACTGATTGGTGGGGAGGGGGGTGCTGTGCCACAGTAGATTCTGCGCTGCAGCACCTGGATGCTATTTTTGAAAAGCTTCCAGATGAAAGTACAGGAGCGTGCACAAGCAGCCATACCCAAGCAACAGGAGACAAGGGGGAATGCATCCTGCAGGAGCAGAGCAAACCTCCTCCACAAGCACGCAAGCACCTACCATACTACACGCCTGCCTGGGCTGGGAGCCCCTCGAAGCATTGCTTCTACGCATCGACCACAGAAGCGGAGGATCTCCCACCAGAAACGGCGCGCAACACCCAGACCCTCTGCTTACCCTGGACGGGTGAAGGATTTGGCCCTACAAGGTTCCCGAGTCAGTGGAATATGGATGCTGGTTCCCACACAAGCCTGGGGCTGGAGGAGCATTGGGCCCTGCAGTACAGCGGGTACCTCACACAGAGCAACAGTACCCTGCAGCTGTCTAGTCACACTTCTTGTCGACCTCTATGCTCTCCCACACCAGGGCATTGGCTGACTCTGGACTTACCACATAGGGCAATCGGCCCGACTTGCTGAGATGTCCGTCTTATGCTAGACACCACGACTTCACACTTTGGTGCCCTCCAATGCCCGGAACCACCAATACCCATCCTGTATCATATTTCCTGTTCCATTTTTCTTGTTTTCCACCTTTCTTAGCATTTAATACTACAAAAAGTGATATTAGTGCGTAGTGCCCAGAACCAGTGGTTCATACGCTCATATAACACTAGCTTGCTATGGTAGTTTATGGCCTACTCTCTACAGACCTAGCTGATGTCTATAGCTTGATAACCTAGCAGTAAGCCGAAATCCTAGACGTGTGCCTAGCAAGATTTATTAATCTTTTATAACTCTACCTTAAAGTAGCTACACCATGTAGTCAAGCATGTCCTCATATATTAACTTATATGTCGCCAATGTTTTTGCCTAGAAAGTCTTACTGATAACCTCACGTAGCTGGACCTACTTGTGACATATGTGCGTAGCCTGAATATACTACAGCTCTATAACCTAACTTGATTATTATTATTATTATTATGTATTTTCTCAGATGAGGTCAGTTAATTTGTTTAGTCAACACAATCTATCTTGACTCATGCTTCTCTCATGTATCTTAACATAAAAATGTGCTGTCTCATCGACATTTCCCACCACAATCATAAATTTGTACTATCGCATATACACTTGTTAAAATGCTAATGCCTATATATTTGTTTGATTCTGCACCCAAAAATAAAGATTTTTTTTTTTAAAAAAAGCTGTGAAAAGGCATCACCTCAATGAATTAATATTTTTTTTTTGATTGGGATTACATCTCTACTGTCTGTATTGATGGACAAATTTTATCTCTTAATAACATCCCCCATCCAATGAGACCCCAGCAACAGACTATTCATTTTACATTGTTGTGAATAGGACAAAAAATTAATTTCCTCCCTCTATTCTTTATTAGATCAAAATCTATACTATCTATATCATGGTCAAAGCATAGATCCCAACTGCTGTGAAACTACAACTCCAAAGATGGTTTGTCAGTCTTAAAGCTTGCAAAGCATTCTGGGTTTCGTAGTTCAAGTATCGCTAATGATCCTCCTTTTGGCTATTCCATGCTCTGTATTGTATTTATGGTCTATTGTTGTTGGTGATACCCTCCTGCCAGTCATTTTGTTAGCTCAAGCTTGTCCTAATGTAAGAAAATTCTGCTTTTGCTCTATCTTCACATCTCCCAACATTTCAAATGGACAAAGAGGGAAACTTGACTCAGAGGTATGCTTAGTTTGGTTCACCAGTTTAATTCATAGAATGTGACGGCAGATAAGAACCATTCGGCCCATCTAGTCTGCCCAATTTTCTAAATACTTTCATTAGTCCCTGGCCTTATCTTATAGTTAGGATAGCCTTATGCCTATCCCACGCATGCTTAAAACTCCTTTACTGTGTTAACCTCTACCACTTCAGCTGGAAGGCTATTCCATGCATCCACTACCCTCTCAGTAAAGTAATACTTCCTGATATTATTTTTTAAACCTTTGTCCCTCTAATTTAAGACTATGTCCTCTTGTTGTGGTAGTTTTTCTTCTTTTAAATATAGTCTCCTCCTTTACTGTGTTGATTCCCTTTTATATATTTAAATGTTTCTATCATATCCCCCCTGTCTCGTCTTTCCTCCAAGCTATGCATGTTAAGATCCTTTAACCTTTCCTGGTAAGTTTTATCCCGCAATCCATGAACCAGTTTAGTAGCCCTTCTCTGAGCTCTCTCTAAGTATCAATATCCTTCTAAATCACCTACACGAATTATTGTGTGATTATCAAATTCTAACATAACCCAAACGGACTCTATGTTCGCCTCACTAACTTTTATTAGGCTAGATTTTATGCTATCCTTCACATACAGGGCCATCCCTCCCCCTTTCTTGCCTTCCCTGTCTTTTCTATATAAAGAGTACCCTGGTATTGCTATGCTATGTCATTTTTCTCACTATACCATGTCTCAGTAACAGCGACTAAATCTACATTATCAGCAGAGCCGGACTGAGAATTAAAAGCAGCCCTGGAAAAAAAGATTTACCAGCCCCATAATGCGTCGCGCCAGCATAGTGTGCTGATACAGAGTTAGAACAGATAACTTAAAATTAAAAAGTACTTCAACGTAAAAAGGGAACTCATAGGCTTCAAAATAAACAAAAGTGCACATTTATTTTAAGCAGACGTGCCTTTGCATGTAATCAATGTTTCAGTCCAACTACCTTGACATATTAAGGAAAGCTTCTTAATGGGACTGAAATGGTGAATGTATGTAGGGCACAACAGTAAAAAAATGTTTATTTTGAAGTCCTGTGGGTGTGCTTTTCACTTTAAATATGTTATTGTGCTGGAGTATGCACCTAGCAACAAGACTGAGCCAATATCTGCTCATTACATAAGGTACATATTAATGCCATTTCTCTGTGTATTATGCATATATAAATGTACATTAATATGTGTAAATATAATAGGTATATATATATATATATACGTATATATATATATATGTATATATATATATATATAAATAACAAATATACACATTAATATACATGTCATATACCAGTGGCGGATCCAGAGCCTGAGCCCGGATGGGGAACTTGTAGATTATTTAAAGAAATATTCCATGCACAATAACCACTACTCTTCGTCGGCAGCCCCTCCCAGAGTAAGTAGTCAAACCGTTTAAGAACAGTTCGACAACTTACCTGGAGTCTGCTGGGATATGGGGCTGTAGTGGGGTATAGGAGCAGTGGTGCAATGTGTGTGAAAGGTTCAGTGTGTGGGTGGGCAGTGTGTGAATGTGTATGGTGTGTGTGTGTGTGTGTGGGGGCAGTGTGTGAATGTGTATGGTGTGTGTGTGTGGGGGCAGTGTGTGTATGGGGCTAGAGTTCACTCCTACTACTGCGACCACCAGGAAGTGGTGAGAGTGAACTCTAGCCCGTAGCTCCAGGTCTAGAGTTCACCCTCGTGAAAGCCGGAGCATTTCCCCGAGTCCTCTCTTCCTCCCCTGCCGGCTGCATGCACGGTGCCTGTGGAACGGGGAGGGAGATCGGCCGGCAGGGGAAATTGCCCCGTTGCCCCCCCATCCACCACTGATATATACTGCCCCTATCTGTGTCTCTATCTCCAGCCCCTCTGTGTGCCTTTTTGTCTCCCCCAGTCACTCTGTATGTTTCTTTCTCCCCCTCACTGCTCCTCTGTGTCAATGTCTCCGCTCTCCTTCCCAGTCTCTCTCTTCCCCCTCTGCCTCTTTCTTCCCCTCCCCTTGTGTGTCTCTCTCATTTCTCCCTCTTTGTCTCTCTCTTCCCCCTCTGCCTCTTTCACCCTTTCCCTGTGTGTCTCTTCCTCTCCCCTCTTTCCTGCCTCCCTCCTCCCCATCTCTCTCCCTCCTCCTTTCCATGTGTCTCTCCCTCCAACCCATCTCTCTCCCTCCCCCCTTTCCCTGTGTCTCTCCCTCCAACCCATGTCTCTCCCCTCACCCCATATCTCTCCCTCCCCTTCCCTGTGTCTCTCCCTCATCTCTCTCCCTCTTTCCCTCTGTGTTCCTCCCTCCCTCTTTCCCTGTGTTCTCCCTCTCCTCCCTCCTCCCTTTCCTGTGTCTCTCCCACCTCTCCCTCTCCTTTCCCCTCATGCCTTCCTCTCCCTCATCTCTCCTCTCCCCTTCCCCTGTGTGCTCCTCCCTATCTCTCCTCCCCTTTCCCTGTGTGTCTCTCCCCATCTCTCTCTCTCCCCTTTCCCTCTGTGTCTCCTCTCCCATCTCGCCTCTCTCCCTCCCTGTGTCTCCCTACTCCTCTCGCCTCCCCTTTCCCTGTGTCTATCCTCCCTTTCCCTGTGTGTCTCACTCCCTCTTCCTGTGCTCTCCCTCTCCCTCCCTCCCCTTCTCTCCCTGTGTCTCTCCCTATCTCTCCTCCCTCTTTTCCCTGTGTGTTCTCCCTCATCTCTCTCTCTACTCCCCTTTCCTGTGTCTCTCCCTCTCCCTCCTCCCTCTTCCCTGTGTCTCTCCCTCATCTCTCCCTCCCCTTTCCTGTGTCTCCCATCTCTCCCTCCCTTTCCCCTGTGTCTCCTCATCTCTCCCTCCTTTCCTGTGTCTCTCCTCCCTAACCTTTCCTGCCTCCTCTGCCCCTCTCTGTTTTATCTCTATTTACCGTTTGCCGCCAGGTGGCTGCTGTTTAGCCAGCAGCTGCTGGCTGGCTGATGCCTGGCTGGCGCGTTCCTAAAGGGGAATTGTGGGAACCGTGAGGGAGCATGGTAGACATGCTCCTCCTCCTTCAGCCATCAGCAACAGCAGTGACTGGAGTGCCGCCGGACCGACGAAGCTGCCACCCAGCCCGGCGGCTCCAGTCTGGAACGCGGCCGGCCCAGTCTGAGTGTGCCACCGGACCGGCCCCCAGGTGCCGCGGCCCACCCCAGGTGCCGCGGCCCACCGGGAAATTTCCCGGTATCCCGGTGGGCCAGTCCGGCCCTGATTATCAGTTGCCATTATTGCCACAAGTTCATGGTTCTTATTCCCTAAACTGCAAGCATTCGTAGACCTTGTTTTGGGGGGCAATTGGATTGATGTTTTATCACCCTTTTGCCCCCTGTTAAGAATGACATCATTTAGTATTCTGTTAATTTATTACATGTGAATCGCTGGCTCACTTATTCCGTATGGCCTCTCTTGATCCCATCTAGTAGATAATTGTTCATTTAAACATACATGGTAGGGATGGGCATGGGCAATAATTTGGGTTCGGTTTGGAAATTTGGTTAACTAAAAAAATTTGTCTGCTTCGTCAATTTGGACCAATGGCATTCGGTTCGGCACTTCAGCAATTTTAAACTTCAGAAATTCGGCACTTCGGTAATTCAGAGCCTATCCCTAAACCCTAACCCAAACCCATAGCCCCTAACCCTAAACCCTAACCCCTAACCCTATCCACTTGTTTTGCCACTTTTCAGAAATCCAAAGCACTTCAGAAATCCAGCAATTCGGAACCTTCAGTAATTCAGAACTTCAGTGGTTCGGTTCGGCACTTCAGAAATTTGGCCCTTCGGCAATTCGAACTTCGGACATTCATAAGCATCCGAATGTCTGAATTGCACAAAATACGTCCGAATGTACATTCGGAACCAAACCAATTGCACATCTAATACATGGTCCTGGTAACACATGTGGCTATCGATATTTATTTGAAGTAGCCCATTGGAGAAGCTCATTCCCACACTCCAGCTTTATGCCACAGATTACCCCCCTGCTTTCTCCTCTATTCACAGCACCAGGTGCCCTACTAATGGACACACTCCTATTGTCCCTGCAGGGGCTGTGATTGGCTGCTGAGTGTGGGAACCTGTGCTCAGTCTGATCCTCACATATCATTATACAGAGAGAGCAGTATATAGAGGGCCTGCTTGCCTCACTAGCTGCATATCACTGGATCACATAGCAGACAGGACTGGACCCACTGACTGGACAGCATGGCCCCTTCTAGTCCTAGCATGGTGCCGGCTGATGGCAATGGGCACAGTGCACAAGGGATGAGGAAGGTAAGCCCTGATCAATGGCTGTCATACTGGACACTGGGAGTGAGGTTTTTTTTTTTTTTGGAAAAGCATATAGTTTGAGAGGAGTAAACAAATTGAATAATTATTTATACAGTATAGTTTTTATTATTTTTTTTAAATAAGGATATTTTAATTTAAGTTAATTTCAGATAATTTAATTTCAGATCAGGAATTGGGATTTATTGTTTGAACATTAACCCATGTTGTGCCAGATGAAGCTGTATTTATACTAATGTAATGTGTTTGTTCCTATCTCCAGCTCAGGAAGCCAGTGATTGAGAAGATGAGGAGAGATCGGATTAACAGCAGCATTGAGTAGCTCAGGATGTTACTGGAGAAAGAGTTTGACAAACAGCATCTTCCATCCAAACCAGAGAAAGCGGATATTCTGGAGATGACAGTGACCTTCCTGCAGCAGCACCTGGCTGGTAAAAGTAAGTATCCTGACCTGTGTGTCTTTCACATCAGGAAAAATAATCATCTGTCACTGAGACTCAAACACTAAATGAAATATCATTCTAATAATGGTCTTCTTTTCTCCCCCTTTAGCTGCTCCATCATCCAGCCAGAGCTACACAGAAGGTTACTCCAAGTGTCTCCGGGTCTCTGAGTGCTTCCTATCCCAGCACAGACAGACAGAGGCCCAGGTGAAGCTGCTGCAGAACATCCATTGGACACAAGCGGTAGCAGAGGGGACCTTATTTTCTAAATTAATCATGTACCAGACCCACAGCAAAGACACAGCAGACGAGACCAGCAAAGCCATCTGGAGACCCTTGTAGTCACTCTATGGACTTGGCCGGACTGGAAATAATATATACATATATATATTTTCAGTCATCATGCTGAAAAAAACTTCTAAGGATAATCTTCTATTGGACTGGAAAGTTCACTTTGTGCCTGCCCACCTCACATGGATAATGTGCTACTGGTGGCTTGTAGTATATATGTATTTGTCAAGGGTGATTGGATACAATATGTAATATTCTAAATGGCTAGTGATTTATCATATAATGATAGTGTAAGCATGTTACTAATGCTATTAGCCAAGTATGTTTTATATTAAAACAACAGCTCAGGCCAGGAATTACTGCAATCTTAAATGAAACGATTGGAGTCATTGGATCAGGGCTGTAATAGGTTGTTAACAATGTTATTAGTTTCCTTCTATGAAGGTTGTTTATTGCAGTGTATAATAATATTATTATTACCATGTAATTCTAGGTACAGTGTTATTAGCTGAGTCGGGGGAGCTGTTTGGCCAGTAAGATGCCATATTATGGTGACTAGGACATGTCGCTCTAATGTTTTCTACCCTGGGTTTGCAATATATTATAATATATTATGATCTAATCCATGGGGTAATAAAAGGCTACAAAATATTAAATTATAAATCTTTATTGTATATTACAATAGCTGTATTCTCTATGAGGATTATTAATGCTAATCCATTCAATCGATGGATGTATGTACTGTATCATGTGTTATGACACGATTAGCAGTGATTGAGTTACGTGCATTTGATATATGACTTCTATAATATGTTCTGTTATTATTACTGGGATGGTATTATTATGATAATGTATATTTTACACTGTCTGCAATGTTTGCTGGGATTATGTGTAAATTAAACTAATGTGAATTTATGGTATATAATCTAGGCTCAAATGAATTATTTAATAATTTATTAATTTTCAAGTGAATATTTAAGTATGAATTTCAGATGTGCTCATTTTTTGTTAAACATGCTCTTTTGCTCTTTTGATCTTTATCATACAACTAAAGGCAAACATAAGCCACAAATGAACTACACAACAGTAAAAAAAAGTTATTAAAAAGTACACATCTTTGGGACCCAATACCATGATTGCAAGTGCTCATCATTAGATTTATCACAATTAAAACAAGGTTTCTTGACAGATATAACAAATCTATAAAACAAATAGTACCAAATTTTTCAGCAAAAATGTGCAGTTTGGGGGCTAGGATCTACAGTGGGGGTTAGGAGCAGCAGTGGGGGGTTAGGACTTATAGTGGGAGTTAGGGGCTGTAGTGGGGGATAAGACCAGTAGTGAGTGGTTAGTGTATGTAGTGGGTGGTTAGAAGATGTAGTGGGGAGATAAGGGGCTAAGAGGAAGGTTGCATTTAAAAAAAACACATTTTTAATTAAAAGAAAAATAACATTTATTCACTTATCACTGGAGCTTACCTTTTGCCATGGAGGGGGGGAATCCTAATCACTGGTGGCAAAAGGCAGCATTTCTGCACCCACTGGGACCAGGATATGTATCAGAGCATTGATGTGGTAAACCTCGGCAATGCTCTTATACAGTAGAAGGAGCGGAGAACTTGGCCTTGAAGTTTAGGCCATTTTCTCCCTCTTCCCCCTTGGTATCAGTGACCGAATTGGATCAATGCCAGCTGCTTCTGGCGGGGGGACACAGCACCAGTTAAAGAGACCTTTTAATCTCCCTGCCGACTTGATCAGCAGCGTGGTGTTCCGGCTGCATTTGGGAAAACCAGGTTGTCCCCTGTGCCCCACGATTCCTAGTGCTCTGACAGTTAAATCTTGAGACTTATATATGAGTCCCAAGATTTGCCTGTCAGAACACTGTGATTGGTTGGCTTAAGCCATTATGAACACTGCATTCAAAAGAGTTTGTGAGATGGCAAACGGAGCTCATTTAAAAGATGTCATCTTCTCTACCTAGTCAAACAGATCTCCATACGCTAAGCATGCAATATATGTAATATCTTTAAAATTGGTTCATTAATAAAAAAAAGTTATTGACTCCTCAAATCCTACTCTGAATTTTGACCCACCCTGCACGTTCTTTAACACCCTACTACCCTGCCCTGTTGATAACCAGTTGTTTCACAGCACTCTCATTGCTGGCCATTTCGTCATCTAGGATACTTAGACTTTCTTCCTGTTGTTGAACTAAAAATTATTTCTACTGGCTGACTAATATTGATGGGATTTGAAGTCCAATACCAACTAAGGATCATGTTAGGCTCACAGGGCACTACAGATTCCAAAAGGTATCACACCATATACAGAAGAGCTGGCTTCACCCCTATTTATTACTTCCTTGAGGTGTCTCTGCCCACATTGTCCAATGCAGTTGTAACGTCCTCTTGTTGCTGGAAGATGCATGAATAATGCTGCCCAGAAGTATGAGTACTTCACATGCTTTTATAGAACGTTAAGAAATAAATCATCACACTCCCATTTGTTAAGGATTCTTTCCTGATCTTACAAGGTTGGCCAACCATCTCTTGATCTGGAGAATTGAACAATAAATGGACAGACCCTTGTTGATTCAACCACTTGGGAAGAATTCTCAAACGGACAAACAGATTTTCTGGTGCAATTTGTCAAATTATTGATAAAAAGCACCGGGTTTATAAAGGTATACTTTCAATAGATCTTTAGTAAGATATCTTTCAACTTCCAGACTTCTGACGTATACCATATGTTGTTTTAGCCAAAATGATATAATGCTTAACCCCTTAATTGCTGATCACTAAGAAAACCCATAATAATCTAATACAGTGGAACCTCAGAACGCGAACCTAATCCGCTCCAGAAGGCTGTTTGAGAACCGATTTGTTGGAAAACCGAATCGACATTTTCCATAAGAATTAATGTAAATTAGATTAATCCGTTCCAGACCCCCAACATTACAGCATTTTACACAAGTTTTGCAATTCATGCAAAGAGATAGAGTGTGCAATTTGTAAACAAGGAGGGTTGCACGTGTGAATTCTCAAAAAATAATCTTAAATATGAAGTGAAAACCAATTAAACCAAAACAGCTAGATTGGAAAAATTCTCCAATCCCCTATGTTTTCAGTTCAACCGTTTTGAACTATAATTTAAAATTCACTTTGAAATCACACCCCTCATTCTTTATTAGATCTAAATCTATACTATCTATATCATGGTCAAAGCATAGATCCCAAATGCTGTGAAACTTCAACTCCAAAGATGGTTTGTCAGTCTTAAAGCTTGCAAAGCATTCTGGGTTTCGTAGTTCAAGTTTCGCTGATAATCTTCCTTTTGGTTATCCCTGCTCTGTATTGTATTTATGAACTATTGTTATTTCTGACACTTTCCTGGCAATACTCTCTTTAGCTCAAGCTCTTCCTAGTGTCTTCAGTTATTGTCAAATTTTAAGGATGACATCATTTAGTATTCTGTTACTTTATTACATGTGAATCTCTGACTCACTTATTCCAGATGGACATAGCCCATTAAAGCCAGGGAAGGAATGGCTTCTCCTGATAACCACTAAAATATAGCATATCATTTAGCCATGGGCCAGGTAACACATGTGGCTATCAATATTTATTTGAAGTAGCCCGTTGGATCAGCTCTTTCCCACACTCCAGCTTTATGCCACAGATTACCCCCCTGCTTCCTCCTCTATTCACAGCACCAGATGCCCTATTAATGGACACACTCCTATTGTCCCTGCAGGGGCTGTGATTGGCTGCTGAGTGTGGGAACCTGTGCTCAGTCTGATCCTCACATATCATTATACAGAGAGAACAGTATATAGAGGGCCTGCCTGCCTCACTAGCTGCATATCACTGGATCACATAGCAGACAGGATTCCAGCTCTCACCCACTGACTGGACAGCATGGCCCCTTCTAGCCCTAGCATGGTGCCAGCTGATGGCAATGGGCACAGTGCACAAGGGATGAGAAAGGTAAGCCCTGATCAATGGCTGATACTGGACACTGGGGGGGGATTTTGGAAAATCAATAGTTTGACAGGAGTAAACGATAATGGGAATAATTTATATAGTCATTTTTATTTTACATTTTTAATAAGGATTTTTAGCTTAATTTAATTTCTAATAATTTAATTTTAGATCAGGATTTAGGATTTACTGTTTGAACATTAACCCATGTCTTGCCAGATGAAGCTGTATTTATACTAATGTAATGTGTTTGTTCCTTTCTCCAGCTCAGGAAGCCAGTGATTGAGGAGATGAGGAGAGATCGGATTAACAGCAGCATTGAGCAGCTCAGGATGTTACTGGAGAAAGAGTTTGACAAACAGCATCTTCCATCCAAACCAGAGAAAGCGGATATTCTGGAGATGACAGTGACCTTCCTGCAGCAGCACCTGGCTGGGAAAAGTAAGTATCCTGACCTGTGTGTCTTTCACATCAGGAGAAATGATCATCTGTCACTGAGACCCAAACACTAAATGAAATATCATTCTAATAATGGTCTTCTCTTCTACCCCTTTAGCTGCTCCATCATCCAGCCAGAGCTACCCAGAAGGTTACTCCAAGTGTCTCCAGGTCTCTGAGTGCTTCCTATCCCAGCACAGACAGGCAGAGGCCCAGGTGAAGCTGCTGCAGAACATCCATTGGACACAAGCGGTAGCAGAGGGGACCTTATCTTCTAAATTAATCGTGTACCAGACGCCCAGCAAAGACACAGCTGACGAGACCAGCAAAGCCATGTGGAGACCCTGGTAGTCACTCTATGGACTTAACCGGAAATAATAAAATATTTATTTTTTCAGTCATCCTGCATAAAAAAACTTCTATGGATAATCTTCTATTGGACTGGAAAAGGTCACTTGGTGTCTGCCAACCTCACATGAACAATGTGCTACTGGTGGCTTGTAGTAAATATGTATTTATTAAGGGTGATTGAATAGAATATGCAATATTCTACATGGCTAGTGATTTATCATATAATGATAGTGTAAGCATGTTTCTAATGCTATTAGCCAAGTATGTTTTATATTAAAACAACAGCTCAGGCCAGGAATTACAGCAATTTTACATGAATCAATTGGAGTCATTGGATGAGGGCAGTATTAGGTTGTTAACAATGTTATTAGTTTCCTTCTATGAAGGTGTTTTTTTGCAGTGTGTAATAATATTATTACCATGTAATTCTAGGTACAGTGTTAATAGCTGAGTCGGGGGAGCTGTTTGGCCAGTAAATGCCATATTATGGTGACTAGGACATAGCTCTATAATGTTTCCTACCCTGGGTTTGCAATATATTATAATGTATTATGATCTAATCCATGGGGTAATAAAAGGCTACAAAATATTAAATGATAAACCTTTATTGTATATTACAATAGTTGTATTCTCTGTGAGAAATATTAATGTTAATCCATTCAATCTATGGATGTATATACTGTAAAATGTGTTATTACATAATTAGCAGTGATTGAGTTACATTCATTTGATATGTGACTTTTATTAAAATGTTTGTTATTATCTCCATTACTGGGATGATATTAATAGTGTTTTGTGTGTTTTACACTGTCTGCAATGTTGGCAGTGATTATCTCTATATTATACTAATGTGCATTTATAGTATATAATGTAGGCTGAAATGTATTATTTATTAATGATCAAGTGAATTTCAGATGTGTTCATTGCTAATGTTAATAAAAATAAATTTGATTAAACATGCTTTTTTTCTGTTTTAATCTATACAATCTATTTTGCTCTTTTAATCTTTATAATACAAATAAGGGTAATCATACGCCAAAAAAAAAAACTACACAACAGTAACAAAAAGTTATTAAAATAAAACTACATCTGCTTTGTGTGCAGTGACCTGGGGAAGAATATAATGGACATAAACTCACCTGAAGTTCCCACTTGTAGGTACTGACATCTTTCTGACAGAGCCTCTCTAAGGGCACAACAAAGGTTTGTGTGAATTGCGTTTTTTGAAGTTGTTAAAAGAGACTAATATGTTATTAAAAGAATGGAGAGTGCATGAAATTTCTTGGTGGGGAAGGATAAATACTATTAAAGCTTATATAATACCTAAATGGGCATACTTATTTAGTATGCTCCCTCTCTCGATTTCGAGCTATTGGCTGAATATGTTGCAAACTAGTATTACAGCGTATGTTTGGAGAGGGAAGAGACCAAGAATTAGTACGTACCATCTATCAAGGAAGGCCTTTCAGGGGGGGCTGGGTTACCCCCTTGTTAATCAAATTTATCAGGCTTATATACTAGTTCATGCCAGTAAATTACAATTAACCGACTCTATAGACCAAGCCTGGTATAAAATTGAAGCAGCCAGACTTGGTTTAGTCAACCTCGAATTTCTTTTATGGAGAGAGGCTAGTCAGAACAGGTATCTGTGTGAGACGGGCTCTCACTGTCCTCTGTCTTTATCACAGACACTAAAAGAATGGACGATTATAAAGAAGAAGTTGAATATTAACACAAAAATATATGAGAATTTGAGTTTGAGGTCGTTAGAAAGTTTTATGTTAGAGATAAATCTGACGAACTGGTATAAAGACTTTAATTATAAGGTAAAAGACCTTTATAATGACCATCAATTGAAAAGTTTTGATGTGTTGAAAAATTGGTTAGATTTACCTTCTAGAGAATTATTTAACTTCCTTCGTATTAAGAGCTATCTGAAAGATAATATATTGGTCTTAGAAGGTCAACTTGGAATAATGTTTAGGAAACTTTTTTTCGGGGGATCCTGTCAAAAGGGTCTTCTCTATCGCAGTTGAATTAATAAAGATGATAGGGACTTCTCTCATCCCTAAAGCTTTAACTAAATGGGAAACTGATCTAGCAATTTCTATTCCATTTAACAGTTGGTGTAAATCCTTTGTAAGGATCAAAAAAATTATTCATTGTTTGAATATTTTAGAGACCTTTGTTAAGGTGTTGTATAGATGGTACTTGGTTCCTATTAGACTTGCTAAAATTTCTATTACTAATCCGTCTAATTGTTGGCGATGTTTTCATCTTGATGGCTCAATGGTTCATATATGGTGGTCCTGCCATCGAATTAAATCTCTTTGGATGATTACATATGAATTTGTAAATAGATTGGGAGGTTCTTATTTGGAATTCAAACCGGAAATCGCTCTACTCCATCTTTTGGGCTCAGATATAAAAGATAATTTTGATATTGTGATTACACACTGCTTAATGGCTACTAAAATATTAATTGCTAGATTTTGGAAAAGCATTGATATTCCTACAAGAGACCAAGTTAAGGCCCAACTTGTATTCCAAGTTGAGATGGAAATGGGATTAATGTCTACGAGAGAATATTCTAACCTTAAGACTCTGTCGTTCTACTCTAGTCTTGTCCAAAAAATTAAGAGGCTTTAAGGTACATGATTTGGTGGGGTATCTTATAAGATTTCCTTATGGTCGGCTCGGGGTCTTCACTGGGGGTTGTATTATTAATTATTTTTTTTCCTTATAATGTTTTTGTTTCTTTTTTCTTTTTTTTTATTCTTTGGGTGTGGCTCCGGATCCGCAATATATATGACCAGTTTTTGTTTTTGTTTATGTCTAATATATTTATAAGGTTGTGTTTAGGCCGTTTTTGGACTACGATACATGGGCGATGGGATGTTTGTTACCAGATTGTGCCCTAGACGGCTTATTGATAAATTTGAAATGGATTACTGTATTTATGTATGTTCAATGGGGATGGGATTCCTTATTTTCTTTTCCTTGTAAGGTTCCCTCCCACGGTTGTTGTTTTTGTCTATTAATATTTTTATGAAATAATGTAATAAAAAGAATTAAATTAAAAAAAAAAAAAAAAAAAAAACTGTGGATGTTTATAGTGTAATATAGTGTTGTAGTCTTTTAGCAAATATTTACGTTTATATTTGATTTTACCTGTGTGGAAATAAAAAAATTGGAAGACTGGAATCTTTTGACTGCCTGATCTTCTATGTCTCTGGGTCCACCCTACAGTAGGATGCTGTATGTTGGTGGAGAGGAGCATTTACTGCCTGAGCAGACTTATCTGCTTTTTCACTTGTGGGTGATATATTCACCAACAATGTTATTATTTTATGACAGTATTACACTATATGCTGCTTTAAGTTTTTCTCTTTTTATGTATTTGCAATATGAATGGTGTAAATATGGTGTAAGTGTGAATATGGTGTAAGTGTGAATATGGTGTAAGTGAAGTGTGATACACTTGACACTGGTATTGCACTTGCCTGTAAAATTAAATTCTTTATTGTGTATTTTGGATTGTAATTGCACTTTACTATTTTGTGCACTTTAATGCATTATGCATTAAATAGTTGTGCACTTTATTAATTGTATTGTGCATCTTTTGTACTTAATATTGTGGTATACACTTTAAGTTACAATTTGTCTTAAGGACACAGCACACCTTTGTTGTATGTAATATAGTGTTGTAAGTTTATGCCTGATTCTTGATTATTTAATTTTAATAAAGAATAAATTTGAATTGTTCAAAAAAGAATATGCAATATTCTACATGGCTAGTGTTATATCATATAATGATAGTGTAAGCATGTTACTAATGCTATTAGCCAAGTATGTTTTATATTAAAACAACAGCTCAGGCCAGGAATTACTGCAATTTTACATGAAACAATTGGAGTCATTGGATGAGGGCAGTATTAGGTTGTTAACAATGTTATTAGTTTCCTTCTATGAAGGTGTTTTTTTGCAGTGTGTAATAATATTATTACCATGTAATTCTAGGTACAGTGTTACTAGCTGAGTCGGGGGAGCTGTTTGGCCAGTAAATGCCATATTATGGTGACTAGGACATAGCTCTATAATGTTTCCTACCCTGGGTTTGCAATATATTATAATATATTATGATCTAATCCATGGGGTAATAAAAGGCTACAAAATATTAAATGATAAACCTTTATTGTATATTACAATAGTTGTATTCTCTGTGAGAAATATTAATGTTAATCCATTCAATCTATGGATGTATATACTGTAAAATGTGTTATTACATAATTAGCAGTGATTGAGTTACATTCATTTGATATGTGACTTTTATTAAAATGTTTGTTATTATCTCCATTACTGGGATGATATTAATAGTGTTTTGTGTATTTTACACTGTCTGCAATGTTGGCAGTGATTATCTCTATATTATACTAATGTGCATTTATAGTATATAATGTAGGCTGAAATTTATTATTTATTAATGATCAAGTGAATTTCAGATGTGTTCATTGCTAATGTTAATAAAAATAAATTTGATTAAACATGCTTTTTTCTGTTTTAATCTATACAATCTATTTTGCTCTTTTAATCTTTATAATACAAATAAGGGTAATCATACGCCAAAAAAAAAAACTACACAACAGTAACAAAAAGTTATTAAAATAAAACTACATCTGCTTTGTGTGCAGTGACCTGGGGAAGAATATAATGGACATAAACTCACCTGAAGTTCCCACTTGTAGGTACTGACATCTTTCTGACAGAGCCTCTCTAAGGGCACAACAAAGGTTTGTGTGAATTGCGTTTCAATTCAGGGATGTGCGTTGAGGACAGTGGCTGGAGAGGCGCGGAAAAAAAACGTGTTCAATCTAAACCGAATTGTGTCTGTTAGTTTATTCGCTTTTTGACAAAATGTGGTCATTATTATAGGGGGGATAAAGGCTCTTGTAAGTGAATAGCGGTAGCTGTGGTTGATAGAAGCTGTAGTAGGGTTAGGAGCTGAAGAGGGGGTTAAAAGATGTAGTTTGGGCATAAGGAACTGTACTAGGAGTTAGGGGCGGTTGTGGAGGATAGGGGAAGAAATGGGGGTGTTTAGAGGCTGAAATAGATAGTTAGCTAGGGGCAGTAGGATATGTAGTGCAGGGTAAGGAGCTGTAGTGGGAAGATAGAAGTTTTGGTGTGGGTTATAGTCTTAAGTGTGGGGCTAGAGGCTGAAGTGGGGAATAGAGGGAGTAGTGGGGGGTCAGGACTTGTAATGGGGGTTAGGAGCAGTAGTGTGGGATTAGGACCATTAGTGAGACGTTGGGGGATGTAATGAAGGGGGTTAGAAGCTGTAGTGGGGTAGATACATAGGCATGCGCACGGGGTGTGCCGGGTGTGCCTGGGCACGCCTATGGAGTGAGACCGGCAGGGGAGATCTCAGGGAAAGCAGACCACCAGGAAAAGCAGCAGGAACAAGAATCCCCCCTCCCTACATAAGGTAAGAATGGAGGGGGGATATTAAGTAATGTACCCCCACCTCCACCCCCACAATCAACCACACACATACAGCACACACACACACACACACACACACATACAGCAACCTCACACACATACAGCACACACACACACACATACAGCACACACACACACACACAGATACAACACCCTCACACACCCACAACACACACACACACACACAGCACACACATACAGCACCCACACACACACACACAACACCCACAAACAGCACACACAGCACACACACACACACAGCACACACACATACAGCTACCTAGCACCACACACACACAGCACCCACATACAGCACCCACACACAGCACCCACAAACAGCACACACACACACACAGCACCCACACACACACAGCACACACACATACAGCACACACACAGCACCCACACACACACAGCACCCTCACACACATACAGCACCCACACACACAGCACCCACACACATACAGCACCCTCGCACATACAGCACCCACACACATACAGCACCCTCTCACACACAGCACAGAAACAGCACCCTCACAAATACACACACAGCACCCTCACACACACAGCACACTAACAGGACCCTAACAAACACACGGGTGATTAACTTGCGGCTATGTGCTGAAAAAGTATGGTAGCCACTGAAACTTGGGCAGCCTTACATTGCCATATGTCTCAGCCTAGACAGCAAGGTAATAAACTAAATAAAAGGGGATCTGTATAGCAGCCATATACAAAATACACTATAACTGAGAGATAAATATCAATTACGATTTGCATATCATCTGGGTAGTGCCAGATGGAGTCCGCTTGCTATACACTGGACGACCGCATGGGTGATGCGATTGGAGCTTATCTTAGCTGATCCCAGTGTCGTCTCTATCTTTTACTTCCTAGAGTTGTCTCTTTGTCCACATTTTCCCATGCAGATGTAGCGTCCCCTTGTTGCTGGAAGATGCATGAATAATGCTGCCCAGAAGTATGAATGATTCACATGCTGTTAGAGAACATCAATAGATAAATCATCTCATTTCCCCTTAGAACAGTTTCATATTTAATCAATTTATTTCCAGTATGTGAATTCTACATAATGCCAGGCCACACTATTCATTTACCTCACAAAACATGTGTGTGTTCCAGCTGTCCTGGGAAGCGTGGCCAAGCTGACAATTGGTTTCCTGTTAGATGGTCTATTAAAGACATGTTAAGACTTTTATTACTAAGCCAAACGTAGTAAAGTCAGTGTCAAGTCTAAACGTCTGGATCCATACTGCGTGCTATAGTTCAAAGTCCACAAAGATAGTTTGTGCTTTTTGTGAACAAGGAGGGTTACATGTGTGAATTGTTGGGAATTATTGTGAATTTAAAGTGAAAGTCAATTAAGCCAAAACAGCTAGATTGGAAAAATTCTCCAAATCAGTTTCAGTTCAACCTCTTTGGACTATAATTTGAAATTCACTTTGAAATCACTTTGAATTCCCCATAATTCGTGCTTGAAAAACTCATTATCCCATTATCTACACCCAATAGACTTTATTTTTAATATCTTTATTTTTATATCTTACACAACCAATGATTACTTAGTATAAATCTCAGATAAGGAGTGGATGGAAATTACCCCCCAGCTCCCATCATGCCACTGGATGAATGATCACACATAGAATTGGCTAATTGGATGAGTAACTGCACCAAACTTCACTGTATTCCCCTTATAGAACACAGTTCAACCTGTGTAATGCTGTGTTTGTTAATATGTTTTGATTAATAAAGTTTGCACTCTATGGTTCCATGCTCACATACAATCATTACAAAATCAAAGCTAAATTAGAGCATGGCTGCTGCTGGGAACTCTATGGCTCTAAGGTTCAAAATTTGATATAAAGGGTTTTGATATAGCAACCCCCTTCCCTCCCCTCCAGTCCCCTCCCCCAAATTAATAAATAAATATACAACAAATAATTGACTTAGAAATATTAACAGAGGCAAAAGGTGAAGAAGACCCTGCTCAAACGAGCTGATTATCTATGAGTTTAGTTATGTATTTAATTTTTTTATATAAACACATTATAATAGATTATAAATACTATATACAGTCACAAAACAGTAAATTGGACTTTTGTGGTGTTAACAGGATAACCTGTAATGATAAAATAGTAAATAGTACTACAGGTCAGTAATAAGATTATTTTCTGCATATTGCAGGTAACAAGGTTACAAATAACGTTTATCCAATAAGATACTTGTTACAGGATCTCGTTAATTTCACATAAAACATGAATACATTTTATCAACCTGGTACATTTCTTACTGGAACCAAATCCAGGCTCTCTCTATATTGTACTTGTGATTCTCTCGTAGCATCTTCCACTCTTCACGTCTGATATCATCATGAGATATTCCCAATTTATGGAATTTCCATTAAGTTCTCTACCAGACTCATCTTGTGTTCTGCTCAGACTTTCCATCCATAGTTCTCTGTCTCTTGGGATGACATAATTGTATATTTGTATTACACACATGATATATGTAAAAAATAATTAATTTCAATATCTCTGCTCCATCAGTACAAGCTGTGAAAAGGCATCACCTCGATTAATTAATACATTTTTTGATTGGGACTATATATCTACCAGGGGCGTACCTAGAGCATTTGGCACCCGGGGCGGATCCTGTGCTTGGCACCCCCTTGCCCCCCCAAAACCCCGCCCCCAGCGCAAGTTTGGCTCCGCCTCCGATTTTGCTTAGCTCCGCCCCACTTTTCCTCTGTGTGGCCAGTTTATCAGCTGTTTGCTTGTGTGAGCTGTACTGGCCGCACGGCACCCTAACTACCATGGGGCACTGTGCAGCCACAGCTCACATAGCCCCCTCCAGCCAGGGCCGGTGCAAGGATTTTTTCCGCCCTAGGCAAAAGTTAAGTTTTCTGCCCCCCATGTGACATCACAATGCCCCACCCATATGATTTGCCATGTTTAACTAACGCCAGTGCTGCAGTGCCGCCGTGTTTACATTAAAAGGCCTGCAGGGACAGGCTATAGACACCAGAACCACTACATTAAGCTGAAGTGGTTCTGGGGACTATAGTGTTTCTTTAATGTGAGGTAAATTAGAGATTAGTGCCACGAATAATATACTAGATTGCCTACTTACAACCAGATGAGGATGATGATGGGCTCTAGCTGCAGTCTGGCTCCACTGGTCTGGTGTAGAACAGGCTCTCTGGAGGCGGTTTGTAACTGTGGTCACAAAAATCAATGTTCTGGGAGAACGGGAAGCAGCTCCATTTTTTGGGGGGCCCTTTACACAGCTCAAGGTCTGGGTCCCAGGGTCCACCTTCATGTTCCACCAATGAGTTTGTAGGGGATGTCCTGATATGTGTGTAAGGAATGCATTGTGTGAATCTGTGTTTGTATGTGTAAGGGCTGCAAGGTGTGTTTCTGTGTATGTACGGGATGCAGTGTGTGCGTCTGTAAGGGGTGCATTGAGTGTGTGTAAGGGGTGCATTTAGTGTGTGTAAGGAATGCATTGTGTGTTTCTGTGTGTAAGGGATGCATTATGTGTAAGGGTTGCATTGCTTGTGTCTGTGTGTCTGTGTGTGTAATGCATTGTGTGTGTAATGCATTGTGTGTTTTTCTGTGTGCAAGTGGTGCATTGTGTGTGATTGTGTGTGTGTGTGATGGATGTCAATCTCTCCCCCCTCCCTTGTCACTCTCTTCTCCCCCCCTTGTCACTCTCTCTTTCTCCCCCCCTGTCACTCTCTCTTTCTCCCCCCCTTGTCACTCTCTCTTTCTCCCCCCTTGTCACTCTCTCATTCTCCCCCCTTGTCACGCTCTCTTTCTCCCCTATCCTTGTCACTCTCTTTATCTCACCCCTCCTTGTCACTCTCTTTCTCACCCGTCCTTGTCACTCTCTTTATCTCACCCCTCCTTGTCACTCTCTTTCTCACCCGTCCTTGTCACTCTCTTTCTCTCCACCCCTTGTCACTCTCTTTCTCTCCCCCTTGTCACTCTCTTTCTCTGCCCCTCCTTGTCACTCTCTTTCTCCCCCCTCCTTGTCACTCTCTTTCTCCCCCCTTGTCACTCTCTTTCTCCCACTTGTCACTCTCTTTCTCCCCCCCTCCTTGTCCTCTCTTTCTCCCCCTCCCAATTTCTTTCTACTCCCCCCCCCTCCCTGTCACTCTCTTTCTCTCACCCCCTCCCAATTTCTTTCTCCCCACCCTCCCCTACCTCTGTTGTAGCGTGGCCGAGCCCTGTATGGTCCGCGGGTACAGGGAGCTTTTGTTTTCTGTACCCGGCCGGACTGAAAGGAAGTGCACACTCAGTGTGTACTTCCTGTTAGTCCGGCCGGGTACAGGAGACAGATGCTCCCTGTACCCGCGAACCATAGAGGGCTCAGCCACGCTGCAGTGAGGCAGTGGCAGGAGGGAGCGCTGAGCGCTTCCCTCCTGTCAGCCGCTCAACTCAGGCTGCGCCCAGGCAGCTGCAGCATGAGGAGGGCTGGCGCTCCTGGCGGTGCTCCTTCCCAAGGGGCGCCCTAGGCGGCTGCCTAGTCCACTTAACAGGTAGCCCCAGCCCTGACCGGACCACCAGGGATC
>OW240921.1:79805223-79820981 GCA_933207985.1 Pelobates cultripes | reverse complement strand
CTAATCACTCTCTTTCTCTGCCCCCCCACTCCCAATTTCAATTTGTAGCGTGGCCGAGCCCTGTATCATGGTCCGCGGGTACAGGGATCTTTTGTTTCCTGTACTCGGCCAGACTAACAGGAAGTGCACACTCAGTACCCGCGGACCATGATACAGGGCTTGGCCACATTACAGTGAGGGAGTGACAGGAGGGAGCGCTGAGCGCTTCCCTCCTGTCAGCCCCTCTCCTCATGCTGTGCCAAGGCGGACAAAGCTGCAGCCGCCTGAGGCTTTCTACAGAGCACTCGGGCGGTGCAGCATGAGGGGGGCCGGCGCTCCTGGCGGTGCCCCCTCCCAAGGCACCCCCCCCCTGGTGGCACCTGGGCGGACCGCCCCCTCTACCTTAGTACGCCACTGATCTCTATTATCTGCATGGACTGAAAATTGTTATCGCTTAAAAACATCCTTTATCCCACGGGCCCCCAGCAGACTATCATTAATTTTACATTGCTGTCAACAATGAAGTGGTTTAAACTGTTTATGATAGTTTATGCCGCAGCTGCCCCTCTATCAAGAGCGTGTCTCGGGTCATGTTCCCGGGGAACCAGTAGAACACCGGTTCGGCAGCAAACACTTTAGCTCTCTCAACCAGGCCCCACCCCTTCCTCACTTCCATTGTGACGGTGTCAGCGTTGGCATTGCAAGGGCACTTCAATTCTTCACTCCCGCCCCTTCCCCTGTACAGGATGGGTCAGTGTGTGTGTGTGGGTCATTGTCTGTGTCTGTAAGGGTCAGTGTATGTGTGTCTGTATGGGTTATTGTGTGTGTCTGTATGGGTCAGTGTGTATGTCTGTATGGGTCATTGTTTGTCTGTATGGGTCATTGTGTGTGTCTGTATGGGTCATTGTGTGTGTCTGCATTTGTCAGTGTGTGTGTCTGCATGAGTCAGTGTGTCTGTATGTGTGTGTCTGCATGGATCAGTGTGTGCATATGGGTCAGTGTGCGTCAGTCTACATGGGTTAGTGTGTGTGTGTCAGTTTGCATGAGTCAGTGTGTCTATGTGTGTGTGTCTTCATGGGTCAGTGTGTCTGTATGTGTTTGTCTACATGGATCAGTGTGTGCATATGGGTCAGTGTGTCAGTCTACATGGGTTAGTGCTTGTGTCAGTGTGTGTCTACTTAAGTCAGTGTGTGTGTTAGTCTGCATGATTGGGTGGAGCAAATGGGGTGGCAAATTTGTTTTTGCCTAAGGCGGCAAAAATGCTTGCATTGGCCCTGGGTTTAAATAGAGTCGAGGAGAAATGGGATTATTTAAAATTTGCACTACTGAAGGCAAAAGAAAATTGCATTAGAGCAAAAAAGTAAAGAAACCACTGTGGTACTCAGCAGAAGTGGCCAAAATGGTAAAAAAAACGAGAGGTAGCATTTAGTAATTTAAAAAAAACCAGAGTGAGGAAGATAGACAGATCTACAAGATTCGGCAGAAAGGGATTAGATTAGGCAAACTTTCTTTGCCGGGACAGACAACCTACAAATTTGGGGAGATCCAACCATTATCTTTTCCTTTTTGGATTTTTTTTTCTACAACTGCTCAAATGGATTATACACAGATCTCTATATAGTTTTTGTCACCTCCCGCCCACCCCCCTTTTTTTTCTTCCTTTTTTCTCTTATTTTCTTTTTTCTACTTACCTATGTTATACATAACCAATTTTTGGGATATCTAAGAAGATTTACTTTGTTTCCAATTGAAGCATAATACTACTATGCATATTAGATAGTGGGTGGATCCACCAGATTAATGATTGATTACTATCAGTGTACCATTGATTAACCGTTGTTCCTTTTGATGAATTGATGTGTGATCCTGATCTGTATATATTATGAATTAGAAGCTTTTTGTACATACTTCGTGATATTTGACCTACATGAAATTACACAGTACCTATTTCTGCCCCCTTCTATGTAATGGCAATATGTACTTTTATGAAACTCTTTTCTTGATTAAAATTATATATACTTTTGCATTAATTTGAGTGCAGTATTCTCTTGATTTTTTTTTTTATGTATTATGGAGGTCACATAAGAGGGTGACCTCAATACCTGTACCAGTTACACTGCTGAGTGCCAACATTGTCATATATTTTTTGTTTAGGCCAGTGGGCCTTACTTCATTAGTGGGGAAAGTAATGGAAACCATGTTAAAGGATAGGATTTTAAGTTCAGAGAAAACATGGGTTTACTTCAGGGAGATCATGCCAAACTAATCTTGAGTTTTTGATTGGGTAACTAAAATAATAGATCACGGTGGTGCAGAAGAAATTGATTACCTAGATTTCAGTAAGGCTTTTGACACTGTTGCACATTGAAGGCTTATCAATAAACTGCAATCTTTAAGTTTGGATTCCAATATTGTAGAATGGGTAAGGCAGTGGCTGAATGACAGGCAACAGAGAGTTGTAGTAAATGGAGTATATTCTAATCAAGGTTTTGTCACCAGTGGGGTACCTCAGGGATCTGTACTTGGACCCATTCTCTTGAATATTTTTATTAGTGATATTGCAGAAGGTCTTGTTGGTAAGGTATGTCATTTTGCTGATGATACTAAGATTTGCAACATGGTTGATGTTCCAGGAGGGAGAAGTCAAATGGCAAATGATTTAGGTAAACTAGAAAAATGGTCACAGCTGTGGCAACTGGCATTCAATGTGTATAAGTGCAAGATAAACCCAAGGGCAGAGTACAGAATATTTGTCCTAACCTCAACATCTGAGGAAAGGGATTTAGGGGTAATTATTTCAGATGACTTAAAGGTAGGCAGACAATGTAATAGAGCTGCAGGAAATGCTATCATAATGCTTAGTTGTATAGGGAGAGGTATTAGCAGTAGAAAGAGAGAAGTGCTCATGCCATTGTACAGAACACTGGTGAGACCTCACTTGGAGTATTGTACGCAGTACTGGAGATCATTTAGAGAAGGGCTACTAAACTGGTTCATGAATTGCAGGAAAAAACTTACCAGGAAAGGTTAAAGGATCTCAATATGAATAGCTTGGAGGAAAGACGAGACAGGGGGATATGAAAGAAATATTTAAATACATAAAGGGAATACACAGTAAAGGAGGAGACTATATTTAAAAGAAGAAAAACTACCACAACAAGATGGAATTGTTTTAAATTGCAGGGGCAAAGGTTTAGCAATAATATCAGGAAGTATTACATTACTGAGAGGGTAGTGGATGCATGGAATAGTCTTTCAGTTGAAGTGGTAGAAGTTGACACAGAGTGATAGTTTAAGCATGCGTGGGATAGGCATAAGGCTATCCTAGATATAAGAGACTTATGCAAGTATTTAGAAAATTGGGCAGACTAGATGGCGTGAATGGCTATCTGCCGTCACCTTCTATGTTTCTCTGACAAAAATTGAATTTCCTCCCCTCATTCTTTATTAGAACATTACTATCTAGCACATTTTCAAAATAAAGTTCCCTGATTGCTGAGGAAGAACAACTCCAATCTTAAAGTTGGCAAGGCATTCTGGGTTTCGTAGTTCAAGTATTGCGGATGATGTTCCTTTAGGCTCTCCCTGCTCTGTGTTGGATATATGAACTATTGCTGTCTCTGACACCCTCCTGTCAATCCTCTATTCAGTTCCAGCTCTTCCTAATGTAAGAAAATTCTACTTTTGCTCTATCTTCATACCTCCCGACATTTCAAATGGACAAAGAGGGAAACTTTACTCAGATGTATGTTTAATTCTGCTAAGATGTTAGTTCCCCAGTGTAATTCCTTTAAGAATGACATTGCATAGTATTCTGTTACTTTATTACATATGGATAGCTGGCTCACTTATTCCAGATGGACATAGCCCATTAAAGCCAGAGGAGGAATGGCTTTTACTGACCCCATCCAGAAGATAATTGTTCATTTAAACATAGGCCAGGTAACACATGTGGCTATCAATATTTATTTGCAGTAGCCCATTGGAGTAGCTCTTTCCCACACTCCAGCTTTATGCCACAGATTACCCCCCTGCTTCCTCCTCTATTCACAGCACCAGATGCCCTATTAATGGACACACTCCTATTGTCCCTGCAGGGGCTGTGATTGGCTGCTGAGTGTGGGAACCTGTGCTCAGTCTGATCCTCACATATCATTATACAGAGAGAGCAGTATATAGAGGGCCTGCCTGCCTCACTAGCAGCATATCACTGGATCACATAGCAGACAGGACTCCAGCTCTCACCCACTGACTGGAAAGCATGGCCCCTTCTAGCCCTAGCATGGTGCCAGCTGATGGCAATGGGCATAGTGCACAAGGAATGAGAAAGGTAAGCCCTGATCAATGGCTGATACTTGACACTGGGGGGAGGGGAATAGGAGTTTGGAAAATAATATTTTGGGTGACAAAAAAGAGATAATCTTTATTCATCGGTTGTTTTGGGTCTTATTACTTAGTTAGACATTTTACCATGCCAGATAAGGCTGTATTTATACTAATGTAATGTGTTTGTTCCTTTCTCCAGCTCAGGAAGCCAGTGATTGAGAAGATGAGGAGAGATCGGATTAACAGCAGCATTGAGCAGCTCAGGGTGTTACTGGAGAAAGAGTTTCACAAACAGCATCTTCCATCCAAACCAGAGAAAGCGGATATTCTGGAGATGACAGTGACCTTCCTGCAGCAGCACCTGGCTGTGAAAAGTAGGTATCCTGACCTGTGTGTCTTTCACATGAGGAGAAATGATCATCTGTCACTGAGACTCAAACACTAAATGAAATATCATTCTAATAATGGTCTTCTCTTCTCCCCCTTTAGCTGCACCACCATCCAGCCAGAGCTACACAGAAGGTTACTCCAAGTGTCTCCATGTCTCCGAGTGCTTCCTATCCCAGCACAGACAGACAGAGACCCAGGTGAAGCTGCTGCAGAACATCCATTGGACACAAACTCTTCCAGAAGGGGAATTATCTTCTAACGTTACTTTTTATCAGGCCGCAAGCAAACACAAAGTACCAGAGACCAGCAAAGCCATGTGGAGACCCTGGTAGTCAATCTATGAGATGAATTTGAACTATTTAATGGTCAAGCAGTTACAGACCTTTCCCTGAGATGAACTGTGAGAAACTTTTTTGAAAAATCAACAAACTGGAAATAGTAGCCCATATCACCATGTGTCTGCCCACTTCACATGGTCAATGTGCTTCTGTAGGCTAGTGTTTTATCATATAATGAAAGTGTAAGCATTTTTACTAATGCTATTAGCCAAGTATGTTTTATATTAAAACAACAGCTCAGGCCAGGAATTACTGCAATCTTACATGAAATGATTGGAGTCATTGGATCAGGGCTATAATAGATTGTTAACAATGTTATTAGTTTTCTTCTATGAAGGTTGTTTATTGCAGTGTGTAATAATATTATTACCATGTAATTCTAGGTACAGTGTTACTAGCTGAGTAAGGAGAGCTGGGGTTGTTCAGCCAGTAAATGCCATATTATGGTGACTGGGACACAGCTCTATAATGTTTCCTACCCTGGGTTTGCAATATATTATGATATATTATGATCTAATCCATGGGGTAATAAAAGGCTATGAAATATTAAATGATAAACCTTTATTGTAAATTACAACAGCCGTATCCTCTGTGAGGACTTTTAATGTTAATCCATTCAATATCTGGGTGTACAGTATATACAGTATCATGTGTTATTACATGAAAAGCAGTGACTGTTTTATTACATGTTCTGTTATTATCTCCATTATTGAGATGATATTAATACAGTATTGTGTATTTTACACTGTCTGCAATGTTTACAGGAACTATCTGTATATTATACTAATGTGACTTTATGGTATGTAATCTAGGCTAAAATGTTTTATTTATTTATTATCAAGTGAATATTTAAGTCTGAATTTCACATGTGTTCATTGCTGATGTCAATAAAATAAACACATTTTTGTTAAACATGCTCTATTGCTCTTTTAATATTTATAATACAACTAAGGGTAAATATACAATGAACTACAAAACAGGATAAAAAGTTATTAAAAAGTACACACCTTTGGGACCCAATTCTTTGTACATTTATACATTTCCAATCATATGCTAATGATTTGATATTTCATAATTAAGTACATGGTTTTGTGAAGGGACACATCTTACAGATAAATCTATAAAACTAAATTCAATACTATATTCTCATGTGAAGTACCAGCATGTGCTGCAAATTCCCAAATTGTCCAGTTTTGCACCAAACTCTCACCAAAGCTTACTATTTGAAGTTGAACAATACTTTAAATTGGCTCAATTATGTTCATATTGTTTGCATAGTTTGCAAAGACTCTCCACCCTCAACCCCCACCACCCCCCCTCACCCCTCTCCAATGTGCCATGCTTTGTGTGCAGTGGCCCAGGGACGAAGAGAATGGCTTAAACTCACCCGAAGTTCCCCCTTGTAAGTGCTGTCATCTTTCTGACAAAGCCTCTCTAAGGTCTTTGTGAGTTGTAGTTCACTTCAGGAACGTGCGATGAGGTCAGTGGCTGGTGAGGCATGAAAAAATATTTTAGTTTCATCCAAAATGAATCTCATTTGATCGTTCATTAATTTTCAGACAAAATTCGGTTATTATTATGGGCGATGATAGGGGCAGTAGTGGGGGATAGAGGCTGTAGTGGGGGGTTAGGAACTGAAGTTAGAAGACGTAGTGTGGGTATAAGGGACTGTAGTCAGGATTAGTGGTAGTAATAGGGGAAGTAGTGGGGTATGGGGGTAATAGTGGGATTTTAGAGGCTTAAATGTAGAGTTAGGAGCAGTATTGGGGGTTAGGGGATGAAGAGTGGGGTTTGGAAGTGCATTTGTGGGCCAGGACCATAGTGTGGTGTTAGGCCCATTAGTGGGGGTTACAGGTAGTATTGGGGTACAGGACTAATAGGGGGGTTAGAAGGTGTAGTGGGGGGATTAGGAGCTGTGGTGGGATAGGTAAGGGGCTGAGGGGAAAACTAAAAAGAAAAAAACAGCATTTTAACTAAATTTAAAAAAATAAATAAGGTTTCTTTCCCAACATGAAGAAGCACATCCAAAGTCTTCAAACTTTATTTTATGCAAATGTGCAATAGAATTCTGATAATATTCTGGCCCTATTAGCACAACCTTTTAAGAACGTATCCAACTGCTGATTACTAGTGAACCGCTTTTGCTTTTTAATAACAAAGTACAATCGGGCACACACTGATGCACACTCTCCCACTGACTCACACACATACACACATGCTGCTACAAACACATACACATGTTCTTACACCTACACAATAACTGTTACAGGTATTCACACTCATACACTCACACACAGATACATACATACACACTCACTATTACAGATAGACACACACTGTTACACATATAAACACAAACTGTTATTTGCTGGGCAAATCAGTAAAGACATCAGGAGGAGGGTGGGCAGGTCAAACCTGGGGTGGATTATACGGAAATGCAACATACACCTTCGTAAAGATATAACTGAGAGAGGATCAGGTAAATGCCTCAAAGATTCCCTTTAACCCCTTAAGGACCAAACTTCTGGAATAAAAGGGAATCATGACATGTCACACATGTCATGTGTCCTTAAGGGGTTAATGTAGAACTGTCTATGGCTATGCTGATATTAATTGCACAGACAAACAGATAACTAAAAGTTAGCTCTGCATTATGCTTTTATTTTGCCAAAAAATGTCAGCCATTTCTTTCTTTTTTGTTTTTACATGTTATGATAAGCAATGCTATGTAAATTCATTAACCTCTGCATTGCCGTATGTGCACATCTTACTTATGTCAGTAAAATAAGCAATCAACGTTGCAATCATTAGAACCAAATACACCAGCTGCCCAAATACATTATTTTCTGTAAAATTCCAGACAACATGACATTTAACATGTCAGACCAATGTTATCTCCCACAAACATGCTTGATTCAAGACCTCAGTTGGTTACAAACTCCTATTAATGTCTTGAAATATATAAATATTTTTAAATTGAATTCTTTTTGTTTTTATTGTGATTATATCTATACTATCTGTATTGACGGAGAAATGTTATCTCCCTTAAACACATTCAATCCCATGAGACCCCAGCAACAGACTGTCATTAGTTTTACATTGCTGTCAAGATGACAAAAATGGAATATCCTCCCCTTATTCTTTATTAGATCTAAATCTATGCTATCTATATCATGGTCAAAGCATAGATCCCAACTGCTGTGAAACTACAACTCCAAAGATGGTTTGTCAGCCTTAAAGCTTGCAAAGCATTCTGGGTTTCGTAGTTCAAATATCGCTGATGATCTTCCTCTTCACACCTCCCAGCATTTCAAATGGACAAAGAGGGAAACTTGACTCAGAAGTATCCTTAGTTTGGTTCACCAGTTTAATTCCTTTAAGGATGACATCATTGTGTATTCTGTTACTTTATTACATGTGAATCTCTGGCTCACTTATTCCGTATGGGCATAGTCCTTCAAATCCATAGAAGGAATGGCCTCTACTGATCCCATATAGAAGATTATTGCTCATTTAGCCATGGTCCAGGTAACACATGTGGCTATCAATATTTATTTGCAGTAGCCTGTTGGAGCAGCTCTTTCCCACACTCCAGCTTTATGCCACAGATTACCCCCCTGCTTCCTCCTCTATTCACAGCACCAGATGCCCTATTAATGGACACACTCCTATTGTCCCTGCAGGGGCTGTGATTGGCTGCTGAGTGTGGGAACCTGTGCTCAGTCTGATCCTCACATATCATTATACAGAGAGAGCAGTATATAGAGGGCCTGCCTGCCTCACTAGCAGCATATCACTGGATCACATAGCAGACAGGACTCCAGCTCTCACCCACTGACTGGAAAGCATGGCCCCTTCTAGCCCTAGCATGGTGCCAGCTGATGGCAATGGGCATAGTGCACAAGGAATGAGAAAGGTAAGCCCTGATCAATGGCTGATACTTGACACTGGGGGGAGGGGAATAGGAGTTTGGAAAATAATATTTTGGGTGACAAAAAAGAGATAATCTTTATTCATCGGTTGTTTTGGGTCTTATTACTTAGTTAGACATTTTACCATGCCAGACGAAGCTGTATTTATACTAATGTAATGTGTTTGTTCCTTTCTCCAGCTCAGGAAGCCAGTGATTGAGAAGATGAGGAGAGATCGGATTAACAGCAGCATTGAGCAGCTCAGGGTGTTACTGGAGAAAGAGTTTCACAAACAGCATCTTCCATCCAAACCAGAGAAAGCGGATATTCTGGAGATGACAGTGACCTTATTGCAGCAGCACCTGGCTGAGAAAAGTAAGTATCCTGACCTGTGTGTCTTTCACATCAGGAGAAATGATCATCTGTCACTGAGACTCAAACACTAAATGAAATATCATTCTAATAATGGTTTTCTCTTCTCTCCCTTTAGCTGCTCCATCATCCAGCCAGAGCTACACAGAAGGTTACTCCAAGTGTCTCCAGGTCTCCGAGTGCTTCCTATCCCAGCACAGACAGGCAGAGGCCCAGGTGAAGCTGCTGCAGAACATCCATTGGACACAAACTCTTCCAGAAGGGGAATTATCTTCTAAAGTTACTTTTTATCAGGCCGCAAGCAAACACACAGCACCAGAGACCACCAAAGTCATGTGGAGACCCTGGTAGTCAATCTATGAGATGAATTGGACCTATTTAATGGTCAAGCAGTTACAGACCTTTTCCTGAGATGACCTGTGAGAGACCTTTTTGGACTTCAACAAACTGGAAATAGTAGCCCATATCACCATATGTCTGCCCACCTCACATGGACAATGTGCTTCTGTAGGCTTATGATTTATCATATAATGATAGTGTAAGCATGTTTACTAATGCTATTAGCCAAGTATGTTTTATATTAAAACAACAGCTCAGGCCAGGAATTACTGCAATCTTACATGAAATGATTGGAGTCATTGGATCAGGGCTGTAATAGATTGTTAACAATGTTATTAGTTTCCTTCTATGAAGGTTGTTTTTTGCAGTGTGTAATAATAATATTATTACCATGTAATTCTAGGTACAGTGTTATTAGCTGAGTAGGGAGAGCTTGGGATGTTCCACCAGTAAGATGCCATATTATGGTGACTGGGACACAGCTCTATAATGTTTCCTACCCTGGGTTTGCAATATATTATGATATATTATGATCTAATCCATGGGGTAATAAAAGGCTATGAAATATTAAATGATAAACCTTTATTGTAAATTACAACAGCCGTATCCTCTGTGAGGACTTTTAATGTTAATCCATTCAATATCTGGGTGTACAGTATATACAGTATCATGTGTTATGACATGAATAACAGTGACTGTTTTATTACATGTTCTGTTATTATCTCTATTATTGGGATGATATTAATACAGTATTGTGTATTTTACACTGTCTGCAATGTTTGCAGGGATTATCTGTATATTATACTAATGTGAATTTATGGTATATAATCTAGGCTAAAATGTTTCATTTATTCATTATCAAGTGAATATTTAAGTCTGAATTTCATATCTGTTCATTGCTGATGTCAATAAAAAAATGTTTTTTTTCTTAAACATGCTCTATTGCTCTTTTAATCTTTATAATACAACTAAGGGTAAATATATGCCACAAATGAACTACAAAACAGGATAAAAAGTTATTAAAAAGTACACACCTTTGGGACCCAATTCTTTAGACATTTATACATTTCCAATCATATGCTAATGATTAGATATTTCATAATTAAGTACATGGTTTTGTGAAGGGACACATCTTACAGATAAATCTATAAAACTTAATTCAATACTATATTCTCACGTGAAGTACCAGCATGTGCTGCAAGTTCCCAAATTGTCCAGTTTTGCACCAAACTCTCACCAAAGCTTATCATTTGAACAATGCTTTAAATTGGCTCAATTATGGTCATAGTCTTTGCATAGTTTGCAAAGACTCTCACCCCTCCTCCCCCCCTCTCCAATGTGCCATGCTTTATGTGCAGTGGCCCGGGGACGAAGAGAATGGCTTAAACTCACCCGAAGTTCCCCCTTGTAAGTGCTGTCATCTTTCTGACAAAGCCTCTCTAAGGTCTTTCTGAGTTGTAGTTCACTTCAGGAACGAGCAATGAGGTCAGTGGCTGGTGAGGCATGAAAAAATATTTTAGTTTCATCCGAAATGAATCTCATTTGATCGTTCATTAATTTTCAGACAAAATTCGGTTATTATTATTATTATATACAGTATCATGTGTTATGACATGAATAACAGTGACTGTTTTATTACATGTTCTGTTATTATCTCCATTATTGAGATGATATTAATACAGTATTGTGTATTTTACACTGTCTGCAATGTTTGCAGGGATTATCTGTATATTATACTAATGTGAATTTATGGTATATAATCTAGGCTAAAATGTTTCATTTATTCATTATCAAGTGAATATTTAAGTCTGAATTTCATATCTGTTCATTGCTGATGTCAATAAAAAAATGTTTTTTTTCTTAAACATGCTCTATTGCTCTTTTAATCTTTATAATACAACTATAGTTTGCAAAGACTCTCACCCGCCCCCTCTCCAATGTGCCATGCTTTATGTGCAGTGGCCCGGGGACGAAGAGAATGGCTTAAGCTCACCCGAAGTTCCCCCTTGTAAGTGCTGTCATCTTTCTGACAAAGCCTCTCTAAGGTCTTTCTGAGTTGTAGTTCACTTCAGGAACGAGCAATGAGGTCAGTGGCTGGTGAGGCATGAAAAAATATTTTAGTTTCATCCGAAATGAATCTCATTTGATCGTTCATTAATTTTCAGACAAAATTCGGTTATTATTATCGGCGATGATAGGGGCAGTAGTGGGGGATAGAGGCTGTAGTTGGGGTTAGGAGCTGAAGTGGGGGGTTAGAATATAAGGGACTGTAGTCAGGATTAGTGGTAGTAATAGGGGAAGCAGTTGGGGATAGGGGGTAATAGTGGGGTTTTAGAGGCTTAAATGTAGAGTTAGGAGCAGTATTGGGGATTAGGGGGTGAAGAGTGGGGTTTGGAAGTGCATTTGTGGGCCAGGACCATAGTGTGGTGTTAGGTGCATTAGTGGGGGTTAGGGGCAGTATTGGGGATTAGAGGATGAAAAGTGGGGTTAGCAACTGTAGTTGTGGGCCAGGACCATAATGTGGTGTTAGGCCCATTAGTGGGGGTTAGGGGCAGTATTGGGGATTAGGGGATGAAGAGTGGGGTTAACAACTGTAGTTGTGGGCCAGGACCATAGTGTGGTATTAGGCGTATTAGTGGGGGTTAGGGGCAGTATTGGGGATTAGGGGATGAAGAGTGGGGTTAGCAACTGTAGTTGTGGGCCAGGACCATAGTGTGGTATTAGGCATATTAGTGGGGGTTAGGGGCAGTATTGGGGTATAGGACCAAAAGGGGGGTTAGAAGATGTAGTGCGGGGATTAGGATAGGTAAGGGGCTGAGGGGAAAATTAAAAACAAAAAAACAACATTTTAACTAAATTTTATAAAAATAAATAAGGTTTCTTTCCCAACATGAAGAAGCACATCCAAAGTCTTCAAACTTTATTTTATGCAAATGTGCAATAGAATTCTGATAATATTCTGGCCCTATTAGCACAACCTTTTAAGAACGTATCCAACTACTGATTACTAGTGAACCGCTTTTGCTTTTTAATAACAAAGTACAATCGGGCACACACTGATGCACGCTCTCCCACTGACTCACACACATACACACATGCTGCTACAAACACATACACATGTCCTTACACCTACACAATAACTGTTACAGGTATTCACACTCATACACTCACATACACACACAGATACATACATACACACTCACTATTACAGATAGACACACACTGGGACACATATAAACACAAACTGTTATTTGCTCGGCAAATCAGTAAAGACATCAGGAGGAGGGTGGGCAGGTCGAACCTTGGGTGGATGATACAGAAATGCAACATACACCTTCGTAAACATATAACTGAGAGAGGATCAGGTAAATGCCTCAAAGATTCCCTTTAACCCCGTAAGGACCAAACTTCTGGAATAAAAGGGAATCATGACATGCAGAGGCGGCTCTCTAATTAGGCGATTTAGGCGGCCGCCTAAGGTCTCGCGCTGTGTGGGGCCTCGCGGCCGCCTAAATCGACTTGGGGCAGACTGAACTGTCGGGTCCTCAGTCCATGGCGAGGACCCGACAGTGAGAGGGGGCCCGGCGGCTTGCCCAGTATGCCGCCGGGTGGCCCCTCCACATGGTATGCCCACACGGAGAGCCAGCCTCTGATCTGCAGCTCCGCCGAGTGCAGAGCTGCAGATCATGTAATAAGGTTCTCGCAAGCACACAGAGCGTTGCCGCGGGTTACCACGGCAACGCTCTGACAGGCGCTCGCGAGAACGAGGTCTGCAGCTCTCACGGAGCTGCAGACGGAAGTCATCCCACCGGACCACCAGGGACTGCTGCCACTGGACCACCAGGGACTTCTATTACAAAACAAGGTATTTCAGTGTGTGGAGGCTTGTCACAGCCTCCACACACACTGTCCCCATCACTGCCCCATCACTGCCCTCCCACCCTCACTGCCCACCCTCACTGCCCCATCACTGCCCACCCACCATCACTGCCCACCCACCCTCACTGCCCCATCACTGCCCTCCCACCATCACTGCACACCCACCATCACTGCTCCTATCACTGCCCTCCACCCTCACTGCCCCCATCACTGCTCCTCCCACCTTTCATCACTGCCAGCCCACCCACCCTCACTGCCCCATCACTGCCCCCATCACTGCCTCCCACCACTGCCTCACCCACCTCACTCGCTCCCATCACTGCCTCTCCCTCCTCCCACCCATCACTGCCCTCAGCCCACCCTCACTGCCCCATCACTGCCCACCCACCCTCACTGCTCCCATCACTGCCCCATCACTGCCCTCCCACCTCACTGCCCTATCACTGTCTCTCCCACCATCACTGCCCACCCTCACTGCCCCATCACTGCCCTCCCACCATCACTGCCCACCCACCTCACTGCCCTACCAATGCCTCCATCATCACTGCCCCATCACTGCCCCACCCTCACTGCTCCGCCACTGCCCTCCTACCATCACTGCCCCATCACTGCCCACCCCCCATCATTGCCCACCCACCATCACTGCCCCATCACTGCCCACCCACCAACACTGCCCACCCACCCTCACTGCCCCATCACTGCCCACCCACCATCACTACCCACCCTCACTGCCCCATCACTGCCCACCCACCCTCACTGCCCCATCACTGCCCTCCCACCCTCACTGCCCACTCCAATTCTCACTGCCCTATCACTGCTCGCCCACTACCGCCCTATCACTGCTCGCCACTGCCCACTTCCACCGCCCTGCCACCATCACTGCCCTGCCACCACTGCCCCATCACTGCCTCCACCCAATTTCTCACTTCCTCTCGCCCGGATCACTGCCCTCCCACCTCACTGCCCCATCACTGCCCACCTCACCGCTACCATCAATGCTCCTCCCACCTCACTGCCCCATCATTGCCCACCCACCTCACTGCCCCATCACTGCCTCCCACCACTGCCCCGTTCTATCACTGCTCACCCACCCTCACTGCCACCATCACTGCCCTGCCACCATCACTGCCCTCCCACCCTCACTGCCCTCCCACACTGTAACACACCCTGCCCCCGAAACTGTCACATTCCTCCACACTGCTCCCTCACCCTGTTACCCTTTCACACACTTGCACCCCATTTTGTCAGCCCCCAACACTATGTCACCAATACATACAGTCACCCCTCCCACACACTGTCACTGTTTCCAACACTGCCTCCCACACTCTTACCTACCCACCGTCACAATTCCACACACATACTGTCACCTCCCACATGCTGTCATGCCTTCTTCACCCAGCCTCGCTCACATTAACCTCTCCTAATCTTGTCGCTCTCACCCCCTCCATCCATACCACAATTACCAGCCCTCGCTCTTCCACACTCACCCTATCACACTCATCTTCTCTCATACTGTCACACTCACCCCCAACCCTTTCACATTAACCCTTTCACTTGTGCCCAACCATGCCACACTCACAGGGCCGGTGCAAGGATTTCTGACAACACAGGCGAAGATGCGTTTTGCCGCCCCTCCTCCCCCCAAAAAATGCATCTTCACCTGTGTGTCATGTAACCCTCCCTTTTAAATTTCTTACCCCCTTCAGTGTTTTTATCCTATCATTCGAATATCTTACTCCCTTTTTCTCCTTTGTGTGTCTTACACCCGCTTTGCTGTGTTTTATCTCCTTGTGTTTCTCTTACAACCCATTTGTGTATTTTTTACTTACTCCAGCCCCTTTGTCTGTCTCTTTCTTCTCCCCAGCTCCTTTGTGTGGCTCTTTCTCCCCCAAAGTCCCTTTGTACGTCTTTCTCCCCACAACCCTTCTGTCTGTCTATGTGTCCTCCCTCAGCCCCTCTGTGTGTCTCTTTGCCCCCCCCGGGTGCATTCAGCCTCTATGAGTTTCTCTTTTTGCCCCCAGCATTCCTGTCCCTTTCAATGTCCCCCTCCCCCTATACCTTTCATTGTCCCACCTCCCCTCCTGTGCCTTTAAATGTCCCCCACCTTTTATTGCCTCCCCTGAACCTTTTATTATCCCCCTCCCCTCCTGTACCTTTTATTGCCCCCCCTCCTGTAACTCTTCTTGTCCCCCCCGTAACTCTTCTTGTCCTCCCTCCTGTAACT
>OW240921.1:79729694-79805123 GCA_933207985.1 Pelobates cultripes | reverse complement strand
CCCTCACTGCCCCAACACTGCCCACCCACATACACTGCCCTCCCACCCTCACTGCCCCAACACTACCCTCACACCCTCACTGCCCCAACACTGCCTTCCCACCCTCACTGCCCTCCCACACTGTAACACACCCTGTCCCCCCACACTGTCACAATCCTCCACACTGCTCCCTCACCCTGTTACCCTTTAACACACTTGCACCCCATTTTGTCAGCCCCCAACACTATGTCACCAATACATACAGTCACCCCTCCCACACACTGCCCCTGCACACACTGTCACCATTTCCAACACTGCCTCCCACACTCTCACCTACCCACCGTCACAATTCCACACACATACTGTCACCCCCCACATGCTGTCATGCCTCCTTCACATTAGCCTCTCCTAATCTTGTCGCTCTCACTCCCTCCATCCATACCCCAATTACCAGCCCTCGCTCTTCCACACTCACCCTATCACACTCATCTTCTCTCATACTGTCACACTCACCCCCAACCCTTTCACATTAACCCTTTCACTTGTGCCCAACCATGTCACACTCACCCTGTCACATAATCCTGTCGGACTCACTTTCCCTCGCCTTGTCACACTTCCTCCTCCAGCCGTGTAACACATAACCCCAACCCTGTCAAACTCATCCCCCTTCACCCTATCACATTAACCTCTATCCTGTCACTCATCCTGCCAAGCCATGCCACACTCACCCTGTCACATAACCCTCCCTCATACTGTCACTCTCACCTCCCCTCGCCCTGTCACACTTTCTCCTTCAACCGTGCCACACTCACCCCAACACTGAATGCAGAGACTAGCTCTCTGTATCCAGCGTTGCAAGCCTGTCATTCAATATAACAGCAGCTCATTATACACACGATGCAACCCCTATATGTTTTATACTATGAGTATTAGTGGGGGGGCCTCTTGTTTGAGTTTCGCCTAAGGCCTCATAAAGTCTAGAGCCGCCACTGATGACATGTCACACATGTCATGTGTCCTTAAGGGATTAAAGTAGAACTGTCTATGGCTATGCTGATATTAATTGCACAGACAAACAGATAACTAAAAGTTAGCTCTGCGTTATGCTTTTATTTTGCCAAAAAACTTCAGCCATTTCTTTCTTTTTTGTTTTGACATGTTATGATAAGCAATGCTATGTAAATTCATTAACCTCTGCATTGCCGTATGTGCACATCTTACTCATGTCAGTAAAATAAGCAATCAACGTTCCAATCATTAGAACCAAATACACCAGCTGCCCAAATACATTATTTTCTGTAAAACTCCAGACAACATGACATTTAACATGTCAGACCAATGTTATCTCCCACAAACATGCTTGATTCAAGACCTCAGCTGGTTACAAACTCCTATTAATGTCTTGAAATATATAAATATTTTTAAATTGAATTTTTTTTGTTTTTATTGTGATTATATCTATACTATCTGTATTGACGGAGAAATGTTATCTCCCTTAAACACATTCAATCCCATGAGACCCCAGCAACAGACTGTCATTTGTTTTACATTGCTGTCAACATAACAAAAATGGAATATCCTCCCCTTATTCTTTATTAGATCTAAATCTATACTATCTATATCATGGTCAAAGCATAGATCCCAACTGCTGTGAAACTACAACTCCAAAGATGGTTTTTCAGCCTTAAAGCTTGCAAAGCATTCTGGGTTTCGTAGTTCAAATATCGCTGATGATCTTCCTCTTCACACCTCCCAGCATTTCAAATGGACAAAGAGGGAAACTTGACTCAGAAGTATCCTTAGTTTGGTTCACCAGTTTAATTCCTTTAAGGATGACATCATTTTGTATTCTGTTACTTTATTACATGTGAATCTCTGGTTTACTTATTCCGTATGGGCATAGTCCTTCAAATCCATAGAAGGAATGGCCTCTACTGATCCCATATAGAAGATTATTGCTCATTTAGCCATGGGCCAGGTAACACATGTGGCTATCAATATTAATTTGCAGTAGCCTGTTGGAGCAGCTCTTTCCCACACTCCAGCTTTATGCCACAGATTACCCCCCTGCTTCCTCCTCTATTCACAGCACCAGATGCCCTATTAATGGACACACTCCTATTGTCCCTGCAGGGGCTGTGATTGGCTGCTGAGTGTGGGAACCTGTGCTCAGTCTGATCCTCACATATCATTATACAGAGAGAGCAGTATATAGAGGGCCTGCCTGCCTCACTAGCTGCATATCACTGGATCACATAGCAGACAGGACTCCAGCTCTCACCCACTGACTGGACAGCATGGCCCCTTCTAGCCCTAGCATGGTGCCAGCTGATGGCAATGGGCACAGTGCACAAGGGATGAGAAAGGTAAGCCCTGATCAATGGCTGATACTGGACACTGGGGGGATGGAAGGATCGGAATTTTGGAATCTTTATTCAATGGATTTGTGGGTCTTATTTCACAGTTAGACATTTTACCATGTCAGATAAGGCTGTATTCATACTAATTTAATGTGTTTGTTCCTTTCTCCAGCTCAGGAAGCCAGTGATTGAGAAGATGAGGAGAGATCGGATTAACAGCAGCATTGAGCAGCTCAGGATGTTACTGGAGAAAGAGTTTGACAAACAGCAACTTCCATCCAAACCAGAGAAAGTGGATATTCTAGAGATGACAGTGACCTTCCTGCAGCAGCACCTGGCTGGGAAAAGTAAGTATCCTGACCTGTGTGTCTTTCACATCTGGAGAAATGATCATCTGTCACTGAGACTCAAACACTAAATGAAATGTCATTCTAATAATGGTCTTCTCTTCTCCCCCTTTAGCTGCTCCATCATCCAGCCAGAGCTACACAGAAGGTTACTCCAAGTGTCTCCAGGTCTCTGAGTGCTTCCTATCCCAGCACAGACAGACAGAGACCCAGGTGAAGCTGCTGCAGACCATCCATGGTGAACAGCCTCTTGCAACGGCGAGCTTGCCTTTTCAGTTGGGAGTGCACCATACAGCCAAGAAAGACCTAGTACCAGGGTCCCACAAAGCTGTATGGAGACCCTGGTAGTCACTGTGTGGACTTTATTGAACTGGAAACTTTTAGTGAACTCTCAGCAACCTGCCTGATCTATATTGGAGTGTTTGCTCTGCGTATCGAGTGTTTTATCATATAATGAAAGTGTAAGCATGTTACTAATGCTATTAGCCAATTATGTTTTATATTAAAACAACAGCTCAGGCCAGGAATTACTGCAATCTTACATGAAATGTTGGGTTTCACTGGTCAGAGTGGCACTGAATTTATATATATATATGTCACTGCTATTAATAGCCTTCTATGAAGATTGTTTTATAGCCATGTATAATTATATTATTATTATTACCATGTAATGCTAAGTACAGTGTTACGAACTGAGATGGGGACCTGGAGAGGCAAGTTACTACTGTACATTTCAATAAAGCTGCCTGAATATAGAAGTATTCTAATTGCTATAAAGAATAAATCCATGTAGACCTACTCCCATGATGCTTTGCCAGTCTTTAAAAAGGCAAAGGATCATGGTAGCTGTAGTTCAAAACATCTGCGGATCTACTTTCCGGCCACCCCTGATATAGACTTTTGTTGTACATTACAACAGCTGTATTTTCAATGAGGACTATACGTATTAATCCATTCAATAAATGGATGTATATTAAGTATCATGTATTGTTACGTGATTAGTACAGTTGCTTTATATGCTAACTTATTAGTTTTGTTAATTATTTTGTCATTTATAAATGCTGGAAAACGTGTAATATTTATGTGATTCGGTCTGCAATATTTGCAGCCTTTATATTTGGATTTTATGATATGCAATACTTGCAAAAATGTATTAATTATTTGTGAAATATTTTCACTTTCAAATAAATTTATTCTTAAATTCTTAATTTATTCTTAATATTTCTTTAAGTGAATTCAAACGTGTCTTCTTCTATGCAAAAATAAATAAATAGCACTTTTTGAAAGGGGAGAGGTTTTCTGGGTATGTCTATTTTAACAAACATTATACACATCCATTTTTATGCAAACAATTCATCTTTAAAACTGTTTTTTGCAACACCAATCTGCTATGCCCAATATTAAGATTCATATATACATATTTCATACACTGTAGATTACACCTTGGTTCTTGGGACCCTTTTCCATTCTACCATTCTACCTGGCGCTAAACTTCGGTACTCCCCTCAATGTAAAAGTGCTCAATTAAAGGGATACCTTTTAGGACCATAACTACAGCTCATTGAAGGGATTGAAGTAACAAAAGGTGACATTGAAAAGATTTTCACATTATAGTGGCACTATAAAACTGCCATAATAAAAAATACTACAGCATTATTATAGTGAACTTTATAATCATAGATATCGTAATTTGAGCACTGGGTACATTATGGTGTTTTAAATATATATACACCACTTCCATTTTTTATATTATAATGGAACACTCTATGCACCATAACTTTTACAGACCAAAGCTGTATGGGTATTATGTGTTTTGCATTAGCCACAACCACAGCAGAATGGCCTGGCTTAAATGAGACATGAGGATAGTACATTTTTGTCAAACTACTTAAAAATATTAATATGACAGCACTGTTTAAACTGGTTCTAAATGGCATGTAGATTGAGATTCTGAGAGTTAAAGTTCTGTGAGTTTAAAGGAGTTAAGGTTAGACTTATACACAAAGATAGGTCCTGCGCTCAGACTCCCACTGCTCCTGGGCCGCAGCAATGACCATAGTACACATCAGCCCAAATACATATAACAAAAAGAAAGAAAATAGTCACCTGCACACTATCCCAAATCCCTATGCATATTTAAATAAATTGAGGTTTTTTTTTTTTTTTTAATCCAATGGCCATTAGGTGTAAACCCACCTGCCACATCAAGGCAATGTCGGTCCTACTCTAACAATTCACCTTGATTCCTTCTGCTTCAGGTAAAAAATACCAAAGGATTAGGCTTGTGGTTGTGGGAGTTACAGTTACTTTATAGTTATGGGTCTCGATTATTTCATAGAACACCCCATTGGCTCACCCCATGTGCAGTAAGAGGTGGGTAAATTAAAACTACAGGGGGGGTCCCTCTGACACAAACTGTAGTATGCACACCCTTTATGCATGGCACCAAGTTGATGCCCAGTCCGCCTGGCACTAAAGGTGCCTAGAAACTACCTATGGAATTAAATACAGGTGGGCATGTGAGTTCATTTGATAGCCGTTCTCTGTATACTATTTTAAAAAGAACGTAAACTAGCATGGTCAGCCAATGTCTGCATCCTTGTCTCTGTCCATTGAAACAGACTGATTAAAATTATTAAAAATAAAAGTGACAATATACTGTAAAATAACATTCTTAAAAATAAAAAAGACAATAAGCCAATACGTGTAAAAGAAAACATTACATTGATTGACATTGACCAAGATTGCATTTGTCTCTTATTTCCCAATGCAGTAAATCATTTATTTAATGTTTGTTTAGCCTTCCACGCACAGCAAAATCATTTATTTCAGTTTAGAACGGATGAGCCGAATTTCCCAAATCAGCTCCCATATTGACATATTTGGGCTAAAGCCTCTTCTTAGCACGAAATATAGTAAACATCCTAATTAAGATTAATGGTTAAATTCAAGCAATATGTCCAAATTTACCAGGTTAGGTATATATTCACATAACAAATAAACCAGACGTATTTATTTAAAGTATAAATGTGAGAAATAAACTGTTATCATATCTGATCATTTACTGATAAAATTATGTTTCTCTCCATATTAAGAATAGATCAATAATCAGTCTTACATTATGAAACCATACACTCCCCAGCCCAGCAGTCAATGCACACAAGAGTAGATTGCTGATAAACAGATGCTCTCCCTGTCTCTCTCTCTTTCACATCTTTATCCCAAGCCTTTCCCACACACAGCAGGGCATTAGATACTAGCCCCAGACAATAGATGTGTCACATTCAACTGTGTCAGAAGACACCAGAACATCTGGGGATGGTAATATAATTGAAGGATTCAAGGGGAAGAATCTGTGGGAAAAGTCGACTCTAGAAGAACACATCATTCATTAGTCTTAATAACTTTCTTTCTGGGGCATTTGTTACATTATGAGTGTTTTCTGTTTATTAGGAAATGAGTGAATTCTAAAGTGGAATTGTCTATTGTAACCACTATTACATTGGTGTTATATAGTATTCATTTAGCATGGTATAATTACTGCAGGTATTTTATTTTAAAACATATATTCCAAATCTGATTCAATTGAATATGTATCACATGTAACATTCCAAAAATAGTTACATTTGTATTTTATGTGGAATATGTATGTTTTGGAGTATTGCAAAAATAAGCATATTGGCATATCTTATTGTCTTAATTGTACTACATTGTACCAGTACTTGTAACTGTATTTAGGATACAATGTATCTTAGTAGCTATATTTGGATTATTTTCATTCACATTGTGAGGGACTTCCGTGTTTTTAAAACACGAAAAGTGTTCTAAACGACGCTGATCGTCCTCACGCTATGCATGAGGACCTCCAGGTCTAATGCACGCATGCGGCCATTTCCGCGCATGCGCATTGGGTCTCTCCTGCCAACTGACGTCGGTGGGTAAGGAGAATGGATGGAGCCTGACCTAGCACCAAGGGACATCGGCGCTGGATTCAGGTAAGTCACTGAAGGGGTTTTAACCCCTTCAGCAACATGAGATGGGGGGTGGGAGGGAGGGGGCACTGCGGGGTCCTGCAGTGCCAGGAAAACGGGTTTGTTTTCCTGGCACTGGATATTCCCTTTAATAAATGTCACTATATTCATATATATATATATTGTTCATATATTGTCACATATTCAAAAAAATTGTTATCTAAAAATTGAAATGCATTATTAATTATTGGAGCAATGTTTAAAATGTCAGCAATTTAATAACTGTAACATTATTTAAGAATGTTTTGTGCAGTATGTATTACTATGGCTAGATGTATTATTATTATTATTATTATTTAAAAAGTGCCAACATTTTGCCAACTATGGGTTCACAAAGACTTAACTCACAAGTTTGACTTGTAGGAACAAGAGGTTGTGATGGCTCTGCTCAAACAAGCCTTCAATCTAAAGAATCGCCGCTATTTAAAATATAGCCTGTGATATATTCTATTGTAGCTATAGTTAGAATGTCAAATGTGATATGCATTATTATAGCTTTATTTGCCATAACGTTTTTTATATGTATTATTGTAGCTGTGCTCATAATTTTAATTTTCAAAGCATGATACATATATAAAAAGGTTATATACATATATATAAACATACACACACACAAACACGTACTAAATCGGAAATTGTGGAGGGGATCTGAAATTTTGGTGCAAAATCAATTAGCTATTTTGAACTAAAATGTGTAACCTCCTCTTTAATGCCCCAAATGTCCTGCTTTAATGAATAATGTGTCATGTTCCATAGAAACATAGAATGTGATGGCAGATAAGAACCATTCGGCCCATCTAATCTGCACAATTTTCTAAATACTTTCATTAGTCCCTGGCCTTATCTTATAGTTAGGATAGCCTTATGCCTATCCCACGCATGTGAAACCTCTACATCCTCACTGTATTAACATCTACCACTTCAGCTGGAAGACTATTTCACGCATCTACTTCCCTATAAGTTAAATATAATATTTTAAAAAATTGTGAACCTTCCAGGCAGTTTTCTATAAACCATCCAAGTTTTTCTTTAAACTAAAATATGCTTGGTTGGTTAATATTGATTAAAGGTATTGTTGCAACAGAGAGGTTCACTTTGACACAGACTACATTTTTAACCAAGCTTCTGATATTCTGCATCAAGAGGGAGATAACGGAGGTCTGTAGAGTATGCCTTTAGAAGACATAGCTATACTGATCTCCAGTCTGCTCTTACTGACCAACAAAGGAATTTCCATCCTCTTGAGTGATATTAGGAAGTGTGCCATTGACTGGTTTCAGACTTCAAAGACAGGAAAAGAGGGTGAGTTTTATTATAATTTATATGAGGCATGCAGTCACTAGGTGTCAAAAGTGACAAGCATGTGTCCAGCACACTTTCTCACCTTGCCTTGTAAAAAATAAACCTACTGTGTCCCAAGCTGCCAGTGTGGGAAAGTAAAATAACCTTGGCCCTCTATACTGATATGTGAACTTGTTTTGTTTTAGCTTATTATTATTTCAGCTATTTTGTAGGGTTTCCACTTTTTTTTTATCTAATCACGTATTTATTACATTTTAAATTTGGAGAATTGGCAAAGGAATTCCTCAATTTTTGCCAAAGTATTAAAGCAATTCTCAAACAAAGAATGGGACTCTCAGCTAATTTAATTAAGAATGCCATATACACCAGAGGGTTAAGAAAAAATGCTGTAATATAAATATATTTTTTCTTGGTTTTTTTTAGATATTTACTGCACAAAGGAATCAGAGTTCCTATTCTTTTATAACAATCTGGTCTATGAAGATCCACATTTAGAATGGAATGGTCCACAAACATGGCATGTTGTAAGGCATTCCATGTTGGCATAAGACCAATATGGGCCAGACTGGTATAATGGCATGATGTATGTCACTGATATTTAGGGGTTGAATACACACACTGCTCACATAGTAGAACCTAATGTTAAAACAGGAAGTTTACAGCAGATCTGTCAATTTCAGGGTTCTTTGCATATTTCATGAAAGACCCCCAAAATGGACAGATCCAGTGGGGGTACGGTGGCCATGGGTTGCAGGGGGGGAGGGTTAGTTTGACTTACGTCCGGTAGTCACTACTTTGTCTTGTGGATTGTGTTGGAATGTCAGTTTAACTTCAAACAAAGTCTTAATCAGTATTTTAGAAATATTATATCTTTATAAAATACTAAAAATTATTTTTTTCTGTATTTTTATCGATGATGCAGCCAGCAAATGTCTTCATTCTCAAATCTTCTCCATGCAGCTCCTGCAGATTTATTTGCTCCCCACATTGCCTTGTTTTCTAACAGATCTTTCTACTAAGCTCGAAGTAGGTGACACCAGCTGTCAGTCAAATAATGACAGCCAAGAAAGGAAGATAGTAACCCTTAAGGCAAAGTAACACATATATCATCTTAAACATAAATGTAAGACGATATATAATATTCCACTATTGAACTAGGTTAAGGGAACAGGAGTTTTAGGACTGTGAGGTCTTGAAAGTACTGCATAATTGCCCTCCAGACATCATATGTTACAGATCTGAAAACAATTAATCCCTTTTATAACAGATGACATGTCAGTTTTGTCATGCTATGAAGGGGCTGACCTAACCTTTGTCATGAAGGGGTCAGTTAATCGCAAAGTTTCATTTACAATGACCGTGGTAAATCAATTGATTTTACAATACAACATAGATTTTCTGGATATTGCCGGACATTACATCCAAGCACTACTCAATAGGCCTATATAATTGATATATGTCTTGCAGAAACAAGACAGGCAACACTATCAATGATTCTGATCTCTACCCTGATTGCCTTAACCCCTTAGTGACCAGACCGTTTTTCAATTTTCTTACCTTTAAGGACCAGGACTGTTTTTAAATTTCTGCGGTGTTTGTGTTTAGCTGTGATTTTCCTCTTACTCATTTACTGTACCCACGCATATTATATACCGTTTTTCTCGTCATTAAATGGTCTTTCTAAAGATACCCTTATTTTCATCATATCACATAATTTACTATAAAAAATTATAAAATATAATGACATTTTTTGTTAAAAACAAACCTTTTCTAACTTTGACCCCCAAAATCTGTTACGCATCTACAACCGCCAAAAAACACCCATAATAAATAGTTTCTAAATTTTGTCCTGAGGTTAGAAATACCCAATGTTAACATGTCATTGGCTTTTTTTTAAGTTATAGGGCAATAAGTAGAAGTAGCACTTTGCTATTTCCAAACCATTTTTTTTTTCAAAATTAATAAAAGTTAAATTGTAACACTGATATCTGTCAGGAATCCCTGAATAACCCTTCACATGTATATATTTTTTAAAAGAAGACAACCAAAGATATTAAACTTGGGGTATTTTGACTCTTTTCATGCAACCATTTTACCACCAATCTATGCCAAACTAAAAAAAAAGAAAATTTGGTAATTTGTTTTGACACACATAGCAATTTAAGAATACATGTACTGAGAACTTTAAGGGTTACTGCCAAAGAACACCCCAATATGTGTTCAGCAACATCTCCTGAGTACAATGATACCACCCATGTATAGGTTTGTCAGTTTCTCTGGGGGATAAAAGACCTTATTTGGAGGGTGCGCATTCCAGTTTTGCAATTTGGAATTTTCACAGCTGGTCATCATGCACCCATGCCCTATTTGGGACATTTTTGAAGCCTGTAATTTACCCCCATCAGACCACATATTTTTTAAAAGTAAACACCCTAGGGTATTTCAGATGGTGGTATTTTAAAACTTTCCATGCACTAATTCTACTACCAGTCTGTGTCAAACCTTTGGGTAGTTTTTTTGTTTTCTTTTTTCTCTCACATTGTATTTTAGGCATGGATTCTCAGTTCCTGTTATGTGTTACTGACAAAGAACAACCCAATATGTGTTCAGCAGCATCTCCTAAGTACAACAGTACCCCCAATGTACAGGTTTTATGGGTTTTTGCATACTTACAGGGGTCAAATGTAGGACTTTCCCCTTTTCCATATTTGCACATTGATATTTGGCAGATTGGTTTGCTGGGCCTTTGTTGCCTTTGAGACCGTATGGCAGCCCAGGAATGAAAATTAACCCCATCATGGCATACCATTTGTAAAAGTAGACAACCCATGGTATTCAAAATGGGGTTTGTCTAGTCTTTTTTAGTAGCCACTTAGTCACAAACCCTGGCCAAAATTAGCGTTTGTATTTTTTTTTGTTGCATTTTTCACCGATGATATTAGCATTATAATACATTTTACTGCTCTAAAACACTCATATTTGTTTAGAGTAGTGTCTCACGAGTACAACAGTACCCTTCAAGTACAGATTTTATGGTGATTTGGAAAGTTACAGGGTCAAACATAAGATTTACCAATTTCTGTTTTTGTAAATTGCTAATTGCCAGATTGGCTATGTTGCCTTTGAGACGGTATGGCAGCCTAGAAATGAAAATTAACCCCACCATGACATAACATTTGAAAAAGTAGACAACCAAGGGTATTGAAAATGGGGTATGTTCAGTATTTTGAAGTAGCCACTTAGCCACAAACACTTGCCAGAGTAAGTGTTCATATTTGTTTTTTGCATTTTATTACACAAAAACTGCACTTTTACTGGTGATTTAATCGTCGTGATACGTATTACTGTTTTAAACACTCATATTTGTGTTCATCAAAGCCTCCTGAGCATAACAATATCCCCCATGTACAGGTTTTATGGTGTTTTGGAAAGTCAATATTGGGCTCGCACAATTCAGTTTGCCAGATTGGTTTGCTGGGTCTATGTTGCCTTTTGACACCATATGGTAGCCCAGGAATGTGAATTAACCTCATCATGGCATACCTTTTTCAAATTTAGACAACCCAGGGTATTCAAAATGATGTATTTCCAGTCTTTTGTAGTAGCCACTTAGTCACAAATGCAGGCCAAAGTTAGCATTTTTATTTTTTTGCATTTTCTAAAACAAAAACTGTACTTTTACTGGTGATATCATTGTCGTGATAAGTTTTACTTTTCAAAACACTCATATTTGTGTTTTAAAATTTATATTATATATATTTATATATATATATATATATATATAATATGTGTATATATATATATATATATATATATATATATACACACATATACATATAATACGTGTGTACATAGTGTGTATGTGTATATATATATAAACAAATATAATAGATGAGAGCACTCTGGGGTCTTTATAAAAGTGAAGTAATGCTTTTATTCAGCACAAAACGTACATCAATGTTTCAGTCAGAAAAAACTTTTTTTCAAGACAATGTCCTAAGTGATAAGTAACCGTTATATACATGTGCAATGATGTAATTGGAGGGTGGACAAACAAAAACGAGGTTTGTGATGTCAAGGAAGACGTATACATATTTGAAAAACATAATCAAATCAAGATGGGATTAACCCGTAAGGGTGAGGAGAGTGGAAAGAACCCCAGAATAAGAGTGTGTGGACTATACAGCATATTAAAAAGACAGAGGAGAATAATCCAGAGGAGAATACATCAGCAAAACAAAAGTCCATGAAACATGATGAAATCAGTTATACATATATGTCATAAGAAATATACGGTATAGTTAAAATAAATTAGAAATACACAATATATCACATTCCCTATACACGGCCCTAGAATAGAAGTAGTACAACCACCAAGGCTTATTGGATACAAAGTATAGGAAACTCAAAGAGTCATTACCTATCTTCCAGTTCATAAGAGTCCTTAGGAATAATTCTGATCAAACCTCAGCCGAGAAGTAAGTCGAAGACATGCAGAACAAATTTCTACAAAGGGGGTACAAAAACACAGACATTACAAAAAGCACTCCAGCAGGCACATAAATTGATTTCAGAACAATCTACACATAATCAAGTTACTGATCAATTCACCTTTCCTGCATCATTTCACACCCAGTCCAAAGATGTGTCCTCGGTTATTGATAACATGCTGAAAAGGGACCTCTCATTACCAGAAAGGTTCCATACAATTTGTTATCATTAGCTCTTACCATACAAAGTGTCATGACTGAAGTAATGGACACTACTTTGAACAAGTCGTTCCCAAGTCAGACCTTATGCCATGTGCCATCCTTTTCAAGGAAAACTAAATACATTGTCATAGAAATCAATGGAATATTTCTACATTTGCTTCAAGTTTTATTTAATAAACATCTGGGGTACCAAGGTCAACCCTCACTGATGTAGAAGAACACAATGATAATTGTAAATAAGAGCAGGGCTGTGCACCATAACCACTACAGACCACCCTGGTGCCCTCCCACCTAATGTATATAGTCAAACCATTGTAAAATGGTTTGACTACTTACAATGAAGGGGTATCATGGAACTCCAAGCACCATAACCACTACAGCATACTGTACTACAATGTAGCTTGGAGTGTTTCTTTAATGTTAGTGTGGTTCTTGGCAGACTGTGTCTGGATAATATTGCAGTAAACAAATTGTAAACTCTGTAGTCTATAAGAACTAAAACAGGGTAATTTTAGGTCAAAATGGAAAAAAATATATTTTCTAAGCTGTTTCCTTTTTGGCTACTTGGGCCCAACATTTGAAATGTACTTTATATTCCAGTTAATCCACATTTTATTGAATAACCCTGAATGTATTTGTGAGCTCTTGCATATTGAGTATTAGGTAATTTAAAAAAAAAAAAATTATTCCACTCAACCTCACCCTCGTCTGCATTTTATGGAAAGTGTGCAAACATTTTTGAGCCTAAGTTCTGCTCTGAGCATTACACTACTTCCCCTGGAGGGAAAAAAAACAGTAAAGTTAAACACAATCATTAGGTAGAATTCTAGGTGTGCGGTTACAATGTGTAGCCATGCAATACATCAGTCTGAAACAACACATCAACAAAGGAATTGAAATCCTGCTGGGGAGGGCTTGTGACGTGTGAAAGTGTGCCAATAACTGGTCTCAGACATCAAAGACAGGAAAGAAGGGTGAGGTTTTACAATTTAAATGAGCCCTGAGGTTGGTAAGTGTCAGAAGTGACAAGTGTGCGGCCAGCACACTTCCTCGCCTCTTTTCCTACATTCCCAGTAGTAAAAAACCCAAAATACAACCTTGGCCTGTTATAGTAATATTTGAACTTGTTGAAGTTTTCTCTATGATGTTATTAAGCCAATGACTGAAGATGCTTCGCTTAATCTACCCATTAACTCACTGTTCTCTTTACCTATCAGAAACTACATTTCCTGACTTTTTTGACATTTTATTACTGTGTTCCTCTACATTTAAATATAGATAAAACAAGCTCAGAAATTATTTTACTGAAAAAGTCCATTATCTGCAATCTAGTCTGAAGGTTAAAAGAGTTAAAAAGTTGCCTAATGGAAATATGCCTAAGTAGACCTACAATTATTTACATTAATTGACAGTGCAAAAATTAACAAAACATGTAATATAGTCAATGCTGCCTGTGTGGTATGCAATATGTGGGACGGACAAACAGTAAACACAAGGAAAAAATATTAGAACATGCGAACAATAAAAAAAAGTTATGAAAACATTCGTTAATAGTATACAGCATTAATTATTAGTATAAAGGAATAGAGAAAGGAGAAGCAAACAAGAGAGGTGGGGGTGTTAATGAAAAGTTAGCACAGATTGAATTCTATTGGATCTACAAACGTAATACTATGCAACATTGTGGCCTAAATGTAGACATTGATATTATTCGTTGTTGGTTTTTGTTTTGTTTTTTACTATTTTGGGGATATTTTACAAACAACTAATAAAAATTAAAACATATTTAAAATCTATACACTAATAAAAATCAAAATGTGGTAATAATTATATATATTTTTTTAATTTATGTATTTATATTTATAGGTATAATAAATGAATAATATATATAAGAGATTCATTGGGTAATCAGTAACACTTTTAAAATTAGATTCAAAATTAGGCACTTTATATATAGGAGAAATAAAAATTAGGCACTTGATATAAATAAGGGTAGTTAATTATATTAATTAGACACTGATTAATTAAGCACTTCATGTAAAGTAAACATATAATACATAAGTTAAAAAAAAGTAAGTAATTAACAAATAATATTGGGCACATTAATAAAAATAATTGGTCATTATATAGTATACTGACTATAAGGGAAATAAGCCAAAATAAATCAATCAATCCATTAATTAGGCACTGTTAATAAACAATTATTCAATAGGAAATATATGGATAGATGTTATGGATAAAGACAACAGACATAAATTTTATTAAATAAAAAAAAGCATTTAATACGTTTACATTGTCTAAGAATCTTTAAGATTCTTTGTAGTTTAAATCAGCTGATCAAATACTGGTGAAATAGAAATAAAGAAACAAAATGTGTATCTTTACTATACTATATACCATATCTTTATCTTTACTATCTATACTGTGTACAATTAAATAATTCTCACATATTGCAAATGAATTTTGCAACAAATCATTTTTGGAGGGCTATGTGAAAATAAGACTTTTGAAACAGTGAAAACACTGCTTTTTGAATCAGATGGTCTCATAGGCATTTAACCCGCTTGTGCACTAGAAAGCATTGGATTGACTGAGATCATCGACCTTGATGAGCTCAGCCAAGAAGGCAGGATGGCAGTGCGGAGACTGTCACTGCAAGGGAGAAAAGGTGCATAAACAATTTTTTTTACTCCCTACAGGTGGGCCAGGGACCTATACTTATATATAGTGTTCCTTTGAATCCCATAATCATCATTAACTGCATTAATAATGGATAAAATAATATCATGTGCTATTGTTAAATATGTTCTGTTCAATAAATCGGTGAATGGCTGTGAAAGGCTAAGTAAATTGCAAAATTTAGGCCGAAATAGAAAAGCTGAAAAAAAATTAATGGCCATTTGAGCTATTTTAATCCAAATTTAGCAATTTGATTGTAAGTAGACCCTGCAGCCTAGAGTGTGATTCCCCTGCCATCTCCTTGCAAATAACAAGCATGTGGCCTGCAACCCAGCACTTTGCTAGACTGTAATGATGACTTGAAGCCAAACCCAATTACTGGACATTGACCCACCGTGTATTTGCCCAGCATGCCATATGACCAGTCTGGGCCTGCACAAGCCCTCTGTTCGGACAGTTATGCTGCCTATGTGCCTCATAACCCATCGGCATTCCCCCTTTTTCCGATTGTTCCCCCAGTGGATCTATATTTGCCTCAGCCAACTTGTGAAGATTGATTTAATATCAGCAGTTCCCCAGGGCACCGTGGCAGGCACACAAAATGTTTAACTGATGCTATGCTTATAACACCGGAAACCATGCCTCACTCTACCCTGTCGGCTCTACAGGACCGGAGAGGAAAAGAGATATCTCCCTCACTGCCCCGCCAGCAGTGTAATGCTGGCAGCCGGCAGGAGAGGGAGAGAGGGCCAGGGGGAGCTCTAACTTGCAGCTCCGCCGGGTTCTCCTGTCGTAAGGTCAAAGTGTTGTCGCGGTTACCATGGCAACGCTCTGAATCTCGCGAGCGTGAACTTTTGCAGCTCCTGAGGCTGCTAGAGTTCACTCTCACCACTGGGACCACCAGGGCTTCTCCATAGACCACCAGGGATTGCCTTGTAGTGTCCCCCCTTCCAGGTAAAGGTAAGCAGAGAGGGGGGATATGAAAACAATTGTTTTTAACTAAAAATATATATATTTATGAATTTGCCCTCCTACCCCCACAGACCCACAATAACTCCCCCCCCCGTACACACACACACTACCCCCCATACACACACTGCTCCCCCATACACACATACTACCCCCCCATACACACACTGCTCCCCCATACACACACACTGCGCCCATAACACACACACACTACATCCTTCACACACAGCATTTCTGCCAAACAGGGGCCCAGCGCTGTACATATATAAAACCTAGAAAATTGTTTTGACTTGGGGTGCTTTGGAAAAATATTGAAATATTAAGGGCACCTTGAACCTATAAAGTTTGGGAACCACTGATTTATATGCTTGAAATTTCCAATTTATAAATGTGAATATGGTTTCATATATGGCTATAAAGTCGAATTGCGGACAGCAATGATCTTTAAAGTTTCATTAATATTATTAAATTATGGGTTTATTCACTAAACAGGGGATTGTAGTGAAATGTAAACTGAATTCCAAAATGTAGGCAAATACAGCTGATTTGGAAACATTCAAAAACTCAGTTATAGTCACAAATATGGTATTTTAGCCCAAATTTTGCAGTTTAGCTTCCAATTCAGTATTTAGAGAATAAAGCCTTTTGTATATTTGCTGTCCTGGTTTTGTGTTATATATGCCCTTCTTATACTGACAGGGTTTATCATGTTTTCTTGGACACATATTACTTATACATATTGGGCAGCACAAGGTAAGTACTGTCCTGTATTATGTAGTATTTAAATACTCCAAGCACCGTAATATGCACTCTGCAGTATGTACAATTCATATGCTGCAGGCTTTCACATTGATTAAATAAAACCTCCAAGCACCATAACCACTTCCTGGCACCCTGACTCCTTGCACCGCTCCCTGACTCCCTGCAGGCGAAAGTGCAAGCATGAAGCTCCTATTAGGAGCGTCTATCAAATCACCTAAGCTAGCCCTGCAGGGAGGGAGGGAGCAGCCAGGTGCACCCCAGGTAAAAAGTAAATGGATATAAAAATAGAAGTTAGGTGGAGCAAAATTAGAGAAAACAAAAATATGAAGACAGTCTACTGCTTAAATGTAGTAAAGTTAGATGGGTAGAGAGGAATAGGGAACCTATTAACCTATAGTTAAGAATATAAAAGATTAGTAGTCCTCTCTATCCTGTCATGTGATGACTCTATCTCATAGATAATACAATAATCTGATAAGAAATTTATGAGTAAAAGCGTAAAATAATTCTATAAAAATTCAAATTAGTAAAAAATAAAATTGACGAGTAAAAGTCCAAAAAAATTGAGATTAGTAAAAAAATAAAAGATACATTTTAAGTTATAAAAATATCTAAATCTATATTTAGATATTTTTATAACTTAAAATGGATATTTTATTTTTTACTAATTTTTTTATTTAGTACTTTTACTCATCAAGTTTATTTTTTACTATTTTTTTTTTTTTTTTTTTACACTTTTACTCATACATTTCTTATCAGGTTATTGTTTTATCTATGAGACAGAGTCATCACATGACAGGGAGAGAGGACTTCTAATCTAAAAAGTCAATGGAGCACACTGATTTGGGTACTTGCAGTCTTCCTCTAACCCAGGCTTCCCCAAACTCCAGCCCTCCAGATGTTGCTGAACTACAACTCCCATGATTCCCAGACTATCTATTTCATTCATAGAATCATGGGAGTTGTAGTTCAGCAACATCTGAAGGGCTGGAGTTTGGGGAAGCCTGCTCTAATCTATGTGGAAACCTGCAGCGTGTGAACTGTACATACTGTAGGGCAACCCTTTTCATGTGCTGCTCATCAACATGACGTAATACTAAAACATGGAGTATCTAATAACCCCTGATGTAATTAGTGTTACAATTAATGTAATATTCTTAATTAGTTTAGTCATTGAGGACACGCTTACACATTTTTAAATTTGTTTTGCATTTATTCACTTGCATTCATATCAAAAACAGCTGGATGAGGCAATACAGCAATATACCATAAAGATATTACTGGCACTGTACAACATAATACAACAACTCATTTAATAATAATAAAAAAAAAAGTTCATTTCACAGAAATAATGTTGTTTTTTCACTGAGAAAAAAAACATCCCCCTTTCCACATAGACAAACACTCATCAATAGAAAGGAGGACTCATTAACCCGTTGTGCACCACAGAGTCAGCGCAACATGTTAATGTAATTCCTCATAAAGGAAATAGATCATTATAATATATATTATCTCTAAACTGAAGATATACAAAATATTATCTCATTTGAAATCACATAAATAATGATACAGATTGCCGATGTAAACAGACTTACTTAAAAAAACCAAAAAACGTTCTGTACCATAATAATATGATGCAAATATTGCACAACGTTAGAGGTTTAACCAATTCAGTTACCATGCCCTGGCTCCTACAGAGTTAAACCTTGGATATGTATATGTCTTAAAGTGAAACTGGCACTTCTCTGGCACAGCCAGGGGACACTTAGCATTAGAGGGGGAGAAGACATAATATGTTTAAAGGCTAAAACATTTGACAGGGAGCCAAAAGAGGCACTCAGTTTCAGGATAGATGTGGGGATTTCTACATTTAATTTAATTTTCCAAAACACATAAAAAATATTTTTGCAAAATGTAAGGGATAAGTAAAACGGATTATTACAAATCCTGAGATTTGTGAGTTCTCTTTTACATTAAAAAAAAAAATTATTCAATCTCGGATAAGCCCTTAATATTAAAAATATAAAATGTGCAAAGTTTTATATCTACAAAAAATTTTTACTCTAGTGCATAACTGGTCAACAGTTTGTCCTGCACTTATAAAATTAAATGCCCACAATGCATCATGGGAAATGTAGTTTTGCCATAGGCAGAGAGGCATCTACTAGTTGTCTCTGGGGTCTAGTTTGCAGATATTAAGCTAACTCTGACAAACATACTTCGTTCACATTGGAGAATACATCTCGGGTATAAGTACATTCAAATTTGCTTTGCCATAATGTTTGAAGTCTTTTTGAAGGACCGTCTTCACACCATTACCACGGTCTCCATAAGCTCTTGGTGGTGTTTGGCAGAAATTGCCCATTCCAGTTGTGAGCAGAGTTTACAGACGGTGGAGAGGAGTGCAATGTCACATGGGACATGTCTTGGGATGCAAATTGAGGAGGTTGAAATTGCTTTATCTGTTGGTAACTCTGACCATCGTAACATGACAGATAATTCAAAGAGTCCTGGACACATTTGCAGTAGCCTTCAGCGTGGGCTTGGCCTGGGGTTATCACAGCTGGAAACAAAAATAAAGAGAAATAAGTCAGACTACTGGTGCTACAAACATCACTAAGAGAACAAGTTCTTTTCAGGCATAAAATATATTTAAAGATGAATGGGTTGAATGTTACTTACTTTTCCCAGCCAATTGCTGCTGCAGGAAGGTCACTGTCATCTCCAGAATATCCGCTTTCTCTGGTTTGGATGGAAGATGCTGTTTGTCAAACTCTTTCTCCAGTAACACCCTGAGCTGCTCAATGCTGCTGTTAATCCGATCTCTCCTCATCTTCTCAATCACTGGCTTCCTGAGCTGGAGAAAGGAACATAGAAATTATTATTATTATTCATTTACTCAGATGTCATTTACTCTCTCGGACATTATTGCTGGCAATTAGGCAATATTTCTATACTTTATACTATAATACTAATATTAAATGTTTCTGGATTGTCTTAGTATTTAGATTAACCTGATATAGGGGCAAATGAATGGCAGCATAGGGAAAGAAAGAAAATGAAGAGAGAGAAAGAAAAGAAATTAAATATATTACATAATTTATTAGATAATATCTAAATTTAATGCACTGCGCCATTTATATATATTTATCTGCAGAAAAAAGCAACTACTAAAGTTTTCAAACTCCATATGCACAGTGGTTTCTATACTGTCACATCCATTTTAACATTATTTTCTATATGAACAATTACATAAAAAGTCAAACGCGTGTAATGAATCCATAAGTATCCAAGCTTACCTTTCTCATTCCATTTTCAGCCTGGCAATCAGCCTTCTGCATTGGTAGACAGGGAGCCATGCTTTGTCACTGTATCAGTAGAGCTGCTGTGAGATACTATTGCTGTCTGTCTTCTTGTAATCAGCCATTCCCCCTTTATATCCCTGAGCCTGCATAATTAGGTGTGGAGCTCAAGCCTGCTACAGGTTCCCACACTTGGCAGCCAATCACATGGCTCTCAGGAGGACAAATTAAGTATGTCACATTGAATGGTGACAGACTAGCTGAACATCTGGGCCTTGTACTGTGAGGAAGGACATGAAAGTGTGATAAAGATCTACAGACTATAAAAATCACTTAGTGCATCTGCTGTGTGCTCCCAGGATCAATACCATTGCACAACGCTATGGACTATGTTACAGCCATGTAACCTAAAGAATAATAAATAAATATTGCTTAAAACGCATACTTAAAAATGTTTTAACCAAACTTAATGTAACATTTATATTTAATCTTTTTTTTAATTATTTAAGGATTTTTTTAAACTTTTTCTCATGTGTATATGATTATTTTAATTTTGTATTAAGATCGATTCACTAAAGTAAATTTATTTGAGTGACTTGCACATTTAAGATAAAATTGCAGAAAAACTGTTATATCTGCGTTATCTTTAAATAAAAAAAAGTTGACTATTTCTGCTTTTTTCAATAGCTGTCAACTTGTTGTTTAATTAATAGATTAATTAAAAAAAGGACTAAAAAAAACACGTATTCTTCATCAGAAATCCACCAATAACATTTTATTTTTCATTAAAAAAATAAAGTAGAAATAAACATGATTTAAATTATATTTGATAATGATGACAAATGATGATTATTTGTATTAATGTATACCTTCAATTATGTAATTCTTCAGAATATATCAAGCTTTTGGTTAATTACTAAATTATTTTAACATTTTCCATACTAATTGCCTAATATCAAACATGGCATGTGTTCATATTTGAATTAGAAAAAAGTGGATTTTTTTTTGTATTAATAGTAGCAAAACACCCTACAATGTAGCAAATAATTGAATTAATAGTATTAGTAGTAAATAATAAATTAAAAAATCACATTTTATAGTGCTGTAAAAACATTGGAATTCATTCATAAAATTATTAACAAAACAAACTAAAACTTTATTAATTCCACGTGGATAATTACCATACACTAATATAAACACGTATAAATTTTAATTTAAAAAATAAAATATATTTTTTAAACATTTTTTTCACTAAACAATGAACTGTGGATCAGCTTGCAAAAATTGGGTACAAATAGTAGATCTTGAAAATGTGTTAATGTTTAAATCTATATTCAAGTAATTTCAACTGTTTATTTATAGTTCAAATTTATTTTAAGGGTTAATGTAGACTAAGAAACTGTAGTGTGCTTCCTAAATATCTTATCACTTTCTATGCCTGTCATATTATTAGATTTTAAATAAATTGACATAATATGTAGATATTATTAGTGTAAACTAAACATTACAGTAAACTAAACTTACTAACATTAAAGGAACCTGTATTCCTTATGCTATAGTGTTGGTTTAAGGTCCCCCCACTTTTTTTCTTCATTGTCATGCTGACTCTTCTCTTTCATCCAATCCAATGCCCCTCAATGAGGAGTACTGGGGATTAAAAGCGCATGTGCGCCAAGTCCTGCGTTCCTCCAATAAAATGAAGGCTAGCTGTGAGGGAGCGCCTCTAGTGGTTGTTAGGAAAACAGCCAATAGAGGCATATTTACCCTGCAGTGTAAACATTGCCTTATCTAATAAACAGCAATGTATTACATTGCAGGGATAAATCTCAATGAAGTGGTCTGGGTGCCTTTAATCGTCCGTTAACATAGCCTAAGAAATACATAATGATACAAATTCAACAAAAGTCTGCTTTGATTATAACTGACAAATTATTAATAATTTCAGTGCCAGAAGCATGAAAACACCATAAGGCCAAGCATTTATCTGGAGAACATGTTATTGCATAAACTAATATTGTACAGCATTGCAAAATATGTTACCACTATATGAACAGTGGCAGTAATAACGATTTCTGGATTAAATACTGGATAGGGGACTTGGCAAGACTACAAACTTGCCCTTAACCCCTTCTGTGTCAGTCTGTATTGAGCTATAACTAGTGTTTTTTACCCACTAAATACTGGAGTCCATTAACTAACATCATAATAGAAAACTATAGTATTTTAAAGAAACGTTAAAAGACTAAAATAGTTTCAAGTCTGTATACAAACGTTGGCCTCAGGCACCTGAGGAAGACTGTTTAGTTTAGTTGGTTCCTGCATACCTCTCCTGATTATCTGAGCCCGAGAAAAGGGCACCCCTACATTGTATTTACAGGGTCTGACCATGGCTCTCGACCACATCATTCTTCTCCATCTTTATCCCCATTGCTATTAAGGAGATTATTGTCATTTATAGTCTTTTGTTTATTTTGGGATTGGTTCCCTTTGTTTTGCGCTGTGTACACTTTACACTGTTTGCTTGTTTACTTTATTATGTACTGTGGCTGTGAGATCCACGTTATTGCTTTGCAATGCACATGCACTTTATTATTTAAAGAAGTGCCTAAGCACTTTTTTTGGTTTAGTATACGAAAGTTGTTCTATGCCGGTCTATTATCAACTAAAAGCATAAAGAGTATAAAGAGTATAAAATAATAAACACTTAATTTAGACATCGAGGCCAAGTTTAAAAACAGCCAGGTCCTCTTACCTCACTCATGTGGGATAAGGGAATTACAAATTACATATATATATATTTGTTGTTTCGTTTTATGTTTGTAATCTGAAGCTCGTTTTATCCCAGTAAAGTTTAATGTTCTGGATTCATTTAAATCCTGCTAAAATTCTTCCATCAATGTCTTATTACATTCTCTCAATTTGTTGCAATCATCTACCACACATTTGTGGACATATTTGTGTGCCTTTCTTAAATCTCCACTTGAAAAGAAAAAATCTCTTTAAGAGAAAAATAAAATGTACATGAATCCACCTACATTCAACGATGAAAGATTAGAGTTCTTTAGTGGGAACAGAGGTTAGAGCTAAGGTTTTCAATTATGGTTTTGTGCTAGAAGCTATTGTTAGAGGTTATTGATTATGGCTAGAGATTATGGTCTGGATTATGATTAAAGATTACTGATGAACTCTAATGAGGAGATATATCAAAGTGTCACGTTCAGTAAACCAGTGCAAACCCCATCCACATCCCATTAATGAGTGCTCATCTATTCCATCTTTGCACCACTTTTCAGAACATAACACTTTGGTAAATTTCCCCCAATGTGATAACATTAAAGTGGTTTTGCATTCAAAAACTAAAATTATTGTTTCAATTAATTTCAATTAACACAAAGATGTTTAGTGCAATTCATCATGTCCTAATAATGCTCTGCTCCAAAATGTCAGTGCCTAAACATCCGAGATCCAGGCCTTATAGGCCATTGATCAATTTAATATTTTTCTAAAATTTAACACAAGTAGGAAGTTTCTTTATTATTTATATTTAACATTATATAATGCATGAAATAATATCCCTGACATTGATACTGAGCATGCTATAGTAATGAACACGAGAAACTCTATCTAAAATGCGTCTGATCTCTGCTTACAAAGAAAACAATCAGTATTTTGAGATGTCAAGTGTAGACAGTTAATGATTGTTTAGAGCATTAGATACAGGCTTCCCCCTCCTTTGATGAGCAGACTATGTGAACAAGGTTTTTCTGAGAAGCACACTTTCACACCTCATGTCCTGGCTGGGAGAGCCACACTTTCCTTTTGATCTCAGACTGTGCCAGACAACAGAGACATTAGCCTAATTGCAGTGTAGGGTTGCAGACAATGTCCATGTGTCTGAAAGTGTGCCTCACAGAGGGCTGTGAAAGGTGACACTCTTATGAAAAGAGAGGAAATGCATCATTACTGTGCTCACCTTACACACTCCAGCACAGGAGGACCCAGTCAAGTTTATTGCATTGAGAACAGTCTGAATAATATGCATTTTACTATGTGTTACTGTTCCATCCATGTACAGACTCACAGAAGTGGTAAGTGTGAGAGAGAGAATATGGGACTTATCTAAAGAGAGTTCCGAGGCAAAGATCAGTCTGCAAAAATAATTCCATTGGTTCACACGATGATCGATCCTTTTAGAACCTTTCCTTTTTATACATAAGAAATATAAGAGAGATTTATAAATGTGTCACAAAATAATCTACAGTAAAATAATGACCGTCATCACTCTGCTTCAGGTATTTGTGTAGGTTATTCAGCCTTTAAAAAGAAAATGGAGATGGTGGGGGTGGTTATCAACATCTACACTTCTAAAATGTGGTGCAAAAATTTCAAATATTGAATATTCTAGCACGAATTATGAATCCTGGTGTTCTTCATTCTTTATCACTTTTGTATCTTTTCTGACATTTTTCTTTTGTATTGGAAATTCAATGTATTAATAGTCTGTTACACATTTTTGCAACAGAAAGTTCATCTTTTTCCTGCTATTTTTATTTGCCATAGATGGCAAGGGCAGCATAATGTTTGTAAAGACCCTAATATAATATGCAGCACTCCCCTATCTTTATACGTAGATATTCATTAAAGGGACACTTTAGTCACCTGAACAACTTTAGCTTAATGAAAACAGTTTTGGTGTATAGAACATGCCCCTGCAGCCTCACTGCTCAATCATCTGCCATTTTGGAGTTAAATCCCTTTGTTTATGAACCCTAGTCACACCTCCCTGCTTGTGACTTGAACAGCCTTCCATAAACACTTCCTGTAAAGAGAGCCCTATTTAGGCTTTCTTTATTGCAAGTTCTGTTTAATTAAAGGACCACTATAGTGCCAGGAAAACATACTCGTTTTCCTGACACTATAGTGCCCTGAGGGTGCCCCCACCCTCAGGGTCCCCCTCCCGCCCGGCTCTGGCAAGGGGAAAGGGGTTAAAACTTACCTTTTTCCAGCGCCGGGCGGGGAGCTCTCCGCCTCCGATCCTCCTCTTCTCCTCCCCGTCGGCTGAATGCGCACGCGCGGTACGAGCTGCGCGCGCATTCAGCCGGTCACATAGGAAAGCATTCATAATGCTTTCCTATGGACGCTGGCGTGCTCACTGTGAAAATCACAGTGAGAAGCACGCAAGCGCCTCTAGCGGCTGTCAATGAGACAGCCGCTAGAGGAAATAGGGGAAGGCTTAACCCATTCATAAACATAGCAGTTTCTCTGAAACTGCTATGTTTATGAAAAAATGGGTTAACTCTAGCTGGACCAGGCACCCAGACCACCTCATTAAGCTGAAGTGGTCTGGGTGCCTAGAGTGGTCCTTTAATATTTTCTTATCCCCTGCTTTGTTAATAGCTTGCTAGACCCTGCAAGAACCTCCTGTATGTGATTACAGTTCAATCTAGAGATTGAGATACAATTATTTAAGGTAAATTACATCTGTTTGAAAGTGAAACCAGTTTTTTTTTCATGCAGGCTCGGTCAATCATAGCCAGGGAAGGTGTGGCTAGGGCTGCATAAACAGAAACAAAGTGATTTAACTCCTAAATGACAGTGAATTGAGCAGTGAAATTGCAGGGGAATGATCTATACACTAAAACTGCTTTATTTAGCTAAAGTAATTTAGGTGACTATTGTGTTCCTTTAAGGCGGCTCTAGCACATATAAACTTTTTTTTTATCCATATTTTTTGCTCCAAAATCAGCTCCCTTTACCTATTATTACGCTAATCTTGGCGGCACCAGATACGTATTCATGGCGACTCCATATCATTCTTCTGTTGTTTTTTCAGAACCGAATTTTGTCTGTTTGCTTTCTGACGACATTCAGTCATTATTTTCATATTGGAATTTGATTTGGACAAATGAAACTCTGATGCGGGCCCCGACTGCAACTTGCAGCCATTTAGTAGGTAACTCCCTAAATTGGCACCCGTGTGGGCTTGCTATGTTTTAGGGTACCTAATTAGGTAGCTGTTTAGTAGATAGCTCCTTTTTGGTATCCTTATGGCAATCACACCAAGATTAGAGAGCTATCTACTAAGAAGCTGAAAGCCCAAAATTACAAAAAAAGCCATTTCTTTTTGGCTTTTTCTTTCAGACAACTTTATTAATACTAAGTAAAAAATACTTAGTACAGTATTAGCAAATAATGGAGATTAAATCTTGCCTCCTGCCCCTACCTGCCATGCAATAAGTAGGGGGATATCTACTAAACAGCAAGCAGTCAGTGGCTGCTCGCAGTTATAAAAAAAGACAAGAAGGGACCTTTATTAGCTAATCCAATACAGTGGGACCTGGCCCAGGTCCCCTTGCCCTCATGGTGGGGAACCTAATAAAATGTATTGGGGAAGGAGATACAAATTTCTAAAGTAAGTTAACATCTGATTAAAAAATGAAACCATATAATTCATGCAGGCTGTGTGAGTCACAGACAGGAGAGCTGTGTTAAGGGCTGCATACACAGAATAATGATTGAACTCCTAAATGGCTGATCTTCTAGCACAGCGGCACCGCGACATGCACACAGGGTTGCCGCGGAATGTTTCCCTGATGCTATGATTATAGCACCGGGGAAACATTACTGCTCAACAGGGTCCCGGCCAAGTGCCGCGATCCTTTAAGACCGCGACCAGGCCCTTGTAATGTCGGACGGCTGGGAGGAAGTGACAGCCTGTCACTTCCTCCCAGCATCCTGCAGGGAGACAGCATGGTAAGGGAGAGGAGGCAGCCACAGCATGAGGGGAGAGGAACATGAAAAGCTCCAGACACCTCACTCCCACAGCAGCAGGACCAGGACTCCTGGACACACAAGGTAAGCTAATAGGAGGGTGGCTGGAGATAAATAAAAAAAAATCATGTGTGTGTGTATGTGTATGAGTGTTTGTATGTTTGTGAGTATGAGTATGTGTGTGAGTGTATGTGTATGTGCATGTGTTTGTGTGTGAGTGTTTGTATGTGTATGAGTGTGAGTGTGTGTGTATGTGTATGAGTGTGTGTCAGGGTGTGCATCTGTGTGTGTGTGTGTATATATATATATATATATATATATATATATATGTCAGTGTGCATCTGTGTGTCAGGGTGTGTGTTTTTATGTCAGTGTGTATCTGTGTCATGGTGTGGACATGTATCAATGTCTGTGTGTGTCAGGGTGCATATGTGTATGTGTCGGTGCCTATATGAATTTGTGTGTATGTGTTGGTGTATTTATATGCATCTGCGTGTTAATGTGCATGAATATCTGTATAAGTATGTATGTATGTATGTATGTATGTGCATACATCCAAGCAGTCAAACACCAGCACAACGTACAAACACACTACTGCAATCTAACACAAATATTACATACAAACACACCCCTGCATTCAAACAACAAAAAATATACAAATATACCTCTCATATACTCACTCAAACACAAATACTTCCCACAAATGTACATCCACATTTAAAAGTGAACATTACATTCAGACACATCTCTGCAATCAAACGCAAACATCACATACAAACACACCCCTGTATTAAAACACTATAAATGTATACAAGCACCCCTTCAAACACCAACAATGTATATTACACTATAGCGCCAGTAAATGCGGCAGTGCCGTACAGATATACAAACTAGCAATTTTGACTTGGGGTGCCTTGGGAAAATACTAAAATATTAAGGGTGCCTTGAACCTAAAATGTTTGGGAACCACTGTTCTAGCAGTGAGATTTTAGAGGCATAATCTAAACCAAAAAACTGCTACATTAAGATAAAGTTGTTTTGGTGACTATAGTGTTCCTTTAACTCCAAGTCAGCCTTGTTTACTGCTCTGACTTTTATTCTAAAATGTGTAGTTCTCTTGTTTATTTTCCACACTTCCCATTGATTTATACACTTAAAGAGACTTTAAACATTTACCAAGATATACCAATCCATGTAAGTGAAAAAGAATGGGATTAGACACAATGTGATTAGGTTCAATCAAAGACACAGCTACAAGTGGTGGGCTAGATGCCTCGACATATTAATGTTACTGCTTGTCTTCATTCCATTCACAAAGTAAACCTGGCAACATTTCAATCTGTGACAGTCTATGTCAAAGCTGCATTGAACTTTTCATGTACGTATATTCAAAAGAAAAAATGGGAATAATCTAACAAATTCATTACAAGAGAAAGCAAGCACAATTAATTAGTTACCATAGATACTGACTAGAGAAATGTGTTAAGAAATTAACTCATGCTACTTGTCGGTTTAAAGGACCACTATAGTGCCAGGAAAACATACTCGTTTTCCTGGCACTATAGTGCCCTGAGGGTGCCCCCACCCTCAGGGACCCCCTCCCGCCCGGCTCTGGAAAAGCGCGGGTTTAAACTTACCTTTCCAGCTTCGGGCGGGAGCCTCTCCTCCGATCCGCCCCGCCGCTGGAATACATGCCGCAAGAGCTGGCGCCGCGATTCAGTCGTCGCATAGGAAAGCATTCGCTAATGCTTTCCTATGGACGCTGGCGTTTCACCTCGTGAAAATCACAGCGGCAGTTGTTTGTTTCTAGTGGCTGCCTGGCCAATGAGACAGCCACTAGAGGATTAGGGGGAAGGCTTAACCCATTAATAAACATAGCAGTTTCTCTGAAACTGCTATGTTTATTAAAAAATGGGTTAACCCTAGCTGGACCTGGCACCCAGACCACTTCATTAAGCTGAAGTGGTCTGGGTGCCTAGAGTGGTCCTTTAAAGCAGGGGTGCCCAAAAAGTAGATCCCCAGATTTTTTAAAAGTTCAACTTCCATGATGCTTTGTCATTCTAAAAGCATTCTAAAGGCATGCAAAGCATCATGGGAGTTGGAGTTCTATAACATCTGGGGATCTACATTTTGGGAATCGCTGGTTTAAAGGAACACTCCAACCACCATAACCACAACAGTGCAGTGTATTGGTTATAGTGCCATAATTGTGCTGGAACCCTCCCAAAGTAAGTAGTCAAACCATTTTCTAACCGTTTAACAACTTATCTGGTATTCTCCAATAACCTCCTCCATGACAACTGGAAGCTCTCTGCTTTGAGGTAAGCACGGCATTGCAGCGCATAGCTCATTGGCTAAGAGCAAGCATTGGTTCTCAGTAGTTGTAGTGATGTTCCCTACGGGAAGACCTCAGGTTTTTAGCAAACAGTTTAATCACTTACAATGGTGAGTTTCCAGGGCACTCCTGGCACCATAACCACTACACTGGCTGTAAAATGTATGCTCCTCTGAGTGTCCCTTTAACCTTTTGCATGCCAGGTTTAATGAAAAAAAGTTAAATATATTTACAAAGTGAGTTAAAAGACAGAAACCAAACAAATAACTAATTTTAATGCATTCAAGATTAGTGGTGGGGTAAAGTGCATTGCATGTGCATTAGCTGTCCATAATAGTAACTGTGAGATTAATAAAACATTAAGTGTGTTATAGGAATTGGGGAGGTCCTTGACCTTTTGAAACATCTTGTATATTTCAATAACCATGTCCATGTGTTAGATTATTCACACAATATTATTGTTGATTTTAAGTAAAAAAAACGATTTGGCTCGATAGCAGCGATTTTCATGTAGATAGACGTATTGCGAAGAACAGTGAATCAGTTTATTGCACTGTCAGGACAAGAAAGGCTCTGCATAATTATGTATGGGAGCTGTGCCGGCTACTTGTTGTCATTGCCCAAGCATCCTGCAAGCTGAGATAAGGCCAGATCTGTGGGGTATGTATGAGATCAGTTAAATCGAGGGCATGTGGATACATGTAAATCTATAATAAAATTTTATCATCTTGTATAGAATTGTCCTGACATCTGCCAAATCAAGAACAGGGAGCAGCTGTGTGACAATGATGAAAAGGTAGATGAAAATCATTAATTCTTTCTCACACTCTAGAACACAATCTGTCCTCTCAGCTAGATTGTATCAGGCTAACCTCTTCCTTGCTAGATTTGCAATGCCTTCATGCATTTGCCATAGCAGAATATTGAGAAACCTGCGCAGAAATGTAAATATCACCCATGGCGTTAAATCTATGTTTATATATTCATATCCACAGTTTCTTCATATCATATCAAAGTAGAGGTTAAGTAAGATGAATGTAATACTTGTAGATATATATAACATTGGGTGTGGGAAAAATAGCAAATTGGAGAAAATGCAGCAATTGATCCCCCAGCTTCCTCTGATGTCTGCTCTAATCGAAACATTGACTTTTAACCCTTTAAAAACAAATAATGCAGAATGAGGCAGCCCAGACACATGTGCAGGGATGCTGATAAAGTGTCTGTGACTATTTATTGATACAATGTTTTATAACACGTGCTGTAAATCACTGCTCTTTATGGTGTCACGTGTGTATGTGTGCCCTATGCTATATGCTTAAAGGGATTCTCCAGGCACCAAAACAACTTCATCTAAATTGAGTTGTTATGGTTCAAGGAGGCCCCCAGGGGCACTCGTACCTCAAGGGGTCACGCCGTTTTCTTACGGTAAGTTGACTCCAGCGGTGATGCTTATGTGTGTGTATAATACAGGATATGTTTAATGTTGTTTGAAAGAATACTATCTTTTTCCCAGATTGTACAGCACTGCGAAATATGTTAGTGCCTTATAAATGCCAACAAGAATAATTTGATTGATTTGAATGGGAATTAAAAGCTAAAAATTAAAATGTGTAGTTTTATGTCTCCAGCCTCCCAAAAGCTGGTGAAATATGAGAGCTACTACACGTTTGTTGTACAATAAGATTCTGGTTGGTTAATGTTTAAAAACTATTGTGTCTGGGCTTTTCAAGAAGACAGCTGTGATGTCAGGGAGTATTTTGTTTTTATTAATAATAATGATAATAATATGAGAAAAGCAATGTTCAGCAAACATACATGCTTTATAAGGGTGGCTGTCACTGTGTGTGCAAAATACAGGCGTAATGCAGGGTTCCATTCCGCTGGCATGAAATGGTGCCCCCTGGGGGCATAGTTGAACTCAGCAGCCAATGCAGCAAAGGAGCAAAAAAATGAAAAGTGAAGTTATTGTAAAACTAAGTGGAAATTGTATACCCGTCCGATCTCACACAGTGCTGAACTAACAGGAAGCATTTACAGAGATCTGTGCCACCTCACTCACAGATGGATTAGAAAGAATGGGGTTCCCCTGAATGGCAGCAAATAGGGTTGAAGTCTAACTTAGTCACCCTTTAGAAAATTGTTAAACTCCACATTGTTCCTTGCAACCTCTTATCTCAACTGCCCATTATAACTTTTGACTGTAATCATTACAACCTTTTTACTGCAATACACGTTCAAAAGTGCAGTAAGTGCTAGATTTTAAGCCTAAAGACAGGGCCCTCTGTGCCTTTTGTACTGGTATTGCTGGTTTTCCCCAAATTCCCCATCTCGGGGCCCCCCTTAGGCTGGCATCTACTTGTGATGGAGGCTTGCGGAAAGGGAGCACTCTCCCCTGAGCTCTCCCTTGCGAACACCGCAGTGATACCAGAGCCGGAATATGACGTCACTCCAGCCCCAGCATCACTGAGAGGCGTGGGAGCTGAGGAGGAGGATCAGAGCTCCCTCGCCGCATGCCTGAAAGCGTTCTCCTGCCTTTCCGACCTCCCGCCAGACCACCTGCATTGCCCTGCCAGCCCCATTGGACACCAGGGAAGAATCCACCAAAATTACACCAAAATGTAAACAAAAAATTTAAATAAATTGTGTGTGTGTCTTTTAGTGAGAGAGAGTGTGTGTGTGTGTGTGTGTCTGTTAGTGTTTTTCTGTTAGTGAGAGTTAGTGTTTTCCTGTTAGTGTGAGTGTGTGTGTCTGTTAGTGAGTGTTAGTGTGTGTCTGTTAGTAAGAGTGTGTGTGTCTGTTAGTGAATGTTAGTGTATGTCTGTTAGTGAGAGTATGTGTCTGTTAGTGAGAGTGTGCGTGTGTGTGTGTGTCTGTTAGTGAGTGTATGTTTGTCTGTGGGAGTGTGTGTGTGCCTATTAGAGTGTGTGCCTGTTAGAGTGTATGTGTGTCTCTGATAGTGAGAGTGTGTGTGTCTGTCAAAGAGTGTATGTGTCTGTCACTGAGAGTGTATATGTGTTTGTCAGTGAGAGTGTATATGTGTTTGTCAGTGAGATTGTATGTATGTGTGTCTGTCAGTGTGTATGTCTGTCAGTGTGTGTATTCGTGTCTGTCACTGACAGTGTGTGTCTGTAAGTGAATGTGTATGTCTGTCGGTGTTCGTCTGACACTGAGTGTATATATGTCTGTCAGTGAGTGTGTATATGTCTGTCAGTGAGTGTATATGTGTGTCTGTCAGTGAAAGTGTATGTGTGTAACTGTAAATGAGTGATGCATTTATGTCTGTGAATGTGTATGTTTCATTGAAAGTGTGTGTTGGTTAAACAGTTGGTTAAACAGTGTGTGTGACAATGACTGTGTATCTGTAAGTGAGTTTATGTCAGTGCATGCATCAGTGAGGGCGTGTGTCTGTCAGGAAGAGAAATTTGGAGGGGGGGGAGGTGCTTGAGTTTTGTCATGCCTAGGGCAGCACAAAACCAGAATACACCACTCTCCCTATACATATTTAAATAACTTGAGTTTTTTGTATCACTCCAATGGCCATTAAATTGTAAGCTCACCTGCCATTTCAAGGCAAGCCTCCTAGGTGAGTCATACATTAACAAATTACCTTGCTGTTTTAAGCTAAAAATTTAAATCTCTAACAAGACAGAAAGGGGTTTTTATCTGAACCTTTGCTGCCTCCTAGTAGTAGTAGTAGTTTGAGCGCAAGGCTAAATGTTGTATTACACAGCCTTGTTACACTGCTGCTGCTTACCCCATGTTTACCAGATTAAGTGTGTTTGCTGTATTAGGATTTGTGTATTCAGGATCAGTAAATAAATAGTATGTAGCAGCAAAACCACAAAGTGTGTATAAGCCCACACCTCTAGAAAGAAATTGTACAAAATAAATAACTTATCGCAGTAATATGACAGCTTCCTCTCGGGACGTTCCAGACCTTATCCCGTATAGATAGAATGTATATATAGATAGCAGATGAGTATAGCTGATAATCTACAGAAAGAAAAACAATACAATAGTATAATACTGTAAATGAGCGATAAAACTGCGCCAATATCAATATAACTCCCAAGATGTAGATGGTAAGATCGCCTTAGGGTGCCTCCCCATCGATGTATATCCAGAACCCCCTCCTAGCTGGTTGCTGTAGTAACCACAATATGGAAGTCCGGACTCAGGAGTGATAAAAAAAATCTGCTTTATTGCATGAGAATAAAGAATAAAAAACAAATATGGTCCTATATGTTTCGTCTAACAAAAGACTTCCTCAGGGACCCAACAATAAAAAACAAGTTTGTATATATAAATAACAAATTTGTATATATAAAATATCCTAACAGAAGGACAAAATAGCTGCTATTTTGTCCTTTTGTTAGGATATTTTATATATACAATATCACAGTTTAGGAAAATCACATTTGGAATTCATATAATATTCTGGGGGGGGTTTAGCAGCAGGAGACAAATGTCATGAAAATATGAGACTGTACATGAAGGTGACACACTTTGAATTATTAAATTACAATTGGTTTTACAGCACCGCAGGGATATTCAGCAATAGTCTGATCACCCAAGTCAACACTGCGGGTTTGTGTTGCACTCCAGAACAGGAGGTCAAGTCAGGATTGACCACTATGCATTAATAGGAAATAAAAAATGGTTGGGGAGATAGAGATCTATTCAAACTTTTTGAATGCAAAAGAATTCACTCAGAGGGTACTGGTGAATAAGGAATTATATTGCTGTTCTCCATGGGAAAGTTTTGCAAAGCACAAAGACTGGCCCTGCCCACAGACAAGTGTGCTGAAAGTGCTTCACATTAGTCTGTGAGATCTGGCACCTGAATGCAAAAGACGGGCAAAGTGAGGGGAGAGGGGGAGTGAGGTAGGGCCTTCCTTGGTGCTCATCAAAGGGAATCTCACGGGATCAAAGGCTTTTAAGGAACATATCTGTGGGAATGTAACGTCCCTAAAGAATTCCAAGTTGGCTATTGGTTTATGAAGCTAAATTAGTAGAAGGAATGTATCCGAAGTGTCAGTTTACCAGTTTGTGGTTCCTGTCGGGTTATTTTACTGCCAATCTGCTTTTATATTAGCTTATTCAATTTAAATATAAAACTATTTATGAAGTAGAGATGCTTCTTGCTACAAGTTGTATTTTGTTATGGTTACTGATTTATCGGGGCTATTCACCAAAGTGAGAATTCAAGGTGACTTCAGAGAGAATTTCAAATTTAAGGTTAAAATAAACAAACAGTAAATATTATCTAAATTAGCTATGCTTTCAGTTTGGCCTCCCTGGCCTTACATTTTGCATTTATTTAGAATTCTCCCTATACACTATACACTAGGTGAATATTCCCTGCAAGGTAGCTCTGGGTTTATATGGAGTCCTGCAATGTATAGTTTACATAACCAGCATTCCATCTTGGAATGTCTACAGACTTAACATTCCACTGCTAGCTCATATCATAAGCATCAAAACAGGTGCACCCAACTAACTATTGTAGGATCTGAAGAGACCGGATTAAGAGTCCATTGGGCCTGGTGCTGACAATTACGATGAGCCTAATTACAGAATCTTATCGACAGAAAACACTAAAACATTTATACCTCCAAAGCGACATGTAGTGCTGGAACTTAGGGGAACTGCATTGGTTAATGATGGAACTTAGGGGGAACTGTCATAGGCGATTTTTAATGTTTTATTAGTGGTGCAATTTCCAGAGAAATTACAATTTTCCTTCAATGGGAATGATGTGTTACACTTATGATTATGAGTAAGAATAAGGAATTAATTATGTAAACTAGGCTTTACTGTTACAGAAGATGTTGGGAGTCAGTTTTAAGGGATCGTCATTACAGGACTGAAACATTGATCCATTGTATTTTGATCGGCTTCAATGAAGCAGTAATCTTTCAGCAAACCGATACTTTTAATCTTCTACTTTTTTTTACATTTGTTAATTTGACCATCGTTTAACACCATGGCAAGTTACAGCGCTCTGTAGCTATTGAGTGCAGAGTGTTACGCACGCACATGCGCACACACACACACACACACACACACACACATATTCTAAATTACACAAACTCCTTTACATGCCCATTAATTCAGTTAAATATCATATTACACATATGTCCAGGTATGTAGCAATTATTATGTATGTACACACAGCATTAGCTATGTATACACACCCATTAGATATACAGTATATATTATTAATGTATATACACCTAGCATTGGCTGCACAGCATATATTAATGAATCATGTATGTACACTCAACATTAGATATCCCCTACATTATACACTCATAGACATACACCAGCCAGTATTAGCTGTATAGCTTCTTGTTCATGTACAGACCAAACATAGTATCCTATATAAACACACACTTACACCCCCCCAGCATTAATTATATAGCATTGGACACACAAACACAGTCCCAGCATTAGTTATATAGTATAGGACACACTCCCAGCATTAATTATACTTCATAGGACACACTCCCACACTCCCAGCATTAGTTAGATAGCATAGGACACACATACACACTCCCAGCATTAGTTATATAGCACATGACACACATACACACTCCCAACATTAGTTATAAAGCATAGGACACACATACACACTCCCAACATTAGTTACATAGCACAGGACACACATACACACTCCCAAAATTAGTTATATAGCATAGGACACACATACACACTCCCAACATTAGTTATATAGCATAGGACACACATACACACTCCCAGCATTAGTTATATAGCATAGGACACACATACACACTCCCAGCATTAGTTATATAGCATAGGACACACATACACACTCCCAGCATTAGTTATATAGCATAGGACACACATACACACTCCCAGCATTAGTTATATAGCATAGGACACACATACACACTCCCAGCATTAGTTATATAGCATAGGACACACATACACACTCCCAGCATTAGTTATATAGCATAGGACACACATACACACTCCCAGCATTAGTTATATAGCATAGGACACACATACACACTCCCAGCATTAGTTATATAGCATAGGACACACATACACACTCCCAGCATTAGTTAGATAGCATAGGACACACATACACACTCCCAGCATTAGTTATATAGCACATGACACACATACACACTCCCAACATTAGTTATAAAGCATAGGACACACATACACACTCCCAACATTAGTTACATAGCACAGGACACACATACACACTCCCAAAATTAGTTATATAGCATAGGACACACATACACACTCCCAACATTAGTTATATAGCATAGGACACACATACACACTCCCAGCATTAGTTATATAGCATAGGACACACATACACACTCCCAGCATTAGTTATATAGCATAGGGCACACACACTTCCAGCATTAATTATATAGCATAGGACACACACACACACTCCCAGCATTAATTATATAGCATATGACACACTCCCAGCATTAATTATATAGCATAGGACACACACACACACTCCCAGCATTAATTATATAGCATATGACACACTCCCAGCATTAATTATATAGCATAGTACACATACACTCCCAGCATTAGTTATGTAGCACAGGACACACATACACACTTGGCACCATATAAAGCAGTAATTTACAGCACGTGTTATATAACATTGTATGAATAAATAGCCACAGACACTTTATTAGCATCCCTGCACATGTGCCTGGCCTGCCCCATTCTACGCTCGTGGTAATATTAGGTTTTATGGGTTAAAAGTCAATGTTTTGATAAGAGCAGATGTCAGAGGAAGAGCTGAGAGATCAATTGCTCTAGTTTCTATACCTGCTATTTTTCCCACGCTGATCATGGTCATACCAGCTCCATATGCTGTGCTGTCTGCTTGCACACTTCTATGGGCTGCATGATTGGTTGGACACTGTGGGAAGAGGAAAGTCAGAGCAGTGTGTTCACACTCTAGTGTACATAGAGAGGCTATAAATACAGCTTGCTGTGCATACTGTCTGCTTCATTCACTGCCTGCAGCCTACTCCACTCAGACCCTCTGTACACATCCAACAAGCCTCCAGCCTGCTCCATACATTGACACGCTGCCAGCTACAGAGTGTCTGCTACCAGGAGGGCCACACTGGACTGCTACATTGCTCTGCAAATGGCTCCATATGATAACAGATTGGATGGCTCTGAAATCAGCCTGAACAAGGACATGAGAAAGGTACAGCTTCTTAATTGGAAATATCAGCACTTAGCCGATGTTACAGTCACCTATCTCCATATTTTGTAATATTTATAAGATCACTCAATTGATTCTTTAGTACTTTCTTATCTTCTAATCATTGTTTGGGAATTTGTATCAACAGTAATTCTGGTGCAACGTTGTGCATTCAGCACGAACATTCCATTGGTTTCCATGGTGATTGGTTCACTATGTAATTGTTTAGACACCCTCATGTTGGAGACCCCACTTCTCTCTTCCCGTTTGTTCGCATCACCCTCTCTTTTTCCCCCCCTATCTATCTCTCTCTCTTTCATACCCCAATTTTTTGTGAGAAATCAATATTTTTGTTCAGTCCGTTAAAGTCTTCTATTTGTCAGGCGATATGAGCCCCCTTTTTATTAAATCAGAATTAAAAAATTGTAGTTAATCTTAACTTTATTCTAACGCAGAGGCAGAATCCTCACAGCAGCCAAACTCTCCCTTTCTGAAATCGTAACGCATGTGACTTTTGTCAAATCAAATACTTTTCTTAAAGAAGCTTTGCAGACATATGGCACACGTGCAGTTATCGCTGTGATCTGCCGATACAATGCTTCTTCTATTCGACCAGTCATCGTTCAGCGTCTTACTTTGTATGCTGTAGGTTTAAAACATCTGGGGATCTATCTTTTGGGGACCCCTGGTCTAGTAGGTATTGAAACTGAAAAAAATGTAAGCAGTGCTCATTCGCAGAAAAAAAACTGTATTAAATGATAAGGCTTCCGTGGCAGCATGTATACAACAATAACTACAGTTGTTTATATAGCTCCAACATATTCCACAGCGCTGTACAATAGGAAACAAGACAAACATTTAATTCTAACAAAACATGTTTGAACTGTAGCTGAAAAGTTTACACTAAAATCACTTACTTAAATTATTACACTGTCCCTTTAATTTAACTTAAAGGCATATTCCAAAGATATTAATTCTATGATTCCCTACAAAATATTTTCCTCCCTTACTCGTGTATGTTAAATTTGGCTCATCATTTTGTCATCATTTTATCAAGTGGCTGAAGAGAATTAAGACCACTGATTCATTATGTTGGATAAGAAATTGCTATTTAAGGCCACATTTCGTACACAATTTAATATACAGACCTCTTGTACAATGCAATGGACATGTTGGTGCTTTAAACATAAATAATAATTAAATACAAAGATTATGTGACTGTGCCATTTATAGCTGCACTGGTTAAAAGAAGAGAAATGTATTTTTCTTCATTGCAACATTTGTACGCACTGTATTTATATATTCTTGTACATACATCCTTTCTTGTTTTTTTATGAAAATTAAATTATTATATTGTATTTTTTTTTTTTTGCTAAAATTATTTGTGCACTTTCAGTGAAGAGAATTTGTTTTTATTTCCAATAAACTGCAAACCCGTAGTGAATTAATACTACACACGGATAGGATTTTATATAGTTTTTGTTTAATGTGTATGTTTTCATTTATTAGTAAATTGTAATATATAGTTATCTATATCTGGCTATTGCTATATATTCAAGGTTTGCGTAGATCAAATTTAGAGAGATGTTTCTATGTGTTTTTTTAAATAATATTAATATCAGAGTTTTAGAGAAGTAATATATTGCTCTTTTAGTTTGATTTACAATGCCCTCTACTAATATTGGCACCCTTAGTAAATATGAGCAAAGGCTGTGAAAAATTGTCTTTATTGTTTAACCTTTTGATCTTTTGTTACAAAAAATACACAAAAATGCTTTCATGGATATCAAACATTTGCAAACATAACATGTTTATTATAAAAAACAAATCTATGTTAAATATTTATGTGGCACATTTAATGGTACCCCTATAAATTCATATGAGAAAAATATATTTCAAGTATATTCCCATTGATATTTTTAAAGTTTTTAGTACACCTGAGTGGCTAGGAACAGGGGGTTGTTCAGCCATTACTTCCTGTTTCATAGGGGTATAAATATAAAGTAACACATAGGCCAAATGCTCTTAGTAATTCATCACAATGGTTAAGACCGAGGAATATACCTGTGATGTGCTGCATATTGTTGTTGAGCTTAACAACAATATGGAAACTGTAAATGTGATGAATTAACCTGGAAGAGGATGTGTGTCTATCTTGTCTTAATGCACTGCGAAGAGGATGGTTTGAGTGGCCAAAAATTTCATAAAATCACAGCTGGAGAATTGCAGAAGTTAGTTGCATCAGAAAGTCTCTAAAACTACAATTCCCTAATCACCTTAATACCAAGTTGTTTGGAGGGTTTTTTTTGTGGACATTTTGTAAGGATACACGGCATCATGGACTCTATCAGATATCAACATATATTAAACGAACATGTGGCTGCCTCTGCCAAAAAAGCGTAAAATTGGTCGTGGTTGCATCTTCCAGCAGGACAATGTTCCAAAGCATACATTAAAATGGTTTACTGACCATAAAATCAAGGTCCAGCCATAGCCATACCAGTCCCCTGACTTGAACCCCATAGAAAACCTTTGGGGTGAACTGAAGAGGAGTGTTCACTAGTGTCGACTTTGAAATTTGAAGGATCTGGAGAGATTCTGTATAGAGGAATGGTCTCATATCCTTTCCATCTATTCTCCAACCTTATCAGGCATTATATTAGAAGACTTAGAGTTGTTATCTTGGCAAAGGGGGGTAACACAAAGTATTGACTAAAAAGGGTGCTAATAAGTGTGCCATACATATATTTCTCTGTTTTTTTTAGGGTTTCTTATATAAAAATATGTTCTCGGATGAAAGGTGATAAGGAATTGCAGCAGATTGTACCGTATTTACTTGTGCTTTCTTACAATCATAATGGTTTTGTTATATCTCCACCAGCTGAGAAAGCCAGTGATTGAGAAAATGAGGAGAGATCGGATTAACAGCAGCATTGATCAGCTCAGGATGTTACTGGAGAAAGATCTTCAGAAAAATCAGCTTCCATCCAAACCAGAGAAAGCGGATATTCTGGAGATGGCCGTGTCCTTATTAAGGCAACAGATACAAAGAACAACTAAAAGTGAGAAACACCAAAAAAATATTTCCTATGCATTGAGATTGCTTTAAGGGGTTACTCCAAGAACCATGACTATTTAAGTGATTTAAAGTAGTCATGGTACCTGATGTCTGTGTGTGCAGCGTTTCACTATGAAAAGCTGCACATACAGCATTTAACCCCTCTGCTGCCGTGTAAGTCTACCTCTGGCAACATCATTATGGTGTCATCAGCCTGGAACTGGCAATTCTGTGCATATTTCTATGTGCAACGGAGCATTTCTTGGTGTGGCCAACTGAAACTTCGGCCAATGAATGAGCGGCAGGATTGGTATCCGGCTTCTGCAACTCTGCAGAAACCTGAACTTGTCAACAGAGGAGAGGTGGTGCCCGGTGAGACCCATGGAAGAGAGCAAACTATTATATAACTGTTTGCCCGATTAATGGGGAATGGTGCCAGGTTACTCTTAACACCATAATCATCACAGTGGGCTCTAGTGGTTATCATGGTTGGAGTAACCCTTCAATGAGTTACCCTATATAGTGTTATTATTTGAAAAACTATTATTACAGTTTTGTAACTAAAATTAAAAATGTTAAGTATTGGAATATACCATAATTGGTGTTTTGTTTAATTTTACAGCTGTGACATCAGCTAAACAAGATTTTGCACCGCTGCTTGAAGTCACAGAGTTTATCCCACTAAGAAAAGAGACAGAGACACAGATGGATCTTAAAAGTGTCTCCCATGGATGCCAAATCGCCAGCCAGAATGTGTGCCATTCTCTAGTTCCATATAGCCAGAGCAATGGCAAAGAGCCCCCCCAGTGCTATAGCGCAGCAGATCTGTGGCGACCCTGGTGATAATGTCATTGTGTCATAGACTTTATTTGGAATCGATGCTACCTTTCTATGTGATATCACAAAAGAATTATTTTGTATGTGTTTGTGTGTCAATGTGTATGTGCGTATGAACAATAATAAGAATGCATACTATCCTGTGAAACATGGGTGGTATGTATGAATTCACTTTTGAGCAAAGTACTACCGGTGGATCAATCACTATGTAAACTTTCTTGGAGATCCACGTTTACAAATTTCCACCAGATTTTATTATACATAACCCCCATAGACTGTGGAACAGTGGGTTGCAGTGGTTTTGAGTTAATCTACCTCTTTCTTTACAACCCTAATCAACGCTTAATAATTTATATTACCGTTAATTTGCTCAGTGCATTACATTCATCCACTAAATAATGAACTGTGATGACTTGAAAACAGAATTGCAAAATCCAGGCTAAAATAAATAATCTGTATTTCCCATATAAGATATTTTGGCCTACAATTTGCAATTTGGTTTTGCTATATATATTTCCTAGTGAATAAATGCCATAGAGACTGCATCCCTTGCAGTTCTGATTACAACCAGTAGGAGGGCAGCAAAGCATTGTTTCAGCTCCTCATTGGTTGCACTCTGTTCTGATGGGTTGTCTTCCCACTTTCAGAGTTTTTGACTTTTAACCCTTTCGACTCCATGGCAATGTTTGCCAACTTCACAGTGTGGGACCAGACAATGATCAGGGGTAGTCAATGATCATCTCCCCTAATGCTTTGCCAGCATTATGGCTAAAGAGAATTATGGGAGATGTAGTCCACAACATCTGGAGTGCCGAAGGTCAACTATCACTTGTCTAGGTTATAAAGGCCATTGTCATTGGGGACTACCATATTTTTTTTTAACAATACTTAAAAAAAAAAAAAAAGAAATTATATTTGCCATTTTGGAATATGAAGAGTAGTTGGGTATGTCAACATAGATAGTCCTTGGTTTGTTAGGGGTTATTGCAATTTCTCTAATATCCCTAAATAATCTGTTCAATGCTTGTAAAGCATCATTTATCTGTTTGTGTGTCTTTATCTTTGTTTGTTTGTCAGTGTATATATGTAGGTTTTCAGAATAATTATTTTTGATAAAAGAATAGGACATGAATTACAGTATTTATACATTTTGTATCAATGTTTAAAATGAGTTTTCAGTTCAGTGTTTTGATTCTGTTATTTGGAATCTTAGATATATTTCTGAGTGTTTGGTACTAAACTGTGAATTGCTGGAAAGGCATTCTGGACTAATTACTGGGTTTGATAAACAGCAACGTTTTTAAGCTTGACTATTATGGTCTAACATGTTATATCAATTATCAGTTTATCACAATTCACAATTTAGTAACTACAGCCACTAGTAAGAAGATAAAGTGCGTTTTCTCCTAAGTTAGCCCGTGGAGCCTGTGACACCCTTTAATAAATAGGCTTTGCAGAAAGCATAGGAGCTGACGATTTTACAAATTATAGAAATTCACAGATTAACCCTTTAAAATGCAGATGCAATGAAATAACATATGGGCACTGTATAGTTAAAGGGACACAATGGGCATTATAATGAAGTTGTTATGGTGTCCGGAGTGGTCCTTTAAATGTAATTTCATATGTATTTTGCGAACAAAGGTACAGTTAAAATACAATACAAATATGACATTTCTTGTTACAGCCCTATAATGTTGGATATTGGCATAAAGGTTTGAATTCCATCTATTTAAGCACTCCACAATCTCCCTCAATGCTTGGCGATGGCTTCCAGTACTTTATATTTGTGACCATGCGCACATCATTCTGAGAATGATTTACATACACTGCAGGGGAATGTGTGCATGCACGTTAATCCACATGCCAGTAAGGAAAATTTAGGGGAAAATATATTGGAATCCATAGACTTTTTGTAATTTTACTAAAACATTTTAGAGCATATATAATCACCTGGAGGTAAGCTTAGGCTTTAGGGACTGATTATCCAACATTTCTTAAGCCTTTGCAGTTCACCTGTTACTTAATAGGAACAAAAAATGGGAAAGATGATATTCAGTGGAATGCCCTTTCTGTCTACTATGTTATTTTAATTGGAGCATGGACTAGAAAGGGTTAACAGAGCTGTGCAAAGCTGGGTTAATGTTCTCACGATGATACCTGTTGAACCTTCCTTATGATGAGCAGAATTTCTGTTTCAAATGTAGTAGGCAGCTACATTTGAAACAGGGCTGTCATGACCCAAATAACAATTAGCTACCCCTTTCACCCGTTTCCTGCCCTGATACTTTATAAGGTCCATTTATAACTAAATTATCACACTTTGTTTCTATTACTATTTTTTTAATGAGTGTGCGTAGAGCAATCTCTGGTACAGCATATCTAATTAACATGTCAATGCTCCCCTTAATTTGCTTATTCCTCCGTTTTAGTGCAGCATTCTCAACCCCCCTCCACCGAGTCAAAGTTGTTTTTGTATATTTTCTCTGCCGGACACTTCTAGACACCGGGCGGAACTACCGCTGTCTAAAAGTGTCAATCTCCCCAGTCTTCATGGCTGCAGGAAATTGGCTCCATAGACCTGCAGGATGTTCCATAGACCTCAATGACCTTATACCGCGCAAGCGCGGGAGTTCATCAGTGACGTCGGCTCTCAGAAGAGGACCGGCGGAGGAAAATGGCTTCGCTTGTAAGGGACAGGTTCAGGTAAGTGGAAATCACCTTTACCTGCCTCCCTCCATCCACTGAACCCTTAACGGTGAAGTTACCATCGGGGGTCTTTGCAAATTCTGCAAAGTCCCCAGTTGGTGACAGTGCTGCTTTACAAGATTAATCTGTGTTAAAAATTGATAACAATTGAAATCATACAAATCTATAGTATTTTCTCATTCCTCTATTGGATTTTGTTTGTATATAAGTGATAAAAATGACAAACCATACATTTTTATTAGACTGTTGTGTCTGCAATGATTCTCCTTCTGAGAAGGGCAGTGCAGCTATTTCTTGAATAGACATAAATCCGCAACCAGCACATAAGCACAGAGTACATTGTCTGTAGTTGTCACAGTGTTGTAGTGCCCTTGATGGCCCAACACACGGTAAGGTGACAACTGTAGGCTTTTTTTTTTATACCTGGATGTGATTTGGCCCAGTCATCCCTAAGGTAATTGTCAACATTATCCACTAACCCAAAAGTTGTGAAGAAATTTTAGCTCAAAATACCGCAAATTTTTAAACTCTGTTATTGTATTATCTAAGATATTTTGGTCTAAGATTCCCTTAACCCCCCACAATCTTCTGGCTTGAATACCTTTGAGTAATCCCATATTGTTTTCATTTGCATTGTGCTCTGACGTGTAAAAATGAAATTTTAGCAGTATCGCTAAAAAATGGATGTTCTTTTCTGTGAAAAGGAAATTATAATCAAATTTTTTTTACTACTACTTTTGCACCTTTATAATGATTAAATATATATATATATATGTGTGTGTGTGTGTACAAGTCATAAAACTGTCAAAATAAAACCTTTAAAAAAAAAATCAAACAAATGTAATATCATTTAATTCTAGGCCACGATAGGTGCTTTGGTGCTTTGGTGATGGTTGGTTGAACTCCTTAAGTTCTCTTTAAAGCATGGACTGGTTTAACATTAGAGAGTTGAACAGTTCAGTCAACAAAGGTAAGAAATTGGCGCTGCAGAGTGTGTTGGTCAGTTCCAATTGATTTAATCTGAAATCTCAAGTCTTCAACTAAACCAATGGAATTTTATGCACATCAAAAGGTAATTCTTCTGAACATGAGTTACGTTATCCCATGTTAGCGCTAAAAGTTTGAGATTAAAATTTGGTGATAAAAACTTGTAGTGATGGCTCAGATTATTCTATGGATGAAAATTCTGACTGTATAGACTGAAATTATCTTCAGCGTTACATAGTTACATAGCTGAAAAGAGACTTGCGCCCATCAAGTTCAGCCTTCCTCACATATGTTGTTGCTGTTGATTCAAAAGAAGGCAAAAAACCCACTCTGAAGCGCTTCCAATTTTGCAACAAACTAGGAAAAAATTCCTTCTTGACCCCAAAATCAGATGTCTCCTTAGATCAAGCAGCTTTTACTACACTAACTAGAAATTATATCCCTGCATGTTATGTTTTTGTAAGTATTTATCCAATTGCAGTTTAAACATCTGTATAGACTCTGATAAAACCACCTTTTCAGGCAGAGAATTCCATATCCTTATTGCTCTTACTGTAAAAAAAACTTTTCTTTGCCTTAGATGAAATCTTTCTTCCAGCCTAAATGTGTGACCTCATGTCCTATGCATAGCCCTGTTTATGAATAGATTTCCAGATAATGGTTTCTACTGGCCCCAAATATATTTGTATAATGTTATTATATCCTCTCTGAGGCGCCGTTTTTCCAAACTAAAGAGATTTATATTTTTTAACCTTTCTTCATAACTAAAATGCTCCATTCCTTTTAGCAATTTTGTAGCTCGTCTCTGCACTTTTTCTAGTGCCATGATATCCTTCTTTAGAACAGGTGCCCAAAATTGCACAGCATATTCAAGGTGTGGTCTTACCAGTGATTTATAAAGAGGCAAAATTATATTTTCATCCCGAGAATTTATGCCCCTATTTATACATGACAAAACCTTACTGGCCTTAGCAACTGCAGATTGACATTGTATATTGCTGCCCAATTTGTTCTCTATAACAATTCCCAAATCCTTCTCGTTTGTGGTTATCCCTAATTCACTACCATTTAGGGTTTAAGTTGCCTGTGCATTCTTGACCCCGAAGTGCATAAATTTGCATTTCTCAACATTAAATTCCATCTGCCGTTTTAGTGCCCAGTCCACCAATCTATCCAAATCCCTCTGCAGCAAAGCAATATCCTGCTCACATATTATTACTTTACAAAGTTTTGTGTCACCTGCAAACACTGAAACATGGCTTTCAATGGCTATTTCAAGATCATTAATACACATGTTAAATAGAAGCGGCCCCAGAACAGAAATCTAAGGGACACCACTTACCACTTTTGTCCAGCCTGAAATCAACTCATTGTACTCTATCCTTAAGCCAATGTTCTACCCAAGAACACGCATATTCATCTAGACCAATTTCTTTTAGTTTGAAGACCTTCCTATTGTAAGGAACCATATCAAATGCCTTGGCAAAATCCAAGTAGATCACATCCACTGCAACACCCTGATCTATACTTCTATTTACTTCTTCGTAGAATGCAATTAGGTAAGTTTGACATGACCTATGTTTCATAAAACCATGCTGATTATTGCTAATAACAAAGTTCTTCCCAATGAATTCCTGAATATTATCCCTTAATAGCCCTTCAAATATTTTCCCAGTCACAGAAGTTAAGCTCACAGGTCTATAATTTCCAGGCAAGGATTTTTAACCCTTCTTAAATATAGGAACATATGCCTTCCTCCAATCCTCCGGTACAATACGTGAAACAAAAGAATCTTGAAATATTAAATACGTAGTTTAACTTAGTTCCCCACTTAGCTCCTTAAAGGACCACTATACGCACCCAGACCACTTCAGCTTAATGAAGTGGTCTGGGTGCCAAGTCCATCTAGGATTAACCCTTTTTTTTATAAACATAGCAGTTTCAGAGAAACTGCTATGTTTATAATATGGTTAATCTCTTGACAGCCGCTAGAGGCGCTTGCGTGCTTCTCACTGTGAAAATCACAGTGAGAAGACGCCAGCGTCCATAGGAAAGCAGTGTAAATGCTTTCCTAAGAACTGGCTGAATGCGTGCGTGGCTCCTGCCGCGTATGTGCATTCAGCCGATGATGTCGCTATGGAGGAGGAGGAGAGCTCCCCGCCCCGTGCTGGAGAAAGGTAAGATTTTAACCCCTTCCTCTCCCCAGAGCCCGGCAGGAGGGGGTCCCTGAGGGTGGGGGCACACTCAGGGCACTATAGTGCCAGGAAAACGAGTATGTTTTCCTGGCACTATAATGGTCCTTTAAGTACTCGTGTGTGAATACCTTCAGGCCCCGAGCTTTATTTACATTCATTTTCTTTAACTGCTGTAGCACCTTGTCTCGAGTCATCCAATCACAAGTTATCTGCAGGGTTGCTTCCGAAGTTCAAAAGACTGCAGTTCTGGTTAGCAAAAATAATGTGGTGCCATCCAGGGATAGTTCGATGACAAGTTCTCAATACTTACCAGTGTCCATAATTTACAATAATACTTCTGAATTAACTTGAATGTAGGCTGGATTTCAATATGACTATTTCTACAGGATATGTTCAGAGTGAATCTATTTGACATTAGTTTTTTGTTTTTTAATTAATATGTTATTCCTATATTTTACATATTATAAATATATATATATGTGTGTATTTATTAAATCTTTAGTTTACTCCTGTTTGTGTAACTGAGTGTAAGTGAATCATGATGTCTGTGCACCAGTATATAAGGAAGTGATATGGAAGTCTGGCAAAAAAATGGGAATAAAGTGTGTCAGGATATATAGTGAAGGAGTGTGTCAGGCACTGTACAGTATATCTGGAGCTGTAGGAAGGTTTCGGGAACAGTAGAATGTTTCAGATGAAGGTAAGTTTGAGAAAATGTAGAGTGTTTAAAGACAAAAAGACTGACAACAGTAGAGAGTTTTGGGAGCTGAATACATGCGTATAGAGTGTTTCGTGAGATTAAAGAAACACTCCAATGCCTAAATGGGCAAAAATAAATAAATCATGGATTAGTAGATATAACCCCAATAAATATATTTATGAATTTTAAAAGAGCTTGCAAAGGCTGCAGATCTTATTAACTGCAGCCTTAGCAAGCCCTCCCCTTTTTTTTTAGGAAATAACTAATCAGAGGCTTCTCATTAAGAAGCCTCTGAATTGGTGCCTATGTGCACGTGTGTGCACTTCTGGTCTGTGTGAGAGTAGGAAGAGGTTGGCACGCTTAAGTAGAGCATTTCTGACTCTGTTTGATTGACAGCCAGTGGGGTGTTCCCTAATTCATTTTTTAAAAGTGCAGAATTTTCATAGAAATTGGCACGTTTATAAAGTGGGACTTTCCCTTGTTGCCCCCTTCACAGATCTGCCAGTATATTGGAGATAGACTCGAAGCACTTACATTGATCAATGTATTCTGTTATCAATGACCTTGGTCAGGGGTCCTCAAATTTTTTAAACAGGGGGCCAGTTCATGGTCCCTCAGACACTGTTGGGGGCAGGACTATAAAAAATATTAACAAATTCCTATGAAATTCTGAAGCATCCGAATGTCTGAATTGCCGAAATTTGTCCGAATTTACATTCGGAACAAAACGAAGTGCACATGTCTAGTGTCTGAATACTAAGGATGGAGTTGGCAAAGTGGCCAATGGTGAATTTAGGGAGTAAGACCTACATGGGTGCGGTTTGGATTACATAAAGCTTTGCTTTGGGCTGAAACACCAGCTAAATTCCATATTGAGGAAAATTCATAAACAAATTGCAAAAAGTTGTGACTATAATTGAGTTGGAGAACTTTTCCAAATCAGCACTTTTTGTCTAAATTTTCTAATCTACGCTTTAGTTCACTACAATGTGAATGGGTACTACACTAAAATGGAAATTCTCAAGTGTTTATTGTAAATTCAGACTGAACCCCAAATTTTAGACCAAAATAGCTAAACAGGAAACGGCTGACTCGTAGAAGCTTTCCAGTTCTACAAACTACTTTGATCTATAAAATATGAAATCCCTTTGGATTCCATACAAGTCACGCTTTAGAGAATAACCCTTTCTGTTGTTAGAGAAACTAATAGCCAAATAATATTTTCTGCAATATTATAACTGTCTAGATTTTATATTGTAGAAACTTCTCCAATTCTTCAAAAATAAAGAATTAAAAAAAGATAACTTTTTTTAATTTCTTATTTTTTTAAGATTTTGAGAAATTTCTACAATACAAAATCTAGGCCATATTCTGTTCTGTTCATACTCTACTCGATAAATAATATATAACCAGGAAAAGGTAAAGAAAAAAATGAAAGTAAAACCATATAATCAGCTAGGAACTTTTGTATGTCTCTAAGAATTATTTCTCAGACATAAACCACTGCGAGTCTCCATCCCTTCCTCAAATTTTAGCTATATTCCTCTCCTTCGTCATGGGCCCACTGGTGACAGCACAGGTATCTAAGTTTCTATTTTTAGCTTACTTATTCTAGGCTGCACTGTATTCCATCTTGATTCAATCGGGTTTGCATGCTCATTGTAAAGTGTATCAGTTATTTTGTGCCATCTAGTGTTCTAATGAAGCATTGCAGAGGGTCGATAAACAACCAACCTGCCATGACATTTCTAAGATAATATAGTGTGATCCCTTCACCCATTTATTATATATTTAACAGCTAAAACAGACTTACAGGGTTTTTTTTTATTTTTTTTAATTTTTTTAGCATTTTTTCTCAACCCTGTTTTTTTTTTTATTACTTATTATGTATAATTTTATAGTTATTATTCTGTAGTATTATGTTTTATATTGGTATTAAAATATTTTTCAAAATTATTCAATACAAATAATAATAATAAAAAATTTTTTTTACAGTAGAGAGGAGTCCGCATAATTTGGGAATGTTCACTCCATTCCTGGTGATTATCAGAGAATCTTCTGCCCTGGTGGTGAATAAGGTAAAACAGTTTATAAAGGGGGGGGGGGAGCTGACCGCTGAGCGGACGCAGGCAGTAACAGCTCCTGTGCTAACAGACACTCTAAGCTACATCTGCCAACACAGACACCTAAATCGGGAAGACGGAACGGCGGGCTCGAAGTGGACAGAATCGAAGTGGACAGAAGCCAAGCCAGGGGATAGGGTGAAACTCCAACAACGCGCAGCCCAATGTGCACATCTCAGTTAGTGCCTTGCTGTTCCTCCACATACTGATATGTATCAACCCCTGCCTGAACTGTTTATTTTTCTTATTATTTTTCTTATTATTTACTATCATTGAAGGATACTTCAAACGTTGAAACACTGCTCGGCACCAACATGCGGCCTACTCACACGAGCGGCACGGGAGAGACAGCCGTTCTCCCGCCGCTTTCATACCCAGCTGATGTAATACAAAGCCCGCGTTCCCCCCCCCTATGGACAGCGGGGGTCATCCCGGTCCACACCACACTGGGCCCCAAGCTCCTATGAACTTCTGCGACCGCACCTAGTGACCAAGATGGCGGCTACCGACCACGCTTCTGGGCCTGCTCTCACCAAGCCTCTACAAGCGCAACATGTGAGCGGGATCCCTCACGCAGACCGCATAGCAGCAGCCTTCGACCACTTTTGTACACAACTGGAGGCCAAAATGTCACAGATGCGAGTAGCCCAAATGGTCTCTCAGCAACCCACCACCTCACCTGCTAAACCGGCGCCGAACAGCGCAACCGAGCCACGAACTGCGCCCGATGATGGCAGCCCGGATGGAGCACCCAGACAAACTCTCCGCTAACCCTGGGCCCAAACTATCTGACAGGCACAAACAAAGGGAGGAGAAAGAGAAGAGCGACACCTCATTGCAAGGCCTACCCCCTAACACTTGCCGACCCACGCCTCACCTCACTAGGCATAAAATCCCCACGCCGCGCACCTGTCACCAATGGAGACGATCCGATCGACCCCCTGGCACTTACCGGAGCCACAAGGTGACCAAAACTCATCACCGCAAACCCGGGCAGAGAGCCGCAAGGGGGAGCCCCCCAGTGCACAACTCACACCTCCGGAGAGGGAAACTTCAAGATCACACTAACACTGAACCCCACCGGGATACCGGCGAAGGAGCAACACGCAACCGGATCAGCAGGAACCAGGTTCCAACACAAGCCTGGGGCAGACGGAACAGCGGGCTCGAAGTGGACAGAATCGAAGTGGACAGAAGCCAAGCCAGGGGATAGGGTGAAACTCCAACAACGCGCAGCCCAATGTGCACATCTCAGTTAGTGCCTTGCTGTTCCTCCACATACTGATATGTATCAACCCCTGCCTGAACTGTTTATTTTTCTTATTATTTTTCTTATTATTTACTATCATTTAACAACTTACCATTTGATATAGCCTATCTAGTTTAAAGCTCTGGTACTACCCTAACCACTTACTAGCATGCACCAACTACACGGACGCATACTTAAAGCTGACTAGACTCCATGTTCAGGGACATGGGCATTAACTCTTATAATGCCTCTATACTATAAGTGCACAGCTGAAGCACCTAATGCACAGCAGGCAGGTCCACGAACGAGACACCTCATTAAAGCACAGCCTAGCCAAAAGCTTTCTGTTGAATTTTATTAGTTGTAAGCAGTTCGACAAGTTCAAGACAAATTATAACCTCTTGTAATATCTACTTTAACAAAATGTGCAGTACCCTCAAATGCCAACAACTGTTCCCATGTGTTTATTGCTTGAATCCACAACTGCTATTGTGGCAATGCAAATGTTTATGTCTAATTTATGCACAGCTAAAAATAAAGAATTATATAAAAAAAAAAACAGTTTATACAACAGAGTCCCTTGCCTCCTTAGTGAAACTATGCTAATTGCCTACATTCATGTGTAAAGAGGTCCCAGTCCACGTCTCCTTTGATGCAGCTACTGAAACCTGCAGCAGTTTGTAGAAACCAGTGTAGCTAGAAGCCTGCCAGCCTGCTGGGAGATTAGTGACTTGCCTAACAAATGACACAAGTGGAGGTAATCTGTGCAAAAAAAAAAAAAAAACTGCTTTACTAAAATTCCACTAATTTCACAGCTAACGTTCTTTTGGTATATGAAAAACAAAATTATGTAAATCATGTTAATACACAGAGTTGTTTTATGGTGACATATGGTCAATGTTAAATAGGTTAATATTTTTCCAACTGGCAGTCTGGTAGTGCCTGGCCCCCAGGGTTTGGACATTTGTAAGGGCAGGTATATCATAGAACCTGGAGGACATTTACTTAAGAATAAGTTAAGAGGTAGATTGAGGGGTAGAGTAACCATTATTTTCGCTGTATACCAGCAAATGTTTCAATGTGTGGCACCTCACATGTGTCTGAGCCTCCTCTTAGTGTGGGAGACTGGGGTTTGTTTCATTTCCAACAACTGGTGCCTACATTGACTCTATTTCTGGAAGAGCTCACTGCATTAACATAACAAGTTACTTTACACTCAGTAACTACAGACAAAGATCTAAAATTCCAGCTGCAGAAGGACTCAATTGAAATTCCAACACAATCAAAAATATATGATTAGACAAAATCCAAAGTTGATGAAACTTGACCAAAGGAAGAGGCTCCATCATCAAGTTTTGGGAATTCCCACAACCATCGCTTGTGGGTAAAAGGCTTCATCTCACATATTGTGAGATAACTTCTATGTACAGTCTTAGAAGGATCTTCCATAGACCTTCCATAGATCTTCCATAGACCATGCATGTGAGTATTTATTTATTTATTTATAAAATATTTTACCAGGATAGATACATTGAGATTTCTCTCGTTTTCATGTATGTCCTGGGTCTTTGTCCACATAACATTGCATTGTTACAATAGGATACAATATTACAAAAATACAATATACAAACTATACATACACACATATATAAATTTAATACATTACAGGTAATAAATATATTCAACCATGACAGGTGCATTCTGTGCTGAGGTATATTGCCATAGATCTCTTAAAAGATTTTAGATTGAATGAAGATTTGACTGTGTCCCTGAGGTTATTCAATAATTGCGGTGCTCTGTAGTAAAAAGAGGATCGAGCAACTTTATTTATGTATTGCGGTATGCTAAATATTGTGCAAGTACTGGATCAGAGGTTATAGGAGGTGGGAACAGCAGGGGAGAGCATTCTACTCAGGTAGGGTGGGAGCTTCCCAGAAATGCTCTTATACACAAGGCTGGAAAGATGAAGAGTGTGTCAGGGTTCCAGCGACAGCAAGTTTAGCTCTTCTAACATGTCACAGTGGTGGGTAAAGTAATTACATTCTAGTACAAAGCGGCAGAACAAATTATATAAAGTATCAAGTTTATAAAGGTGGGTTTGCGGTGCGGGTGCATACACCACATCCCCATAAGCAATGACTGGCATTAGCATTTGTTGCACTATCTGTTTCCTTACTGTACGGCTTAGGCAGGATTTGTTTCTGCACAGGGCACCTAGTTTTGGATAAAGTTTTGAAGAGATTTTTTCAATATGAAGACCAAAAGATAGATTGGGGTCTAGCAACATACCTAGATATTTAAAAGAGCAGACTGCTGCCAGTGTGCTATTTGAATTTGTTCTGATACACAATTGTTGATTTTGCAGTTTATGTAATTTAGGTACAGTTCCAAAAATAATTGTAACAGTTTTGCTATTGTTTAGGAAGAGTTTATTATCCGCTATCCACTTTACTACCTCTGTGAATTGGTTTTGGAGCACAGCCTCAAGCTGCGGTAGCTTGGGTTTACTAGCGTAGATTACAGTGTCATTTGCTTACAGGTGTACAGTTGAGGATTTGCAGACGTTAGGCAGATCGTTTATAAATAATGTGAATAGCAGGGAGCTGAGTATGGAGCCTCAGGGAGCACCACACGTGACTGGAAGAGGTAGGGAAGCGCATTCAGAAATGGCCACATATTGCAATCGGTCTGAAACATACGATCGAAACCAGGCTGAGTGTTTAAGTTTTTGCAAAAGAATGCCATGGTCTACTGTGTCAAAGGCCTTGGCAAAATCAAGGAAAATAGCTCCAGTTAAGGCTCATTGTTCCATGCCAATTTGGATGTCATTGCAAACTTTTTTAAGAGGGCAGTCGAAGTTGAGTGATTTGGACGAAAGCCTGAATGATCAGGGGTCAGATAATTTGATCGTTGATAATATTCACATAGTTGCGTGTGGACGCATTTTTTTCAAGATTTTTGTCAAAACAGGGAGCAATGATATCAGGCGATAGTTAGATACCTGATATCAGTAGCACAGCTCCTGAAAGATGAAGTACTAGGACAAATAAGATTGACACCAGGAAAAAGATGGCAGTGCTCATTAGGGAGAGCATTTAAAAAAGTATATTATTCTTCAGCTTCTCCCCCCTGATTTTAATTTAAAAACATATCTCACAATTGGTGGTATCCACTTTGTTTGGAGAATGTTTTAGTGAGCTGATACTGTTATGACCTATGCTAGATATGGAAAATAGGTCTCTGAGGAAGTGCCCTCTACTCCCCCTCTATGCAATGCCTATTGCCTATTGTCACTATGCTGTATTGATTTTATTATACGAAGAAATAAAGCTTGAACCTTTACTCAACTGCTCAACTTTGGATGTCCATTCCCTTTGGGAACCCGGTGTTGCTGTATTCAATGTTGGTAGTGGATGGAGAACCCATATGTCCATACATGGAGGGTAAGAATATATGCATCTTTATTTGTTTTTGCTTAGCTTTGACTCTGTTACTGAACTTATTTTGATAGTGAGTACACAGTATCCCTTTTAAATTGTGTAGGTTACTGTCCAGCGCCTTCCTCTTGCTTTTTCTAAGTATTTTGAAAACTTCCTATTGCAGGATTTGTCGCATATTTTCATATTAATGATTAAAATGTTCCGTAAAATTCTAAATTAATTAATAGAAGTTAAAATATTTGAATACAATGTACACAGTCCCTATAAAAATTAATGAAATTAGAATATCAGAATTTGATTTAACCATACAGACACTGTTTGACTAGCTCAGATTTGAGTTCAGTTGATGTTCAGAAGAGAGCGATCTTTGATCTCTCGGTTCTCTTTGCTCTACCTTATCTGCTCCATCTTCTGAGTTCACTCTTTTTGACTATATGTGACACATAATTCCATTTTGTTATATTAACAAACTCCAGGATCCTGAACAACTGTTGCTCTTCCACAGCACTTCCATATTTTGGGAGACTATGCATTCGATGGGGCCTGTGACACACTCCTAGTTACTTTGATATCCACGTAAAAATTCCATATGCGAACATGCGCGTTTTGCATTTTCTTCAGCTGTGCCATATGCATGCAAGTGCCGTGCTCATGGCACTACAGAGGTTGATGAATTTACAAACCTCGCTAGATTTTGCCAGGAAAATGTTATACACTTAGAAACATAGAATGTGATGGCAGATAAGAACCATTTGGCCCATCTAGTCTGCCCAATTGTTTAGATTATTTCATTAGTCCCTGGCCTTATCTTATAGCTAGGATAGCCTTATGCCTATCCCAGGCATGCTTAAACCCCTTCACTGTGTTCACCTCTACCACTTCAGCTGGAAGGCTATTCCATGCACCCACTACCCTCTCAGTAAAGTAATACTTCCTGATGATATTTTTAAACCTGTGTCACTCTAATTTAAGACTATGTCCTCTTATTGTGGTAGTTTTTCTTCTTTAAATTATAGTCTCCTCCTTTACTGTGTTGATTCCCTTTATATATTTAAATGTTTCTATCATGTCCCCCCCGTGTCTCGTCTTTCCTCCAAGCTATACATGTTAAGATCCTTTAACCTTTCCTGATAAGTTTTATCCCGGAATCCATGAACCAGTCACGCTTTAGAGAATAACCCTTCTTGACATGTATGAAACTAAAATAAATTAAATTGGTTATGTGACAGTTCTTCTTTAAGTTCATTTATATTTTTCTCTTCTGCATTTTCAGGGTCAGTTTTTCTCTTTTTTTTAAAGTAACTAAAATGATTTATTACAAATTGTCAACGCTAATATGCACCCAACACGTACCCTAGAACAAAGAGTATAGAAAACATGTTACTTCCTTAGAATGGCTGGTCTTAATATTAAGGACAGCAGGATAGTCTGAAAACAGACAGAGAATAGTCTATAGAACAATACAAAGTCACTGAGAACAGAAGAACAGAAACTTGTAGGACTAGGCATGGTTGAGGATAAGAAAATTCTTGGAAAAGGGAAGAACAAGAAAAGTAATTAGTGTATGTAGTGCTCAACCGCAGGGATTTATTGCAAATTGCTGATAAATTATCTTGGTTGCTAAATGGAAATTCCTAATATCTATTTAGTATAGCAAATACATAATAAACATCAAACCATATCCAACAAATGTCATTATGCAAAAGTGTTTATTGATACAAATTAGCACTATTAGAGAGCATAAATGACATAATACTATAATAAGCAACGACATAGCAAAATATACAATATAAGTATATGTGCAAACAAAACAAACTGTGTATAAACTACAAACCCACCAATGGTACCTTAGGTACACTGACCTAAAAGGATGAACAAGCCCAGTTGCTAGCCAATAAGCCAATGGAATCAAGTCTACGCATTCTCTGACATCTGAGATCACAACTGTGTTACTGATAGGTAAACAGAGGAGTGGTCTCAAGTATCCTAAAGTTGATTTCCATTGGTCTGTGTCAAAATTTGATTCCTGAAATTGCAGAACCTGCATGGCAGAAATGACACGGATGACTGTGACTCCAGAAAATGATGCGGGCATGACTGCTAATAAAAGAATGCAGGGACAGAGAGGTCAGCATCAAACTCAATGCCAGAATGACACACCGAGAATATTCTTGTTTGACAGTGTCCTGGAGGGGCAGAGGTTGCAATACACAAGCATCTGTGATGTGACAGGTAGGAATCTCTGCTGGAAACAAGCGTGCTCTTTCTGCATGGTAGGACAAGCTGAATATAACTCAAGCTCGAGTTTAACCTTTCCCGTACTGCTTTTCATACAAAAGGAGGTATTAAATCTAAGCTTCAAGTGATTTCTAATATGTGTTCCAATAAGGGTAAAAATCCTATCAGTTTCAAAATTAATTAAAAACTGGATCAGCATTAACAATGTGTATACGAACTGTTATTGCTACTACCTGCATCCACTACTAAACATGTGAGCTTCCATTAGCTGCAACAGTGCTTAGCTCAGACAGACAGCTTCCAGCTCTATATTACTAGTAGTAACTGGTCTCCATCCGGTCATGCCATCTCTTTGGCTGAGATAATCAGTGTAGATTGGGGTAGTCAACCTGGTCCCTACCGCCCACTAGTGGGCAGTTTGGGATTTAAGGTGGGCGGTGGTGGGTTCTGCAGAGAACACCCAGTGGGCCTTGATGGCTGTGGACCAAGGCCGGCAGGGGGCATCCTTTCATCTCCCCTGCCGGCCCAAGTAAAGCCAGCCTTGCTGTAAGCCCCATTGGGCATATGTCCCCCCTCCCTGGTAAAAGGTAAGAAGAAGGGAGGGGGAGACATTAAGATAGATTTTCACGTCTCACCCACCTACACACAGCATAGACCCTATGCACCCTTCACACACAAACACTACACCCCTCACACACATACTGCCCCCTCACATAAGCACTGCCGCAACCTTTACCTATGCACCGCCCCTTCATACACATGCTGCACCTCTCACACACACTACACCCTTTACACATATACACACTGCACCCTATATACACACAGCACCTCTCACACACACATAGGGGAAAAAAGTATAGAAAATGTAAAAAAAAAAATAGAAACTAAAAAAAAAGGAAAATAAATGTTAAAAATAAAAAACAAATTGCACTTGCGCTATAAAATTAGTTACTGCGTCACTGGTGGGCAGTAAGGAAATTTTACCATCAACAAAGATACAAAAGTGGGCAGTTGGTATTAAAAGGTTGACTACAGTAGATGATTTCAGCTGATCCATACATAAGGAAACATTTATTGACTTGTGTGCATACGCGGCAAAATGTCACACTATGTCAATCAAATGGTCTCTATGAAGTGCCGAGTACATATTGAATGTGGAATCCAGACAATATCTTTTAATTATTTTTTTTAAATTAATTTTAAAATAGGTCATATGCTTTCTATGCTATTTTATTATCACTTAACTTGCCAGAGGGGTAACATGAATTGACAGTTAATGTCTTACAAAATTTTCGATTTTACTGAATAGGAAAATAATGCTTAATATGGGCGATACAAAGGCTAGTGAGTAGTTACGTAAATCTCCAAACATGAATTGCATGAATCAACCAATTCTCCGTTACATAGCAAAGCATTTTAGATTCTCCCTTCTTATCTGGGACTGAATAGGAGTGGAGAGGGTAATGAATATTAAAGCTCCCAGGGGGTGTCCAAATTGAAACAAATGACCTAGATAAACAGCTTATGGCATTCTTCTTACAATCATCCCTCTCCCACCTAATCTTTCATCTACAATCATTTGAGTTCCACCTGATTCAAATAAACCACCCAGAGGCCAGAGCAGATTACAATTCTGAGTCTGCACAGACAAGATAGTGCTCGACTTGTCTTTAATGCAAATGTGCTGTCTAAGTGTGTGGGAAACTAACAAAACAGGCATTCTGTACAGCCAGAAGTTTTCTGTGTCTTGCAAAATTGATCTGTATCACAAATATTTAATTCTTTTTGTATATGTGCTCTGTGATTTAAAATGCCTGTGTCATAATATTTTGTCGCTAAAAGAGGGCAATCAGATGTTATCTCAAATGATTAACCTTAGTGAAATCTTTAGAATTTTGATTACATTACAAGTTTGTGTAAGTGGATGGTATTTTGTTTTGTTTTATTTGGTTTATATTTACTAAACTGAGTTTGTATCTCTTTAATTACCATGTATTATTTATAATTTCCTATTCTATACTACTTGAATATTTTGTTATAAATTATTTACAAAATAAAAAAATCTGTAGAAGTGCTCACTAGATCACAAGGTCTTATACAGGTCTGTCCTCTAAGTCTGTCGTCATTTAAAATTTGACTTGTCCATGATATAAAGTCCTTATGGTGTCTAATGATATCTTTCGATTGCATTGGAATTTCATTGAGATTTATTGAGAAAGAACAAGCGCTATTATGGGTTAAGAAACATTCTTTTGGTTTCTATGGTGATTTCTATTTAACATTTGCCCCATGATAGTACCGGTTTTGTCTTGATAAATCTCCCTCTATATTAAATAAAAGTTTCCTAAGAGACAGTGTTTTGAATAAGGAATAAAGCAGCAGTGTAAGTTAGTTATAGCTGTTATATGGGACTCTTCCCTATACCTAATTTTAGAAAGCAATTGGCATGTACGACTTACATAACTGTTGTTGGCTCAGACATGGATCCCCCAATTGCCAGCCTTCCTATGTATTATATAAATCTTCAGTTATTTTTTTTTTTTTACTACTAACAATAAGATAATTATTCAGGGAGGGTGCCATTAATTAATTACTCTGGCCTTTCATCGTCAAATTGCGTAAATTATCGGCATATGTTTAAGCAAAAGAGATAAACTAGTATTTAACAAGAACCCCAGGGCTACTTTTACTAAAATAATGATTCTTTTTAGACTGGATGCTAGTCTTGAAAAACAGGTTGTACAGCAAGTACAGTGGCTCCCAAATACATGCAGTATATGGAACTGATAACAGAGTACTGTTATTATTATTACTGGTATTTATTTAGCGCCAGCATATTCCGTAGCACTTTACAATATTAGAAATGTTTTTTAAGTGTCCATTTGAGCTAAAGATATGTTAATAAAACCTGCGAGAGGGGAGACAATGAATCTGCAAATGTCTTTAGGGCAAACATGACAAGTGATAAAATAAAAGTGCAGACTATGCAGATTGAGTGGAGGGAGGTAAACTTGCTGAGATTAAATATTTTAAATCACACTTAATCAGTGCAAAAATGTTGCATCTCATTAGAGAGCTGGCATCTCAAACGTTTGCTTCTGAGATGTTGTTAAACTGCAACTCTCTACACTTTTTTGATCATCTATTGCTAATTTTGGAGTTGTAGGCCATCAACATCTGGGGGCCCACAATTTGAGATCTCTATTTTAGAGAATGTTACTTTTGAAAATTATACACAGCTCTAGTTCTGAAAGTTGACTAATAATGCTGATAATTATCTTTTATTTTAAATACCAAGTTTTTTTTTGTTTTGTTTTTTACTGTGCATCAAGTATGTCAAGGCACAGAGTGGCATACAATGCAAATCAGTGAAATGCCATGATGCAATGCATGTCAGCCTGTGAACACATATAAAACACACATCATTGTGAAAATGCATGTGTCAAGCATTATGAGATCTATATGATCAAGTTATCATGCAAAATGCAATTGTAAAAAAACTGACCCTTTATAAACTTAAATGTTAAGGGTCCTCCTTAATTTTGGAGCAGTCAGCAGATATTTTCTTTGTGACTATTACGTTTGTCCAAACTTTCACTGCTTGCCTTTTATTCTTGTGCTAAACACTGCCTCTAAAACTGTACCCACCGAAAAACATGCAGGGTTTTAATCACGCTGAAATGTGTGTCATTTCACGCTCTCTACTCACCCACACTGCCTTGAAGATATTTCGAATTGGAGTTATAATTGTTGAAACATTATATAACTTATGGATAAATTATTTGAGAATGGCCTGTACCAATAAATTCAATCTTCATATTAGTTTTTTTAAAATATATATTCAATAGTTGCATTATTATTATTATTATTATTATTATTATTATTATTTCAATATTCATTTAAAATGAATTAATCAAAATGCTTTTGGCCAAGACTGTAAAAGTAAAACTATACATCGCTTTCTGTTTTCTATACTGTAGATGAACAAGTGTCACTGGAATGTAATCATTCTGTAGAATCAGGCAGTAGCCCTGGTTTTTATGAGATTTCAGGTTTCCCACGGTTAAATGTCTCATTTGTGTCATGTTAAAATTGTACTACACCCAGTCCACCTGTTCTTCTGCTTGGGAGAGAAATAGCCCCAGGCATATATGGTCAGACCTTTCAGACACACTTTTGCCATATCTATTGTATTTGTTTTTCTTGCTTGTTTTCTTTCATGTGTTCATGAGTGTGGGAAACTGTAATTGTATAATAGTTGTCTGTCGGCATGGGCTGTGCAATATAAAACCACATGAGCTTTTGCTAGAAAGGCCTCATTTCTCTTTAATGCAATAAAGCTAGCATATTCTAGTAGAGAAGAAACTACTGTACTTATAATGGCACCAAATGGCTACATGTTTCAGGATTCTACACAATCAAAACAAATTGGAATAAAAGCAAATAAGGTACTTACAAAAAAAAAAAGATAATATAATATTACTAATAATTATAATTTTCTTAATGCATTAGATTTGGTCCTATTATTGCATGTACAGAAATATTTTGTCAGTATTTTTTTGGAATACAAGGGGGCAGTTCATCAACATTTTGTGTAAAATACTAAATAGTAAGTATGCATTAGAATAAAATAGGTTGGTTTGTATGGAATGTTTTCTTCTTTAGTAAATATTGTGTTAGAAGATTGCGTCAATGTTGAAATAACCTGTTATGGTTTGTTTTTTTTTTAGATAAGGAAGCCGGTTATAGAGAAGATGAGGAGAGATCGTATTAATAGCAGTATTGAAAAACTCCGGATTTTATTGGAAAAAGATATTCAGATACATCACCCTCACTCGAAACTGGAGAAAGCAGATATATTAGAAATGGCTGTTACCTACCTTCAACAGCACAGACTGCAGCAGACGAATGGTAAGTTTCACACAACAGTTAAAAGATATGATTGACAATTGTCTCCTTTGATTATAAAAAATATGTTTTTTGCTGTCAGGATTATTTCTTAAACTCTGTTTGTAGCAAATGAAAATGTGAAATGTGAAAAACTGTTGCTCTGGGAACATTTTCCAATTCAGACATAGTCATAGCTTGGTTATTTAGACTACATTTTGACATTTAGATTTTATTTTTAAGTTTTTGACACAAAGAATAGTCTATTTTTTGGGGGGGTGGGTATGGGGGGAGGGTTGGGGGGTTAATTCTGAACCTATACTGGCTATAAAAGTAAAAAATGCAGATTTGTAAATGTTACTGGAGCAAATATTTAGGTATTGTTCATTTCTTCTTGTTAGATCAACAAGTCGCATAATTTATTCAAGATTCTCGCAGGCTGGATTACATTCTAAAATATTTATACAATACAGTGTGAGCTGATGTGAATTCAAAACTAATTCAAAGTGAATTTCAGATTTAAGGCCGTAATAGGCAAATTGAGCAAAAATATTTCAGCTATGTTTTCAATTCAGCTAAACTTTTAAATCACATTAAATTGTTGATAATCACGCTTTAGCATAACCCTGTAAATGTAAAAGAAACACTACACCTGCTTTGAATATTAATCATTTATCTGTCTGTGAATTTAATTTCATCAAACACAGATAAAGTGAATTGTAAACTCAAAACTAATTTTGCTAAATTTAGGCTGAAATAGCAAAGTTTGGAATATATAAATTGGTAATTTGACTGGCTTACAACCTACCCCCTCCCTGTGGTGTTCCCTGCCTATCATTGCGTTCCAAGTTTCATAAAATTGACATTGATCAAGTAAAAGTGAAAAGGCAAGGGCAGTTCTGGGCACTGAGGAGAGCCCTGTTCCTTAACTGTAAACAGAACAACTAAACTAAACTGTGGTGGCTATGTTGCCTATAGTGTGCCTTTAATTGCAATGTTTTTAATATAATACGTTCCTCAAATATTTAGCCGTTTAACAGTATTGTATGCATTAAATGCAATTTTCTATCAAACATAATAGGCTTAAATCAAACTTTGAAAGATGCAGATGAAAAATGCATGTGTTAATTGCTAAACTGTGAGATTATCATAGATTAGGCAAAAAGTGCTGAATTCTATAATATGGCTAATTTGCAATTCCGCTGTTGACTTGCCACAATCTATTGTTTAAAGGGACACTATAGCCACCTGAACCACTTTAGCTTAATGAAGCAGTTTTGGTGTATAGAACATGCCCCTGCAACCTCACTGTTCAATCCTCTGCCATTTAGGAGTTAAATCCCTTTGTTTATGAACCCTAGTCACACCTCCCTACATGTGACTTGCACAGCCTTCCATAAACACTTTCTGTAAAGAGAGCCCTATGTAGGCTTTCTTTATTGCAAGTTCTGTTTAATTAAGATTTTCTTATCCCCTGCTATGTTAATAGCTTGCTAGACCATGCAAGAGCCTCCTGTATGTGATTAAAGCTCAATTTAGAGATTGAGATACAATTATTTAAGGTAAATTACATCTGTTTGAAAGTGAAACAAGTTTTTTTTTCATGCAGGCTCTGTCAAACATAGCCAGGGGAGGTGTGGCTAGGGCTGCATAAACAGAAACAAAGTGATTTAACTCCTAAATGGCAGAGAATTGAGCAGTGAAATTGCAGAGGAATGATCTATACACTAAAACTGCTTTATTTAGCTAAAGTAATTTAGGTGACTATAGTGTTCCTTTAATTATTATGTCCCATTCTATTTCTATGATTTCTTTGCTCAACAGTCTTAAAAATATTTTTATCTAAATTTTCCGTGATATTTAAAGTTAATGATTTTTGTTTCTCTCACTCTCTGAAGATGCTCAGTACTGCATGACAAATGATCAAGATTCCTACTATCAAGGTTACTATCTGTGCCTTAAAGAAACAATGGGTTTTCTGCATAAACAGAACCCGGAACTGTATGTACAATCACAATCATTACATCATCTTGACTTGGAAAAAAATGGTACTTACTCCAAAAAGTGCCTAATTCGTTCACCTAAAACAATATTCCAGCAAAGAAGTTCCTATCAGACTTCACAATGTCCTGAGAATATATGGAGACCTTGGTAGTCACCTGTATACAAACTTTATAGATTGACTACACAAAACACCCCTCATTACCCACTGTGCAAAGTGAATTGAGACATTTATATGCATGAGCAAAACGTCTGCCAGGGTTACAAAATGAGGGACAAGTCTTCAAGCTTGTCAATGTTAAATTGTTTTAAGACAGGAAGAAGATGCACAAAACAAAATTATATCTTGCATTAAACTGAGCAGGCATATAAAATGGCTATAAATATATATTTTGTAGCATACTAAACTCGGAAGTGCCCATAGCACCACTTGACGTGTTAAAAGGTGCCAATCATGGCTTGCCAACTACTGGAAGCCAATTGTGGTTGGAGAGAAAGTCCTGGACTGGGCCACCACAGGATATTTGGGGCAGTAGAGGTTTGAATAAAACTATGCAACATTCGCCTGACTCTTAATATGGTCAAATAAAAATACATATATAATAATATGTTTAGATATATAATTAATGTTAGCAGGTAACAGTATTAAAAGAAAAGAGTATTGAGGTGTTATATGTTTTTATTGGCAAGATTTGTGTTTGGAACTAACTAGACAAATCTAGACAAAAACAGCAGAGTTCTAAATAATATCCTGTTACCATCTCAGCTACATATAATATGCTAGGTGTTCAGTGTAACTCACTGTTTACTGAGCAAGCCACAAAATATGCAAGTGCATGCTTGGAGATCTCATCAGCTCAAGAGATGTAAAGCATTTAGAAATGTCAGACAGCCCATATCACCTTAATGTATATGTTAACGTAAAGGAAACTTTAATTGACTGATATAATGCTTTACCAAATGTCAGGTCAGCAGCTCTTTGAAGTGTTTTGCGGGGAAATTGTGTTTTTTGTTTCTTTACAGGGGTAACGGATGCAGTGTATCCAGGTATCCCTTTACAGTCACCCACCATACTTGCTTGTTAAAATTGTGTGTGGTTGTAGTAAGAATCCACCCTCTCTCCTCACCTGCCCCCATTAACTTACATTCACCTGCCATGCAACCAATCTGTCTTATACTGTTAAATCCAGTTGCATTCACTCAGTCACATAACATGTTACATAGCCCAATCCAGTCACACACAACTACCCACCTATTCACATTCACCCAGCTACACACACTGTCACATACAGCTACCCACCTAATCACATTCACCCAACCACACACACTGTCACATACAGCTACCCACCTAATCACCTTCACCCAGCCACACACACTGTCACATGCAGCTACCCACCTATTCACATTCACCCAACCACACACACTGCAACATACAGCTACCCACCTAATCACATTCACCCAACCACACACACTGTCACATACAGCTACCCACCTATTCACATTCACCCAGCTACACACACTGTCACATACAGCTACCCACCTAATCACATTCACCCAACCACACACACTGTCACATACAGCTACCCACCTATTCACATTCACCCAGCTACACACACTGTCACATACAGCTACCCACCTAATCACATTCATCCAACCACACACACTGTCACATACAGCTACCAACCTAATCACATTCACCCAGCCACACACACTGTCACATAGAGCTACCCACCTATTCACATTCACCAAGCTACACACACTGTCACATACAGCTACCCACCTAATCACATTCACCCAGCCACACACACTGTCACATAGAGCTACCCACCTAATCACCTTCACCCAGCCACACACACTGTCACATAGAGCTACCCACCTAATCACATTCGCCCAACCACACACACTGTCACATACAGCTACCCACCTAATCACATTCGCCCAACCACACACACTGTCACATACAGCTACCCACCTAATCACATTCACCCAGCCACACATACGGTCACATATAGCTACCCACCTAATCACATTCATCCAACCACACGCACTGTCACACACAGCTACCGCCTAATCAAATTCATGTGTTAAATTTATATATGTGAGTATGTATATATATATATATATTGTGTATATTGTATTTTTTTTTTTTTAATATTGTATCCTGTTTTAACAATGCAATGTTTTGTGAACTCAGGACATACTTAAAACAAGAGAAATCTAAATGTATCCTTCCTGGTAAAAAAATTTATAAATAAATTAATAAATAATTCACCCAGCCACATGCACTGTCACAAACCCAATCACATTCACCCATCCACACTACCCACCCAATCACATTCACGCAGCCACACGCACTATCACATACAGCTACCCACCCAATCACATTCACGCAGCCACACGCACTGTCACATACAGCTACCCACCTAATCACATTCACCATACTCTCTAAAAGGAGTGAGGCATATAAAACAAGTTTCTTTTTAATTTAGTAATATTTTTCATGATATTCAGAGAGGTCAGATACTAGAATTAAAGGATCACTATAGGATCAGGAACACAAACATGTATTCCTGACCCTATAGTGTTAAACCCACCATCTAGCCCCCCAGTGTCCCTCATGCCTCCATAAATATAGTAAAAAATCTTACTGTATTCATGCTTGAAGCTGTAACTCTGCATGCTGTTAGACTCAGAAAACAAGCAGTCTGCTGACATCACTGAAGTGGTAGCCTGATCCACTCACAGTGCTTCCCCATAGGATTGGCTGAGACTGACAAGGAGGCAGATCAGGGGCAGAGCCAGCATGATTCAAACACAGCCCTGGCCAATCAGCATCTCCTCATAGAGATGAATTGAATCAATGAATCTCTATGAGGAAAGTTCAGTGTCTGCATGCAAAGGGAGGAAATACTGAATGTTTGGATGCATTTTAGGCAGCCATGACCCAGGAAGGATCTCTTAACAGCCATCTGAGGAGTGGCCAGTGAAGTTATCACTAGGCTGTAATGTAAACACTGCATTTTCTCTGAAAAGACAGTGTTTACAGCAAAAAGCCTGAAGGCAATGATCCTACACACCAGAACAAATTCAATAAGCTGTAGTTGTTCTGGTGACTATAGTGTCCCTTTAACAACAAGGAAAAGTGGTATAATATTTCCAAATTGGGAGCATTCAACATAATCTGGTCTGACCGGTTTCATTAAAGGACTGGAATACTCTAATTGTGTCCATAATTGCTCTAATATATTTTTATTTTTTATATATATATTGAATGCGTGAATCTAGGGTGTTAAAAATAAATTGTAAAATAATGCACTGATGTATACCAAAAGACTATACAAGTAATATATATATATATATTGTTCAATAAAAAGTATTTTGATAATGAATTTTGTGTGTGAGCTGTTTGTTTATAAGATAACAGGACGAGTTCCATAAACAATCCAGCCAAATAAAACCCTTATTATTTTACATAGTAGATAGAAAAAGTAAAGTCAAATATGTTTTATATAATGACAAACTGGGGGAATTTAACTCCAAAGGTTGGCTGAGAAAGAACAGCCAAGAATAGCAACTCACCAAGTTAATTTACCAGTGGGGGGATAGAGATTTGTTAAAAATTAATTCTACTAATAACAAGCGTTGAATAGTCAAGAATGGCCGACTTAAAGGGACTCTCCAGTGCCAGGAAAACAATGTGTTTTCCTGGCACTGCAGGTCCCCTCTCCCTCCCACCTCCCATCCCCGGTTGCTGATGGGGTGAAAACTTCCTCCGCTCATGCTCCTCCCCTTCATCATGTCAGCTGCGGGGGAGACTGATCACACCTGCCGGCAGGGGAGACCTAATCACACCCGCCGGTGGGGGAGACCTAATGCGCTTGCGCGGCAATACGCATTAGACCTCTCCATAGGAAAGCATTGCAAATGCTTTGCAATGCTTTCCTATGGGGATTTTAGCGACGCTGTAGGTCCTCACACAGCGTAAGGACATCCAGCGACGCTATAGCACAGAAAACCTGTGCTATAGACCAGGAAGTGCTCCTAGTAACTGTCTAGTAGACAGCCACTAGAGGAGACGTTAACCCTGCAAGTTAATTATTGCAGTTTATAAAAACTGCAATAATTACACTTGCAGGGTTAAGGGTAGTGGGAGTTGGCACCCAGACCACTCCAATGGGCAGAAGTGGTCTGGGTACCTGGAGTGTCCCTTTAACACCAAGAATAATTTATGTATGTAGCCAGGGATAAAGGTACCCTTCACTGCATTGAAGGTGGTGGTTATTTTAGATTTGAGACAAAGGAAATAAGCATTTAAGCATTCCCTGGATCTCTTTTGGGCTTGGATTGAATCAGAGGGCTTGGGGGTATATCTGGCCCAATCAGGGCATCTCTTGGTTTACAAATTATTGGACAAGGTGACTGCAATTTATTACCTTCCTCCATGCCATGTGAAAAGTATGGAGGAAGGAGGATTGTCTTACCCATCATGCTTACCTGGTTTTGGTAAAGCGGTCATGTGGGGAGGAAGAAGAGGGGAGTTTTCATCAATCTCCTCAGTGGACCATCATTTGTCTGGTTTACTGGAAGGGCCATTTGCTGTGCTCTCTCAATTGTGGGGGTTTCCCATTCATTGGTTATTTTTTTTACATGTAAATGAAAAAAAGTTAGCATAATGCTAAAAGTGGGCCAATAGAATTTAAAATTGATTGTGCCCAGGTTTTCATCCTGGTAATACAAGTTTTTTGTAACAAACAATATTTTTTTTCCACAAACATGTATTCCTGACACTATTGTCAAGATTTAAACCTGGCGGTTCTGGTGCTGTTATGTTACCTCTGAGCCACCTCTCAGCTTTACTATTGACTGTATCTAGCCCTGTCTAGTATCTAGCACTGGGGGCTGGACATTTAGTGGAACTACTCCTGCCACTCATGTTACACCTGAAGTTGATGTCTCGTTAGCCAGGTATATAACACTGCCTCTACCAGAAGGCAGTGTCAGTTCATTGACTCTGGTGTTCGGTTTGCTGTTTCCTGTTCTCCAGTTTGCTCTTGACTCTGGCTTGTGTTTTGTTTATTCTGACTTTTGGCGTCCTCTGACCCTTGGCTTCCCACGACTATTCTCCTGGTTTATCCGTTCCTGTACCGTGACTTGGAGTTTACCCTGCACAGCCCCCGTGCACCGACTCACAGGCCAGGTGAATTCTTAGCTGACCACCTCGGCCTGTGTTTACTTGCAAGGGTGAGCATATATCTCTGACTGCCGGACTCCCAACTCAAGTAAGCCCTGACAACTATAAACCCACTAATTAGGTAACCGACCCCCTGTTAGAGCAGTGAAACTGTGCTTTTTACTCACCTTTTCTCCCATGCCACGCTGGGCTCGCCGTGGCTGGCCTTGTCTTGCTCTGCCCCATGGCTGAGATAATCAAACTTAATGATCTCAGCCAACCAAATGCTTTCCCCTAGGAAAGCATTGGGAGGCTATTGCACATGCGCTGTAAAACACAGAGCTGCACCAATCAGAATCTCCGCTTCAGGATTAATTGAATCAATGCATCTCTATGGGAAACGTTCAGCGTCTCCATGCAGGGCATGGAGACTCTGAATGCCAGTGCTGCACACTATGACACTGATACAGAAAGCATGTCTAGTGGGCGTCTGAATGAATGCCACTAGAGGTGTTACTAGGCAGTAATGCAAACACTGCTTTTTCTCTGGTTAAGCTGTAGTTATTCTGGTGACTATAGTGTCCCTTTAACCTTTCCATCCCAACAGCCGATGCTGGAAGAAGAAGAGTGGATCTGCACCTCCCCATTCAGTATAGTGACGACCATCTAGTCACACATGAGGTGGGGGAATTTGGGGGCCATTCATTAAGTAAAACCTTGTGGGTTTTTTTTATTCTCAAACCATTACTCATTTGGAATGCCAACTTCATTACCATCTTTTTATAATTTTTAAGAAAAAGACATAAAATGTCAGACTTTGGTGTGTAGTCCAACACTTTATTCATAATTTTCCACCAAATCCTCAGTCTTCTTGTGATTAACATGGGTGCAGTGTAGAAAAAAGATCGACCAACATAACCAGAATATTGGATGTGTCACGACTACTAATGTGATCCAACATGCAAAACTATGTAACATCTACATAGAACAGAAAACAGACAGAATGTAAACCGGTCCTTTGAATGGCCGGATTAATACATTGAAAGATAGAGAATAGTCAAGGGAAAGCCGAGATCTAGGGAGCCATAAATACACAAGATCGATGTGAGAGCCAAGTCAGGGAAACCAGAGATTAGAGTAGTCAGGAATAGCCAAAGTCAAATACCAGGAATATCAAGTACAAGAAAAAGCACTCTCGGATACCAGGAACGGAAACCACGACAGGGCAATGAGCTAGGGAATTCAGGAGTTTAAATACCCCTCCTTGGGCTGTGATTGGTCAGAGCTTGGCCTCTGACCCCAGAATGTGTGTGTGCGTTGGCATTGTGATGTAATATGCACATTTGCGTGACCTTTGGTGGCAGAGCTACTAATGGCCGCGACCTCATGGTCGGCGCCATTTTGGATCCCACGTGTGGATGGGACGGATGCCCCAGCGGGTCGGCTGAACAGGTAATTCCTCCAACCTGGGGGGTTGGGGGTTTCTCATTCATTGGTCACCGACCCCCTGTTAGAGCAGTGAAAATGTGCTTTTTACTCACCTTTTCTCCCACGCAATGCTGGGCTCGTCGTGGCTGGCCTTGTCTTGCTCTGCCCCATGGCTAAGATAATCAAACTTGATGATCTCCACCAACGTGGTGAGACCACGTGTAAACGCGAGCCAGGGGCCGTGACAGGATGTAAACACTCTAAACCTTTGCAATAACACACACTGTTAAATCCCTATAGTGGACTGTTACTGGGTCAGGAGTTTGATTGAATCTCATTGAAACCTACATTTTGTTTTTATGAGAATACATATATATCTTGATAAAGACACGCTGGCGGTCAAAAATCAGTGCAGTGTGTGTGTGTGTGTGTGTGTATATATATATATATATATATATATATAAATAATTTTTTTTTTTATTGTTTATTATTATTTATTTTTTATGAACGTCAAATCCATTACAATATAAGAACAAATATTAAAACCACTTAGAGCTACATATTTTTTTTTTGTTGTTGTTTACAGATCAGTCTAATATTGGTATAGTTTATACTTAGTTTTATATTGTATTCATTTAAAAGAGTAACTGATTTCAAGAACATTAAAACAAACACATGTTTTGGATTGATGTGTACAATGTGGGTTGAATTCACATGAGGCCAGGTCACAAAATTAATTAGTGAATCCCTTCTGAATTGTGATGGAGTTAAGGTTCCCAAGGGACAATCTGCAGACCAGAGATAATGGATCACTCATCATTAAAAACCTATAAATCAATTTGTAGCAGCGGAATCAGTAGCTCATTACTAGGAGAAATCTTTATTAACGTGTCACCACCCGATTTAAATGGTAGAGACCTTAATGATCACATAACAGCCTGTTTTCTGATTTATCTAAAAATTAATTCTTACGTTTTCAGGACTGATTTACACACATTTTTAAAGTTCTTTTCATGGTGTTTGGTTCGGATGCTTTTTCGCAATTTCCCTCCTCTATTATATTAACCTTGCCACTGACCCCATGCTCGGGTAATTTTAGCCATCGTACCAATGATTTTATGCGCCGTTTCCTCGTATAGTTTGGTACGGTTTAATTTATCAATAACTATTGTAATATCGGGTCTATTCGGGGATTTCCAAAGGCTCGCTATGCATGTCTTTGTTGCCGGTGAAACGTGCACAGCTATCGTGGCAGCGTGCTTCGGGAAGGTATTGGGAATCATATGTAACAGATAAATCTCTGGGAGAAGAGGAAGAGACAGTCGTAGCACATACGATAAGCGCCTGTACCTGCTGCCAAAAGTTTAAGACTGGGCATTGCCAAAATATATGAATTAAAGTGCCTATGTTTCTGCCACATCGCCAGCCAGTGGGGTGAGCTCTGGGGTAAATATGGGCTAGGCGTTGAGGTGTAAGATACCACCTCATCCAAAGCTTATAGGCCTCCTCGATATGGTCTAAACAATTGATGACCCTTTTCACCCCTAACACTGCCGCTTACCATCTGCTTAGTTCTAACTTACAGTCAAATTTAAGAGGTCGGCTAAATGTCAATAACTTTTTATTCTTCATAGCAATGCAGGTACTCGTCAAGGAAACCCTTGGGGGTTTGTGTTTCCATATATGCGCATTTAGTGTCTGCTGGAAATTCCTTATGAGCACCATCCCATGTGTTCCCTATTAAGGGTTAACAAGTATATGGGGGTGTATATATAAAAAAAATATTTCTGTCTCATTTGCCAGAAGCTCAAGGAAGCAAGGTAAGGGTCAGTGTTGGACCCGTCTAGGGGGGTCTGCCTTGACGTTGGCAGGCAGGCATTCCCTCCAGTGGCCATTGGATTAACTAAATGACCTCCATTTGTTTAAATATACATAGGGATTAAGGAGAGAGCGCAGATAACTTTTTTTTGTTTGTTTTTTTTCTTTGGTTTTTACTATATGCGCATTTAGCGTCTGCTGGAAATTCCTTAGGAGCACTTTGGGAATTTCATTTGGGAGAGCTCAAAATAGGAACAACACCTGCGGCAGGACAAGTATTTTCAGTGCATTAATACGACCTAGCTACGGGGTACTGGTCCCACACCAACCCTCCAGTGTTTGAGTTATCTTAGTTTGCAGTGGTTTTGCTTCAAGATAATATGTTTTAAAGTTGACAGATGTGTGCCTAAGTAAGCTATTATGTCTTTCCTCCATTCAAAGTCATATAGGGCCTTCAATTTATTCAGTTGGTGATGGAAAAGATGCACCTGAGTCTTAGCCGTGTTATTTTTGTAAAAGGACACTTTGCCGTACGCTTCAAGGAGCGATATTATGTGGAGAGAATTGTGGACGAATGAGAAATAGAAGGATGTCATCCGCAAATAAGTAAATTTTTTTGGTTGTGTAGGGACTCCCTCTATATCCCGATCATGTTTGATCTGATAAACCAAGGGTTCTAGTGCCAAAATGAAGATCAAAGGGCTTGTTCCATTAGTGAGGTGAAAACTGCGGGATATAAAGCCTGCATTCAACAGGCCTGACTCCAGAATGTGGTTTAAAAGGGCAGTCAAGTGGTGGATTAAAAGATCTTCAAATTTGGTGGGGAAACCATCTGGTCCTGGCGCTTTATGTTTCAGAGTAGCTTTCAGAACCTGGGAGATCTTGTCAATTGTAAAGGGCCTGTATTTGTTTCTATGAGCAGGGGTGACCAGATCTACCAAAGTTATGTTCACAAATAATTTCATTGAAATGGCTAAAATTGTATTTCCAGTAATATGTTTCTATGCAAATCACAAAATGCATTTTAGATCACAAGGCGATGACATTCTCGGCAATGTCATCTTTAGAATTCCACATCAGAATTATGTCTTTCATATACAAGAAAAAACTGTTTTCTCAACATAAAGGTTACTCCAAGCACCATGAACACTTCAGTGATTTAAAGTGGTCCTGGTGCCTAGATTTTTATATGTGAGGATATTCTCTATGAAATGCTGCACATTCTGCGTTAAACTTCTCTGCTGCAGAAGGTGTATCTCTACCTATGACAGCATCATAGGGGTATCAGAATTATGAACTTTATTTGCACTAGATTGTGCTAACTGTATTTGTAGTTTTATTTGCACATGATATCTGGTTGGTTTATATTGGATTGATGTTTTACTCAGGATTAAGGCTATGGACGATATAGTTGTTTTGTATAATATTGGTGGCACTACTGTGTAATGTTTGTATGTATTATTAGGTTGTTAAAGTTTTTATTTTTACAAAGTCTTGGTCTATTAGAGGAACACTATAGTCACCGATATAAATTTAGTTTTAGTAAATAGATCATACCCCCAGGGGCGTACCTAGAGCATTTGGCACCCGGGCGGATCCTGTGCTTGGCACCCCCTACCCCCCCAAAAAAACTGTAAAAAAAATTAAAGGTTCTCTCTTTTTTTTTTTTTTTACAATTTGTTACAGGCAGACAGTCACATACAGTCACAGGCAGACAGTCACACATACACATTTCCTCCGTGCGGCCAGTTTATCAGCTGTTTGCTTGTGTGAGCTGTACTGCCACAGCCCCCTCCAGCCAGGGCCGGTGCAAGGATTTTTGCCGCCCTAGGCAAAAGTAAAGTTTGCCCCCTCCCCCCCATGTGACATCACAATGCCCCACCCATATGATTTGCCATGTTAACTAACGCCAGTGCTGCAGTGCCGCCGTGTTTACATTAAAAGGCCTGCAGGGACAGGCTATAGACACCAGAACCACTACATTAAGCTGAAGTGGTTCTGGGGACTATAGTGTTTCTTTAATGTGAGGTAAATTAGAGCTTAGTGCCACGAATAATATACTAGATTGCCTACTTACAACCAGATGAGGATGATGATGGGCTCTAGCTGCAGTCTGGCATCACTGGTCTGGTGCAGAACAGTCTCTCTGCAGGCGGTTTGTAACTGTGGTCACAAAAATCAATGTTCTGGGAGAACGGGAAGCAGCTCCATTTTTTGGGGGTCCTTTACACAGCTCAAGGTCTGGGTCCCAGGGTCCACCTTCATGTTCCACCAATGAGTTTGTTCACAGGGGGTGGAGTGTGTAGGGGATGTCCTGATATGTGTGTAAGGAATGCATTGTGTGAAATTGTGTTTGTATGTGTAAGGGCTGCAAGGTGTGTTTCTGTGTATGTATGGGATGCATTGAATGTGTGTAAGGGGTGCATTGAGTGTGTGTAATGAATGCATTGTGTGTTTCTGTGTGTGTAAGGGATGCATTGTGTGTAACGGTTGCATTGCTTGTGTATGTGTGTCTGTGTGTGTAATGCATTGTGTGTTTTTCTGTGTGCAAGGGGTGCATTGTGTGTATGTGATGAATGTCAATCTCTCCTCCCGCTCCAATTTCTCTTTCTCTCCCCCCTCCTAATATCTCTTCCCCCCTCCTAATTTCAATTTCTCTTTCCCCTCCTCCTAATATCTCTTCCCCCCTCCTAATTTCAATTTCTCTCCCCCCTAATTTCTCTTTCCCCCTCCTAATATCTCTCCCTCCCTCCTAATTTCTCTTCCCCCCTCCTAATATCTCTTCCCCCCTCCTAATTTCAACTTCTCTCCCCCCTAATTTC